>OZ020507.1:200808343-201550843 GCA_963971375.1 Platycheirus rosarum
TCGAATTTTGTTTTATATTTATAAAATGTTTAGGTCAAAGTTTAATAAATAAACTTTCAATAAGACATTGAATTAAATGTTTTGAAAAGTTTAAAAAAAATTAAGATTTAATTATTATCTAGTTCTTCATCCCATTTAAAATTAAGTAAATTGCAAAGATATTCACAAAATGCATTTTTCTTAAAACTTTTCGAATTTTGTTTTATGTTTTTAAAACTTTTAGGTCAAAGTTTAATAAATAAACTTTAAATAAGAATTTCAATTCAATGTTTTGAAAAGTTTAAAAAATATTAAGATTTTATTATTATCTAGTTCTTATCCTTATTCAAATTAGTAAATTGCAAAACTATTCACAAAATGCATTTTTCTTAAAACTTTTCGAATTTTGTTTTATAAAGTTTAATAAATAAACTTTTAATTAGAATTTCAATTCAATATTTTGAAAAGTTTAAAAAAAATTAAGATTTTATTATTATTTGGTTCTTTATCTCAATGCAAATTAAGTAAATTGCAAAAATATACACAAAATGCATTTTTCTTAAAACTTTTCGAATTTTTTTTTATATTTGTCAAAGTTTAATAAATAAACTTTTAATAAGAATTTGAATTCAAAGTTTTGAAAAGTTAAAAAAAAAAATTAAGATTTTATTGTAATCTAGTTCTTTATCTCAATTCAAATTAAGTAAATTGCAAAAATATTCACAAAATGCATTTTTCTTAACACTTTTCGAATTTTGTTTAATATTTAAAAAACTTTTAGGTCAAAGTTTATTAAATCAACTTTTAATAAGAATTTGAAATAAATGTTTTGAAAAGTAGAAAAAAATTAAGATTTTTTTATTATCTAGTTCTTTATCCCAATTCAAATTAAGTAAATTGCAAAAATATTCATGAAATTCATTTTTCTTAAAACTTTTCGAATTTCGTTTTATATTTAAAAAACTTTTAGGTCAAAGTTTATTAAATCAACTTTAAATAAGAATTTGAATAAAATGTTTTGAAAAGTAGAAAAAATATTAAGATTTTATTATTATCTACTCTATCTACTCTTATCCCAATTCAAATTAAGTAAATTGCAAAAATATTCATGAAATTCATTTTTCTTAAAACTATTCGAATTTTGTTTTATATTTATAAAGCTTTTAAGTCAAAGTTTATTAAATCAACTTTTAATAAGAATTTGAATTAAATGTTTTGAAAAGTAGAAAAAAAATTAAGATTTTATTATTATCTAGTTCTTTATCCCAATTCAAATTAAGTAAATTGCAAAAATATTCACGAAATTCATTTTTCTTAAATCTATACGAATTTTGTTTTATATTTATAAAGCTTTCAGGTCAAAGTTTAATAAATAAACTTTTAATAAAAATTTGAATTCAATGTTTTGAAAATTTTACAAAAAATAAGATTTTATTATTATCTAGTTCTTTATCCCAATTCAATCTAAGGAAATTGCTAAAGATTCACCAAATGCATTTTTCTTAAAATTTTCGAATTTTGTTTTATATTTAGAAAACTTTTAGGTCAAAGTTTAATAAATAGACTTTTAATAAGAATTTGAATTCAATGTTTTGAAAAGTTAAAAAAAAAATAAGATTTTATTATTATCTAGTTCTTTTCCAATTCAAATTAAGTAAATTTCAGAAATATTCACAAAATGCATTTTTCTTAAAATTTTTCGAATTTTGTTTTATATTTATAAAACTTTTAGGTCAAAGTTTAATAAATAAACTTTTAATAAGAATTTCAATTCAATGTTTTGAAAAGTTAAAAAAAATCAAGATTTTATTATTATCTAGTTCTTTATCATAATTCAAATTAAGTAAATTGCAAAAATATTCACCAAATGCATTTTTCTTAAAACTTTTCGAATCTTGTTTTGTATTTATAAAAGCTTTAGGTCAAATAAATAAACCTTTAATAAGAATTTGAATTCAATGTTTTGAAAAGTTTAAAAAAAATTAAGATCTTATTATTATCTGGTTCTTATCCTAATTCAAATTAAGTAAATTTTAAAAATATTCTCCAAATGCATTTTTCGTAAAAAATATTATAAAAAATAATAATTTCGAATTTTGTTTTATATTTATAATACTTTTAGGTCAAAGTTTAATAAATAAACTTTTAATAAGAATTTGAATTCAATGTTTTGAAAAGTTAAAAAAAAAATAAGATTTTATTATTATCTAGTTCTTATTCCAATTCAAATTAAGTAAATTTCAAAAATATTTACAAAATGCATTTTTCTTAAAACTTTTCAAATTTAGTTTTATATTCATAAAACTTTTAGGTCAAAGTTAAATAAATAAACTTTTAATAAGATATTGAATTAAATGTTTTGAAAAGTTTAAAAAAAATTAAGATTTAATTGTTATCTAGTTCTTTATCCCAATTCAAATTAAGTAAATTGAAAAAATATTCACAAAATGCATTTTTCTTAAAACTTTTCAAATTAAGTTTTATATTCATAAAACTTTAAGGTCAAAATTAATAAATAAACTTTTAATAAGATATTGAATTAAATGTTTTGAAAAGTTTAAAAAAAATTAAGATTTAATTGTTATCTAGTTCTTTATCCCAATTCAAATTAAGTAAATTTCAAAAATATTCACAAAATGCATTTTTCTTAAAACTTTTCAAATTTAGTTTTATATTCATAAAACTTTTAGGTCAAAGTTAAATAAATAAACTTTTAATAAGATATTGAATTAAATGTTTTGAAAAGTTTAAAAAAAATTAAGATTTAATTGTTATCTAGTTCTTTATCCCAATTAAAATTAAGTAAATTGCAAAGATATTCACAAAATGCATTTTTCTTAAAACTTTTCGAATTTTGTTTTATATTTAAAAAACTTTTAGGTCAAAGTTTATTAAATCAACTTTTAATAAGAATTTGAATTAAATGTTTTGAAAAGTAGAAAAAAAATTAAGATTTTATTATTATCTAGTTCTTTATCCCAATTCAAATTAAGTAAATTGCAAAAATATTCATGAAATTCATTTTTCTTAAAACTATTCGAATTTTGTTTTATATTTATAAAGCTTTTAGGTCAAAGTTTAATAAATAAACTTTTAATAAGAATTTGAATTCAATGTTTAGAAAAGTTTAAAAAAAATAAGATTTTACTATTATCTAGTTCTTATCATAATTCAAATTAAGTAAATTGCAAAACCATTCACAAAATGCATTTTTCTTATAACTTTTCGAATTTTGTTTTATATTTAAAAAACTTTTAGGTCAAAGTTTATTAAATCAACTTTTAATAAGAATTTGAATTAAATGTTTTGAAAAGTAGAAAAAAAATAAGATTTTATTATTATCTAGTTCTTTATCCCAATTCAAATTAAGTAAATTGCAAAAATATTCATGAAATTCATTTTTCTTAAAACTATTCGAATTTTGTTTTATATTTATAAAGCTTTTAGGTCAAATTTTAATAAATAAACTTTTAATAAGAATTTGAATTCAATGTTTAGAAAAGTTTAAAAAAAATAAGATTTTATTACTATCTAGTTCTTTATCCCAATTTTGAAAAGTTTAAAAAAAAAATAAGATTTAATTGTTATCTAGTTCTTTATCCCAATTAAAATTAAGTAAATTGCAAAGATATTCACAAAATGCATTTTTCTTAAAACTTTTCGAATTTTGTTTTATATTTAGAAAACTTTTAGGTCAAAGTTAAATAAATAAACTTTTAGTAAGATCTTGAATTAAATGTTTTGAAAAGTTTAAAAAAAATTAAGTTTTAATTATTATCTAGTTTTTCATCCCAATTAAAATTAAGTAAATTGCAAAGATATTCACGAAATGCATTTTTCTTAAAACTTTTCGAATTTTGTTTTATATTTTTAAAACTTTTAGGTCAAAGTTTAATAAATAAACTTTTAATAAGAATTTCAATTCAATGTTTTGAAAAGTTTAAAAAATATTAAGATTTTATTATTATCTAGATCTTATCCTAATTCAAATTAAGTAAATTGCAAAACTATTCACAAAATGCATTTTTCTTAAAACTTTTCGAATTTTGTTTTATATTTAAAAAAACTTTCCGGTCAAAGTTTATTAAATCAACTTTTAATAAGAATTTGAATTAAATGTTTTGAAAAGTAGAAAAAAAAATAAGATTTTATTATTATCTAGTTCTTTATCCCAATTCAAATTAAGTTAATTGCAAAAATATTCATGAAATTAATTTTTCTTAAAACTATTCGAATTTTGTTTTATATTTATAAAACTTTTAGATCAAAGTTTAATAAATAAACTTTTAATAAGAATTTGAATTCAATGTTTTGAAAAGTTTAAAAAAACTTAAGATTTTATTATTATCTAGTTCTTTATCATAATACAAATTAAGTAAATTAAACATTTTTCGAATTTTGTTTTATATTTCTAAAACTTTTAGGTCAAAGTTTAATAAATAAACTTTTAATAAGAATTTGAATTCAATGTTTTGAAAAGTTTAAAAAAATTAAGATTTTTTATTATCTACTCTATCTCTTTTATCCCAATTCAAATTAAGTAAATTGCAAAAATATTCATGAAATTCATTTTTCTTAAAACTATTCGAATTTTGTTTTATATTTATAAAGCTTTTAAGTCAAAGTTTATTAAATCAACTTTTAATAAGAATTTGAATTAAATGTTTTGAAAAGTAGAAAAAAAATTAAGATTTTATTATTATCTAGTTCTTTATCCCAATTCAAATTAAGTAAATTGCAAAAATATTCACGAAATTCATTTTTCTTAAATCTATACGAATTTTGTTTTATATTTATAAAGCTTTCAGGTCAAAGTTTAATAAATAAACTTTTAATAAAAATTTGAATTCAATGTTTTGAAAATTTTACAAAAAATAAGATTTTATTATTATCTAGTTCTTTATCCCAATTCAATCTAAGGAAATTGCTAAAGATTCACCAAATGCATTTTTCTTAAAATTTTTGAATTTTGTTTTATATTTAGAAAACTTTTAGGTCAAAGTTTAATAAATAGACTTTTAATAAGAAATGAATGAATTTAATAAGAAACAAAATGCATTTTTCTTAAACTTTTTCGAATTTTGTTTTATATTTATAAAACTCTTAGGTCAAAGTTTAATAAATAAACTTTTAATAAGAATTTCAATTCAATGTTTTGAAAAGTTAAAAAAAATCAAGATTTTATTATTATCTAGTTCTTTATCATAATTCAAATTAAGTAAATTGCAAAAATATTCACCAAATGCATTTTTCTTAAAACTTTTCGAATCTTGTTTTGTATTTATAAAAGCTTTAGGTCAAATAAATAAACCTTTAATAAGAATTTGAATTCAATGTTTTGAAAAGTTTAAAAAAAATTAAGATCTTATTATTATCTGGTTCTTATCCTAATTCAAATTAAGTAAATTTTAAAAATATTCTCCAAATGCATTTTTCGTAAAAAATATTATAAAAAATAATAATTTCGAATTTTGTTTTATATTTATAATACTTTTAGGTCAAAGTTTAATAAATAAACTTTTAATAAGAATTTGAATTCAATGTTTTGAAAAGTTAAAAAAAAAATAAGATTTTATTATTATCTAGTTCTTATTCCAATTCAAATTAAGTAAATTTCAAAAATATTTACAAAATGCATTTTTCTTAAAACTTTTCAAATTTAGTTTTATATTCATAAAACTTTTAGGTCAAAGTTAAATAAATAAACTTTTAATAAGATATTGAATTAAATGTTTTGAAAAGTTTAAAAAAAATTAAGATTTAATTGTTATCTAGTTCTTTATCCCAATTCAAATTAAGTAAATTTCAAAAATATTCACAAAATGCATTTTTCTTAAAACTTTTCAAATTTAGTTTTATATTCATAAAACTTTTAGGTCAAAATTAATAAATAAACTTTTAATAAGATATTGAATTAAATGTTTTGAAAAGTTTAAAAAAAATTAAAATTTAATTGTTATCTAGTTCTTTATCCCAATTCAAATTAAGTAAATTTCAAAAATATTCACAAAATGCATTTTTCTTAAAACTTTTTAAATTTAGTTTTATATTCATAAAACTTTTAGGTCAAAGTTAAATAAATAAACTTTTAATAAGATATTGAATTAAATGTTTTGAAAAGTTTAAAAAAAATTAAGATTTAATTGTCATCTAGTTCTTTATCCCAATTAAAATTAAGTAAATTGCAAAGATATTCACAAAATGCATTTTTCTTAAAACTTTTCGAATTTTGTTTTATATTTAAAAAACTTTTAGGTCAAAGTTTATTAAATCAACTTTTAATAAGAATTTGAATTAAATGTTTTGAAAAGTAAAAAAAAAATTAAGATTTTATTATTATCTAGTTCTTTATCCCAATTCAAATTAAGTAAATTGCAAAAATATTCATGAAATTCATTTTTCTTAAAACTATTCGAATTTTGTTTTATATTTATAAAGCTTTTAGGTCAAAGTTTAATAAATAAACTTTTAATAAGAATTTGAATTCAATGTTTAGAAAAGTTTAAAAAAAATAAGATTTTACTATTATCTAGTTCTTATCATAATTCAAATTAAGTAAATTGCAAAACCATTCACAAAATGCATTTTTCTTATAACTTTTCGAATTTTGTTTTATATTTAAAAAACTTTTAGGTCAAAGTTTATTAAATCAACTTTTAATAAGAATTTGAATTAAATGTTTTGAAAAGTAGAAAAAAAATTAAGATTTTATTATTATCTAGTTCTTTATCCCAATTCAAATTAAGTAAATTGCAAAAATATTCACAAAATGCATTTTTTGTAAGACTTTTCAAATTTTGTTTACTATTTGTAAAACTTTTAGGTCAAAGTTTAATAAATAAACTTTTAATAAGATATTGAATTAAATGTTTTGCAAAGTTCTTTATCCCAATTCAAATTAAGTTAAATGCAAAAATATTCACCAAATGCATTTTTCTTAAAACTTTTCGAATTTTGTTTTGTATTTATAAAACTTTTGGGTCAAATAAATAAACCTTTAATAAGAATTTGGATTCAATGTTTTGAAAAGTTTAAAAAAACTTAAGATTTTATTATTATCTAGTTCTTTATCATAATACAAATTAAGTAAATTAAACATTTTTCGAATTTTGTTTTATATTTATAAAACTTTTAGGTCAAAGTTTAATAAATAAACTTTTAATAAGATATTGAATTAAATGTTTTGAAAAGTTTAAAAAAAATTAAGTTTTAATTATTATCTAGTTCTTCATCCCAATTAAAATTAAGTAAATTGCAAAGATATTCACAAAATGCATTTTTCTTAAAACTTATCGAATTTTGTTTTATATTTAAAAAACTTTTAGGTCAAAGTTTATTAAATCAACTTTTAATAAGAATTTGAAGTAAATGTTTTGAAAAGTAGAAAAAAAATTAAGATTTTATTATTATTTAGTTCTTTATCCCAATTCAAATTAAGTAAATTGCAAAAATATTCATGAAATTCATTTTTCTTAAAACTATTCGAATTTTGTTTTATATTTATAAAGCTTTTAGGTCAAAGTTTAATAAATAAACTTTTAATAAGAATTTGAATTCAATGTTTAGAAAAGTTTAAAAAAAATAAGATTTTATTATTATCTAGTTCTTATCATAGTTCAAATTAAGTAAATTGCAAAACCATTCACAAAATGCATTTTTCTTATAACTTTTCGAATTTTGTTTTATATTTAAAAAACTTTTAGGTCAAAGTTTATTAAATCAACTTTTAATAAGAATTTGAATTAAATGTTTTGAAAAGTAGAAAAAAAATTAAGATTTTATTATTATCTAGTTCTTTATCCCAATTCAAATTAAGTAAATTGCAAAAATATTCATGAAATTCATTTTTCTTAAAACTATTCGAATTTTGTTTTATATTTATAAAGCTTTAAGGTCAAAGTTTAATAAATAAACTTTTAATAAGAATTTGAATTCAATGTTTAGAAAAGTTTAAAAAAAATAAGATTTTATTATTATCTAGTTCTTTATCCCAATTTTGAAAAGTTTAAAAAAAAAATAAGATTTAATTGTTATCTAGTTCTTTATCCCAATTAAAATTACGTAAATTGCAAAGATATTCACAAAATGCATTTTTCTTAAAACTTTTCGAATTTTGTTTTATATTTATAAAACTTTTAGGTCAAAGTTAAATAAATAAACTTTTAATAAGATATTGAATTAAATGTTTTGAAAAGTTTAAAAAAAATTAAGTTTTAATTATTATCTAGTTTTTCGTCCCAACTAAAATTAAGTAAATTGCAAAGATATTCTAGAAATGCATTTTTCTTAAAACTTTTCGAATTTTGTTTTATATTTTTAAAACTTTTAGGTCAAAGTTTAATAAATAAACTTTTAATAAGAATTTCAATTCAATGTTTTGAAAAGTTTAAAAAATATTAAGATTTTATTATTATCTAGATCTTATCCTAATTCAAATTAAGTAAATTGCAAAACTATTCACAAAATGCATTTTTCTTAAAACTTTTCGAATTTTGTTTTATATTTAAAAAAACTTTCCGGTCAAAGTTTATTAAATCAACTTTTAATAAGAATTTGAATTAAATGTTTTGAAAAGTAGAAAAAAAATTAAGATTTTATTATTATCTAGTTCTTTATCCCAATTCAAATTAAGTAAATTGCAAAAATATTCATGAAATTCATTTTTCTTAAAACTATTCGAATTTTGTTTTATATTTATAAAACTTTTAGGTCAAATAAATAAACCTTTAATAAGAATTTGGATTCAATGTTTTGAAAAGTTTAAAAAAACTTAAGATTTTATTATTATCTAGTTCTTTATCATAATACAAATTAAGTAAATTAAACATTTTTCGAATTTTGTTTTATATTTCTAAAACTTTTAGGTCAAAGTTTAATAAATAAACTTTTAATAAGAATTTGAATTCAATGTTTTGAAAAGTTTAAAAAAAATTAAGATTTTTTATTATCTAGTTCTTTATCATAATTCAAATTAAGTAAATTGCAAAAATATTCACCAAATGCATTTTTCTTAAAACTTTTCGAATTTTGTTTTATATTTACAAAACTTTTAGGTTAAAGTTTAATAAATAAACTTTTAATAAGAATTTTAATTCAATGTTTTGAAAAGTTTAAAAAAAATTAAGATTTTATTATTATCTAGTTCTTTATCATAATTCAAATTAAGTAAATTGCAAAAAATTCACAAGATGCATTTTTCGTAAAACTTTTCGAATTTTGTTTAATATTTGTAAAACTTTTAGGTCAAAGTTTAATAAATAAACTTTTAATAAGAATTTGAATTTTATGTTTTGAAAAGTTCTTTATCCTAATTCAAATTAAGTTAATTGCAAAAATATTCACCAAATGCATTTTTCTTAAAACTTTTCGAATTTCGTTTTATATTTATAAAACTATATATACGGAAATTGCTAAAATATTCACCAAATGCATTTTTCTTAAAATTTTCGAATTTGGTTTTATATTTAGAAAACTTTTAGGTCAAAGTTTAATAAATAGACTTTTAATAAGAATTTGAATTCAATGTTTTGAAAAGTTAAAAAAAAGATTAAGATTTTATTATTATCTAGTTCTTATTCCAATTCAAATTAAGTAAATTTCAGAAATATTCACAAAATGCATTTTTCTTAAAATTTTTCGAATTTTGTTTTATATTTATAAAACTTTTAGGTCAAAGTTTAATAAATAAACTTTTAATAAGAATTTCAATTCAATGTTTTGAAAAGTTAAAAAAAATTAAGATTTTATTATTATCTAGTTCTTTATCATAATTCAAATTAAGTAAATTGCAAAAATATTCACCAAATGCATTTTTCTTAAAACTTTTCGAATCTTGTTTTGTATTTATAAAAGCTTTAGGTCAAATAAATAAACCTTTAATAAGAATTTGAATTCAATGTTTTGAAAAGTTTAAAAAAAATTAAGATCTTATTATTATCTGGTTCTTATCCCAATTCAAATTAAGTAAATTTTAAAAATATTCTCCAAAGGCATTTTTCGTAAAAAATATTATAAAAAATTATAATTTCGAATTTTGTTTTATATTTATAATACTTTTAGGTCAAAGTTTAATAAATAAACTTTTAATAAGAATTTGAATTCAATGTTTTGAAAAGTTAAAAAAAAATAAGATTTTATTATTATCTAGTTCTTATTCCAATTCAAATTAAGTAAATTTCAAAAATATTCACAAAATGCATTTTTCTTAAAACTTTTCAAATTTAGTTTTATATTCATAAAACTTTTAGGTCGAAGTTTAATAAATAGACTTTTAATAAGAATTTGAATTCAATGTTTTGAAAAGTTAAAAAAAAAATAAGATTTTATTATTATCTAGTTCTTATTCCAATTCATATTAAGTAAATTTCAGAAATATTCACAAAATGCATTTTTCTTAAATTTTTTCGAATTTTGTTTTATATTTATAAAACTTTTAGGTCAAAGTTTAATAAATAAACTTTTAATAAGAATTTCAATTCAATGTTTTGAAAAGTTAAAAAAAATTAAGATTTTATTATTATCTAGTTCTTATTCCAATTCAAATTAAGTAAATTTCAAAAATATTCACAAAATGCATTTTTCTTAAAACTTTTCAAATTTAGTTTTATATTCATAAAACTTTTAGGTCGAAGTTAAATAAATAAACTTTTAATAAGATATTGAATTAAATGTTTTGAAAAGTTTAAAAAAAATTAAGATTTAATTGTTATCTAGTTCTTTATCCCAATTAAAATTAAGTAAATTGCAAAGATATTCACAAAATGCATTTTTCTTAAAACTTTTTGAATTTTGTTTTATATTTATAAAACTTTTAGGTCAAAGTTAAATAAATAAACTTTTAATAAGATATTGAATTAAATGTTTTCAAAAGTTTAAAAAAAATTAAGTTTTAATTATTATCTAGTTCTTCATCCCAATTAAAATTAAGTAAATTGCAAAGATATTCACAAAATGCATTTTTCTTAAAACTTTTCGAATTTTGTTTTATATTTTTAAAACTTTTAGGTCAAAGTTTAATAAATAAACTTTTAATAAGCATTTCAATTCAATGTTTTGAAAAGTTTAAAAAATATTAAGATTTTATTATTATCTAGTTCTTATCATAATTCAAATTAAGTAAATTGCAAAACCATTCACAAAATGCATTTTTCTTAAAACTTTTCGAATTTTGTTTTATATTTAAGAAACTTTTAGGTCCAAGTTTATTAAATCAACTTTAAATAAGAATTTGAATTAAATGTTTTGAAAAGTAGAAAAAAAATTAAGATTTTATTATTATCTAGTTCTTTATCCCAATTCAAATTAAGTAAATTGCAAAAATATTCATGAAATTCATTTTTCTTAAAACTATTCGAATTTTGTTTTATATTTATAAAGCTTATAGGTCAAAGTTTAATAAATAAACTTTTAATAATAATTTTAATTTAATGTTTTGAAAAGTTCTTTATCCCACTTCAAATTAAGTTAATTGCAAAAATATTCACCAAATGCATTTTTCTTAAAACTTTTCGAATTTTGTTTTGTATTTATAAAACTTTTGGGTCAAATAAATAAACCTTTAATAAGAATTTGGATTCAATGTTTTGAAAAGTTTAAAAAAAACTTAAGATTTTATTATTTTCTAGTTCTTTATCATAATACAAATTAAGTAAATTAAACATTTTTTCGAATTTTGTTTTATATTTCTAAAACTTTTAGGTCAAAGTTTAATAAATAAACTTTTAATAAGAATTTGAATTCAATGTTTTGAAAAGTTTAAAAAAAATTAAGATTTTTTATTATCTAGTTCTTTATCATAATTCAAATTAAGTAAATTGCAAAAATATTCACCAAATGCATTTTTCTTAAAACTTTTCGAATTTTGTTTTATATTTACAAAACTTTTAGGTTAAAGTTTAATAAATAAACTTTTAATAAGAATTTTAATTCAATGTTTTGAAAAGTTTAAAAAAAATTAAGATTTTATTATTATCTAGTTCTTTATCATAATTCAAATTAAGTAAATTGCAAAAAATTCACAAGATGCATTTTTCGTAAAACTTTTCGAATTTTGTTTAATATTTGTAAAACTTTTAGGTCAAAGTTTAATAAATAAACTTTTAATAAGAATTTGAATTTTATGTTTTGAAAAGTTCTTTATCCTAATTCAAATTAAGTTAATTGCAAAAATATTCACCAAATGCATTTTTCTTAAAACTTTTCGAATTTCGTTTTATATTTATAAAACTATATATACGGAAATTGCTAAAATATTCACCAAATGCATTTTTCTTAAAATTTTCGAATTTGGTTTTATATTTAGAAAACTTTTAGGTCAAAGTTTAATAAATAGACTTTTAATAAGAATTTGAATTCAATGTTTTGAAAAGTTAAAAAAAAGATTAAGATTTTATTATTATCTAGTTCTTATTCCAATTCAAATTAAGTAAATTTCAGAAATATTCACAAAATGCATTTTTCTTAAAATTTTTCGAATTTTGTTTTATATTTATAAAACTTTTAGGTCAAAGTTTAATAAATAAACTTTTAATAAGAATTTCAATTCAATGTTTTGAAAAGTTAAAAAAAATTAAGATTTTATTATTATCTAGTTCTTTATCATAATTCAAATTAAGTAAATTGCAAAAATATTCACCAAATGCATTTTTCTTAAAACTTTTCGAATCTTGTTTTGTATTTATAAAAGCTTTAGGTCAAATAAATAAACCTTTAATAAGAATTTGAATTCAATGTTTTGAAAAGTTTAAAAAAAATTAAGATCTTATTATTATCTGGTTCTTATCCCAATTCAAATTAAGTAAATTTTAAAAATATTCTCCAAATGCATTTTTCGTAAAAAATATTATAAAAAATTATAATTTCGAATTTTGTTTTATATTTATAATACTTTTAGGTCAAAGTTTAATAAATAAACTTTTAATAAGAATTTGAATTCAATGTTTTGAAAAGTTAAAAAAAAATAAGATTTTATTATTATCTAGTTCTTATTCCAATTCAAATTAAGTAAATTTCAAAAATATTCACAAAATGCATTTTTCTTAAAACTTTTCAAATTTAGTTTTATATTCATAAAACTTTTAGGTCGAAGTTTAATAAATAGACTTTTAATAAGAATTTGAATTCAATGTTTTGAAAAGTTAAAAAAAAAATAAGATTTTATTATTATCTAGTTCTTATTCCAATTCATATTAAGTAAATTTCAGAAATATTCACAAAATGCATTTTTCTTAAATTTTTTCGAATTTTGTTTTATATTTAAAAAACTTTTAGGTCAAAGTTTAATAAATAAACTTTTAATAAGAATTTCAATTCAATGTTTTGAAAAGTTAAAAAAAATTAAGATTTTATTATTATCTAGTTCTTATTCCAATTCAAATTAAGTAAATTTCAAAAATATTCACAAAATGCATTTTTCTTAAAACTTTTCAAATTTAGTTTTATATTCATAAAACTTTTAGGTCGAAGTTAAATAAATAAACTTTTAATAAGATATTGAATTAAATGTTTTGAAAAGTTTAAAAAAAATTAAGATTTAATTGTTATCTAGTTCTTTATCCCAATTAAAATTAAGTAAATTGCAAAGATATTCACAAAATGCATTTTTCTTAAAACTTTTTGAATTTTGTTTTATATTTATAAAACTTTTAGGTCAAAGTTAAATAAATAAACTTTTAATAAGATATTGAATTAAATGTTTTCAAAAGTTTAAAAAAAATTAAGTTTTAATTATTATCTAGTTCTTCATCCCAATTAAAATTAAGTAAATTGCAAAGATATTCACAAAATGCATTTTTCTTAAAACTTTTCGAATTTTGTTTTATATTTTTAAAACTTTTAGGTCAAAGTTTAATAAATAAACTTTTAATAAGCATTTCAATTCAATGTTTTGAAAAGTTTAAAAAATATTAAGATTTTATTATTATCTAGTTCTTATCATAATTCAAATTAAGTAAATTGCAAAACCATTCACAAAATGCATTTTTCTTAAAACTTTTCGAATTTTGTTTTATATTTAAGAAACTTTTAGGTCCAAGTTTATTAAATCAACTTTAAATAAGAATTTGAATTAAATGTTTTGAAAAGTAGAAAAAAAATTAAGATTTTATTATTATCTAGTTCTTTATCCCAATTCAAATTAAGTAAATTGCAAAAATATTCATGAAATTCATTTTTCTTAAAACTATTCGAATTTTGTTTTATATTTATAAAGCTTATAGGTCAAAGTTTAATAAATAAACTTTTAATAATAATTTTAATTTAATGTTTTGAAAAGTTCTTTATCCCACTTCAAATTAAGTTAATTGCAAAAATATTCACCAAATGCATTTTTCTTAAAACTTTTCGAATTTTGTTTTGTATTTATAAAACTTTTGGGTCAAATAAATAAACCTTTAATAAGAATTTGGATTCAATGTTTTGAAAAGTTTAAAAAAACTTAAGATTTTATTATTTTCTAGTTCTTTATCATAATACAAATTAAGTAAATTAAACATTTTTTCGAATTTTGTTTTATATTTCTAAAACTTTTAGGTCAAAGTTTAATAAATAAACTTTTAATAAGAATTTGAATTCAATGTTTTGAAAAGTTTAAAAAAAATTAAGATTTTTTATTATCTAGTTCTTTATCATTATTCAAATTAAGTAAATTGCAAAAATATTCACCAAATGCATTTTTCTTAAAACTTTTCGAATTTTGTTTTATATTTACAAAACTTTTAGGTTAAAGTTTAATAAATAAACTTTTAATAAGAATTTTAATTCAATGTTTTGAAAAGTTTAAAAAAAATTAAGATTTTATTATTATCTAGTTCTTTATCATAATTCAAATTAAGTAAATTGCAAAAAATTCACAAAATGCATTTTTCGTAAAACTTTTCGAATTTTGTTTAATATTTGTAAAACTTTTAGGTCAAATTTCGAATTTTGTTTTATATTTACAAAACTTTTAGGTTAAAGTTTAATAAATAAACTTTTAATAAGAATTTGAATTCAATGTTTTGAAAAGTTAAAAAAAAAAATAAGATTTTATTATTATCTAGTTCTTATTCCAATTCAAATTAAGTAAATTTCAGAAATATTCAGAAAATGCATTTTTCTTAAAATTTTTCGAATTTTGTATTATATTTATAAAACTTTTAGGTCAAAGTTTAATAAATAAACTTTTAATAAGAATTTCAATTCAATGATTTGAAAAGTTAAAAAAAATTAAGATTTTATTATTATCTAGTTCTTATCCCAATTCAAATTAAGTAAATTTTAAAAATATTCTCCAAATGCATTTTTCGTAAAAAATATTATAAAAAATAATAATTTCGAATTTTGTTTTATATTTATAATACTTTTAGGTCAAAGTTTAATAAATAAACTTTTAATAAGAATTTGAATTCAATGTTTTGAAAAGTTAAAAAAAAAATAAGATTTTATTATTATCTAGTTCTTATTCCAATTCAAATTAAGTAAATTTCAAAAATATTCACAAAATGCATTTTTCTTAAAACTTTTCAAATTTAGTTTTATATTCATAAAACTTTTAGGTCAAAGTTAAATAAATAAACTTTTAATAAGATATTGAATTAAATGTTTTAAAAAGTTTAAAAAAAATTAAGATTTTATTGTTATCTAATTCTTTATCCCAATTAAAATTAAGTAAATTGCAAAGATATTCACAAAATGCATTTTTCTTAAAACTTTTCGAATTTTGTTTTATATTTTTAAAACTTTTAGGTCAAAGTTTAATAAATAAACTTTTAATAAGCATTTCAATTCAATGTTTTGAAAAGTTTAAAAAATATTAAGATTTTATTATTATCTAGTTCTTATCATAATTCAAATTAAGTAAATTGCAAAACCATTCACAAAATGCATTTTTCTTAAAACTTTTCGAATTTTGTTTTATATTTAAGAAACTTTTAGGTCAAAGTTTATTAAATCAACTTTTAATAAGAATTTGAATTAAATGTTTTGAAAAGTAGAAAAAAAATTAAGATTTTATTATTATCTAGTTCTTTATCCCAATTCAAATTAAGTAAATTGCAAAAATATTCATGAAATTCATTTTTCTTAAAACTATTCGAATTTTGTTTTATATTTATAAAGCTTTTAGGTCAAAGTTTAATAAATAATCTTTTAATAAGAATTTGAATTCAATGTTTAGAAAAGTTTAAAAAAAAAATAAGATTTTATTATTATCTAGTTCTTTATCCCAATTCAAATTAAGTAAATTGCAAAAATATTCACAAAATGCATTTTTCTTAAAACTTTTCGAATTTTGTTTTATATTTATAAAACTTTTAGGTCGAAGTTTAAAATATAAACTTTTAATAAGAATTTGAATTCAATGTTTTGAAGAGTTAAAAAAAATTAAGATTTTATTATTATCTAGTTCTTTATCCCAATTCAAATTAAGTAAATTGCAAAAATATTCACAAAATGCATTTATCTTAAAACTTTTCGAATTTTGTTTTATATTTATAAAACTTTTAGGTCAAAGTTTAATAAATAAACTTTTAATAAGAATTTGAATTCAATGTTTTGAAAAGTTTAAAAAAAATTAAGATGTTATTATTATCTAGTTCTTTATCAAATAAATAAACCTTTAATAAGAATTTGAATTCAATGCTTTGAAAAGTTTATAAAAATTGAAGATTTTATTATTATCTGGTTCTTTATCTCAATTCAAATTAAGTAAATTGCAAAAATATTCACAAAATGCATTTTTCGTAAAACTTTTCGAATTTTGTTTAATATTTGTAAAATTTTTGGTCAATGTTTAATAAATAAACTTTTAATAAGAATTTGAATTTAATGTTTTGAAAAGTTCTTTATCCCAATTCAAATTAAGTAAATTTCAAAAATATTCACAAAATGCATTTTTCTTAAAACTTTTCGAATTTTGTTTTATATTTATAAAACTTTTAGGTCAAATAAATAAACCTTTAATAAGAATTTAAATTCAATGCTTGGACAAGTTTATAAAAATTAAAGATTTTATTTTTATCTGGTTTTTTATCTCAATTCAAATAAAGTTAATTGCAAAAATATTCACAAAATGCATTTTTCGTAAAACTTTTCGAATTTTTCTTAATATTTATAAAACTTTTAGGTCAAAGTTTAATAAATATACTTTTAATAAGAATTTTAATTCAATGTTTTGAAAAGTTTTAAAAAAATTAAAATTTTATTACTATCTAGTTCTTTATCCCAATTCAAATTAAGTAAATTGCAAAAATATTCACGAAATTCATTTTTCTTAAAACTATACGAATTTTGTTTTATATTTATAAAGCTTTCAGGTCAAAGTTTAATAAATAAACTTTTAATAAGAATTTGAATTCAATGTTTTGAAAAGTTAAAAAAAAATAAGATTTTATTATTTTCTTATTCTTTATCCCAATTCAAATTAAGTAAATTGCAAAAATATTCACCAAATGCATTTTTCTTAAAATTTTCGAATTTTGTTTTATATTTATAAAACTTTTAGGTCAAAGTTTAATAAATAAACTTTCAATAAGACATTGAATTAAATGTTTTGAAAAGTTTAAAAAAAATTAAGATTTAATTATTATCTAGTTCTTCATCCCATTTAAAATTAAGTAAATTGCAAAGATCGATGAATAAACTTTTAATAAGAATTTGAATTCAATGTTTTGAAAAGTTTAAAAAAAAATAAGATTTTATTATTATCAAGTTCTTATTCCAATTCAAATTAAGTAAATTTCAAAAATATTCACAAAATGCATTTTTCTTAAAACTTTTCGAATTTTGTTTTATATTTATAAAACTTTTAGGTCAAAGTTAAAGAAATAAACTTTCAATAAGACATTGAATTAAATGTTTTGAAAAGTTTAAAAAAAATTAAGATTTAATTATTATCTAGTTCTTCATCCCATTTAAAATTAAGTAAATTGCAAAGATATTCACAAAATGCATTTTTCTTAAAACTTTTCGAATTTTGTTTTATGTTTTTAAAACTTTTAGGTCAAAGTTTAATAAATAAACTTTAAATAAGAATTTCAATTCAATGTTTTGAAAAGTTTAAAAAATATTAAGATTTTATTATTATCTAGTTCTTATCCTTATTCAAATTAGTAAATTGCAAAACTATTCACAAAATGCATTTTTCTTAAAACTTTTCGAATTTCGTTTTATATTTTTAAAACTTTTAGGTCAAAGTTTAATAAATAAACTTTTAATAAGCATTTCAATTCAATGTTTTGAAAAGTTTAAAAAATATTAAGATTTTATTATTATCTAGTTCTTATCATAATTCAAATTAAGTAAATTGCAAAACCATTCACAAAATGCATTTTTCTTAAAACTTTTCGAATTTTGTTTTATATTTAAGAAACTTTTAGGTCAAAGTTTATTAAATCAACTTTTAATAAGAATTTGAATTAAATGTTTTGAAAAGTAGAAAAAAAATTAAGATTTTATTATTATCTAGTTCTTTATCCCAATTCAAATTAAGTAAATTGCAAAAATATTCATGAAATTCATTTTTCTTAAAACTATTCGAATTTTGTTTTATATTTATAAAGCTTTTAGGTCAAAGTTTAATAAATAATCTTTTAATAAGAATTTGAATTCAATGTTTAGAAAAGTTTAAAAAAAAAATAAGATTTTATTATTATCTAGTTCTTTATCCCAATTCAAATTAAGTAAATTGCAAAAATATTCACAAAATGCATTTTTCTTAAAACTTTTCGAATTTTGTTTTATATTTATAAAACTTTTAGGTCGAAGTTTAAAATATAAACTTTTAATAAGAATTTGAATTCAATGTTTTGAAGAGTTAAAAAAAATTAAGATTTTATTATTATCTAGTTCTTTATCCCAATTCAAATTAAGTAAATTGCAAAAATATTCACAAAATGCATTTATCTTAAAACTTTTCGAATTTTGTTTTATATTTATAAAACTTTTAGGTCAAAGTTTAATAATTAAACTTTTAATAAGAATTTGAATTCAATGTTTTGAAAAGTTTAAAAAAAATTAAGATGTTATTATTATCTAGTTCTTTATCAGAATACAAATTTAGTAAATAAAAATTTTTTAGAATTTTTTTTTATATTTCTAAAACTTTTAGGTCAAAGTTTAATAAATAAACTTTTAATAAGAATTTGAATTCAATGTTTTGAAAAGTTTAAAAAAAATTAAGATTTTTTTATTATCTAGTTCTTTATCATAATTCAAATTAAGTAAATTGCAAAAATATTCATCAAATGCATTTTTTTCTTAAAACTTTTCGAATTTTGTTTTATATTTATAAAACTTTTAGGTCAAATAAATAAACCTTTAATAAGAATTTGAATTCAATGCTTTGAAAAGTTTATAAAAATTGAAGATTTTATTATTATCTGGTTCTTTATCTCAATTCAAATTAAGTAAATTGCAAAAATATTCACAAAATGCATTTTTCGTAAAACTTTTCGAATTTTGTTTAATATTTGTAAAATTTTTGGTCAATGTTTAATAAATAAACTTTTAATAAGAATTTGAATTTAATGTTTTGAAAAGTTCTTTATCCCAATTCAAATTAAGTAAATTTCAAAAATATTCACAAAATGCATTTTTCTTAAAACTTTTCGAATTTTGTTTTATATTTATAAAACTTTTAGGTCAAATAAATAAACCTTTAATAAGAATTTGAATTCAATGCTTTGACAAGTTTATAAAAATTAAAGATTTTATTATTATCTGGTTCTTTATCTCAATTCAAATAAAGTTAATTGCAAAAATATTCACAAAATGCATTTTTCTTCAAACTTTTCGAATTTTATTTTATATTTATAAAACTTTTAGGTCAAAGTTTATTAAATCAACTTTTAATAAGAATTTGAATTAAATGTTTTAAAAAGTAAAAAAAAATAAGATTTTATTATTATCTAGTTCTTTATCCCAATTCAAATTAAGTAAATTGCAAAAATATTCACGAAATTCATTTTTCTTAAAACTATACGAATTTTGTTTTATATTTATAAAGCTTTCGGGTCAAAGTTTAATAAATAAACTTTTAATAAGAATTTGAATTCAATGTTTTGAAAAGTTAAAAAAAAATAAGACTTTATTATTATCTTATTCTTTATCCCAATTCAAATTAAGTAAATTGCTAAAATATTCACCAAATGCATTTTTCTTAAAATTTTCGAATTTTGTTTTATATTTATAAAACTTTTAGGTCAAAGTTTTATAAATAAACTTTCAATAAGACATTGAATTAAATGTTTTGAAAAGTTTAAAAAAAATTAAGATTTAATTATTATCTAGTTCTTCATCCCATTTAAAATTAAGTAAATTGCAAAGATTGATGAATAAACTTTTAATAAGAATTTGAACTTAATGTTTTGAAAGTTTAAAAAAAAATAAGATTTTATTATTATCAAGTTCTTATTCCAATTCAAATTAAGTAAATTTCAAAAATATTCACAAAATGCATTTTTCTTAAAACTTTTCGAATTTTGTTTTATATTTATAAAACTTTTAGGTCAAAGTTAAAGAAATAAACGTTCAATAAGACATTGAATTAAATGTTTTGAAAAGTTTAAAAAAAATTAAGATTTTATTATTATCTAGTTCTTCATCCCATTTAAAATTAAGTAAATTGCAAAGATATTCACAAAATGCATTTTTCTTAAAACTTTTCGAATTTTGTTTTATGTTTTTAAAACTTTTAGGTCAAAGTTTAGTAAATAAACTTTAAATAAGAATTTGAATTCAATGTTTTGAAAATTTTACAAAAAATAAGATTTTATTATTATCTAGTTTTTTATCCCAATTCAAACTAAGGAAATTGCTAAAATATTCACCAAATGCATTTTTCTTAAAATTTTCGAATTTTGTTTTATATTTAGAAAACTTTTAGGTCAAAGTTTAATAAATAGACTTTTAATAAGAATTTGAATTCAATGTTTTGAAAAGTAAAAAAAAAATAAGATTTTATTATTATCTAGTTCTTATTCCAATTCAAATTAAGTATATATCAGAAATATTCACAAAATGCATTTTTCTTAAAATTTTTCGAATTTTGTTTTATATTTATAAAACTTTTAGGTCAAAGTTTAATGAATAAACTTTTAATAAGAATTTCAATTCAATGTTTTGAAAAGTTAAAAAAAATTAAGATTTTATTTTTATCTAGTTCTTTATCATAATTCAAATTAAGTAAATTGCAAAAATATTCACCAAATGCATTTTTCTTAAAACTTTTCGAATCTTGTTTTGTATTTATAAAAGCTTTAGGTCAAATAAATAAACCTTTAATAAGAATTTGAATTCAATGTTTTGAAAAGTTTAAAAAAAATTAAGATCTTATTATTATCTGGTTCTTATCCCAATTCAAATTAAGTAAATTTTAAAAATATTCTCCAAATGCATTTTTCGTAAAAAATATTATAAAAAATAATAATTTCGAATTTTGTTTTATATTTATAATACTTTTAGGTCAAAGTTTATAAATAAACTTTTAATAAGAATTTGAATTCAATGTTTTGAAAAGTTAAAAAAAAATAAGATTTTATTATTATCTAGTTCTTATTCCAATTCAAATTAAGTAAATTGCAAAGATATTCACCAAATGCAATTTTCTTAAAATTTTTCGAATTTTGTTTTATATTTATAAAACTTTTAGGTCAAAGTTAAATAAATAAACTTTTAATAAGATATTGAATTAAATGTTTTGAAAAGTTTAAAAAAAATTAAGTTTTAATTATTATCTAGTTCTTCATCCCAATTAAAATTAAGTAAATTGCAAAGATATTCACAAAATGCATTTTTCTTAAAACTTTTCGAATTTTGTTTTATATTTTTAAAACTTTTAGGTCAAAGTTTAATAAATAAACTTTTAATAAGCATTTCAATTCAATGTTTTGAAAACCTTAAAAAATATTAAGATTTTATTTTTATCTAGATCTTATCATAATTCAAATTAAGTAAATTGAAAAACCATTCACAAAATGCATTTTTCTTAAAACTTTTCGAATTTTGTTTTATATTTAAGAAACTTTTAGGTCAAAGTTTATTAAATCAACTTTTAATAAGAATTTGAATTAAATGTTTTGAAAAGTAGAAAAAAAATTGAAGATTTTATTATTATCTGGTTCTTTATCTCAATTCAAATTAAGTAAATTGCAAAAATATTCACAAAATGCATATTTCGTAAAACTTTTCGAATTTTGTTTTATATTTATAAAACTTTTAGTTCAAATAAATAAACCTTTAATAAGATTTTATTACTATCTAGTTCTTTATCATAATTCAAATTAAGTAAATTGCAAAAAATTCACAAAATGCATTTTTCTTCAAACTTTTCGAATTTTATTTTATACTTATAAAACTTTTAGGTCAAAAATCAAACTTTTAATAAGAATTTGAACTAAATGTTTTGAAAAGTTTGAAAAAAATTAAGATTTAATTGTTATCTAGTTCTTTATCCCAATTAAAATTAAGTAAATTGCAAAGATATTCACAAAATGCATTTTTTTTAAAACTTTTCGAATTTTGTTTTATATTTATAAAACTTTTAGGTCTAAGTTAAATAAATAAACTTTTAATAAGATATTGAATTAAATGTTTTGAAAAAGTTTAAAAAAAATTAAGTTTTAATTATTATCTAGTTCTTCATCCCAATTAAAATTAAGTAAATTGCAAAGATATTCACAAAATGCATTTTTCTTAAAACTTTTCGAATTTTGTTTTATATTTTTAAAACTTTTAGGTCAAAGTTTAATAAATAAACTTTTAATAAGCATTTCAATTCAATGTTTTGAAAACCTTAAAAAATATTAAGATTTTATTTTTATCTAGATCTTATCATAATTCAAATTAAGTAAATTGAAAAACCATTCACAAAATGCATTTTTCTTAAAACTTTTCGAATTTTGTTTTATATTTAAGAAACTTTTAGGTCAAAGTTTATTAAATCAACTTTTAATAAGAATTTGAATTAAATGTTTTGAAAAGTAGAAAAAAAATTGAAGATTTTATTATTATCTGGTTCTTTATCTCAATTCAAATTAAGTAAATTGCAAAAATATTCACAAAATGCATTTTTCGTAAAACTTTTCGAATTTTGTTTTATATTTATAAAACTTTTAGTTCAAATAAATAAACCTTTAATAAGATTTTATTACTATCTAGTTCTTTATCATAATTCAAATTAAGTAAATTGCAAAAAATTCACAAAATGCATTTTTCTTCAAACTTTTTGAATTTTAATTTATACTTATAAAACTTTTAGGTCAAAAATCAAACTTTTAATAAGAATTTGAACTAAATGTTTTGAAAAGTTTGAAAAAAATTAAGATTTAATTGTAATCTAGTTCTTCATCCCAATTAAAATTAAGTAAATTGCAAAGATATTCACGAAATGCATTTTTCTTAAAACTTTTCGAATTTTGTTTTATATTTAAAAAACTTTTAGGTCAAAGTTTAATAAATAAACTTTTAATAAGCATTTCAATTCAATGTTTTGAAAAGTTTAAAAAATATTAAGATTTTATTATTACCTAGTTCTTATCATAATTCAAATTAAGTAAATTGCAAAACCATTCACAAAATGCATTTTTCTTAAAACTTTTCGAATTTTGTTTTATATTTAAAAAAACTTTTAGGTCAAAGTTTATTAAATCAACTTTTAATAAGAATTTTAATTAAATGTTTTGACAAGTAGAAAAAAAATTAAGATTTTATTATTATCTAGTTCTTTATCCCAATTCAAATTAAGTAAATTGCAAAAATATTCATGAAATTCATTTTTCTTAAAACTATTCGAATTTTGTTTTATATTTATAAAGCTTTTAGGTCAAAGTTTAATAAATAAACTTTTAATAAGAATTTGAATTCAATGGTTAGATAAGTTTAAAAAAAATAAGATTTTATTATTATCTAGTTCTTATCATAATTCAAATTAAGTAAATTGCAAAACCATTCACAAAATGCATTTTTCTTAAAACTTTTCGAATTTTGTTTTATATTTAGAAAACTTTTAGGTCAAAGTTAAATAAATAAACTTTTAGTAAGATATTGAATTAAATGTTTTGAAAAAATTAAAAAAAAATAAGTTTTAATTATTATCTAGTTTTTCATCCCAATTAAAATTAAGTAAATTGCAAAGATATTCACGAAATGCATTTTTCTTAAAACTTTTCGAATTTTGTTTTATATTTTTAAAACTTTTAGGTCAAAGTTTAATAAATAAACTTTTAATAAGAATTTCAATTCAATGTTTTGAAAAGTTTAAAAAATATTAAGATTTTATTATTATCTAGATCTTATCCTAATTCAAATTAAGTAAATTGCAAAACTATTCACAAAATGCATTTTTCTTAAAACTTTTCGAATTTTGTTTTATATTTAAAAAAACTTTCAGGTCAAAGTTTATTAAATCAACTTTTAATAAGAATTTGAATTATATGTTTTGAAAAGTAGAAAAAAAAATTAAGATTTTATTATTATCTAGTTCTTTATCCCAATTCAAATTAAGTAAATTGCAAAAATATTCATGAAATTCATTTTTCTTAAAACTATTCAAATTTTGTTTTATATTTATAAAACTTTTAGGTCAAAGTTTAATAAATAAACTTTTAATAAGAATTTGAATTCAATGTTTTGAAAAGTTTAAAAAAACTTAAGATTTTATTATTATCTAGTTCTTTATCATAATACAAATTAAGTAAATTAAACATTTTTCGAATTTTGTTTTATATTTCTAAAACTTTAAGGTCAAAGTTTAATAAATAAACTTTTAATAAGAATTTGAATTCAATGTTTTGAAAAGTTTAAAAAAAATAAAGATTTTTTATTATCTAGTTCTTTATCATAATTCAAATTAATTAAATTGCAAAAATATTCACAAAATGCATTTTTCGTAAGACTTTTCGAATTTTATTTAATATTTGTAAAACTTTTAGGTCAAAGTTTAATAAATAAACTTTTAATAAGAATTTGAATTTAATGTTTTGAAAAGTTCTTTATCCCAATTCAAATTAAGTTAATTGCAAAAATATTCACCAAATGCATTTTTCTTAAAACTTTTCGAATTTTGTTTTGTATTTATAAAACTTTTGGGTCAAATAAATAAACCTTTAATAAGAATTTGGATTCAATGTTTTGAAAAGTTTAAAAAAAACTTAAGATTTTATTATTATCTAGTTCTTTATCATAATACAAATTAAGTAAATTAAACATTTTTCGAATTTTGTTTTATATTTCTAAAACTTTTAGGTCAAAGTTTAATAAATAAACTTTTAATAAGAATTTCAATTCAATGTTTTGAAAAGTTAAAAAAAAATAAGATTTTATTATTATCTAGTTCTTTATCATAATTCAAATTAAGTAAATTTCAAAAATATTCACAAAATGCATTTTTCTTAAAACTTTTAGGTAAAAGTTTAATAAATAAACTTTTAATAAGAATTTGAATTCAAAGTTTTGAAAAGTTTAAAAAAAAATTTAGATTTTATTATTATCTAGTACTTATCCTACTTCAAATTAAGTAAATTTCAAAAATATAAACAACATGCATTTTTCTTAAAACTTTTCGAATTTTGTATTCTTTTAATAAGAATTTCAATTCAATGTTTTGAAAAGTTTAAAAAAAAATAAGATTTTATTATTATCTAGTTCTTTATCATAATTCAAAATAAGTAAATTTCAAAAATATTCACAAAATGCATTTTTCTTAAAACTTTTCGAATTTTGTTTTTATTTAAAAAATTTTTGGTTCAAAGTTAAGTTAATAAACTTTTAATACGAATTTGAATTCAATGTTTTGAAAAGTTTAAAACAAAATTCAGATTTTATTATTATATAGTTCTTTATCTCAATTCAAATTAAGTAAATTGCAAAAATATTCACCAAATGCATTTTTCTTAAAACTTTTCGAATTTTGTTTTATATTTATTAAACTTAAAGGTCAAATAATTTAAGTTCAAAAATATTCACAAAATGCATTTTTCTGAAAACTTTTCGAATTTTGTTTTATATTTATAAAACTTTTAGGTCAAAAATTAATAAATAAACTTTTATAAAGAATTTGAATTGTTTTGAAAAGTTTAAAAAAAATTAAGATTTTATTTTTATCTAGTTCTTTATCCCAATTAAAATTAAGTAAATTGCAAAAATATTCACGAAATTCATTTTTCTTAAAGCTATTCGAATTTTGTTTTATATTTATAAAGCTTTTAGGTCAAAGTTGAATAAATAAAATTTTAATAAGAATTTGAATTCAATGTTTTGAAAAGTTTAAAAAAATAAGGTTTTATTATTATCTAGTTCCTTATCCCAAATCAAATTAAGTAAATTGCAAAAATATTCACCAAATGCATTTTTCTTAAAATTTTCGAATTTTGTTTTATATTTAGAAAACTTTTAGGTCAAAGTAAAATAAACAAACTTTTAATAAGATATTGAATTAAATGTTTTGAAAAGTTTAAAAAAATTAAGATTTTATTATTATCTGGTTCTTATCCCAATCCAAATTAAGTAGATTTCAAAAATATTCACAAAATGAATTTTTCGTACAACTTTTCGAATTTTGTTTTATATTTATAAAACTTTTAGGTCAAAGTTTAATAAATAAACTTTTAATACGAATTTGAATTCAATGTTTTGATAAGTTTAAAAAAAATAATATTTTAGTTTTTTATCATAATTCAAATTAAGTAAATTGCAAAAATATTCACCAAATGCATTTTTCTTAAAACTTTTCGAATTTTGTTTTATATTTAAAAAACTTTTAGGTCAAAGTTAAATAAATAAACTTTTAATAAGATATTGAATTAAATGTTTTGAAAAGTTTAAAAAAAATTAAGATTTTATTATTATCTAGTTCTTATCCTAATTCAAATTAAGTAAATTTCAAAAATATTCACAAAATGCATTTTTCTTAAAACTTTTCGAATTTTGTATTGTTTTAATAAGAATTTCAATTCAATGTTTTGAAAAGTTTAAAAAAAATTAAGATTTTATTTTTATCTAGTTCTTTATCCCAATTAAAATTAAGTAAATTGCAAAAATATTCACGAAATTCATTTTTCTTAAAACTATTCGAATTTTGTTTTATATTTATAAAGCTTTAAGGTCAAAGTTGAATAAATAAACTTTTAATAAGAATTTGAATTCAATGTTTTGAAAAGTTTTAAAAAAATAAGGTTTTATTATTATCTAGTTCCTTATCCCAAATCAAATTAAGTAAATTGCAAAAATATTCACCAAATGCATATTTCTTAAAATTTTCGAGTTTTGTTTTATATTTATAAAACTTTTAGGTCAAAGTTTAGTAAATAAACTTTTAATAAGAATTTGAATTCAATGTTTTGAAAAGTTTAAAAAAAATAAGATTTTATTATTATCTAGTTCTTATCCCAATTCAAATTAAGTAAATTTCAAAAATATTCACAAAATGCATTTTTCTTAAAACTTTTCGAATTTTGTTTTATATTTATAAAACTTTTAGGTCAAAGTTTAATAAATAAACTTTTAATATGAATTTGAGTTCAATGTTTTGAAAAGTTAAAAAAAATTAGATTTTATTATTATCTAGTTCCTCAATTCAAATTAAGTAAATTGCAAAAATATTCACGAAATTCATTTTTCTTAAAACTATTCGAATTTTGTTTTATATTTATAAAGCTTCTAGGTCAAAGTAAAATAAATAAACTTTTAATAAGAATTTGAATTCAATGTTTTGAAAAGTTTAAAAAAAATAAGATTTTAGTTTTTTATCATAATTTAAATTAAGTAAATTTCAAAAATATTCACAAAATGTATTTTTCTTAAAACTTTTCGAATTTTGTATTGTTTTAATAAGAATTTCAATTCAATGTTTTGAAAAGTTTAAAAAAAATTAAGATTTTATTTTTATCTAGTTCTTTATCCCAATTCAAATTAAGTAAATTGCAAAAATATTCACGAAATTCATTTTTCTTAAAACTAATCGAATTTTGTTTTATATTTATAAAGCTTTTAGGTCAAAGTTGAATAAATAAACTTTTAATAAGAATTTAAATTCAATGTTTTGAAAAGTTTAAAAAAAATAAGGTTTTATTATTATCTAGTTCCTTATCCCAAATCAAATTAAGTAAATTGCAAAAATATTCACCAAATGCATATTTCTTAAAATTTTCGAGTTTTGTTTTATATTTATAAGACTTTTAGGTCAAAGTTTAGTAAATAAACTTTTAATAAGAATTTGAATTCAATGTTTTGAAAAGTTTAAAAAAAATAAGATTTTATTATTATCTAGTTCTTATCCCAATTCAAATTAAGTAAATTTCAAAAATATTCACAAAATGCATTTTTCTTAAAACTTTTTGAATTTTGTTTTATATTTAAAAACTTTTAGGTCAAAGTTTAATAAATAATTTTTTAATATGAATTTGAGTTCAATGTTTTGAAAAGTTTAAAAAAAATAAGATTTTATTATTATCTAGTTCCTCAATTCAAATTAAGTAAATTGCAAAAATATTCACAAAATGCATTTTTCTTAAAACTTTTCGAATTTTGTTTTATGTTTATAAAACTTTTAGGTCAAAGTTTAATAAATAAACTTTTAATAAGATTTTGAATTTGATGTTTTGAAAAGTTCTTTATTCTAACTCAAATTAAATAAATTGCAAAAATATTCACCAAATGCATTTTTCTTAAAATTTTCGAATTCTGTTTTATATTTAGAAAACTTTTAGGTCAAAGTTAAATAAACAAACTTTTAATAAGATATTGAATTAAATGTTTTGAAAAGTTTAAAAAAATTAAGATTTTATTATTATCTAGTTCTTTATCTCAATTCAAATTAAGTAAATTTCAAAAATATTCACCAAATGCATTTTTCTTTATTTTTTTTGAATTTTGTTTTATATTTATAAAACGTTTAGGTCAAATAAATAAACCTTTAATAAGAATTTGAATTCAATGTTTTGAAAAAATTAAAAAAATTAAGATTTTATTATTATCTGGTTCTTATCCCAATTCAAATTAAGTAGATTTCAAAAATATTCACAAAATGCATTTTTCGTAAAACTTTTCGAATTTTGTTTTATATTTATAAAACTTTTAGGTCAAAGTTTAATAAATAAACTTTTAATACGAATTTGAATTCAATGTTTTGAAAAGTTAAAAAAAATAAGATTTTATTATTATCTAGTTTCTCAATTCAAATTAAGTAAATTGCAAAAAATATTCACAAAATGCATTTTTCGTAAAACTTTTCGAATTTTGTTTTATATATATAAAACTTTTATGTCAAAGTTAAATAAATAAACTTTTAATAAGATATTGAATTAAATGTTTTGAAAAGTTTAAAAAAAATTAAGATTTTATTATTATCTGGTTCTTTATCTCAATTCAAATTAAGTAAATTGCAAAAAATATTCACAAAATGCATTTTTCTTAAAACTTTTCGAATTTTGTTTTATATTTATTAAACTTAAAGGTCAAATAATTTAAGTTCAAAAATATTCACAAAATGCATTTTTTTTAAAACTTTTCGAATTTTGTTTTATATTTATAAAACTTTTAGAACAAAGTTTAATAAATAAACTTTTAATAAGAATTTGAATTAAATGTTTTGAAAAGTTTTAAAATAAATTAAGATTTTATTATTATCTAGTTCTTTATCTCAATTCAAATTAAGTTAATGGCAAAAATATTTACAAAATGCATTTTTCTTAAAACATTTCAAATTTTGTTTTATATTTATAAAACTTTTAGGTCAAAAATTAATTAATAAACTTTTATAAAGAATTTGAATTAAATGTTTTGAAAAGTTTAAAAAAATTAAGATTTTATTTTTATCTAGTTCTTTATCCCAATTAAAATTAAGTATATAGCAAAAATATTCACGAAATTCATTTTTCTTAAAACTATTCGAATTTTGTTTTATATTTATAAAGCTTTAAGTTCAAAGTTGAATAAATAAACTTTTAATAAGAATTTGAATTCAATGTTTTGAAAAGTTTAAAAAAAATAAGGTTTTATTATTATCTAGTTCCTTATCCCAAATCAAATTAAGTAAATTGCAAAAATATTCACCAAATGCATATTTCTTTAAATTTTCGAGTTTTGTTTTATATTTATAAAACTTTTAGGTCAAAGTTTAGTTAATAAACTTTTAATAAGAATTTGAATTCAATGTTTTGAAAAGTTTAAAAAAAATAAGATTTTATTATTATCTAGTTCTTATCCCAATTCAAATTAAGTAAATTTCAAAAATATTCACAAAATGCATTTTTCTTAAAACTTTTCGAATTTTGTTTTATATTTATAAAACTTTTAGGTCAAAGTTTAATAAATAAACTTTTAATATGAATTTGAGTTCAATGTTTTGAAAAGTTCTTTATTCTAACTCAAATTAAGCAAATTGCAAAAATATTCACCAAATGCATTTTTCTTAAAACTTTTCGAATTTTGTTTTATATTCATTAAACTTAAAGGTCAAATAAGTTAATTTCAAAAATATTCACAAAATGCCTTTTTCTTAAAACTTTTCGAATCTTGTTTTATATTTAGAAAACTTTTAGGTCAAAGTTTAATAAATAAACTTTTAATATGAATTTAAATTCAATGTTTTGAAAAGTTTAAAAAAAAATAAGATTTTATTATTATCTAGATCTTTATCCCAATTAAAATTAATTAAATTTGCAAAAATATTCACAAAATGCATTTTTCTTAAAACTTTTCGAATTTTGTTTTATATTTATAAAACTTTTAGAACAAAGTTTAATAAATAAACTTTTAATAAGAATTTGAATTCAATGTTTTGAAAAGTTCTTTATTCTAACTCAAGATAAGTAAATTGCAAAAATATTCACCAAATGCATTTTTCTTAAAATTTTCGAATTTTGTTTTATATTTAGAAAACTTTTAGGTCAAAGTTAAATAAACAAACTTTTAATAAGATATTGAATTAAATGTTTTGAAAAGTTTAAAAAAATTAAGATTTTATTATTATCTAGTTCTTTATCTCAATTCAAATTAAGTAAATTTCAAAAAATATTCACAAAATGCATTTTTCTTAAAACTTTTCGAATTTTGTTTTATATTTATAAAACTTTTAGGTAAAAGTTTAATAAATAAGCTTTTAATTAGAATTTGAATTCAATGTTTTGAAAAGTTTAAAAACAAAAATAGGATTTTATCATTATCTAGTTCTTATCCGAATTCAAATTAAGTAAATTTCAAAAATATCCACCAAATGCATTTTTCTTAATACTTTTCGAATTTTGTTTTATATTTATAAGACTTTTTGGTCAAAGTTTAATAAATAAACATTTAATAAGAATTTGAATTCAATGTTTTGAAAAGTTTTTTATCCCAATTCAAATTAAGTAAATTGCAAAAATATTCACCAAATGCATTTTTCTTTATTTTTTTCGAATTTTGTTTTATATTTATAAAACGTTTAGGTCAAATAAAAAAAAAATTAATAAGAATTTGAATTCAATGTTTTGAAAAGTTTAAACAAATTAAGATTTTATTATTATCTGGTTCTTATCCCAATTCAAATTAAGTAGATTTCAAAAATATTCACAAAATGCATTTTTCGTACAACTTTTCGTATTTTGTTTTATATTTATAAAACTTTTAGGTCAAAGTTTAATAAATAAACTTTTAATACGAATTTGAATTCAATGTTTTGAAAAGTTAAAAAAAATAAGATTTTATTATTATCTAGTTCCTCAATTCAAATTAAGTAAATTGCAAAAATATTCACGAAATTCATTTTTCTTAAAACTATTCGAATTTTGTTTTATATTTATAAAGCTTCTAGGTCAAAGTTAAATAAATAAACTTTTAATAAGAATTTGAATTCAATGTTTTGAAAAGTTTAAAAAAAATTAAGATTTTATTATTATCTAGTTCTTATCCTAATTCAAATTAAGTAAATTTCAAATATATTAACAAATTGCATTTTTCTTAAAACTTTTCGAATTTTGTATTGTTTTAATAAGAATTTCAATTCAATGTTTTGAAAAGTTTAAAAAAATTTAAGATTTTATTTTTATCTAGTTCTTTATCCCAATTAAAATTAAGTAAATTGCAAAAATATTCACGAAATTCATTTTTCTTAAAACTATTCGAATTTTGTTTTATATTTATAAAGCTTTTAGGTCAAAGTTGAATAAATAAACTTTTAATAAGAATTTGAATTCAATGTTTTGAAAAGTTTAAAAAAAATAAGGTTTTATTATTATCTAGTTCCTTATCCCAAATCAAATTAAGTAAATTGCAAAAATATTCACCAAATGCATATTTCTTAAAATTTTCGAGTTTTGTTTTATATTTATAAAACTTTTAGGTCAAAGTTTAGTTAATAAACTTTTAATAAGAATTTGAATTCAATGTTTTGAAAAGTTTAAAAAAAATAAGATTTTATTATTATCTAGTTCTTATCCCAATTCAAATTAAGTAAATTTCAAAAATATTCACAAAATGCATTTTTCTTAAAACTTTTCGAATTTTGTTTTATATTTATAAAACTTTTAGGTCAAAGTTTAATAAATAAACTTTTAATATGAATTTGAGTTCAATGTTTTGAAAAGTTTAAAAAAAAAATAAGATTTTATTATTATCTAGTTCCTCAATTCAAATTTAGTAAATTGCAAAAATATTCACCAAATGCATTTTTCTTAAAACTTTTCGAGTTTTGTTTTATATTCATTAAACTTAAACTTAGTCAACTTCTGCTTGGCGACGCAAACCCAATCACTGAGTCTATAAAAATAAGTGAAAATAGCACTGTTACCAAATTAAAAATTAACACAGGTTCTATCGAAAATGCAAAAAAAATGATGAAAAATTCTTCAAAACTAAAGGGCACAGGTGCTTTCATCCAAAGAGATCTAACAAAGCAGATGCAATTCAAACGCCGTATTCTTCTTGGCTACCGAAAAATAATAAAAAATAAAAATCCGAATGAAGCTGTTCAAATAAAAAACAACTCGCTTGTGGTAGCTGATAAAATATTTTATTTAAATAATTATTACAATATAAAATATAAAAACTATAATGGCGAACAACAACTTTGCGAAATGTTTGGAGATCTCAACTTCGAACCTGTCAAACTATTGAAAATGTCAAGTAGACGTCAAAATGATTTATATAAACCAGTCACGCAAAATGGCTCAGAGATGCCACTTAGGCAGAATAGTGCTAGTAGTAGTACAATAGTACAAAATTGAAATAATTATGCCGTCAGCTCAATATTTTCAAGTAATAGTAATATTTTATCATATAATGTGTCAGGCCTTAATAATAAGCTATTGTTTGTGGATTTTTTTGAATATGTAAAAAGTTTTGATGTATTTTTTTTGTACGAAACTCATATAACGTTAGAAAATTTTAACAAGTTTACTAAATATTTTAATGGTTTCAAATTAACTTGGAAAGCTGCAGTGAGAACATACTCCAGAGGACGGGCTAGTGGTGGGACTCTCTATGGAATTAAAATATCACTTTTAAAAACCTACGACTTTGAGGAACATGAAGGAATCACGATTGTTAAACTATTACGAAAGCCAAATCTTATCATTATTCCCTGTTATATTAACTACAGCATATGGAACGAAGACTTCGAACGTCTCAACAACATGATGAATATGGCGAATAAGAGTATTTTATTGATTGGAGATCTTAACGCCAGAATAGCTAATTTACAAGTAACAGCAAGCCGCAGTACAAATAACACAGTTTTAAATCTCAGTCATAGTGTATCAATGGACGATGTATGTAATCAAAAGGGAACACATTTATTGGAACTTATGCAGATGTTTGATTGTACAGTTTTAAATGGATGTATAAATGGTGATACCAAAGGTCAGTTTACATTTCTTGGAGGGCAAGGAAAATCAGTCATCGATTACTGTATGGTTAATAATGACTGGAATGATCTAGTGAAGAAGTTTGAAGTGCAAAGCAAAATCTTCTCCGACCACATGCCAATTACAGTGGAATGGGTTAATGAATATGCTACAAATGGAAAAAATCTCGATCTACTGCCGCGGCTGAAATGGAATCAAGACATTTGTAATGTTTTTCAGCAGAAATTGGATGAAAATCTGGCTTCTGTAGATATTTCTACAGAATCAACGGAAATAAGTGCAAACAAACTCATTGCTTGCATTAAGAGTTCCACAAACAACACTCTCTCACACAAATCTTCAAATTTCAAACAAAAATGGTTTGACAAAGAGTGTATGCTTGCTGGGAAAAAAACGTTTATTCTGTTAAATGCACTGAGAAACTCTTATAGCCAAACACTTAAAAAGTGGTATTTAGAAGCGAATGCAGCATTCAAGAAGCTTTGTCTCCAAAAGAAATCTACTTTTGAAAATAATCAGGCTCGTACACTGGGCCAAATTAAGAACTCAAAGGAATTCTGGAAGACTGTCAGAGAGATAAATGGTACAAAACATACAATTGGATTAGGAATGTCCGCTGATGAGCTATCTACTCATTTTAAATCTCTTTTATACGGCCAATATGACGTAAGATTCTCGTATGCTGAACCATGGTTCTCCGATGACATTTTGGATTCTGAACTCACTATTGAGGAATTGAAATCTGCAATTTTCAAAGGAAAAACGGAAAAGCCCCTGGAGAAGATGGAGTTCCGTACGAATTCTTTAAGAATGCCACCGAAACTTTCCACAGACAACTTCAATCCCTTTTTAATAAAATATTTTCGACAGAAGAAGTGCCATCATCATTCAAAAGGTCAGTAATTTTCCCAATATACAAAAAAGGTGACTTGAACAATGCTGAAAACTACCGTGGCATCTCCTTCATGAATGTTCTTGCAAAATTATTTTGTGGTATTCTTGTAAATAGATTAGAGACATGGGTAGAGGATAACAGTGCCCTCTCAGATTTTCAAGCTGGATTTCGCAGAAATTACTCGACAATTGACCACATTTTCACGCTTACTTCAATTGTTAAAGCATTTCAAGCAAGAAATAAAAAAGTGTATGCTTTCTTCGTGGATTTTAAGTCTGCATTTGACCTTATAAATCGAAATGCTCTCTTTTATAAGCTCTCAAGGCTAAGATTATCTACAAAATTCATTAATGTTTTAAAAGCACTGTATTCAGAGTCAAAAGCAGCTGTATGGGACGGTTCCACTTACTCAGATTGGTTTGAAACAGATAACGGAGTAAAACAAGGCTGCCTTCTGAGTGCGCTATTGTTTTCGCTTTTTATTAATGATGTGGTTGAATACCTGCCTGGAGGGATTCGAATAGCCGATAAAAACATAAATGTTCTAATGTATGCTGATGATCTGGTGTTGCTTTCAGAATCTCCAGAAAACCTTCAACTGAGGATCAATAGACTCGCGGAATACTGTCAGCAGTGGGGTCTTGTAATCAACACAAACAAATCGAAAGTAATGATATTTAGCCGTTCAACGAGAAAACAAACCACATACAATTGGGTCTATAATGGTACTAGTTTGGAGATTGTAAACGAGTATAAGTATTTGGGTGTAAAACTAAGCCGAACGTTAGATTTTAACGTGCATCTTGCAGAAAAATCAAATTCATCACTTAGCCTACTCAACATGTCTTGGAGAAGCATATTCCTAAATAATAGAATCAATCTTTCAACGAAGTACAAAATATATGATGCTGTCGTTAAGTCTACTCTTTGCTATGCTGGACAAGTCTGGGGTATTGACGAATACGAGTCCGTCGAAAAGTTTCAAAGAAACTTTTTAAAAAAGCTCTTTAACCTACCACTGAATACGCCAAATTATGCAATTTATGTTGAAACAGGACTTCCTAAACTTTTCACATATACTCTGAAATTGCAGGCCGACTACATAACCAAAGTACTCTCTTATTCAGATACCCGTCTGGCCAAGAAAATGCTGTTATACGAGCTAAGGAACGAGGATTGGTGGTGGTCTAAATGGAAACGTTTAGGAATAGATTGTGAAGAAGTCGTCTCAATGGACTCAAACAATATAAATTTGGTCAAAGACCAACTATATCGAATTATTCAGAATCATGAAAATTCTGTTCATGATGAGTTTGCGGCGAAAGTTCGAAAATCAGAGAGCAGAATTTTATACTCGCAGCTTAATATTAATTTACTTGAGAAGAATTACTTTAATGATGTATATAGTTATAAAGAAATATCTCTAATTTTCAAAGCACGATGCGAACTACTCTATCTAAATGGAAGCCCTTACAACGGAAGTTTTAACCTGTTCTGTTCATTGTGCAACCTTAAAGCAAAGAAGACTGTTTTCACTTTTTAAGTATTTGTCCAATTTTTTCCCCCCAACGTCTTGTATACTTCGGAAAGGAAACTTTAACTATGCAAGAAACAATTGTAATCTTAAACGAGTTCAACTGGAAAAACCTTTGCAAATTTATATTAAAACTGTGTAGATATAGAATGCTATTGATAAACGAATATGTATAAAAACTATTAAAAAAAAAAAAAAAATATTTATATTAATGTAATATGTAATAAACAAAATTTGTTAACCGAGCTGACGGCAATGCCATAGCTTTAAATTCATTAAATTATAATACAAACGAACATAAAATTGAATAAAATGAATTAAAAATTGAAAATTGAATTGAATTGAATTGGGTAAAAAAATCGATGAAGTTACGTCATTTGATAACGGCTGATTTTTTCCTAGGCCGTAGCCAGGGCCAGACGCCCCTCAATAGGCGGAAAATTTGGACCTACTTACGTCATTGGATAACGATTCTGACAAAAATCATTGCTTAGGTTGGCTCCCCAGTAGTCTGTATACGCGTTCCTGACGAAAATCTTGGTGTAAAGTGCCCGGCAGCCGACGTCATAGATTGTATCATTTTTCGATATTATGATAAAAACCGAGTGTTAGAGAAACAAATTTTGTTTTTTTTTCTATACAGTCAAGATATTAACATAAGCTTAAAATTTATTCACAAAACAAATATATAATTTAAACCTAAATAAAATTGTTAATAAATAAGTTAATTCTTTTTATTTCATTTATAACTGTAAAATGTCAGTAAGACCATAAAATAATTGCAACTCCTTGTCATCATGATCATCATCTTCGTCTGTTCACTGTTGTTTTCGCTTGGAAAGTTGTGGTAAAATTTTCGAATCTACCTTCGCTTACATTGTCTGCTCGTCTCACGGTATACATGTAACATATATATAACCTGTTGAGTTCAGCTTAAGTCAGACATTTTCACAAACGTTTCTTGGAATTGTGAGCTCTTTTCTGGGAGGCTTAAAGGTTTAATTTTTCGTCTCCTGAAGAATGCAGGGTTGTAGTAGCATCCAGTCATAACATGGAATCCCAATAAGGCTCTTGACAAGAGCGGCCTACATTTTCATACAGCTTCGAGATATCTATATACTTTTGGTCGTTCGCCATGCCAACATTCATCCACTCTTTCCTAGCCGAGTAAAAATCGAATATCTGTGTCTGAGCATTTGATAACACCGTTTGCGTCACAGGCAATATTGCAAATATGATACACTATTTTTGTATCGGCTTCTTCGTGAGTTTCGCCAGACAACTCATGTTTGCTTAACAGAAAATAGCATTTGTCCAGCATATTCCTAAGAAAGGTAACACATCCTCCCCCTCCTCCTACTGACCCATAGCACTTACGTCCCTTCTTTCAAAGGTTATGGAAACTCTAATTTACCGTCAGCTTAAGGAATACCTGGAAGACCGAATGCTAATCAAAAAAAAAATAATTATTCCCTAAAAAATCAAATTGCCTATCTAAAGATTTTTTCATAAATCAATCAAAAGGAATCCTTACCAGTACCAAGATTATAATATTCGAAATTGGCCTTGTATTGTTTTTAATCTTCATTTTCTTTCTCCATTCTTCATTTTGTGCTTCATTATAATTAATTTCTCATAAATAGACAGAATTTATTTTATTGTATTTATAAATCTGAGTTGAAAAAAGTCAATATATCACTATCATCACTATACAAGGTGGGCAAAAAGAAATCACCCTATTGGAAGATGCTCTCATTTTTGAAATGGCCACCAATGTCAAATCTGTTTTGACATTTGTGGACTAGACAGATGCAGAATACAAGTGAACAAGCCATGGAGCGATACATGAACCGACATGAACCGATATTCTGAAGGCGGCGTTCCCTCATCTCTCGTTCTTGCGATTTGCACTGGCCCGCCAGATCGCCCGATTTAACCGTTTCAGACTTTTTTATAGGGTTTTTTGAAGTCCCGTGTTTACGTGAACAAGCCCAAGACTCTGGCAGCCCTCAAGGACAACATTCGACACGAGTGCGAGAATCTATGGCCTGAAGTTCTCGCTATGAAACGACCCCGTTTGGCAATCAATTGTGACGGTGCCCATTTGGCCGATATCATCTTCTCGACTTGACCAATTCTAAAGGTTCAAATAAACATAATCAAAAAACAGAATCGTTGTTTTTCATTTAGAAAAAAAAGAGAGCCCAACAACATCGGATGGATGATTTCTTTTGGTCCACCCTTTATATACAAAATTGTAGCAGTTTCGGCCTGACCGCGCATCACGCGAGAACGACAAAACGAATTTGAACTATTTTTTTTCAATTAATAGGACATTTGTTCGAGTAACATATAGGATAAATTTTTTGTTTAATAAATTAACTACAACTTTGTATATTAGCCACAGAAAAATTATCAAGCAAAACAACACAACGTACATACGTACTTATTTCTTTGTTGTACATCCACGGCATACATAGTGTTATTGCGTACTTCTATTCTATTTTCTATTTCTATTTTTTTTTGCGCAAAAGTTGATTGTTTGCGCTGCAACAGACCTTAAATAATTGAGTTCATGCCTTAAAAGCTTAACGATCTCGAAAGTAACAACCAACTTTTAATTTTATGTTTGTCTCTATCTATTTCGTTAAATAAAGTGAGTTGTAATCCCGATTCCAAATCGCAAGCACGCGCCTTTTCATTTCGCTCGGAAAATATGAAGAATCTTTTTATAACTATTTCATAAATACCTACAGTCCACTTAATTAGAATTTTTCTTAACACGTTAAACATTGATCTTATTAGTAAGAGCAAACATCAACACTTCTATAAAAGTTAAAAATCTTTCCAATTCCAATGGACAGTATTTGCCTCGAGAAATGGAGTCTGAAGTTAGCAGTGTTGCTGAAGTTTTACATTTATGAACTCCACCTGTGTCACGTATATTTATAAAATTGAAATACCATTTTTGTATTCATGGACCGAGGTTAACGCACGCAAAGCCGCGACACAGCTAGTTTATATTATGTACATATACCTATGTGAATATTGAAGCATGTATGAGTCGTGCCTTGTGTGGTCTCTTGTTTTGTCCAACAAAACCACACTACACACCACCTACCACCACAAATAAATTACAGCATTCTACTAAAGAATATATGTAGAATTAATTAATTCTATGTTCTTATATAGAACATAGAATTCGTTTATCTTGTAGTCTAAGAGCTAGCGACAAAAGTAGTTACGTCTTTTGATAACCCAAATAGCTTTATTGAAATCTGTTAACACTGGTGATAAATAATTCCGAAGTCTGGCACGCGTCTAGTGGTGGGTGTAGCGGCCACGGACACCAAAAAGGGTAAAAAAAATCGGAGGTTGGCAACACTGCTGTAAAAGTGATTGGTTCAGTATTAATATCGCTCTGTAATATTTTTAATTTTTAATAGTAAATTACTCGTAATTTTCATAAAAAAGCAATAAAGTTCGAATTTGTAGTCAGTTCTTATACGCGCTACCAAAATATTTTGCTGATTAAAAAGGTAAAACTAGCAATTAAGCAAGAAAATAAAATAACTTGGCTGATTACGGTGTCACATGAACGAATACAAAAGAAAGGTCGACCAAACTTCTCCCGAAGACTTTCTCAATCCGAACCCAAAATCTACTCACCGAGCGACAAAAATAAACAACCTCGTCTTTAACATGCCCATCTCGGATGCAGATCTCATAAAAATAAAGCAAATCATCGATACATCACTGCAAAAAGAGCTCTCAGTAGCGACCGCCAAACTAGCTACAAAAGACGACTTTGTTAAGTTGAATGAAGAAATCAACGCTTTACGCCTACAGAATGAGGATCTCACCAAGAAGATACATCACTTCGAAGAGAGGTGCGAGATGTTGGAGGATGAGCTCGAGATGCAAAGTCGGATTCTACGAGGTAAAAACATTATCCTCACTGTTCCAAACAACGTTGATCTTCGAGAGAGAGTACAAGACATTAGTCAACTTCTGCTTGGCGATCCAAACCAAATCACTGAGTCTATAAAAATAAGTGAAAATAGCACTGTTACCAAATTAAAAATTAACACTGGTTCTATCGAAAATGCAACAAAAATGATGAAAAATTCTTCAAAACTTAAGGGCACAGGTGCTTTCATCCAAAGAGATCTAACAAAGCAGATGCAATTCAAACGCCGTATTCTTCTTGGCTACCGAAAAATAATAAAAAATTAAAATCCGAATGAAGCCGTTCAAATAAAAAACAACTCGCTTGTGGTAGCTGATAAAATATTTTATTTAAATAATTATAACAATATAAAATATAAAAACTATAATGGCGAACAACAACTTTGCGAAATGTTTGGAGATCTCAACTTCGAACCTGTCAAACTTTTGAAAACGTCAAGTAGACGTCAAGACGTCAAAATGATTTATATAAACCAGTCAGGCAAAATGGCGCAGAGATGCCACTTAGGCAGAATAGTGGGAGTAGTAGTACAATAGTACAAAATTGAAATAACGGGTGATTTTTTTGAGGTTAGGATTTTCATGCATTAGTATTTGACAGATCACGCGGGATTTTAGACATGGTGTCAAAGAGAAAGATGCTCAGTGTGATTTGACATTTCATCATGAATAGACTTATTAACGAGCAACGCTTGCAAATCATTGAATTTTATTACCAAAATCAGTGTTCGGTTCGAAATGTGTTTCGCGCTTTACGTCCGATTTATGGTCTACATAATCGACCAAGTGAGCAAACAATTAATGCGATTGTGACCAAGTTTCGCACTCAGTTTACTTTATTGGACATTAAACCAACCAAACGAATGCGTACAGTGCGTACAGAAGAGAATATTGCGTCTGTTTCTGAGAGTGTTGCTGAAGACCGTGAAATGTTGATTCGTCGCCGTTCGCAGCAATTGGGTTTGTGTTATTCGACCACATGGAAGATTTTACGCAAAGATCTTGGTGTAAAACCGTATAAAATACAGCTCGTGCAAGAACTGAAGCCGAACGATCTGCCACAACGTCGAATTTTCAGTGAATGGGCCCTAGAAAAGTTGGCAGAAAATCCGCTTTTTTATCGACAAATTTTGTTCAGCGATGAGGCTCATTTCTGGTTGAATGGCTACGTAAATAAGCAAAATTGCCGCATTTGGAGTTAAGAGCAACCAGAAGCCGTTCAAGAACTGCCCATGCATCCCGAAAAATGCACTGTTTGGTGTGGTTTGTACGCTGGTGGAATCATTGGACCGTATTTTTTCAAAGATGCTGTTGGACGCAACGTTACGGTGAATGGCGATCAATATCGTTCGATGCTAACAAACTTTTTGTTGCCAAAAATGGAAGAACTGAACTTGGTTGACATGTGGTTTCAACAAGATGGCGCTACATGCCACACAGCTCGCGATTCTATGGCCATTTTGAGGGAAAACTTCGGAGAACAATTCATATCAAGAAATGGACCGGTAAGTTGGCCACCAAGATCATGCGATTTGACGCCTTTAGATTATTTTTTGTGGAGCTACGTCAAGTCTAAAGTCTACAGAAATAAGCCAGCAACTATTCCAGCATTGGAAGACAACATTTCCGAAGAAATTCGGGCTATTCCGGCCGAAATGCTCGAAAAAGTTGCCCAAAATTGGACTTTCCGAATGGACCACCTAAGACGCAGCCGCGGTCAACATTTAAATGAAATTATCTTCAAAAAGTAAATGTCATGGACCAATCTAACGATGATAAAGAACCGATGAGATTTTGCAAATTTTATGCGTTTTTTTTAAAAAAAAGTTCTCAAGCTCTTAAAAAATCACCCGTTAATTATGCCGTCAGCTCAATATTTTCAAGTAATAGTAATATTTTATCATATAATGTGTCAGGCCTCAATAATAAGCTATTGTTTGTGGATTTTTTTGAATATGTAAAAAGTTTTGATGTATTTTTTTTGTACGAAACTCATATAACGTTAGAAAATTTTAACAAGTTTACTAAATATTTTAATGGTTTCAAATTAACTTGGAAAGCTGCAGTGAGAACATACTCCAGAGGACGGGCTAGTGGTGGGACTCTCTATGGAATTAAAATATCACTTTTAAAAACCTACGACTTTGAGGAACATGAAGGAATCACGATTGTTAAACTATTACGAAAGCCAAATCTTATCATTATTCCTTGTTATATTAACTACAGCATATGGAACGAAGACTTCGAACGACTCAACAACATGATGAATATGGCGAATAAGAGTATTTTATTGATTGGAGATCTTAACGCCAGAATAGCTAATTTACAAGTAACAGCAAGCCGCAGTACAAATAACACAGTTTTAAATCTCAGTCATAGTGTATCAATGGACGATGTATGTAATCAAAAGGGAACACATTTATTGGAACTTATGCAGATGTTTGATTGTACAGTTTTAAATGGATGTATAAATGGTGATACCAAAGGTCAGTTTACATTTCTTGGAGGGCAAGGAAAATCAGTCATCGATTACTGTATGGTTAATAATGACTGGAATGATCTAGTGAAGAAGTTTGAAGTGCAAAGCAAAATCTTCTCCGACCACATGCCAATTACAGTGGAATGGGTTAATGAATATGCTACAAATGGAAAAAATCTCGATCTACTGCCGCGGCTGAAATGGAATCAAGACATTTGTAATGTTTTTCAGCAGAAATTGGATGAAAATCTGGCTTCTGTAGATATTTCTACAGAATCAACGGAAATAAGTGCAAACAAACTCATTGCTTGCATTAAGAGTTCCACAAACAACACTCTCTCACACAAATCTTCAAATTTCAAACAAAAATGGTTTGACAAAGAGTGTATGCTTGCTGGGAAAAAAACGTTTATTCTGTTAAATGCACTGAGAAACTCTTATAGCCAAACACTTAAAAAGTGGTATTTAGAAGCGAATGCAGCATTCAAGAAGCTTTGTCTCCAAAAGAAATCTACTTTTGAAAATAATCAGGCTCGTACACTGGGCCAAATTAAGAACTCAAAGGAATTCTGGAAGACTGTCAGAGAGATAAATGGTACAAAACATACAATTGGATTAGGAATGTCCGCTGATGAGCTATCTACTCATTTTAAATCTCTTTTATACGGCCAATATGACGTAAGATTCTCGTATGCTGAACCATGGTTCTCCGATGACATTTTGGATTCTGAACTCACTATTGAGGAATTGAAATCTGCAATTTTCAAAGGAAAAAACGGAAAAGCCCCTGGAGAAGATGGAGTTCCGTACGAATTCTTTAAGAATGCCACCGAAACTTTCCACAGACAACTTCAATCCCTTTTTCAATTAATTTTCACAATATACAAAAAAGGTGACTTGAACAATGCTGAAAACTACCGTGGCATCTCCTTCATGAATGTTCTTGCAAAATTATTTTGTGGTATTCTTGTAAATAGATTAGAGACATGGGTAGAGGTTAACAGTGCCCTGTCAGATTTTCAAGCTGGATTTCGGAGAAATTACTCGACAATTGACCACATTTTCACGCTTACCTCAATTGTTAAAGCATTTCAAGCAAGAAATAAAAAAGTGTGTGCTTTCTTTGTAGATTTTAAGTCTGCATTTGACCTTATAAATCGAAATGCTCTCTTTTATAAGCTCTCAAGGCTGAGATTATCTACAAAATTCATTAATGTTTTAAAAGCACTATATTCAGAGTCAAAAGCAGCTGTATGGGACGGTTCCACTTACTCAGATTGGTTTGAAACAGATAACGGAGTAAAACAAGGCTGCCTTCTGAGTGCGCTATTGTTTTCGCTTTTTATTAATGATGTGGTTGAATACCTGCCTGGAGGGATTCGAATAGCCGATACAAACATAAATGTTCTAATGTATGCTGATGATCTGGTGTTGCTTTCAGAATCTCCAGAAAACCTTCAACTGAGGATCAATAGACTCGCGGAATACTGTCAGCAGTGGGGTCTTGTAATCAACACAAACAAATCAAAAGTAATGATATTTAGCCGTTCAACGAGAAAACAAACCACATACAATTGGTTCTATAATGGTACTAGTTTGGAGATTGTAAACGAGTTTAAGTATTTGGGTGTAAAATTAAGCCGAACGTTAGATTTTAACGTGCATCTTGCAGAAAAATCAAATTCATCACTTAGCTTACTCAACATGTCTTGGAGAAGCATATTCCTAAATAATAGAATCAATCTTTCAACGAAGTACAAAATATATGATGCTGTCGTTAAGTCTACTCTTTGTTATGCTGGACAAGTCTGGGGTATTGACGAATACGAGTCCGTCGAAAAGTTTCAAAGAAACTTTTTAAAAAAGCTCTTTAACCTACCACTGAATACGCCAAATTATGCAATTTATGTTGAAACAGGACTTCCTAAACTTTTCACATATACTCTGAAATTGCAGGCCGACTACATAACCAAAGTACTCTCTTATTCAGATACCCGTCTGGCCAAGAAAATGCTGTTATACGAGCTAAGGAACGAGGATTGGTGGTGGTCTAAATGGAAACGTTTAGGAATAGATTGTGAAGAAGTCGTCTCAATGGACTCAAACAATATAAATTTGGTCAAAGACCAACTATATCGAATTATTCAGAATCATGAAAATTCTGTTCATGATGAGTTTGCAGCGAAAGTTCGAAAATCAGAGAGCAGAATTTTATACTCGCAGCTTAATATTAATTTACTTGAGAAGAATTACTTTAATGATGTACATAGTTATAAAGAAATATCTCTAATTTTCAAAGCACGATGCGAACTACTCTATCTAAATGGAAGCCCTTACAACGGAAGTTTTAACCAGTTCTGTTCATTGTGCAACCTTAAAGCATAAGAAGACTATTTTCACTTTTTAAGTATTTGTCCAATTTTTTCTCCCCAACGTCTTGTATACTTCGGAAAGAAAACCTTAACTATGCAAGAAACAATTGTAATCTTGAACGAGTTCAACTGGAAAAACCTTTGCAAATTTATATTAGAACTGTGTAGATATAGAATGCTATTGATAAACGAATATGTATAAAAACTATTAAAAAAAAAAAAAAAAAAACATTTATATTAATATGTTTAATGTAATAAACAAAATTTGTTAACCGAGCTGACGGCAATGCCATAGCTTTAAATTCATTAAATTATAATACAAACGAACATAAAATTGAATAAAATGAATTAAAAATTGAAAATTGAATTGAAATTGAACATTAAACTTAAAGGTCAAATAAGTTAATTTCAAAAATATTCACAAAATGCATTTTTCTTAAAACTTTTCGAATTTTGTTTTATATTTATAAAACTTTTAGGTCAAAGTTTAATAAATAAACTTTTAATACGAATTTGAATTCAATGTTTTGAAAAGTTAAAAAAAATAAGATTTTATTATTATCTAGTTCCTCAATTCAAATTAAGTAAATTGCAAAAATATTCACGAAATTCATTTTTCTTAAAACTATTCGAATTTTGTTTTATATTTATAAAGCTTCTAGGTCAAAGTAAAATAAATAAACTTTTAATAAGAATTTGAATTCAATGTTTTGAAAAGTTTAAAAAAAATAAGATTTTAGTTTTTTATCATAATTCAAATTAAGTAAATTGCAAAAATATTCACCAAATGTATTTTTCTTAAAACTTTTTGAATTTTGTTTTATATTTATAAAACTTTTAGGTCAAAGTTAAATAAATAAACTTTTAATAAGATATTGAATTAAAAATAAAAAAAAATAAGATTTTATTATTATCTAGTTCTTATCCTAATTCAAATTAAGTAAATTTCAAAAATATTCACAAAATGCATTTTTCTTAAAACTTTTCGAATTTTGTATTGTTTTAATAAGAATTTCAATTCAATGTTTTGAAAAGTTTAAAAAAAATTAAGATTTTATTTTTATCTAGTTCTTTATCCCAATATTAAGTAAATTGCAAAAATATTCACGAAATTCATTTTTCTTAAAACTATTCGAATTTTGTTTTATATTTATAAAGCTTTTAGGTCAAAGTTGAATAAATAAACTTTTAATAAGAATTTGAATTCAATGTTTTGAAAAGTTTAAAAAAAATAAGGTTTTATTATTATCTAGTTCCTTATCCCAAATCAAATTAAGTAAATTGCAAAAATATTCACCAAATGCATATTTCTTAAAATTTTCGAGTTTTGTTTTATATTTATAAAACTTTTAGGTCAAAGTTTAAAAAATAAACTTTTAATAAGAATTTCAATTCAATGTTTTGAAAAGTTTAAAAAAAATAAGATTTTATTATTATCTAGTTCTTATCCCAATTCAAATTAAGTAAATTTCAAAAATATTCACAAAATGCATTTTTCTTAAAACTTTTCGAATTTTGTTTTATATTTAAAAACTTTTAGGTCAAAGTTTAATAAATAAACTTTTAATATGAATTTGAGTTCAATGTTTTGAAAAGTTTAAAAAAAAATAAGATTTTATTATTATCTAGTTCCTCAATTCAAATTAAGTAAATTGCAAAAATATTCACAAAATGCATTTTTCTTAAAACTTTTCGAATTTTGTTTTATGTTTATAAAACTTTTAGGTCAAAGTTTAATAAATAAACTTTTAATAAGATTTTGAATTTAATGTTTTGAAAAGTTCTTTATTCTAACTCAAATTAAGTAAATTGCAAAAATATTCACCAAATGCATTTTTCTTAAAATTTTCGAATTTTGTTTTATATTTAGAAAACTTTTAGGTCAAAGTTTAATAAATAAACTTTTAATAAGAATTTGAATTCAATGTTTTGAAAAGTGTTTTATCCCAATTCAAATTAAGTAAATTGCAAAAATATTCACCAAATGCATTTTTCTTTATTTTTTTTTGAATTTTGTTTTATATTTATAAAACGTTTAGGTCAAATAAATAAACCTTTAAAAAGAATTTGAATTCAATGTTTTGAAAAGTTTAAAAAAATTAAGATTTTATTATTATCTGGTTCTTATCCCAATTCAAATTAAGTAAATTGCAAAAAATATTCACAAAATGCATTTTTCGTAAAACTCTTCGAATTTTGTTTTATATATATAAAACTTTTATGTCAAAGTTAAATAAATAAACTTTTAATAAGATATTGAATTAAATGTTTTGAAAAGTTTAAAAAAAATTAAGATTTTATTATTATCTGGTTCTTTATCTCAATTCAAATTAAGTAAATTGCAAAAAATATTCACAAAATGCATTTTTCTTAAAACTTTTCGAATTTTGTTTTATATTTATAAAACTTTTAGAACAAAGTTTAATAAATAAACTTTTAATAAGAATTTGAATTTATTGTTTTGAAAAGTTCTTTATTCTAACGCAAATTAAGTAAATTGCAAAAATATTCACCAAATGCATTTTTCTTAAAACTTTTCAAATTTTGTTTTATATTTATAAAACTTGTAGGTCAAAGTTTAATAAATAAACTTTTAATATGAATTTAAATTTAATGTTTTGAAAAGTTTAAAAAAAAATAAGATTTTATTATTATCTAGTTCCTCAATTCAAATTAAGTAAATTGCAAAAAATATTCACAAAATGTATTTTTCTTAAAACTTTTCGAATTTTGTCTTATATTTATAAAACTTTTAGGTCAATGTTAAATAAATAAACTTTTAATAAGATATTGAATTAAATGTTCTGAAAAGTTTAAAAAAAAATAAGATTTTATTATTATCTAGTTCTTTATCCCAATTAAAATTAAGTAAATTGCAAAAATATTCACAAAATGCATTTTTCTTAAAACTTTTCGAATTTTGTTTTATATTTATAAAACTTTTAGAACAAAGTTTAATAAATAAACTTTTAATAAGAATTTGAATTTAATGTTTTGAAAAGTTCTTTATTCTAACTCAAATTAAGTAAATTGCAAAAATATTCACCAAATGCATTTTTCTTAAAACTTTTCGAATTTTGTTTTATATTTATAAAACTTTTAGGTCAAAGTTTAATAAATAAACTTTTAATATGAATTTAAATTCAATGTTTTGAAAAGTTTAAAAAAAAAATTAAGATTTTATTATTATATAGTTTTTAATCTCAATTCAAATTAAGTAAATTGCAAAAATATTCACCAAATGTATTTTTCTTAAAACTTTTCGAATTTTGTTTTATATTTATAAAACTTGTAGGTCAAATAAATAAACCTTTAATAGAAATTTGAATTCAATGTTTTGAAAAGTTTAAAAAAAAATTAAGATTTTATTATTATCTAGTTCTTTATCCCAATTAAAATTAAGTAAATTGTAAAAATATTCATAAAATGCATTTTTCTTAAAACTTTTCGAATTTTGTTTTATATTTATAAAACTTTTAGAACAAAGTTTAATAAATAAACTTTTAATAAGAATTTGAATTTAATGTTTTGAAAAGTTCTTTATTCTAACTCAAATTAAGTAAATTGCAAAAATATTCACCAAATGCATTTTTCTTAAAACTTTTCGAATTTTGTTTTATATTTATAAAACTTTTAGGTCAAAGTTTAATAAATAAACTTTTAATATTTTTCAATGTTTTGAAAAGTTTAAAAAAAAATAAGATTTTATTATTATCTAGTTCCTCAATTCAAATTAAGTAAATTGCAAAAAATATTCACAAAATGTATTTTTCTTAAAACTTTTCGAATTTTGTCTTATATTAATAAAATTTTAGGTCAAAGTTAAATAAATAAACTTTTAATAAGATATTGAATTAAATGTTTTGAAAAGTTTAAAAAAAAATTAAGATTTTATTATTATATAGTTTTTAATCTCAATTCAAATTAAGTAAATTTCAAAAATATTCACAAAATGCATTTTTCTTAAAACTTTTCGAATTTTGTTTTATATTTATAAAGCTTCTAGGTCAAAGTAAAATAAATAAACTTTTAATAAGAATTTGAATTCAATGTTTTGAAAAGTTTAAAAAAAATAAGATTTTAGTTTTTTATCATAATTCAAATTAAGTAAATTGCAAAAATATTCACCAAATGTATTTTTCTTAAAACTTTTCGAATTTTGTTTTATATTTATAAAACTTTTAGGTCAAAGTTAAATAAATAAACTTTTAATAAGATATTGAATTAAAAATAAAAAAAAATAAGATTTTATTATTATCTAGTTCTTATCCTAATTCAAATTAAGTAAATTTCAAAAATATTCACAAAATGCATTTTTCTTAAAACTTTTCGAATTTTGTATTGTTTTAATAAGAATTTCAATTCAATGTTTTGAAAAGTTTAAAAAGAATTAAGATTTTATTATTATCTAGTTCTTATCCCAATTCAAATTAAGTAAATTTCAAAAATATTCACAAAATGCATTTTTCTTAAAACTTTTCGAATTTTGTTTTATATTTAAAAACTTTTAGGTCAAAGTTTAATAAATAAACTTTTAATATGAATTTGAGTTCAATGTTTTGGAAAGTTTAAAAAAAAATAAGATTTTATTATTATCTAGTTCCTCAATTCAAATTAAGTAAATTGCAAAAATATTCACAAAATGCATTTTTCTTAAAACTTTTCGAATTTTGTTTTATGTTTATAAAACTTTTAGGTCAAAGTTTAATAAATAAACTTTTAATAAGATTTTGAATTTAATGTTTTGAAAAGTTCTTTATTCTAACTCAAATTAAGTAAATTGCAAAAATATTCACCAAATGCATTTTTCTTAAAATTTTCGAATTTTGTTTTATATTTAGAAAACTTTTAGGTCAAAGTTTAATAAATAAACTTTTAATAAGAATTTGAATTCAATGTTTTGAAAAGTGTTTTATCCCAATTCAAATTAAGTAAATTGCAAAAATATTCACCAAATGCATTTTTCTTTATTTTTTTTTGAATTTTGTTTTATATTTATAAAACGTTTAGGTCAAATAAATAAACCTTTAAAAAGAATTTGAATTCAATGTTTTGAAAAGTTTAAAAAAATTAAGATTTTATTATTATCTGGTTCTTATCCCAATTCAAATTAAGTAAATTGCAAAAAATATTCACAAAATGCATTTTTCGTAAAACTCTTCGAATTTTGTTTTATATATATAAAACTTTTATGTCAAAGTTAAATAAATAAACTTTTAATAAGATATTGAATTAAATGTTTTGAAAAGTTTAAAAAAAATTAAGATTTTATTATTATCTGGTTCTTTATCTCAATTCAAATTAAGTAAATTGCAAAAAATATTCACAAAATGCATTTTTCTTAAAACTTTTCGAATTTTGTTTTATATTTATAAAACTTTTAGAACAAAGTTTAATAAATAAACTTTTAATAAGAATTTGAATTTATTGTTTTGAAAAGTTCTTTATTCTAACGCAAATTAAGTAAATTGCAAAAATATTCACCAAATGCATTTTTCTTAAAACTTTTCGAATTTTGTTTTATATTTATAAAACTTGTAGGTCAAAGTTTAATAAATAAACTTTTAATATGAATTTAAATTTAATGTTTTGGAAAGTTTAAAAAAAAATAAGATTTTATTATTATCTAGTTCCTCAATTCAAATTAAGTAAATTGCAAAAAATATTCACAAAATGTATTTTTCTTAAAACTTTTCGAATTTTGTCTTATATTTATAAAACTTTTAGGTCAATGTTAAATAAATAAACTTTTAATAAGATATTGAATTAAATGTTTTGAAAAGTTTAAAAAAAAATAAGATTTTATTATTATCTAGTTCTTTATCCCAATTAAAATTAAGTAAATTGCAAAAATATTCACAAAATGCATTTTTCTTAAAACTTTTCGAATTTTGTTTTATATTTATAAAACTTTTAGAACAAAGTTTAATAAATAAACTTTTAATAAGAATTTGAATTTAATGTTTTGAAAAGTTCTTTATTCTAACTCAAATTAAGTAAATTGCAAAAATATTCACCAAATGCATTTTTCTTAAAACTTTTCGAATTTTGTTTTATATTTATAAAACTTTTAGGTCAAAGTTTAATAAATAAACTTTTAATATGAATTTAAATTCAATGTTTTGAAAAGTTTAAAAAAAAATTAAGATTTTATTATTATATAGTTTTTAATCTCAATTCAAATTAAGTAAATTGCAAAAATATTCACCAAATGTATTTTTCTTAAAACTTTTCGAATTTTGTTTTATATTTATAAAACTTGTAGGTCAAATAAATAAACCTTTAATAGAAATTTGAATTCAATGTTTTGAAAAGTTTAAAAAAAAATTAAGATTTTATTATTATCTAGTTCTTTATCCCAATTAAAATTAAGTAAATTGCAAAAATATTCATAAAATGCATTTTTCTTAAAACTTTTCGAATTTTGTTTTATATTTATAAAACTTTTAGAACAAAGTTTAATAAATAAACTTTTAATAAGAATTTGAATTTAATGTTTTGAAAAGTTCTTTATTCTAACTCAAATTAAGTAAATTGCAAAAATATTCACCAAATGCATTTTTCTTAAAACTTTTCGAATTTTGTTTTATATTTATAAAACTTTTAGGTCAAAGTTTAATAAATAAACTTTTAATATGAATTTAAATTCAATGTTTTGAAAAGTTTAAAAAAAAATAAGATTTTATTATTATCTAGTTCCTCAATTCAAATTAAGTAAATTGCAAAAAATATTCACAAAATGTATTTTTCTTAAAACTTTTCGAATTTTGTCTTATATTAATAAAATTTTAGGTCAAAGTTAAATAAATAAACTTTTAATAAGATATTGAATTAAATGTTTTGAAAAGTTTAAAAAAAAATTAAGATTTTATTATTATATAGTTTTTAATCTCAATTCAAATTAAGTAAATTTCAAAAATATTCACAAAATGCATTTTTCTTAAAACTTTTCGAATTTTGTTTTATATTTATAAAACTTGTAGGTCAAAGTTTAATAAATAAACTTTTAATAAGAATTTGAATTCAATGTTTTGAAAAGTTTAAAAACAAAAATAAGATTTTATCATTATCTAGTTCTTATCCCAATTCAAATTAAGTAAATTTCAAAAATATTCACCAGTTGCATTTTCTTAATACTTTTCGGATTTTGTTTTATATTTATAAAATTTTTAGGTCAAAGTTAAATAAATAAACATTTAATAAGAATTTGAATTCAATGTTTTGAAAAGTTTTTTATCCCAATTCAAATTAAGTAAATTGCAAAAATATTCACCAAATGCATTTTTCTTTATTTTTTTTGAATTTTGTTTTATATTTATAAAACGTTTAGGTCAAATAAATAAACCTTTAATAAGAATTTGAATTCAATGTTTTGAAAAGTTTAAAAAAATTAAGATTTTATTATTATCTGGTTCTTATCCCAATTCAAATTAAGTAGATTTCAAAAATATTCACAAAATGCATTTTTCGTAAAACTTTTCGAATTTTGTTTTATATTTATAAAACTTTTAGGTCAAAGTTTAATAAATAAACTTTTAATACGAATTTGAATTCAATGTTTTGAAAAGTTAAAAAAAATAAGATTTTATTATTATCTAGTTCCTCAATTCAAATTGAGTAAATTGCAAAAAATATTCACAAAATGCATTTTTCGTAAAACTTTTCGAATTTTGTTTTATATATATAAAACTTTTATGTCAAAGTTAAATAAATAAACTTTTAATAAGATATTGGATTAAATGTTTTAAAAAGTTTAAAAAAAATTTCTGGTTCTTTATCTCAATTCAAATTAAGTAAATTCCAAAAATATTCACCAAATGTATTTTTCTTAAAACTTTTCGAATTTTGTTTTATATTTATAAAACTTTAAGGTCAAATAAATAAACCTTTAATAGGAATTTGAATTCAATGTATTGAAAAGTTTAAAAATAAAATTAAGATTTTATTATTATCTGGTTCTTATCCCAATTCAAATTAAGTAAATTTCAAAAATATTCACAAAATGCATTTTTCTTAAAACTTTTCGAATTTTGTTTTATATTTTTAAAACTTTTAGGTCAAAGTTTAATAAATAAACTTTTAATAAGAATTTGAATTCAAAGTTTTGAAAAGTTTAAAAAAAGATTAAGATTTTATTATTATCTAGTTCTTATCCTAATTCAAATTAAGTAAATTTCAAAAATATTCACAAAATGCATTTTTCTTAAAACTTTTCGAATTTTGTCTTATATTTATAAAACTTGTAGGTCAAAGTTTAATAAATAAACTTTTAATAAGAATTTGAATTCAAAGTTTTGAAAAGTTTAAAAAAAAAGTAAGATTTTATTATTATCTAGTTCTTATCCTAATTCAAATTAAGAAAATTTCAAAATTATTCACAAAATGCATTTTTCTTAAAACTTTTCGAATTTTGTTTTATATTTATAAAACTTGTAGGTCAAAGTTTAATAAATAAACTTTTAATACGAATTTGAATTCAATGTTTTGAAAAGTTTAAAAAAAATTAAGATTTTATTATTATATAGTTTTTTATCTCAATTCAAATTAAGTAAATTGCAAAAATATTCACCAAATGTATTTTTCTTAAAACTTTTCGAATTTTGTTTTATATATATAAAACTTGTAGGTCAAATAAATAAACCTTTAATAGAAATTTGAATTCAATGTTTTGAAAAGTTTAAAATAAAATTAAGATTTTATTATTATCTAGTTCTTTATCCCAATTAAAATTAAGTAAATTGCAAAAATATTACCAAATGCATTTTTCTTAAAACTTTTCGAATTTTGTTTTATATTTATAAAACTTTTAGGTCAAAGTTTAATAAATAAACTTTTAATATGAATTTAAATTCAATGTTTTGAAAAGTTTAAAAAAAAATAAGATTTAATTATTATCTAGTTCCTCAATTCAAATTAAGTAAATTGCAAAAAATATTCACAAAATGTATTTTTCTTAAAACTTTTCGAATTTTGTCTTATATTTATAAAACTTTTAGGTCAAAGTTAAATAAATAAACTTTTAATAAGATATTGAATTAAATGTTTTGAAAAGTTTAAAAAAAAATAAGATTTTATTATTATCTAGTTCTTTATCCCAATTAAAATTAAGTAAATTGCAAAAATATTCACAAAATGCATTTTTCTTAAAACTTTTCGAATTTTGTTTTATATTTATAAAAATTTTAGAACAAAGTTTAATAAATAAACTTTTAATAAGAATTTGAATTTAATGTTTTGAAAAGTTCTTTATTCTAACTCAAATTAAGTAAATTGCAAAAATATTCACCAAATGCATTTTTCTTAAAACTTTTCGAATTTTGTTTTATATTTATAAAACTTTTAGAACAAAGTTTAATAAATAAACTTTTAATAAGAATTTGAATTTATTGTTTTGAAAAGTTCTTTATTCTAACGCAAATTAAGTAAATTGCAAAAATATTCACCAAATGCATTTTTCTTAAAACTTTTCGAATTTTGTTTTATATTTATAAAACTTTTAGGTCAAAGTTTAATAAATAAACTTTTAATAAGAATTTGAATTTAATGTTTTGAAAAGTTCTTTATTCTAACTCAAATTAAGTAAATTGCAAAAATATTCACTAAATGCATTTTTCTTAAAACTTTTCGAATTTTGTTTTATATTTATAAAACTTTTAGGTCAAAGTTAAATAAATAAACTTTTAATAAGATATTGAATTAAATGTTTTGAAAAGTTTAAAAAAAAATTAAGATTTTATTATTATATAGTTTTTAATCTCAATTCAAATTAAGTAAATTTCAAAAATATTCACAAAATGCATTTTTCTTAAAACTTTTAAAATTTTGTTTTATATTTATAAAACTTGTAGGTCAAAGTTTAATAAATAAACTTTTAATAAGAATTTGAATTCAATGTTTTGAAAAGTTTAAAAACAAAAATAAGATTTTATCATTATCTAGTTCTTATCCCAATTCAAATTAAGTAAATTTCAAAAATATTCACCAATTGCATTTTCTTAATACTTTTCGGATTTTGTTTTATATTTATAAAACTTTTAGGTCAAAGTTAAATAAATAAACATTTAATAAGAATTTGAATTCAATGTTTTGAAAAGTTTTTTATCCCAATTCAAATTAAGTAAATTGCAAAAATATTCACCAAATGCATTTTTCTTTATTTTTTTTGAATTTTGTTTTATATTTATAAAACGTTTAGGTCAAATAAATAAACCTTTAATAAGAATTTGAGTTCAATGTTTTGAAAAGTTTAAAAAAATTAAGATTTTATTATTATCTGGTTCTTATCCCAATTCAAATTAAGTAGATTTCAAAAATATTCACAAAATGCATTTTTCGTAAAACTTTTCGAATTTTGTTTTATATTTATAAAACTTTTAGGTCAAAGTTTAATAAATAAACTTTTAATACGAATTTGAATTCAATGTTTTGAAAAGTTAAAAAAAATAAGATTTTATTATTATCTAGTTCCTCAATTCAAATTGAGTAAATTGCAAAAAATATTCACAAAATGCATTTTTCGTAAAACTTTTCGAATTTTGTTTTATATATATAAAACTTTTATGTCAAAGTTAAATAAATAAACTTTTAATAAGATATTGGATTAAATGTTTTAAAAAGTTTAAAAAAAATTTCTGGTTCTTTATCTCAATTCAAATTAAGTAAATTCCAAAAATATTCACCAAATGTATTTTTCTTAAAACTTTTCGAATTTTGTTTTATATTTATAAAACTTTAAGGTCAAATAAATAAACCTTTAATAGGAATTTGAATTCAATGTATTGAAAAGTTTAAAAATAAAATTAAGATTTTATTATTATCTGGTTCTTATCCCAATTCAAATTAAGTAAATTTCAAAAATATTCACAAAATGCATTTTTCTTAAAACTTTTCGAATTTTGTTTTATATTTTTAAAACTTTTAGGTCAAAGTTTAATAAATAAACTTTTAATAAAAATTTGAATTCAAAGTTTTGAAAAGTTTAAAAAAAGATTAAGATTTTATTATTATCTAGTTCTTATCCTAATTCAAATTAAGTAAATTTCAAAAATATTCACAAAATGCATTTTTCTTAAAACTTTTCGAATTTTGTCTTATATTTATAAAACTTGTAGGTCAAAGTTTAATAAATAAACTTTTAATAAGAATTTGAATTCAAAGTTTTGAAAAGTTTAAAAAAAAAGTAAGATTTTATTATTATCTAGTTCTTATCCTAATTCAAATTAAGAAAATTTCAAAATTATTCACAAAATGCATTTTTCTTAAAACTTTTCGAATTTTGTTTTATATTTATAAAACTTGTAGGTCAAAGTTTAATAAATAAACTTTTAATACGAATTTGAATTCAATGTTTTGAAAAGTTTAAAAAAAATTAAGATTTTATTATTATATAGTTTTTTATCTCAATTCAAATTAAGTAAATTGCAAAAATATTCACCAAATGTATTTTTCTTAAAACTTTTCGAATTTTGTTTTATATATATAAAACTTGTAGGTCAAATAAATAAACCTTTAATAGAAATTTGAATTCAATGTTTTGAAAAGTTTAAAATAAAATTAAGATTTTATTATTATCTAGTTCTTTATCCCAATTAAAATTAAGTAAATTGCAAAAATATTCACAAAATGCATTTTTCTTAAAACTATTCGAATTTTGTTTTATATTTATAAAACTTTTAGAACAAAGTTTAATAAATAAACTTTTAATAAGAATTTGAATTTATTGTTTTGAAAAGTTCTTTATTCTAACGCAAATTAAGTAAATTGCAAAAATATTACCAAATGCATTTTTCTTAAAACTTTTCGAATTTTGTTTTATATTTATAAAACTTTTAGGTCAAAGTTTAATAAATAAACTTTTAATATGAATTTAAATTCAATGTTTTGAAAAGTTTAAAAAAAATAAGATTTAATTATTATCTAGTTCCTCAATTCAAATTAAGTAAATTGCAAAAAATATTCACAAAATGTATTTTTCTTAAAACTTTTCGAATTTTGTCTTAAATTTATAAAACTTTTAGGTCAAAGTTAAATAAATAAACTTTTAATAAGATATTGAATTAAATGTTTTGAAAAGTTTAAAAAAAAATAAGATTTTATTATTATCTAGTTCTTTATCCCAATTAAAATTAAGTAAATTGCAAAAATATTCACAAAATGCATTTTTCTTAAAACTTTTCGAATTTTGTTTTATATTTATAAAACTTTTAGAACAAAGTTTAATAAATAAACTTTTAATAAGAATTTGAATTTATTGTTTTGAAAAGTTCTTTATTCTAACGCAAATTAAGTAAATTGCAAAAATATTACCAAATGCATTTTTCTTAAAACTTTTCGAATTTTGTTTTATATTTATAAAACTTTTAGGTCAAAGTTTAATAAATAAACTTTTAATATGAATTTAAATTCAATGTTTTGAAAAGTTTAAAAAAAAATAAGATTTAATTATTATCTAGTTCCTCAATTCAAATTAAGTAAATTGCAAAAAATATTCACAAAATGTATTTTTCTTAAAACTTTTCGAATTTTGTCTTAAATTTATAAAACTTTTAGGTCAAAGTTAAATAAATAAACTTTTAATAAGATATTGAATTAAATGTTTTGAAAAGTTTAAAAAAAAATAAGATTTTATTATTATCTAGTTCTTTATCCCAATTAAAATTAAGTAAATTGCAAAAATATTCACAAAATGCATTTTTCTTAAAACTTTTCGAATTTTGTTTTATATTTATAAAACTTTTAGAACAAAGTTTAATAAATAAACTTTTAATAAGAATTTGAATTTAATATTTTGAAAAGTTCTTTATTCTAACTCAAATTAAGTAAATTGCAAAAATATTCACCAAATGCATTTTTCTTAAAACTTTTCGAATTTTGTTTTATATTTATAAAACTTTTAGAACAAAGTTTAATAAATAAACTTTTAATAAGAATTTGAATTTATTGTTTTGAAAAGTTCTTTATTCTAACGCAAATTAAGTAAATTGCAAAAATATTCACCAAATGCATTTTTCTTAAAACTTTTCGAATTTTGTTTTATATTTATAAAACTTTTAGGTCAAAGTTTAATAAATAAACTTTTAATAAGAATTTGAATTTAATGTTTTGAAAAGTTCTTTATTCTAACTCAAATTAAGTAAATTGCAAAAATATTCACCAAATGCATTTTTCTTAAAACTTTTCGAATTTTGTTTTATATTTATAAAACTTTTAGGTCAAAGTTTAATAAATAAACTTTTAATATGAATTTAAATTCAATGTTTTGAAAAGTTTAAAAAAAAATAAGATTTTATTATTATCTAGTTCCTCAATTCAAATTAAGTAAATTGCAAAAAATATTCACAAAATGTATTTTTCTTAAAACTTTTCGAATTTTGTCTTATATTAATAAAATTTTAGGTCAAAGTTAAATAAATAATCTTTTAATAAGATATTGAATTAAATGTTTTTAAAAGTTTAAAAAAATTAAGATTTTATTATTATCTAGTTATTTATCTCAATTCAAATTAAGTAAATTTCAAAAATATTCACAAAATGCATTTTTCTTAAAACTTTTCGAATTTTGTTTTATATTTATAAAACTTGTAGGTCAAAGTTTAATAAATAAACTTTTAATAAGAATTTGAATTCAATGTTTTGAAAAGTTTAAAAACAAAAATAAGATTTTATCATTATCTAGTTCTTATCCCAATTCAAATTAAGTATATTTCAAAAATATTCACCAAATGCATTTTCTTAATACTTTTCGGATTTTGTTTTATATTTATAAAACGTTTAGGTCAAATAAATAAACCTTTAATAAGAATTTGAATTCAATGTTTTGAAAAGTTTAAAAAAATTAAGATTTTATTATTATCTGGTTCTTATCCCAATTCAAATTAAGTAGATTTCAAAAATATTCACAAAATGCATTTTTCGTAAAACTTTTTGAATTTGGTTTTATATTTTTAAAACTTTTAGGTCAAAGTTTAATAAATAAACTTTTAATAAGAATTTGAATTCAAAGTTTTGAAAAGTTTAAAAAAAGATTAAGATTTTATTATTATCTACTTCTTATCCTAATTCAAATTAAGTAAATTTCAAAAATATTCACAAAATGCATTTTTCTTAAAACTTTTCGAATTTTGTCTTATATTTATAAAACTTGTAGGTCAAAGTTTAATAAATAAACTTTTAATAAGAATTTGAATTCAAAGTTTTGAAAAGTTTAAAAAAAAAGTAAGATTTTATTATTATCTAGTTCTTATCCTAATTCAAATTAAGAAAATTTCAAAATTATTCACAAAATGCATTTTTCTTAAAACTTTTCGAATTTTGTTTTATATTTATAAAACTTGTAGGTCAAAGTTTAATAAATAAACTTTTAATACGAATTTGAATTCAATGTTTTGAAAAGATTAAAAAAAATTAAGATTTTATTATTATATAGTTTTTTATCTCAATTCAAATTAAGTAAATTGCAAAAATATTCACCAAATGTATTTTTCTTACAACTTTTCGAATTTTGTTTTATATATATACAACTTGTAGGTCAAATAAATAAACCTTTAATAGAAATTTGAATTCAATGTTTTGAAAAGTTTAAAATAAAATTAAGATTTTATTATTATCTAGTTCTTTATCCCAATTAAAATTAAGTAAATTGCAAATATATTCACAAAATGCATTTTTCTTAAAACTTTTCGAATTTTGTTTTATATTTATAAAACTTTTAGAACAAAGTTTAATAAATAAACTTTTAATAAGAATTTGAATTTAATGTTTTGAAAAGTTCTTTATTCTAACTCAAATTAAGTAAATTGCAAAAATATTCACCAAATGCATTTTTCTTAAAATTTTCGAATTTTGTTTTATATTTAGAAAAATTTTAGGTCAAAGTTAAATAAACAAACTTTTAATAAGATATTGAATTAAATGTTTTGAAAAGTTTAAAAAAATTAAGATTTTATTATTATCTAGTTCTTTATCTCAATTCAAATTAGGTAAATTCCAAAAATATTCACAAAAAGCATTTTTCTTAAAACTTTTCGAATTTTGTTTTATATTTATAAAAAGTTTAGGTCAAAGTTTAATAAATAACCTTTAAATACGAATTTGAATTCAATGTTTTGAAATGTCAAAAAAAATAAGATTTTATTATTATCTAGTTTCTCAATTCAAATTAAGTAAATTGCAAAAAATATTCACAAAATGCATTTTTCTTAACACTTTTCGAATTTTCTTTTATATTTATAAAACTTTTAGGTTAAAGTTAAATAAATAAACTTTTAATAAGAATTTCAATTCAATGTTTTGAAAAGTTTAAACAAAATTAAGATTTTATTATTATCTAGTTCTTATCCCAATTCAAATTAAGTAAATTTCAAAAATATTCACAAAATGCATTTTTCTTAAAACTTTTCGAATATTGTTTTATATTTATAAAACTTTTAGGTCAAAGTTTAATAAATAAACTTTTAATAAGAATTTGAATTTAATGTTTTGAAAAGTTCTTTATTCTAACTCAAATTAAGTAAATTGCAAAAATATTCACCAAATGCATTTTTCTTAAAATTTTCGAATTTTGTTTTATATTTAGAAAAATTTTAGGTCAAAGTTAAATAAACAAACTTTTAATAAGATATTGAATTAAATGTTTTGAAAAGTTTAAAAAATTAAGATTTTATTATTATCTAGTTTTTTATCTCAATTCAAATTAAGTAAATTTCAAAAATATTCACAAAAAGCATTTTTCTTAAAACTTTTCGAATTTTGTTTTATATTTATAAAAAGTTTAGGTCAAAGTTTAATAAATAAACTTTAAATACGAATTTGAATTCAATGTTTTGAAATGTCAAAAAAAAATAAGATTTTATTATTATCTAGTTCCTCAATTCAAATTAAGTAAATTGCAAAAAATATTCACAAAATGCATTTTTCTTAACACTTTTCGAATTTTCTTTTATATTTATAAAACTTTTAGGTTAAAGTTAAATAAATAAACTTTTAATAAGAATTTCAATTCAATGTTTTGAAAAGTTTAAACAAAATTAAGATTTTATTATTATCTAGTTCTTATCCCAATTCAAATTAAGTAAATTTCAAAAATATTCACAAAATGCATTTTTCTTAAAACTTTTCAAATTTTGTTTTATATTTATAAAACTCTTAGGTCAAAGTTTAATAAATAAACTTTTAATAAGAATTTGAATTCAAAGTTTTGAAAAGTTTAAAAAAAGATTAAGATTTTATTATTATCTGGTTCTTATCCCAATTCAAATTAAGTAGATTTCAAAAATATTCACAAAATGCATTTTTCTTAAAACTTTTCGAATTTTGTTTTATATTTATAAAACTTTTAGGTCAAAGTTTAATAATTAAAATTTTAATAAGAATTTCAATTCAATGTTTTGAAAAGTTAAAAAAAAATTAAATTTTATTATTATCTAGTTCCTCAATTAAAATTAAGTAAATTAAAAAATATTCACAAAATGCATTTTTCTTAAAACTTTTCAAATTTGTTTTTATATTTATAAAACTTTTAGGTCAAAGTTTAATAAATAAACTTTTAATAAGAATTTGAATTCAAAGTTTTGAAAAGTTTAAAAAAAGATTAAGATTTTATTATTATCTAGTTCTTATCCTAATTCAAATTAAGTAAATTTCAAACATATTCACAAAATGCATTTTTCTTAAAACTTTTCGAATTTTGTTTTATATTTATAAAACTTTTAGGTCAAAGTTTAATTAATAAACTTTTAATATGAATTTAAATTCAATGTTTTGAAAAGTTTAAAAAAAAATAAGATTTTATTATTATCTAGTTCCTCAATTCAAATTAAGTAAATTGCAAAAAATATTCACAAAATGTATTTTTCTTAAAACTTTTCGAATTTTGTCTTATATTTATAAAACTTTTAGGTCAAAGTTAAATAAATAAACTTTTAATAAGATATTGAATTATATGTTTTGAAAAGTTTAAAAAAAAATTAAGATTTTATTATCTAGTTCTTTATCCCAATTAAAATTAAGTAAATTAAAAAATATTCACAAAATGCATTTTTCTTAAAACTTTTCAAATTTGTTTTTATATTTATAAAACTTTTAGGTCAAAGTTTAATAAATAAACTTTTAATAAGAATTTGAATTCAAAGTTTTGAAAAGTTTAAAAAAAGATTAAGATTTTATTATTATCTAGTTCTTATCCTAATTCAAATTAAGTAAATTTCAAACATATTCACAAAATGCATTTTTCTTAAAACTTTTCGAATTTTGTTTTATATTTATAAAACTTTTAGGTCAAAGTTTAATTAATAAACTTTTAATATGAATTTAAATTCAATGTTTTGAAAAGTTTAAAAAAAAATAAGATTTTATTATTATCTAGTTCCTCAATTCAAATTAAGTAAATTGCAAAAAATATTCACAAAATGTATTTTTCTTAAAACTTTTCGAATTCTGTCTTATATTTATAAAACTTGTAGGTCAAAGTTTAATAAATAAACTTTTAATAAGAATTTGAATTCAAAGTTTTGAAAAGTTTAAAAAAAAATTAAGATTTTATTATTATCTAGTTCTTATCCTAATTCAAATTAAGAAAATTTCAAAATTATTCACAAAATGCATTTTTCTTAAAACTTTTCGAATTTAGTTTTATATTTATAAAACTTGTAGGTCAAAGTTTAATAAATAAACTTTTAATACGAATTTGAATTCAATGTTTTGAAAAGTTTAAAAAAAAATTAAGATTTTATTATTATATAGTTTTTTATCTCAATTCAAATTAAATAAATTGCAAAAATATTCACCAAATGTATTTTTCTTAAAACTTTTCGAATTTTGTTTTATATATATAAAACTTGTAGGTCAAATAAATAAACCTTTAATAGAAATTTGAATTCAATGTTTTGAAAAGTTTAAAAAAAAATTAAGATTTTATTATTATCTAGTTCTTTATCCCAATTAAAATTAAGTAAATTGCAAAAATATTCACAAAATGCATTTTTCTTAAAACTTTTCGAATTTTGTTTTATATTTATAAAACTTTTAGAACAAAGTTTAATAAATAAACTTTTAATAAGAATTTGAATTTAATGTTTTGAAAAGTTCTTTATTCTAACTCAAATTAAGTAAATTGCAAAAATATTCACCAAATGCATTTTTCTTAAAATTTTCGAATTTTGTTTTATATTTAGAAAAATTTTAGGTCAAAGTTAAATAAACAAACTTTTAATAAGATATTGAATTAAATGTTTTGAAAAGTTTAAAAAATTAAGATTTTATTATTATCTAGTTTTTTATCTCAATTCAAATTAAGTAAATTTCAAAAATATTCACAAAAAGCATTTTTCTTAAAACTTTTCGAATTTTGTTTTATATTTATAAAAAGTTTAGGTCAAAGTTTAATAAATAAACTTTAAATACGAATTTGAATTCAATGTTTTGAAATGTCAAAAAAAAATAAGATTTTATTATTATCTAGTTCCTCAATTCAAATTAAGTAAATTGCAAAAAATATTCACAAAATGCATTTTTCTTAACACTTTTCGAATTTTCTTTTATATTTATAAAACTTTTAGGTTAAAGTTAAATAAATAAACTTTTAATAAGAATTTCAATTCAATGTTTTGAAAAGTTTAAACAAAATTAAGATTTTATTATTATCTAGTTCTTATCCCAATTCAAATTAAGTAAATTTCAAAAATATTCACAAAATGCATTTTTCTTAAAACTTTTCAAATTTTGTTTTATATTTATAAAACTCTTAGGTCAAAGTTTAATAAATAAACTTTTAATAAGAATTTGAATTCAAAGTTTTGAAAAGTTTAAAAAAAGATTAAGATTTTATTATTATCTGGTTCTTATCCCAATTCAAATTAAGTAGATTTCAAAAATATTCACAAAATGCATTTTTCTTAAAACTTTTCGAATTTTGTTTTATATTTATAAAACTTTTAGGTCAAAGTTTAATAATTAAACTTTTAATAAGAATTTCAATTCAATGTTTTGAAAAGTTAAAAAAAAATTAAATTTTATTATTATCTAGTTCCTCAATTCAAATTAAGTAAATTGCAAAAAATATTCACAAAATGCATTTTTCGTAAAACTTTTCGAATTTTGTTTTATATATATAAAACTTTTATGTCAAAGTTAAATAAATAAACTTTTAATAAGATATTGAATTAAAAGTTTTGAAAAGTTTAAAAAAAATTAAGATTTTATTATTATCTGGTTCTTTATCTCAATTCAAATTAGTAACTTCCAAAAATGTTCTCCAAATGTATTTTTCTTAAAACTTTTCGAATTTTGCTTTATATTTATAAAACTTTAAGGTCAAATAAATAAACCTTTAATAGGAATTTGAATTCAATGTTTTGAAAAGTTTAAAAATAAAATTAAGATTTTATTATTATCTGGTTCTTATCCCAATTCAAATTAAGTAAATTTCAAAAGTATTCACAAAATGCATTTTTCTTAAAACTTTTCGAATTTTGTTTTATATTTTTAAAACTTTTAGGTCAAAGTTTAATAAATAAACTTTTAATAAGAATTTGAATTCAAAGTTTTGAAAAGTTTAAAAAAAGATTAAGATTTTATTATTATCTATTTCTTATCCTAATTCAAATTAAGTAAATTTCAAAAATATTCACAAAATGCATTTTTCTTAAAACTTTTCGAATTTTGTTTTATATTTATAAAACTTTTAGGTCAAAGTTTAATTAATAAACTTTTAATATGAATTTAAATTCAATGTTTTGAAAAGTTTAAAAAAAAATAAGATTTTATTATTATCTAGTTCCTCAATTCAAATTAAGTAAATTGCAAAAAATATTCACAAAATGTATTTTTCTTAAAACTTTTCGAATTTTGTCTTATATTTATAAAACTTTTAGGTCAAAGTTAAATAAATAAACTTTTAATAAGATATTGAATTAAATGTTTTGAAAAGTTTAAAAAAAAATAAGATTTTATTATTATCTAGTTCTTTATCCCAATTAAAATTAAGTAAATTGCAAAAATATTCATAAAATGCATTTTTCTTAAAACTTTTCGAATTTTGTTTTATATTTATAAAACTTTTAGAACAAAGTTTAATAAATAAACTTTTAATAAGAATTTGAATTTAATGTTTTGAAAAGTTCTTTATTCTAACTCAAATTAAGTAAATTGCAAAAATATTCACCAAATGCATTTTTCTTAAAATTTTCGAATTCTCTTTTATATTTAGAAAACTTTTAGGTCAAAGTTAAATAAACAAACTTTTAATAAGATATTGAATTAAATGTTTTGAAAAGTTTAAAAAAATTAAGATTTTATTATTATCTAGTTCTTTATCTCAATTCAAATTAAGTAAATTTCAAACATATTCACAAAATGCATTTTTCTTAAAACTTTTCGAATTTTGTTTTATATTTATAAAACTTTTAGGTCAAAGTTTAATAAATAAACTTTTAATAAGAATTTGAATTCAATGTTTTGAAAAGTTTAAAAAAAATAATATTTTAGTTCTTTATCATAATTCAAATTAAGTAAATTGCGAAAATATTCACCAAATGCATTTTACTTAAAACTTTTCGAATTTTGTTTTATATTTATAAAACTTTTAGGTCAAAGTTAAATAAATAAACTTTTAATAAGATATTGAATTATATGTTTTGAAAAGTTTAAAAAAAAATTAAGATTTTATTATCTAGTTCTTTATCCCAATTAAAATTAAGTAAATTAAAAAATATTCACAAAATGCATTTTTCTTAAAACTTTTCAAATTTGTTTTTATATTTATAAAACTTTTAGGTCAAAGTTTAATAAATAAACTTTTAATAAGAATTTGAATTCAAAGTTTTGAAAAGTTTAAAAAAAGATTAAGATTTTATTATTATCTAGTTCTTATCCTAATTCAAATTAAGTAAATTTCAAACATATTCACAAAATGCATTTTTCTTAAAACTTTTCGAATTTTGTTTTATATTTATAAAACTTTTAGGTCAAAGTTTAATTAATAAACTTTTAATATGAATTTAAATTCAATGTTTTGAAAAGTTTAAAAAAAAATAAGATTTTATTATTATCTAGTTCCTCAATTCAAATTAAGTAAATTGCAAAAAATATTCACAAAATGTATTTTTCTTAAAACTTTTCGAATTTTGTCTTATATTTATAAAACTTTTAGGTCAAAGTTAAATAAATAAACTTTTAATAAGATATTGAATTAAATGTTTTGAAAAGTTTAAAAAAAAATAAGATTTTATTATTATCTAGTTCTTTATCCCAATTAAAATTAAGTAAATTGCAAAAATATTCATAAAATGCATTTTTCTTAAAACTTTTCGAATTTTGTTTTATATTTATAAAACTTTTAGAACAAAGTTTAATAAATAAACTTTTAATAAGAATTTGAATTTAATGTTTTGAAAAGTTCTTTATTCTAACTCAAATTAAGTAAATTGCAAAAATATTCACCAAATGCATTTTTCTTAAAATTTTCGAATTCTCTTTTATATTTAGAAAACTTTTAGGTCAAAGTTAAATAAACAAACTTTTAATAAGATATTGAATTAAATGTTTTGAAAAGTTTAAAAAAATTAAGATTTTATTATTATCTAGTTCTTTATCTCAATTCAAATTAAGTAAATTTCAAAAATATTCACCAAATGCATTTTTCTTAATACTTTTCGGATTTTGTTTTATATTTATAAAACTTTTAGGTCAAAGTTTAATAAATAAACATTTAATAAGAATTTGAATTCAATGTTTTGAAAAGTTTTTTATCCCAATTCAAATTAAGTAAATTGCAAAAATATTCACCAAATGCATTTTTCTTTATTTTTTTTTGAATTTTGTTTTATATTTATAAAACGTTTAGGTCAAATAAATAAACCTTTAATAAGAATTTGAATTCAATGTTTTAAAAAGTTTAAAAAAATTAAGATTTTATTATTATCTGCTTCTTATCCCAATTCAAATTAAGTAGATTTCAAAAATATTCACAAAATGCATTTTTCGTAAAACTTTTCGAATTTTGTTTTATATTTATAAAACTTTTAGGTCAAAGTTTAATAAATAAACTTTTAATACGAATTTGAATTCAATGTTTTGAAAAGTTAAAAAAAATAAGATATTATTATTATCTAGTTCCTCAATTCAAATTAAGTAAATTGCAAAAAATATTCACAAAATGCATTTTTCGTAAAACTTTTCGTATTTTGTTTTATATATATAAAACTTTTATGTCAAAGTTAAATAAATAAACTTTTAATAAGATATTGAATTAAAAGTTTTGAAAAGTTTAAAAAAAATTAAGATTTTATTATTATCTGGTTCTTTATCTCAATTCAAATTAGTAACTTCCAAAAATGTTCTCCAAATGTATTTTTCTTAAAACTTTTCGAATTTTGCTTTATATTTATAAAACTTTAAGGTCAAATAAATAAACCTTTAATAGGAATTTGAATTCAATGTTTTGAAAAGTTTAAAAATAAAATTAAGATTTTATTATTATCTGGTTCTTATCCCAATTCAAATTAAGTAAATTTCAAAAGTATTCACAAAATGCATTTTTCTTAAAACTTTTCGAATTTTGTTTTATATTTTTAAAACTTTTAGGTCAAAGTTTAATAAATAAACTTTTAATAAGAATTTGAATTCAAAGTTTTGAAAAGTTTAAAAAAAGATTAAGATTTTATTATTATCTATTTCTTATCCTAATTCAAATTAAGTAAATTTCAAAAATATTCACAAAATGCATTTTTCTTAAAACTTTTCGAATTTTGTTTTATATTTATAAAACTTTTAGGTCAAAGTTTAATTAATAAACTTTTAATATGAATTTAAATTCAATGTTTTGAAAAGTTTAAAAAAAAATAAGATTTTATTATTATCTAGTTCCTCAATTCAAATTAAGTAAATTGCAAAAAATATTCACAAAATGTATTTTTCTTAAAACTTTTCGAATTTTGTCTTATATTTATAAAACTTTTAGGTCAAAGTTAAATAAATAAACTTTTAATAAGATATTGAATTAAATGTTTTGAAAAGTTTAAAAAAAAATAAGATTTTATTATTATCTAGTTCTTTATCCCAATTAAAATTAAGTAAATTGCAAAAATATTCATAAAATGCATTTTTCTTAAAACTTTTCGAATTTTGTTTTATATTTATAAAACTTTTAGAACAAAGTTTAATAAATAAACTTTTAATAAGAATTTGAATTTAATGTTTTGAAAAGTTCTTTATTCTAACTCAAATTAAGTAAATTGCAAAAATATTCACCAAATGCATTTTTCTTAAAATTTTCGAATTCTGTTTTATATTTAGAAAACTTTTAGGTCAAAGTTAAATAAACAAACTTTTAATAAGATATTGAATTAAATGTTTTGAAAAGTTTAAAAAAATTAAGATTTTATTATTATCTAGTTCTTTATCTCAATTCAAATTAAGTAAATTTCAAAAATATTCACAAAATGCATTTTTCTTAAAATTTTTCGAATTTTGTTTTATATTTATAAAACTATTATGTCAAAGTTAAATAAATAAACTTTTAATAAGATATTGAATTAAATGTTTTAAAAAGTTTAAAAAAAATTAAGATTTTATTATTATCTAGTTCTTTATCCCAATTCAAATTAAGTAAATTACAAAAATATTCACAAAATGCATTTATCTTAAAACTTTTCAAATTTTGTTTTATATTTATAAAACTCTTAGGTCAAAGTTTAATAATTAAACTTTTAATAAGAATTTCAATTCAATGTTTTGAAAAGTTTAAAAAAAGATTAAGATTTTATTATTATCTGGTTCTTATCCCAATTCAAATTAAGTAGATTTCAAAAATATTCACAAAATGCATTTTTCTTAAAACTTTTCGAATTTTGTTTTATATTTATAAAACTTTTAGGTCAAAGTTTAATAATTAAACTTTTAATAAGAATTTCAATTCAATGTTTTGAAAAGTTAAAAAAAAATAAAATTTTATTATTATCTAGTTCCTCAATTCAAATTAAGTAAATTTCAAAAATATTCACAAAATGCATTTTTCTTAAAACTTTTCGAATTTTGTTTTATATTTATAAAACTTTTAGGTCAAATAAATAAACCTTTAATAAGAATTTGAATTCAATGTTTTGAAAAGTTTAAAAAAAATAATATTTTAGTTCTTTATCATAATTCAAATTAAGTAAATTGCGAAAATATTCACCAAATGCATTTTACTTAAAACTTTTCGAATTTTGTTTTATATTTATAAAACTTTTAGGTCAAAGTTAAATAAATAAACTTTTAATAAGATATTGAATTATATGTTTTGAAAAGTTTAAAAAAAATTAAGATTTTATTATCTAGTTCTTTATCCCAATTAAAATTAAGTAAATTAAAAAAATATTCACAAAATGCATTTTTCTTAAAACTTTTCAAATTTGTTTTTATATTTATAAAACTTTTAGGTCAAAGTTTAATAAATAAACTTTTAATAAGAATTTGAATTCAAAGTTTTGAAAAGTTTAAAAAAAGATTAAGATTTTATTATTATCTAGTTCTTATCCTAATTCAAATTAAGTAAATTTCAAACATATTCACAAAATGCATTTTTCTTAAAACTTTTCGAATTTTGTTTTATATTTATAAAACTTTTAGGTCAAAGTTTAATTAATAAACTTTTAATATGAATTTAAATTCAATGTTTTGAAAAGTTTAAAAAAAAATAAGATTTTATTATTATCTAGTTCCTCAATTCAAATTAAGTAAATTGCAAAAAATATTCACAAAATGTATTTTTCTTAAAACTTTTCGAATTTTGTCTTATATTTATAAAACTTTTAGGTCAAAGTTAAATAAATAAACTTTTAATAAGATATTGAATTAAATGTTTTGAAAAGTTTAAAAAAAAATAAGATTTTATTATTATCTAGTTCTTTATCCCAATTAAAATTAAGTAAATTCCAAAAATATTCATAAAATGCATTTTTCTTAAAACTTTTCGAATTTTGTTTTATATTTATAAAACTTTTAGGTCAAAGTTTAATAAATAAACTTTTAATAAGAATTTGAATTCAATGTTTTGAAAAGTTTAAAAACAAAAATAAGATTTTATCATTATCTAGTTCTCATCCCAATTCAAATTAATTAAATTTCAAAAATATTCACCAAATGCATTTTTCTTAATACTTTTCGGATTTTGTTTTATATTTATAAAACTTTTAGGTCAAAGTTTAATAAATAAACATTTAATAAGAATTTGAATTCAATGTTTTGAAAAGTTTTTTATCCCAATTCAAATTAAGTAAATTGCAAAAATATTCACCAAATGCATTTTTCTTTATTTTTTTTTGAATTTTGTTTTATATTTATAAAACGTTTATGTCAAATAAATAAACCTTTAATAAGAATTTGAATTCAATGTTTTAAAAAGTTTAAAAAAATTAAGATTTTATTATTATCTGCTTCTTATCCCAATTCAAAATTAAGTAGATTTCAAAAATATTCACAAAATGCATTTTTCGTAAAACTTTTCGAATTTTGTTTTATATTTATAAAACTTTTAGGTCAAAGTTTAATAAATAAACTTTTAATACGAATTTGAATTCAATGTTTTGAAAAGTTAAAAAAAATAAGATATTATTATTATCTAGTTCCTCAATTCAAATTAAGTAAATTGCAAAAAATATTCACAAAATGCATTTTTCGTAAAACTTTTCGAATTTTGTTTTATATATATAAAACTTTTATGTCAAAGTTAAATAAATAAACTTTTAATAAGATATTGAATTAAAAGTTTTGAAAAGTTTAAAAAAAATTAAGATTTTATTATTATCTGGTTCTTTATCTCAATTCAAATTAGTAAATTCCAAAAATGTTCTCCAAATGTATTTTTCTTAAAACTTTTCGAATTTTGCTTTATATTTATAAAACTTTAAGGTCAAATAAATAAACTTTTAATAGGAATTTGAATTCAATGTTTTAAAAAGTTTAAAAATAAAATTAAGATTTTATTATTATCTGGTTCTTATCCCAATTCAAATTAAGTAAATTTCAAAAGTATTCACAAAATGCATTTTTCTTAAAACTTTTCGAATTTTGTTTTATATTTTTAAAACTTTTAGGTCAAAGTTTAATAAATAAACTTTTAATAAGAATTTGAATTCAAAGTTTTGAAAAGTTTAAAAAAAGATTAAGATTTTATTATTATCTAGTTCTTATCCTAATTCAAATTAAGTAAATTTCAAACATATTCACAAAATGCATTTTTCTTAAAACTTTTCGAATTTTGTTTTATATTTATAAAACTTTTAGGTCAAAGTTTAATTAATAAACTTTTAATATGAATTTAAATTCAATGTTTTGAAAAGTTTAAAAAAAAATAAGATTTTATTATTATCTAGTTCCTCAATTCAAATTAAGTAAATTGCAAAAAATATTCACAAAATGTATTTTTCTTAAAACTTTTCGAATTTTGTCTTATATTTATAAAACTTTAAGGTCAAAGTTAAATAAATAAACTTTTAATAAGATATTGAATTAAATGTTTTGAAAAGTTTAAAAAAAAAATAAGATTTTATTATTATCTAGTTCTTTATCCCAATTAAAATTAAGTAAATTGCAAAAATATTCATAAAATGCATTTTTCTTAAAACTTTTCAAATTTTGTTTTATATTTATAAAACTTTTAGAACAAAGTTTAATAAATAAACTTTTAATAAGAATTGAATTTAATGTTTTGAAAAGTTTAAAAACAAAAATAAGATTTTATCATTATCTAGTTCTTATCCCAATTCAAATTAAGTAAATTTCAAAAATATTCACCAAATGCATTTTTCTTAATACTTTTCGGATTTTGTTTTATATTTATAAAACTTTTAGGTCAAAGTTTAATAAATAAACATTTAATAAGAATTTGAATTCAATGTTTTGAAAAGTTTTTTATCCCAATTCAAATTAATTAAATTGCAAAAATATTCACCAAATGCATTTTTCTTTATTTTTTTTTGAATTTTGTTTTATATTTATAAAACGTTTAGGTCAAATAAATAAACCTTTAATAAGAATTTGAATTCAATGTTTTGAAAAGTTTAAAAAAATTAAGATTTTATTATTATCTGCTTCTTATCCCAATTCAAATTAAGTAGATTTCAAAAATATTCACAAAATGCATTTTTCGTAAAACTTATCGAATTTTGTTTTATATTTATAAAACTTTTAGGTCAAAGTTTAATAAATAAACTTTTAATACGAATTTGAATTAAATGTTTTGAAAAGTTAAAAAAAAAAAGATATTATTATTATCTAGTTCCTCAATTCAAATTAAGTAAATTGCAAAAAAATATTCACAAAATGCATTTTTCGTAAAACTTTTCGAATTTTGTTTTATATATATAAAACTTTTATGTCAAAGTTAAATAAATAAACTTTTAATAAGATATTGAATTAAATGTTTTGAAAAGTTTAAAAAAATTAAGATTTTATTATTATCTGGTTCTTTATCTCAATTCAAATTAGTAAATTCCAAAAATGTTCACCAAATGTATTTTTCTTAAAACTTTTCGAATTTTGTTTTATATTTATAAAACTTTAAGGTCAAATAAATAAACCTTTAATAGGAATTTGAATTCAATGTTTTGAAAAGTTTAAAAATAAAATTAAGATTTTATTATTATCTGGTTCTTATCCCAATTCAAATTAAGTAAATTTCAAAAGTATTCACAAAATGCATTTTTCTTAAAACTTTTCGAATTTTGTTTTATATTTTTAAAACTTTTAGGTCAAAGTTTAATAAATAAACTTTTAATAAGAATTTGAATTCAAAGTTTTGAAAAGTTTAAAAAAAGATTAAGATTTTATTATTATCTGGTTCTTATCCTAATTCAAATTAAGTAAATTTCAAAAATATTCACAAAATGCATTTTTCTTAAAACTTTTCGAATTTTGTTTTATATTTATAAAACTTGTAGGTCAAAGTTTAATAAATAAACTTTTAATAAGAATTTGAATTCAAAGTTTTGAAAAGTTTAAAAAAAAATTAAGATTTTATTATTATCTAGTTCTTATCCTAATTCAAATTAAGAAAATTTCAAAATTATTCACAAAATGCATTTTTCTTAAAACTTTTCGAATTTTGTTTTATATTTATAAAACTTGTAGGTCAAAGTTTAATAAATAAACTTTTAATACGAATTTGAATTCAATGTTTTGAAAAGTTTAAAAAAAAAAAAGATTTTATTATTATATAGTTTTTTATCTCAATTCAAATTAAGTAAGTTGCAAAAATATTCACCAAATGTATTTTTCTTAAAACTTTTCGAATTTTGTTTTATATTTATAAAACTTGTAGGTCAAATAAATAAACCTTTAATAGAAATTTGAATTCAATGTTTTGAAAAGTTTAAAAAAAAAATTAAGATTTTATTATTATCTAGTTCTTTATCCCAATTAAAATTAAGTAAATTACAAAAATATTCACCAAATGCATTTTTCTTAAAATTTTCGAATTTTGTTTTATATTTAGAAAAATTTTAGGTCAAAGTTAAATAAACAAACTTTTAATAAAATATTGAATTAAATGTTTTGAAAAGTTTAAAAAAATTAAAATTTTATTATTATCTAGTTCTTTATCTCAATTCAAATTAAGTAAATTTCAAAAATATTCACCAAATGCAATTTTTCTTAAAACTTTTCGAATTTTGTTTTATATTTATAAAACGTTTAGGTCAAATTAATAAACCTTTAATAAGAATTTGAATTCAATGTTTTGAAAAGTTTAAAAAAATTAAGATTTTATTATTATCTAGTTCCTCAATTCAAATTAAGTAAATTGCAAAAAATATTCACAAAATGCATTTTTCTTAAAACTTTTCGAATTTTGTTTTATATTTATAAAACTTTTATGTCAAAGTTAAATAAATAAACTTTTAATAAGATATTGAATTAAGTGTTTTAAAAAGTTTAAAAAAAAATTAAGATTTTATTATTATCTAGTTCTTTATCCCAATTCAAATTAAGTAAATTACAAAAATATTCACAAAATGCATTTATCTTAAAACTTTTCAAATTTTGTTTTATATTTATAAAACTAACTCTTAGGTCAAAGTTTAATAAATAAACTTTTAATAAGAATTTGAATTCAAAGTTTTGAAAAGTTTAAAAATAAATTAAGATTTTATTATTATCTAGTTCTTTATCATAGTTCAAATTAAGTAAATTTCAAAAATATTCACTAAATGCATTTTTCTTAATACTTTTCGAATTTCGTTTTATATTTATAAAACTTTTAGGTCAAAGTTTACTAAATAAACTTTTATTAAGAATTTGAATTCAATGTTTTGAAAAGTTTTTTATCCCAATTCAAATTAAGTAAATTTCAAAAATATTCACCAAATGCATTTTTCTTAAAACTTTTCGAATTTTGTTTTATATTTATAAAACTTTTAGGTCAAATAAATAAACCTTTAATAAGAATTTGAATTCAATGTTTTGAAAAGTTTAAAAAAAATTAAGATTTTATTATTATCTGGTTCTTATCCCAATTCAAATTAAGTAAATTTCAAAAATATTCACAAAATTCATTTTTCGTAAAACTTTTCGAATTTTGTTTTATATTTATAAAACTTTTAGGTCAAAGTTTAATAAATAAACTTTTAATAAGAATTTCAATTCAATGTTTTGAAATGTTTAAAAAAAATTAAGATTTTATTATTATCTAGTTCTTTATCTCAATTCAAATTAAGTAAATTGCAAAAATATTCACCAAATGCATTTTTCTTAAAACTTTTCAAATTTTGTTTTATATTTATAAAACTTTTAAGTCAAAGTTTAATAAATAAACTTTTAATAAGAATTTGAATTCAAAGTTTTGAAAAGTTTAAAAAAAAAAATTAAGATTTTATTATTATATAGTTCTTTATCTCAATTCAAATTAAGTAAATTGCAAAAATATTCACCAAATGCATTTTTCTTAAAACTTTTCGAATTTTGTTTTATATTTATAAAACTTTAAGGTCCAATAAATAAACCTTTAATAAGAATTTGAATTCAATGTTTTGAAAAGTTTAAAAAAAAATTAGATTTTATTATTATCTGGTTCTTATCCCAATTCAAATTAAGTAAATTTCAAAAATATTCACAAAATGCATTTTACGTAAAACTTTTCGAATTTTGTTTTATATTTATAAAAATTTTAGGTCAAGGTTTAATAAATAAACTTTAAATACGAATTTGAGTTCAATGTTTTAAAATGTCAAAAAAAATAAGATTTTATTATTACCTAGTTCCTCAATTCAAATTAAGTAAATTGCAAAAAATATTCACAAAATGCATTTTTCTTAACACTTTTCGAATTTTGTTTTATATTTATAAAACTTTTAGGTCAAAGTTAAATAAATAAACTTTTAATAAGAATTTCAATTCAATGTTTTGAAAAGTTTAAAAAAAAATAAGATTTTATTATTATCTAGTTCTTATCCCAATTCAAATTAAGTAAATTTCAAAAATATTCACCAAATGCATTTTTCTTAAAACTTTTCGAATTTTGTTTTATATTTATAAAACTTTTAGGTCAAAGTTTAATAAATAAATGTTTTGAAAAGTTTAAAAACAAAAATAAGATTTTATCATTATCTATTTCTTATCCCAATTCAAATTAAGTAAATTTCAAAAATATTCACCAAATGCATTTTTCTTAATACTTTTCGAATTTTGTTTTATATTTATAAAACTTTTAGGTCAAAGTTTAATAAATAAACTTTTAATAAGAATTTGAATTCAATGTTTTGAAAAGTTTTTTATCCCAATTCAAATTAAGTAAATTGCAAAAATATTCACCAAATGCATTTTTTCTTAAAACTTTTCGAATTTTGTTTTATATTTATAAAACGTTTAGGTCATATAAATAAACCTTTAATAAGAATTTGAATTCAATGTTTTGAAAAGTTTAAAAAAATTAAGATTTTATTATTATCTGGTTCTTATCCCAATTCAAATTAAGTAGATTTCAAAAATATTCACAAAATGCATTTTTCGTAAAACTTTTCGAATTTTTTTTTTATTTATAAAATTTTGGGTCAAAGTTTAATAAATAAACTTTTAATAAGAATTTCAATTCAATGTTTTGAAAAGTTAAAAAAAATAAGATTTTATTATTATCTAGTTCCTCAATTCAAATTAAGTAAATTGCAAAAAATATTCACAAAATGCATTTTTCTTAAAACTTTTCGAATTTTGTTTTATATTTATAGACTTTTATGTCAAAGTTAAATAAATAAACTTTTAATAAGATATTGAATTAAATGTTTTGAAAAGTTTAAAAAAAATTAAGATTTTATTATTATCTAGTTCTTTATCGCAAGTCAAATTAAGTCAATTACAAAAATATTCACAAAATGCATTTATCTTAAAACTTTTCAAATTTTGTTTTATATTTATAAAACTTTTAGGTCAAAGTTTAATAAATAAACTTTTAATAAGAATTTGAATTCAAAGTTTTGAAAAGTTTAAGAAAAGATTAAGATTTTATTATTATCTAGTTCTTATCCTAATTCAAATTAAGTAAATTTCAAAAATATTCACAAAATGCATTTTTCTTAAAACTTTTCGTATTTGTTTTATTTTTATAAAACTTGTAGGTCAAAGTTTAATAAATAAACTTTTAATAAGAACTTCAATTCAATGTTTTGAAAAGTTTAAAAAAAAATTAAGATTTTATTATTATCTAGTTCTTTATCCCAATTCAAATTAAGTAAATTACAAAAATATTCACGAAATTAATTTTTCTTAAAACTATTCGAATTTTGTTTTATATTTATAAAACTTTAAGGTCAAATAAATAAACCTTTAATAAGAATTTGAATTCAATGTTTTGAAAAGCTTAAAAAAAAATTAAGATTTTATTATTATCTGGTTCTTATCCCAATTCAAATTAAGTAAATTTCAAAAACATTCACAAAATGCATTTTATGTAAAACTTTTTGAATTTTGTTTTATATTTATAAAACTTTTAGGTCAAAGTTTAATAAATAAACTTTAAATACGAATTTGAATTCAATGTTTTGAAATGTCAAAAAAAAATAAGATTTTATTATTATCTAGTTCCTCAATTCAAATTAAGTAAATTGCAAAAAATATTCACAAAATGCATTTTTCTTAACACTTTTCGAATTTTGTTTTATATTTATAAAACTTTTAGGTCAAAGTTTAATAAATAAACTTTTAATAAGAATTTGAATTTAATGTTTTGAAAAGTTTAAAAAAAATTAAGATTTTATTATTATCTAGTTCTTATCCCAATTCAAATTAAGTAAATTTCAAAAATATTCACAAAATGCATTTTTCTTAAAACTTTTCGAATTTTGTTATATTTTTATAAAACTTGTAGGTCAAAGTTAAATAAATAAACTTTTAATAAGAATTTCAATTCAATGTTTTGAAAATTTAAAAAAAAATTAAGATTTTATTATTATCTAGTTCTTATCCCAATTCAAATTAAGTAAATTTCAAAAATATTCACAAAATGAATTTTTCTTAAAACTTTTCGAATCTTGTTTTATATTTATAAAACTTTTAGGTCAACGTTTAATAAATAAACTTTTAATAAGAATTTGAATTCAATGTTTTGAAAAGCTTAAAAACAAAAGTAAGATTTTATCATTATCTAGTTCTTATCCCAATTCAAATTAAGTAAATTTCAAAAATATTCACCAAATGCATTTTTCTTAATACTTTTCGAATTTTGTTTTATATTTATAAAACTTTAAGGTCAAAGTTTAATAAATAAACTTTTAATAAGAATTGGACTTCAATGTTTTGAAAAGTTTTTTATCCCAATTCAAATTAAGTAAATTGCAAAAATATTCACCAAATGCATTTTTCTTAAAACTTTTCGAATTTTGTTTTATATTTATAAAACTTTTAGGTCAAATAAATAAACCTTTAATAAGAATTAGAATTCAATGTTTTGAAAAGTTTAAAAAAAATTAATATTTTATTATTATCTGGTTCTTATCCCAATTCAAATTAAGAAAATTTCAAAAATATTCACAAAATGCAATTTTCTTAAAACTTTTCGAATTTTGTTTTATATTTATAAGACATGTATGTCAAAGTTTAATAAATAAACTTTTAATAAGAATTTCAATTCAATGTTTTGAAAAGTTTTTTATCCCAATTCAAATTAAGTAAATTGCAAAAATATTCACCAAATGCATTTTTTCTTAAAACTTTTCGAATTTTGTTTTATATTTATAAAACGTTTAGGTCAAATAAATAAACCTTTAATAAGAATTTGAATTCAATGTTTTGAAAAGTTTAAAAAAATTAAGATTTTATTATTATCTGGTTCTTATCCCAATTCAAATTAAGTAGATTTCAAAAATATTCACAAAATGCATTTTTCGTAAAACTTTTCGAATTTTGTTTTATATTTATAAAACTTTTAGGTCAAAGTTTAATAAATAAACTGTTAATAAGAATTTCAATTCAATGTTTTGAAAAGTTAAAAAAAATAAGAATTTATTATTATCTAGTTCCTCAATTCAAATTAAGTAAATTGCAAAAAATATTCACAAAATGCATTTTTCTTAAAACTTTTCGAATTTTGTTTTATGTTTATAAAACTTTTATGTCAAAGTTAAATAAATAAACTTTTAATAAGATATTGAATTAAATGATTTTATTATTATCTAGTTCTTTATCCCAATTCAAATTAAGTAAATTACAAAAATATTCACAAAATGCATTTATCTTAAAACTTTTCAAATTTTGTTTTATATTTATAAAACTTTTAGGTCAAAGTTTAATAAATAAACTTTTAATAAGAATTTGAATTCAAAGTTTTGAAAAGTTAAAGAAAAGATTAAGATTTTATTATTATCTAGTTCTTATCCTAATTCAAATTAAGTAAATTTCAAAAATATTCACAAAATGCAATTATCTTAAAACTTTTCGAATTTTGTTTTATTTTTATAAAGCTTTTAGGTCAAAGTTAAATAAATAAACTTTTAATAAGAATTTGAATTCAATGTTTTGAAAAGTTAAAAAAAAAATAATATTTTAGTTCTTTATAATAATTCAAATTAAGTAAATTGCAAAAATATTCACCAAATGCATTTTTCTTAAAACTTTTCGAATGTTGTTTTATATTTATAAAACTTTTAGGTCAAAGTTAAATAAATAAACTTTTAATAAGATGTTGAATTAAATCTTTTGAAAAGTTTAAAAAAACTAAGATTTTATTATTATCTAGTTCTTTATCCCAATTAAAATTAAGTAAATTACAAAAACTAAATTTCAAAAATATTCACAAAATGCATTTTTCTTAAAACTTTTCGAATTTTGTATTCTTTTAATAAGAATTTCAATTCAATGTTTTGAAAAGTTTAAAAAAAATTAAGATTTTATTATTATCTAGTTCTTTATCATAATTCAAAATAAGTAAATTTCAAAAATATTCACAAAATGCATTTTTCTTAAAACTTTTCGAATTTTGTTTTATATTTAAAAAATGTTTGGTTCAAAGTTAAGTAAATAAACTTTTAATACGAATTTGAATTCAATGTTTTGAAAAGTTTAAAAAAAAATTAAGATTTTATTATTATATAGTTCTTTATCTCAATTCAAATTAAGTTAATTGCAAAAATATTCACCAAATGCATTTTTCTTAAAACTTTTCGAATTTTGTTTTATATTTATAAAACTTTAAGGTCAAATAAATAAACCTTTAATAAGAATTTGAATTAAATGTTTTGAAAAGTTTAAAAAAAATTTAGATTTTTTATTATCTGGTTCTTATCCCAATTCAAATTAAGTAAATTTCAAAAATATTCACAATTTGCATTTTTTCTTAAAACTTTTCGAATTTTGTTTTATATTTATAAAAATTTTAGGTCAAAGTTAAATAAATAAACTTTTAATAAGATATTGGATTCAATGTTTTGAAATGTCAAAAAAAAAAAAAATCAGATTTTATTATTATCTAGTTCCTCAATTCAAATTAAGTAAATTGCAAAAATACTCACAAAATGCATTTTTCTTAAAACTTTTCGATTTTTGTTTTATATTTATAAAACTTTTAGGTCAAAGTTAAATAAATAAACTTTTAATAAGATATTGAATTAAATGTTTTGAAAAGTTTAAAAAAAATAAGATTTTATTATTATCTAGTTCTTTATCCCAATTAAAATTAAGTAAATTGCAAAAATATTCACAAAATGCATTTTTCTTAAAACTTTTCGAATTTTGTTTTATATTTATAAAACTTTTAGGTCAAAGTTTAATAAATAAACTTTTAATAAGAATTTGAATTCAATGTTTTGAAAAGTTCTTTATCCCAATTCAAATTAAGTAAATTGCAAAAATATTCACCAAATGCATTTTTCTTAAAATTTTCGAATTTTGTTTTATATTTAGAAAACTTTTAGGTCAAAGTTTAATAAATAAACTTTTAATAAGAATTTGAATTCAATGTTTTGAAAAGTTTAAAAACAAAAATAAGATTTTATTATTATCTAGTTCCTTATCCCAAATCAAATTAAGCAAATTGCAAAAATATTCACCAAATCACCAAATGCATATTTCTTTAAATTTTCGAGTTTTGTTTTATATTTATAAAACTTTTAGGTCAAAGTTTAATAAATAAACTTTTAATAAGAATTTGAATTCAAAGTTTTGAAAAGTTTAAAAAAAAATTTAGATTTTATTATTATCTAGTTCTTATCCTAATTCAAATTAAGGAAATTGCAAAAATATTCACCAAATACATTTTTCTTAAAACTTTTCGAATTTTTTTTTTATATTTATAAAACTTTTAGGTCAAAGTTTATTTAATAAACTTTTAATAAGAATTCCAATTCAATGTTTTGAAAAGTTCTTTATCCCAATTCAAATTAAGTAAATTGCAAAAATATTCACCAAATGCATTTTTCTTAAAACTATTCGAATTTTGTTTTATATTTATAAAACTTTAAGGTCAAATAAATAAACCTTTAATAAGAATTTGAATTAAATGTTTTGAAAAGTTTAAAAAAATTTAGATTTTATTATTATCTGGTTCTTATCCCAATTCAAATTAAGTAAATTTCAAAAATATTCACAATTTGCATTTTTTCTTAAAACTTTTCGAATTTTGTTTTATATTTATAAAAATTTTAGGTCAAAGTTAAATAAATAAACTTTTAATAAGATATTGGATTCAATGTTTTGAAATGTCAAAAAAAAAAAAATCAGATTTTATTATTATCTAGTTCCTCAATTCAAATTAAGTAAATTGCAAAAAATACTCACAAAATGCATTTTTCTTAAAACTTTTCGAATTTTGTTTTATATTTATAAAACTTTTAAGTCAAAGTTAAATAAATAAACTTTTAATAAGATATTGAATTAAATGTTTTGAAAAGTTTAAAAAAAATAAGATTTTATTATTATCTAGTTCTTTATCCCAATTAAAATTAAGTAAATTGCAAAAATATTCACAAAATGCATTTTTCTTAAAACTTTTCGAATTTTGTTTTATATTTATAAAACTTTAAGGTCAAAGTTTAATAAATAAACTTTTAATAAGAATTTGAATTCAATGTTTTGAAAAGTTCTTTATCCCAATTCAAATTAAGTAAATTGCAAAAATATTCACCAAATGCATTTTTCTTAAAATTTTCGAATTTTGTTTTATATTTAGAAAACTTTTAGGTCAAAGTTTAATAAATAAACTTTTAATAAGAATTTAAATTCAATGTTTTGAAAAGTTTAAAAACAAAAATAAGATTTTATTATTATCTAGTTCCTTATCCCAAATCAAATTAAGCAAATTGCAAAAATATTCACCAAATCACCAAATGCATATTTCTTTAAATTTTCGAGTTTTGTTTTATATTTATAAAACTTTTAGGTCAAAGTTTAATAAATAAACTTTTAATAAGAATTTGAATTCAAAGTTTTGAAAAGTTTAAAAAAAAATTTAGATTTTATTATTATCTAGTTCTTATCCTAATTCAAATTAAGAAAATTGCAAAAATATTCACCAAATACATTTTTCTTAAAACTATTCGAATTTTGTTTTATATTTATAAAACTTTTAGGTCAAATAAATAAACCTTTAATAAGAATTTAAATTCAATGTTTTGAAAAGTTTAAAAAAAATTAAGATTTTATTATTATCTGGTTCTTATCCCAATTCAAATTAAGTAAATTTCTAAAATATTCACAAAATGCATTTTTCGTAAAACTTTTCGAATTTTGTTTTATATTTATAAAACTTTTAGGTGAAAAATAAATAAATAAACTTTTAATAAGATATTTAATTAAATGTTTTGAAAAGTTAAAAAAAAAATTAAGATTTTATTATTATCTGGTTCTTTATCTCAATTCAAATTAAGTAAATAGCAAAAATATTCACAAAATGGATTTTTCTTTAAACTTTTCGAATTTTGTTTTATATTTATAAAACTTTAAGAACAAAGTTTATTAAATAAACTTTTAATAAGAATTTGAATTTAATGTTTTAAAAAGTTCTTTATTCTAATTTAAATTAAGTAAATTGCAAAAATATTCACCAAATGCATTTTTCTTAAAATTTTCGAATTTTGTTTTATATTTAGAAAACTTTAAGGTCAAAGTTTAATAAATAAACTTTTAATAAGAATTTGAATTCAATTCAAGTAAATTTCAAAAATATTCACAAAATGCATTTTACGTAAAACTTTTTGAATTTTGTTTTATATTTATAAAACTTTTAGGTCTAAGTTTAATAAATAAACTCTAAATACGAATTTGAATTCAATGTTTTGAAATGTCAAAAAAAATAAGATTTTATTATTATCTAGTTCCTCAATTCAAATTAAGTAAATTGCAAAAAATATTCACAAAATGCATTTTTCTTAACACTTTTCGAATTTTGTTTTATATTTATAAAACTTTTAGGTCAAAGTTAAATAAATAAACTTTTAATAAGAATTTGAATTCAATGTTTTGAAAAGTTTAAAAACAAAAATAAGATTTTATCATTATCTAGTTCTTATCCCAATTCAAATTAAGTATATTTCAAAAATATTCACCAAATGCATTTTTCTTAATACTTTTCGAATTTTGTTTTATATTTATAAAACTTTTAAGTCAAAGTTTAATAAATAAACCTTTAATAAGAAATTGAATTCCATGTTTTGAAAAGTTTAAAAAAATTAAGATTTCATTATTATCTGCATTTATCTTAAAACTTTTAAAATTTTGTTTTATATTTATAAAACTTTTAGGTCAAAGTTTAATAAATAAACTTTTAATAAGAATTTGAATTCAAAGTTTTGAAAAGTTAAAGAAAAGATTAAGATTTTATTATTATCTAGTTCTTATCCTAATTCAAATTAAGTAAATTTCAAAAATATTCACAAAATGCAATTATCTTAAAACTTTTCGAATTTTGTTTTATTTTTATAAAGCTTTTAGGTCAAAGTTAAATAAATAAACTTTTAATAAGAATTTGAATTCAATGTTTTGAAAAGTTAAAAAAAAAATAATATTTTAGTTCTTTATAATAAATCAAATTAAGTAAATTGCAAAAATATTCACCAAATGCATTTTTCTTAAAACTTTTCGAATTTTGTTTTATATTTATAAAACTTTTAGGTCAAAGTTAAATAAATAAACTTTTAATAAGATATTGAATTAAATCTTTTGAAAAGTTTAAAAAAAATTAAGATTTTATTATTATCTAGTTCTTTATCCCAATTAAAATTAAGTAAATTATAAAAACTAAATTTCAAAAATATTCACAAAATGCATTTTTCTTAAAACTTTTCGAATTTTGTATTCTTTTAATAAGAATTTCAATTCAATGTTTTGAAAAGTTTAAAAAAAATTAAGATTTTATTATTATCTAGTTCTTTATCATAATTCAAAATAAGTAAATTTCAAAAATATTCACAAAATGCATTTTTCTTAAAACTTTTCGAATTTTGTTTTATATTTAAAAAATGTTTGGTTCAAAGTTAAGTAAATAAACTTTTAATACAAATTTGAATTCAATGTTTTGAAAAGTTTAAAAAAAAATTAAGATTTTATTATTATATAGTTCTTTATCTCAATTCAAATTAAGTTAATTGCAAAAATATTCACCAAATGCATTTTTCTTAAAACTTTTCGAATTTTGTTTTATATTTATAAAACTTTAAGGTCAAATAAATAAACCTTTAATAAGAATTTGAATTAAATGTTTTGAAAAGTTTAAAAAAAATTTAGATTTTATTATTATCTGGTTCTTATCCCAATTCAAATTAAGTAAATTTCAAAAATATTCACAATTTGCATTTTTTCTTAAAACTTTTCGAATTTTGTTTTATATTTATAAAAATTTTAGGTCAAAGTTAAATAAATAAACTTTTAATAAGATATTGGATTCAATGTTTTGAAATGTCAAAAAAAAAAAAAAAAATCAGATTTTATTATTATCTAGTTCCTCAATTCAAATTAAGTAAATTGCAAAAAATACTCACAAAATGCATTTTTCTTAAAACTTTTCGAATTTTGTTTTATATTTATAAAACTTTTAGGTCAAAGTTAAATAAATAAACTTTTAATAAGATATTGAATTAAATGTTTTGAAAAGTTTAAAAAAAATAAGATTTTATTATTATCTAGTTCTTTATCCCAATTAAAATTAAGTAAATTGCAAAAATATTCACAAAATGCATTTTTCTTAAAACTTTTCGAATTTTGTTTTATATTTATAAAACTTTTAGGTCAAAGTTTAATAAATAAACTTTTAATAAGAATTTGAATTCAATGTTTTGAAAAGTTCTTTATCCCAATTCAAATTAAGTAAATTGCAAAAATATTCACCAAATGCATTTTTCTTATAATTTTCGAATTTTGTTTTATATTTAGAAAACTTTTAGGTCAAAGTTTAATAAATAAACTTTTAATAAGAATTTGAATTCAATGTTTTGAAAAGTTTAAAAACAAAAATAAGATTTTATTATTATCTAGTTCCTTATCCCAAATCAAATTAAGCAAATTGCAAAAATATTCACCAAATCACCAAATGCATATTTCTTTAAATTTTCGAGTTTTGTTTTATATTTATAAAACTTTTAGGTCAAAGTTTAATAAATAAACTTTTAATAAGAATTTGAATTCAAAGTTTTGAAAAGTTTAAAAAAAAATTTAGATTTTATTATTATCTAGTTCTTATCCTAATTCAAATTAAGAAAATTGCAAAAATATTCACCAAATACATTTTTCTTAAAACTTTTCGAATTTTTTTTTTATATTTATAAAACTTTTAGGTCAAAGTTTATTTAATAAACTTTTAATAAGAATTCCAATTCAATGTTTTGAAAAGTTCTTTATCCCAATTCAAATTAAGTAAATTGCAAAAATATTCACCAAATGCATTTTTCTTAAAACTTTTCGAATTTTGTTTTATATTTATAAAACTTTTAGGTCAAATAAATAAACCTTTAATAAGAATTTGAATTCAATGTTTTGAAAAGTTTAAAAAAAATTAAGATTTTATTATTATCTGGTTCTTATCCCAATTCAAATTAAGTACATTTCTAAAATATTCACAAAATGCATTTTTCGTAAAACTTTTCGAATTTTGTTTTATATTTATAAAACTTTTAGGTCAAAGTTTAATAAATAAATTTTTAATAAGAATTTAAATTCAATGTTTTGAAAAGTTAAAAAAAAAAATAAGATTTTATTATTATCTAGTTCTTTATCCCAATTAAAATTAAGTAAATTGCAAAAATATTCACAAAATGCATTTTTCTTAAAACTTTTCGAATTTTGTTTTATATTAATATAACTTTTGAACAAAGTTTAATAAATAAACTTTTAATAAGAATTTGAATTTAATGTTTTGAAAAGTTCTTTATTCTAACTCAAATTAAGTCAATTGCAAAAATATTCACCAAATGCATTTATCTTAAAATTTTCGAATTTTGTTTTATATTTAGAAAACTTTTAGGTCAAAGTTTAATAAATAAACTTTTAATAAGAATTTGAATTCAATGTTTTGAAAAGTTTAAAAACAAAAATAAGATTTTATTATTATCTAGTTCTTTATCCCAATTCAAATTAAGTAAATTGAAAAAAAATCACAAAATGCATTTTTCTTAAAACTTTTCGAATTTTGTTTTATATTTATAAAATTTTTAGGTCAAAGTTTAATAAATAAACTTTTATTAAGAATTTGAATTAAATGTTTTGCGAAGTTTAGAAAAAATTAAGATATTATTATTATCTAGTTCTTTATCCCAATTCAAATTAAGTAAATTGCAAAAATATTCACGAAATTCATTTTTCTTAAAACTATTCGAATTTTGTTTTATATTTATAAAGCTTTTAGGTCAAAGTTGAATAAATAAACTTTTAATAAGATATTGAATTAAATGTTTTGAAAAGTTTAAAAAAAAATAAGATTTTATTATTATCTAGTTCCTTATCCCAAATCAAATTAAGCAAATTGCAAAAATATTCACCAAATGCATATTTCTTAAAATTTTCGAGTTTTGTTTTATATTTATAAAACTTTTAGGTCAAAATTTAATAAATAAACTTTTAATAAAAATTTTAATTAAATGTTTTGAAAAGTTAAAAAAAAAATAAGATTTTATTATTTTCTAGTTCTTCATCCCAATTCAAATTAAGTAAACTTGAAAAAATATTCACCAAATGCATTTTTCTTAACACTTTTCGAGTTTTGTTTTATATTTATAAAACTTTTAGGTCAAAGTTTAATAAATAAACTTTTAATAAGAATTTGAATTCAATGTTTTGAAAAGTTCTTTATCCCAATTCAAATTAAGTAAATTGCAAAAATATTCACCAAATGCATTTTTGTTAAAACTTTTCAAATTTAGTTTTATATTTATAAAACTTTAAGGTCAAATAAATAAACCTTTAATAAGAATTTGAATTCAATGTTTTGAAAAGTTTAAAAAAAATTAAGATTTTAATATTATCTGGTTCTTATCCCAATTCAAATTAAATAAATTTCAAAAATATTCACAAAATGGATTTTTCTTAAAACTTTTCGAATTTTGTTTTATATTTATAAAAATTTTAGGTCAAAGTTTTAAAATAAAATTTTAATATGAATTTGAATTTAATGTTTTGAAATGTTAAAAAAAAAAAGATTTTATTATTATCTAGTTTCTCAATTCAAATTAAGTAAAATGCAAAAAATATTCACAAAATGCATTTTTCTTAACACTTTTTGAATTTTGTTTTATATTTATAAAACTTTTAGGTCAAAGTTAAATAAATACACTTTTAATAAGAATTTCAATTCAATATTTTGAAAAGTTTTAAAAAAATTAAGATTTTATTATTATCTAGTTCTTTATCATAATTTGAATTGAGTAAATTGTAAAAATATAAACACAAAATGCATTTTTCTTTAAACTTTTCGAATTTTGTTTTATATTTATAAAACTTTTAGGTCAAAGTTTAATAAATAATATTAAAAATAATTAATAAGAATTTAAATTCAATGTTTTGAAAAGTTAAAAAAAAAATAAGATTTTATTATTATCTAGTTCTTCATCCCAATTCAAATTAAGTAAATTTGCAAAAATATTCACCAAATGCAATTTTCTTAAAACTTTTCGAATTTTGTTTAATATTTGTAAAACTTTTAGGTCAAAGTTTAATAAATAAACTTTTAATAAAAATTTTAATTGAATGTTTTGAAAAGTTCTTTATCCCAATTCAAATTAAGTAAATTGAAAAATATTCACCAAATGCATTTTTCTTAAAACTTTTCGAATTTTGTTTTATATTTATAAAACTTTTAGGTCAAATAATTAAACCTTTAATAAGAATTTGAATTCAATGTTTTGAAAAGTTTAAAAAAAATTAAGATTTTATTATTATCTGGTTCTTATCCCAATTCAAATTAAGTAAATTTCTAATATATTCACAAATACATTTTTCGTAAAACTTTTCGAATTTTGTTTTATATTTATAAAACTTTTAGGTCAAAGTTAAATAAATAAACTTTTAATAAGATATTAAATTAAATGTTTTGAAAAGGTAAACAAAAATTAAGATTTTATTATCATCTAGTTCTTTATCTCAATTCAAATTAAGTAAATTGCAAAAATATTCACAAAATGGATTTTTCTTAAAACTTTTCGAATTTTGTTTTATATTTATAAAACTTTTAGGTCAAAGTTTAATAAATAGACTTTTAAAAAGAATTTGAATTCAAAGTTTTGAAAAGTTTAAAAAACATTAATATTTTATTATTATCTAGTTCTTTATCCCAATTCAAATTAAGTAAATTGCAAAAATATTCACAAAATGCATTTTTCGTAAAACTTTTCGAATTTTGTTTTATATTTATAAAACTTTTAGGTGAAAAATAAATAAATAAACTTTTAATAAGATATTAAATTAAATGTTTTGAAAAGTTAAAAAAAAAATTAAGATTTTATTATTATCTGGTTCTTTATCTCAATTCAAATTAAGTAAATAGCAAAAATATTCACAAAATGGATTTTTCTTTAAACTTTTCGAATTTTGTTTTATATTTATAAAACTTTAAGAACAAAGTTTAATAAATAAACTTTTAATAAGAATTTGAATTTAATGTTTTAAAAAGTTCTTTATTCTAACTCAAATTAAGTAAATTGCAAAAATATTCACCAAATGCATTTTTCTTAAAATTTTCGAATTTTGTTTTATATTTAGAAAACTTTTAGGTCAAAGTTTAATAAATAAACTTTTAATAAGAATTTGAATTCAATTCAAGTAAATTGCAAAAATATTCACCAAATGCATTTTTCTTAAAACTTTTCGAATTTTGTTTTATATTTATAAAACTTTTAGGTCAAAGTTTAATAAATAAACTTTTAATAAGAATTTGAGTTCAAAGTTTTGAAAAGTTTAAAAAAAAATTTAGATTTTATTATTATCTAGTTCTTATACTAATTCAAATTAAGAAAATTGCAAAAATATTCACCAAATACATTTTTCTTAAAACTTTTCGAATTTTTTTTTTATATTTATAAAACTTTTAGGTCAAAGTTTATTTAATAAACTTTTAATAAGAATTCCAATTCAATGTTTTGAAAAGTTCTTTATCCCAATTCAAATTAAGTAAATTGCAAAAATATTCACCAAATGCATTTTTCTTAAAACTTTTCGAATTTTGTTTTTATATTTATAAAACTTTTAGGTCAAAGTTTATTTAATAAACTTTTAATAAGAATTTGAATTCAATGTTTTGAAAAGTTCTTTATCCCAATTCAAATTAAGTAAATTGCAAAAATATTCACCAAATGCATTTTTCTTAAAACTTTTCGAATTTTGTTTTATATTTATAAAACTTTTAGGTCAAATAAATAAACCTTTAATAAGAATTTGAATTCAATGTTTTGAAAAGTTTAAAAAAAATTAAGATTTTATTATTATCTGGTTCTTATCCCAATTCAAATTAAGTACATTTCTAAAATATTCACAAAATGCATTTTTCGTAAGACTTTTCGAATTTTGTTTTATATTTATAAAACTTTTAGGTGAAAAATAAATAAATAAACTTTTAATAAGATATTAAATTAAATGTTTTGAAAAGTTAAAAAAAAATTAAGATTTTATTATTATCTGGTTCTTTATCTCAATTCAAATTAAGTAAATAGCAAAAATATTCACAAAATGGATTTTTCTTTAAACTTTTCGAATTTTGTTTTATATTTATAAAACTTTTAGGTCAAAGTTTAATAAATAAATTTTTAATAAGAATTTAAATTCAATGTTTTGAAAAGTTAAAAAAATAATAAGATTTTATTATTATCTAGTTCTTTATCCCAATTAAAATTAAGTAAATTGCAAAAATATTCACAAAATGCATTTTTCTTAAAACTTTTCGAATTTTGTTTTATATTAATATAACTTTTAGAACAAAGTTTAATAAATAAACTTTTAATAAGAATTTGAATTTAATGTTTTGAAAAGTTCTTTATTCTAACTCAAATTAAGTCAATTGCAAAAATATTCACCAAATGCATTTTTCTTAAAATTTTCGAATTTTGTTTTATATTTAGAAAACTTTTAGGTCAAAGTTTAATAAATAAACTTTTAATAAGAATTTGAATTCAATGTTTTGAAAAGTTTAAAAACAAAAATAAGATTTTATTATTATCTAGTTCTTTATCCCAATTCAAATTAAGTAAATTGAAAAAAAATCACAAAATGCATTTTTCTTAAAACTTTTCGAATTTTGTTTTATATTTATAAAATTTTTAGGTCAAAGTTTAATAAATAAACTTTTATTAAGAATTTAAATTAAATGTTTTGCGAAGTTTAGAAAAAATTAAGATATTATTATTATCTAGTTCTTTATCCCAATTCAAATTAAGTAAATTGCAAAAATATTCACGAAATTCATTTTTCTTAAAACTATTCGAATTTTGTTTTATATTTATAAAGCTTTTAGGTCAAAGTTGAATAAATAAACTTTTAATAAGATATTGAATTAAATGTTTTGAAAAGTTTAAAAAAAAATAAGATTTTATTATTATCTAGTTCCTTATCCCAAATCAAATTAAGCAAATTGCAAAAATATTCACCAAATGCATATTTCTTAAAATTTTCGAGTTTTGTTTTATATTTATAAAACTTTTAGGTCAAAATTTAATAAATAAACTTTTAATAAAAATTTTAATTAAATGTTTTGAAAAGTTAAAAAAAAAAATAAGATTTTATTATTTTCTAGTTCTTCATCCCAATTCAAATTAAGTAAACTTGAAAAAATATTCACCAATTGCATTTTTCTTAACACTTTTCGAGTTTTGTTTTATATTTATAAAACTTTTAGGTCAAAGTTTAATAAATAAACTTTTAATAAGAATTTGAATTCAATGTTTTGAAAAGTTCTTTATCCCAATTCAAATTAAGTAAATTGCAAAAATATTCACCAAATGCATTTTTGTTAAAACTTTTCAAATTTAGTTTTATATTTATAAAACTTTAAGGTCAAATAAATAAACCTTTAATAAGAATTTGAATTCAATGTTTTGAAAAGTTTAAAAAAAATTAAGATTTTAATATTATCTGGTTCTTATTCCAATTCAAATTAAATAAATTTCAAAAATATTCAAAAAATGCATTTTTCTTAAAACTTTTCGAATTTTGTTTTATATTTATAAAACTTTTAGGTCAAATAATTAAACCTTTAATAAAAATTTGAATTCAATGTTTTGAAAAGTTTAAAAAAAATTAAGATTTTATTATTATCTGGTTCTTATCCCAATTCAAATTAAGTAAATTTCTAATATATTCACAAAATGCATTTTTCGTAAAACTTTTCGAATTTTGTTTTATATTTATAAAACTTTTAGGTCAAAGTTAAATAAATAAACTTTTAATAAGATATTAAATTAAATGTTTTGAAAAGTTAAACAAAAATTAAGATTTTATTATCATCTAGTTCTTTATCTCAATTCAAATTAAGTAAATTGCAAAAATATTCACAAAATGGATTTTTCTTAAAACTTTTCGAATTTTGTTTTATATTTATAAAACTTTTAGGTCAAAGTTTAATAAATAGACTTTTAAAAAGAATTTGAATTCAAAGTTTTGAAAAGTTTAAAAAACATTAATATTTTATTATTATCTAGTTCTTTATCCCAATTCAAATTAAGTAAATTGCAAAAATATTCACAAAATGCATTTTTCTTAAAACTTTTCGAATTTTGTTTTATATTTAAAAAATGTTTAGTTCAAAGTTAAGTAAATAAACTTTAAATACGGATTTGAATTCAATGTTTTGAAAAGTTAAAAAAAATTAAGATTTTATTATTATATAGTTCTTTATCTCAATTCAAATTAAGTAAATTGCAAAAATATTCACAAAATGCATTTTTCTTAAAACTTTTCGAATTTAGTTTTATATTTATAAAACTTTAAGGTCAAATAAATAAACCTTTAATAAGAATTTGAATTCAATGTTTTGAAAAGTTTAAAAAAAATTAAGATTTTATTATTATCTGGTTCTTATCCCAATTCAAATTAAATAAATTTCAAAAATATTCACAAAATTAATTTTTCTTAAAACTTTTCGAATTTTGTTTTATATTTATAAAAATTTTAGGTCAGTTTTAAAATAAAATTTTAATACGAATTTGAATTCAATGTTTTGAAATGTTAAAAAAAAAAGATTTTATTATTATCTAGTTTCTCAATTCAAATTAAGTAAAATGCAAAAAATATTCACAAAATGCATTTTTCTTAAAACTTTTCGAATTTTGTTTTATATTTATAAAACTTTTAGGTCAAAGTTTAATAAATAGACTTTTAAAAAGAATTTGAATTCAAAGTTTTGAAAAGTTTAAAAAACATTAATATTTTATTATTATCTAGTTCTTTATCCCAATTCAAATTAAGTAAATTGCAAAAATATTCACAAAATGCATTTTTCGTAAAACTTTTCGAATTTTGTTTTATATTTATAAAACTTTTAGGTGAAAAATAAATAAATAAACTTTTAATAAGATATTAAATTAAATGTTTTGAAAAGTTAAAAAAAAAATTAAGATTTTATTATTATCTGGTTCTTTATCTCAATTCAAATTAAGTAAATAGCAAAAATATTCACAAAATGGATTTTTCTTTAAACTTTTCGAATTTTGTTTTATATTTATAAAACTTTAAGAACAAAGTTTAATAAATAAACTTTTAATAAGAATTTGAATTTAATGTTTTAAAAAGTTTTTTATTCTAACTCAAATTAAGTAAATTGCAAAAATATTCACCAAATGCATTTTTCTTAAAATTTTCGAATTTTGTTTTATATTTATAAAACTTTTAGGTCAAAGTTTAATAAATAAACTTTTAATAAGAATTTGAATTCAATTCAAGTAAATTGCAAAAATATTCACCAAATGCATTTTTCTTAAAACTTTTCGAATTTTGTTTTATATTTATAAAACTTTTAGGTCAAAGTTTAATAAATAAACTTTTAATAAGAATTTGAGTTCAAAGTTTTGAAAAGTTTAAAAAAAAATTTAGATTTTATTATTATCTAGTTCTTATCCTAATTCAAATTAAGAAAATTGCAAAAATATTCACCAAATACATTTTTCTTAAAACTTTTCGAATTTTTTTTTTATATTTATAAAACTTTTAGGTCAAAGTTTATTTAATAAACTTTTAATAAGAATTCCAATTCAATGTTTTGAAAAGTTCTTTATCCCAATTCAAATTAAGTAAATTGCAAAAATATTCACCAAATGCATTTTTCTTAAAACTTTTCGAATTTTGTTTTATATTTATAAAACTTTTAGGTCAAATAAATAAACCTTTAATAAGAATTTGAATTCAATGTTTTGAAAAGTTTAAAAAAAATTAAGATTTTATTATTATCTGGTTCTTATCCCAATTCAAATTAAGTACATTTCTAAAATATTCACAAAATGCATTTTTCGTAAAACTTTTCGAATTTTGTTTTATATTTATAAAACTTTTAGGTGAAAAATAAATAAATAAACTTTTAATAAGATATTAAATTAAATGTTTTGAAAAGTTAAAAAAAAATTAAGATTTTATTATTATCTGGTTCTTTATCTCAATTCAAATTAAGTAAATAGCAAAAATATTCACAAAATGGATTTTTCTTTAAACTTTTCGAATTTTGTTTTATATTTATAAAACTTTTAGGTCAAAGTTTAATAAATAAATTTTTAATAAGAATTTAAATTCAATGTTTTGAAAAGTTAAAAAAAAAAATAAGATTTTATTATTATCTAGTTCTTTATCCCAATTAAAATTAAGTAAATTGCAAAAATATTCACAAAATGCATTTTTCTTAAAACTTTTCGAATTTTGTTTTATATTAATATAACTTTTAGAACAAAGTTTAATAAATAAACTTTTAATAAGAATTTGAATTTAATGTTTTGAAAAGTTCTTTATTCTAACTCAAATTAAGTCAATTGCAAAAATATTCACCAAATGCATTTTTCTTAAAATTTTCGAATTTTGTTTTATATTTAGAAAACTTTTAGGTCAAAGTTTAATAAATAAACTTTTAATAAGAATTTGAATTCAATGTTTTGAAAAGTTTAAAAACAAAAATAAGATTTTATTATTATCTAGTTCTTTATCCCAATTCAAATTAAGTAAATTGAAAAAAAATCACAAAATGCATTTTTCTTAAAACTTTTCGAATTTTGTTTTATATTTATAAAATTTTTAGGTCAAAGTTTAATAAATAAACTTTTATTAAGAATTTGAATTAAATGTTTTGCGAAGTTTAGAAAAAATTAAGATATTATTATTATCTAGTTCTTTATCCCAATTCAAATTAAGTAAATTGCAAAAATATTCACGAAATTCATTTTTCTTAAAACTATTCGAATTTTGTTTTATATTTATAAAGCTTTTAGGTCAAAGTTGAATAAATAAACTTTTAATAAGATATTGAATTAAATGTTTTGAAAAGTTTAAAAAAAAATAAGATTTTATTATTATCTAGTTCCTTATCCCAAATCAAATTAAGCAAATTGCAAAAATATTCACCAAATGCATATTTCTTAAAATTTTCGAGTTTTGTTTTATATTTATAAAACTTTTAGGTCAAAATTTAATAAATAAACTTTTAATATAAATTTTAATTAAATGTTTTGAAAAGTTAAAAAAAAAATAAGATTTTATTATTTTCTAGTTCTTCATCCCAATTCAAATTAAGTAAACTTGAAAAAATATTCACCAAATGCATTTTTCTTAACACTTTTCGAGTTTTGTTTTATATTTATAAAACTTTTAGGTCAAAGTTTAATAAATAAACTTTTAATAAGAATTTGAATTCAATGTTTTGAAAAGTTCTTTATCCCAATTCAAATTAAGTAAATTGCAAAAATATTCACCAAATGCATTTTTGTTAAAACTTTTCAAATTTAGTTTTATATTTATAAAACTTTAAGGTCAAATAAATAAACCTTTAATAAGAATTTGAATTCAATGTTTTGAAAAGTTTAAAAAAAATTAAGATTTTAATATTATCTGGTTCTTATCCCAATTCAAATTAAATAAATTTCAAAAATATTCACAAAATGGATTTTTCTTAAAACTTTTCGAATTTTGTTTTATATTTATAAAAAATTTAGGTCAAAGTTTTAAAATAAAATTTTAATATGAATTTGAATTCAATGTTTTGAAATGTTAAAAAAAAAAGATTTTATTATTATCTAGTTTCTCAATTCAAATTAAGTAAAATGCAAAAAATATTCACAAAATGCATTTTTCTTAACACTTTTCGAATTTTGTTTTATATTTATAAAACTTTTAGGTCAAAGTTAAATAAATACACTTTTAATAAGAATTTCAATTCAATATTTTGAAAAGTTTTAAAAAAATTAAGATTTTATTATTATCTAGTTCTTTATCATAATTTGAATTGAGTAAATTGTAAAAATATAAACACAAAATGCATTTTTCTTTAAACTTTTCGAATTTTGTTTTATATTTATAAAACTTTTAGGTCAAAGTTTAATAAATAATATTAAAAATAATTAATAAGAATTTAAATTCAATGTTTTGAAAAGTTAAAAAAAAAATAAGATTTTATTATTATCTAGTTCTTCATCCCAATTCAAATTAAGTAAATTTGCAAAAATATTCACCAAATGCAATTTTCTTAAAACTTTTCGAATTTTGTTTAATATTTGTAAAACTTTTAGGTCAAAGTTTAATAAATAAACTTTTAATAAAAATTTTAATTAAATGTTTTAAAAAGTTAAAAAAAAATAAGATTTTATTATTTTCTAGTTCTTCATCCCAATTCAAATTAAGTAAACTTGAAAAAATCTTCACAAAATGCATTTTTCTTAACACTTTTCGAGTTTTGTTTTATATTTATAAAACTTTTAGGTCAAAGTTTAATAAATAAACTTTTAATAAAAATTTTAATTGAATGTTTTGAAAAGTTCTTTATCCCAATTCAAATTAAGTAAATTGCAAAAATATTCACCAAATGCATTTTTCTTAAAACTTTTCGAATTTTGTTTTATATTTATAAAACTTTTAGGTCAAATAATTAAACCTTTAATAAGAATTTGAATTCAATGTTTTGAAAAGTTTAAAAAAAATTAAGATTTTATTATTATCTGGTTCTTATCCCAATTCAAATTAAGTAAATTTCTAATATATTCACAAAATGCATTTTTCGTAAAACTTTTCGAATTTTGTTTTATATTTATAAAACTTTTAGGTCAAAGTTTAATAAATAAACTTTTAATAAGAATTTGAGTTCAAAGTTTTGAAAAGTTTAAAAAAAAATTTAGATTTTATTATTATCTAGTTCTTATCCTAATTCAAATTAAGAAAATTGCAAAAATATTCACCAAATACATTTTTCTTAAAACTTTTCGAATTTTTTTTTTATATTTATAAAACTTTTAGGTCAAAGTTTATTTAATAAACTTTTAATAAGAATTCCAATTCAATGTTTTGAAAAGTTCTTTATCCCAATTCAAATTAAGTAAATTGCAAAAATATTCACCAAATGCATTTTTCTTAAAACTTTTCGAATTTTGTTTTATATTTATAAAACTTTTAGGTCAAATAAATAAACCTTTAATAAGAATTTAAATTCAATGTTTTGAAAAGTTTAAAAAAAATTAAGATTTTATTATTATCTGGTTCTTATCCCAATTCAAATTAAGTACATTTCTAAAATATTCACAAAATGCATTTTTCGTAAAACTTTTCGAATTTTGTTTTATATTTATAAAACTTTTAGGTGAAAAATAAATAAATAAACTTTTAATAAGATATTAAATTAAATGTTTTGAAAAGTTAAAAAAAAATTAAGATTTTATTATTATCTGGTTCTTTATCTCAATTCAAATTAAGTAAATAGCAAAAATATTCACATAATGGATTTTTCTTTAAACTTTTCGAATTTTGTTTTATATTTATAAAACTTTTAGGTCAAAGTTTAATAAATAAATTTTTAATAAGAATTTAAATTCAATGTTTTGAAAAGTTAAAAAAAAAATAAGATTTTATTATTATCTAGTTCTTTATCCCAATTAAAATTAAGTAAATTGCAAAAATATTCACAAAATGCATTTTTCTTAAAACTTTTCGAATTTTGTTTTATATTAATATAACTTTTAGAACAAAGTTTAATAAATAAACTTTAAATAAGAATTTGAATTTAATGTTTTGAAAAGTTCTTTATTCTAACTCAAATTAAGTCAATTGCAAAAATATTCACCAAATGCATTTTTCTTAAAATTTTCGAATTTTGTTTTATATTTAGAAAACTTTTAGGTCAAAGTTTAATAAATAAACTTTTAATAAGAATTTGAATTCAATGTTTTGAAAAGTTTAAAAACAAAAATAAGATTTTATTATTATCTAGTTCTTTATCCCAATTCAAATTAAGTAAATTGAAAAAAAATCACAAAATGCATTTTTCTTAAAACTTTTCGAATTTTGTTTTATATTTATAAAATTTTTAGGTCAAAGTTTAATAAATAAACTTTTATTAAGAATTTGAATTAAATGTTTTGTGAAGTTTAGAAAAAATTAAGATATTATTATTATCTAGTTCTTTATCCCAATTCAAATTAAGTAAATTGCAAAAATATTCACGAAATTCATTTTTCTTAAAACTATTCGAATTTTGTTTTATATTTATAAAGCTTTTAGGTCAAAGTTGAATAAATAAACTTTTAATAAGATATTGAATTAAATGTTTTGAAAAGTTTAAAAAAAAATAAGATTTTATTATTATCTAGTTCCTTATCCCAAATCAAATTAAGCAAATTGCAAAAATATTCACCAAATGCATATTTCTTAAAATTTTCGAGTTTTGTTTTATATTTATAAAACTTTTAGGTCAAAATTTAATAAATAAACTTTTAATAAAAATTTTAATTAAATGTTTTGAAAAGTTAAAAAAAAATAAGATTTTATTATTTTCTAGTTCTTCATCCCAATTCAAATTAAGTAAACTTGAAAAAATATTCACCAAATGCATTTTTCTTAACACTTTTCGAGTTTTGTTTTATATTTATAAAACTTTTAGGTCAAAGTTTAATAAATAAACTTTTAATAAGAATTTGAATTCAATGTTTTGAAAAGTTCTTTATCCCAATTCAAATTAAGTAAATTGCAAAAATATTCACCAAATGCATTTTTGTTAAAACTTTTCAAATTTAGTTTTATATTTATAAAACTTTAAGGTCAAATAAATAAACCTTTAATAAGAATTTGAATTCAATGTTTTGAAAAGTTTAAAAAAAATTAAGATTTTAATATTATCTGGTTCTTATCCCAATTCAAATTAAATAAATTTCAAAAATATTCACAAAATGGATTTTTCTTAAAACTTTTCGAATTTTGTTTTATATTTATAAAAATTTTAGGTCAAAGTTTTAAAATAAAATTTTAATATGAATTTGAATTCAATGTTTTGAAATGTTAAAAAAAAAAGATTTTATTATTATCTAGTTTCTCAATTCAAATTAAGTAAAATGCAAAAAATATTCACAAAATGCATTTTTCTTAACACTTTTCGAATTTTGTTTTATATTTATAAAACTTTTAGGTCAAAGTTAAATAAATACACTTTTAATAAGAATTTCAATTCAATATTTTGAAAAGTTTTAAAAAAATTAAGATTTTATTATTATCTAGTTCTTTATCATAATTTGAATTGAGTAAATTGTAAAAATATAAACACAAAATGCATTTTTCTTTAAACTTTTCGAATTTTGTTTTATATTTATAAAACTTTTAGGTCAAAGTTTAATAAATAATATTAAAAATAATTAATAAGAATTTAAATTCAATGTTTTGAAAAGTTAAAAAAAAATAAGATTTTATTATTATCTAGTTCTTCATCCCAATTCAAATTAAGTAAATTTGCAAAAATATTCACCAAATGCAATTTTCTTAAAACTTTTCAAATTTTGTTTAATATTTGTAAAACTTTTAGGTCAAAGTTTAATAAATAAACTTTTAATAAAAATTTTAATTAAATGTTTTGAAAAGTTAAAAAAAAATAAGATTTTATTATTTTCTAGTTCTTCATCCCAATTCAAATTAAGTAAACTTGAAAAAATCTTCACAAAATGCATTTTTCTTAACACTTTTCGAGTTTTGTTTTATATTTATAAAACTTTTAGGTCAAAGTTTAATAAATAAACTTTTAATAAAAATTTTAATTGAATGTTTTGAAAAGTTCTTTATCCCAATTCAAATTAAGTAAATTGCAAAAATATTCACCAAATGCATTTTTCTTAAAACTTTTCGAATTTTGTTTTATATTTATAAAACTTTTAGGTCAAATAATTAAACCTTTAATAAGAATTTGAATTCAATGTTTTGAAAAGTTTAAAAAAAATTAAGATTTTATTATTATCTGGTTCTTATCCCAATTCAAATTAAGTAAATTTCTAATATATTCACAAAATGCATTTTTCGTAAAACTTTTCGAATTTTGTTTTATATTTATAAAACTTTTAGGTCAAAGTTAAATAAATACACTTTTAATAAGAATTTCAATTCAATATTTTGAAAAGTTTTAAAAAAATTAAGATTTTATTATTATCTAGTTCTTTATCATAATTTGAATTGAGTAAATTGTAAAAATATAAACACAAAATGCATTTTTCTTTAAACTTTTCGAATTTTGTTTTATATTTATAAAACTTTTAGGTCAAAGTTTAATAAATAATATTAAAAATAATTAATAAGAATTTAAATTCAATGTTTTGAAAAGTTAAAAAAAAAAATAAGATTTTATTATTATCTAGTTCTTCATACCAATTCAAATTAAGTAAATTTGCAAAAATATTCACCAAATGCAATTTTCTTAAAACTTTTCGAATTTTGTTTAATATTTGTAAAACTTTTAGGTCAAAGTTTAATAAATAAACTTTTAATAAAAATTTTAATTAAATGTTTTGAAAAGTTAAAAAAAAATAAGATTTTATTATTTTCTAGTTCTTCATCCCAATTCAAATTAAGTAAACTTGAAAAAATCTTCACAAAATGCATTTTTCTTAACACTTTTCGAGTTTTGTTTTATATTTATAAAACTTTTAGGTCAAAGTTTAATAAATAAACTTTTAATAAAAATTTTAATTGAATGTTTTGAAAAGTTCTTTATCCCAATTCAAATTAAGTAAATTGCAAAAATATTCACCAAATGCATTTTTCTTAAAACTTTTCGAATTTTGTTTTATATTTATAAAACTTTTAGGTCAAATAATTAAACCTTTAATAAGAATTTGAATTCAATGTTTTGAAAAGTTTAAAAAAAATTAAGATTTTATTATTATCTGGTTCTTATCCCAATTCAAATTAAGTAAATTTCTAATATATTCACAAAATGCATTTTTCGTAAAACTTTTCGAGTTTTGTTTTATATTTATAAAACTTTTAGGTCAAAGTTAAATAAATACACTTTTAATAAGAATTTCAACTCAATATTTTGAAAAGTTTTAAAAAAATTAAGATTTTATTATTATCTAGTTCTTTATCATAATTTGAATTGAGTAAATTGTAAAAATATAAACACAAAATGCATTTTTCTTTAAACTTTTCGAATTTTGTTTTATATTTATAAAACTTTTAGGTCAAAGTTTAATAAATAATATTAAAAATAATTAATAAGAATTTAAATTCAATGTTTTGAAAAGTTAAAAAAAAAATAAGATTTTATTATTATCTAGTTCTTCATCCCAATTCAAATTAAGTAAATTTGCAAAAATATTCACCAAATGCAATTTTCTTAAAACTTTTCGAATTTTGTTTAATATTTGTAAAACTTTTAGGTCAAAGTTTAATAAATAAACTTTTAATAAAAATTTTAATTAAATGTTTTGAAAAGTTAAAAAAAATAAGATTTTATTATTTTCTAGTTCTTCATCCCAATTCAAATTAAGTAAACTTGAAAAAATCTTCACAAAATGCATTTTTCTTAACACTTTTCGAGTTTTGTTTTATATTTATAAAACTTTTAGGTCAAAGTTTAATAAATAAACTTTTATTAAGAATTTGAATTAAATGTTTTGCGAAGTTTAGAAAAAATTAAGATATTATTATTATCTAGTTCTTTATCCCAATTCAAATTAAGTAAATTGCAAAAATATTCACGAAATTCATTTTTCTTAAAACTATTCGAATTTTGTTTTATATTTATAAAGCTTTTAGGTCAAAGTTGAATAAATAAACTTTTAATAAGATATTGAATTAAATGTTTTGAAAAGTTTAAAAAAAAATAAGATTTTATTATTATCTAGTTCCTTATCCCAAATCAAATTAAGCAAATTGCAAAAATATTCACCAAATGCATATTTCTTAAAATTTTCGAGTTTTGTTTTATATTTATAAAACTTTTAGGTCAAAATTTAATAAATAAACTTTTAATAAAAATTTTAATTAAATGTTTTGAAAAGTTAAAAAAAAAATAAGATTTTATTATTTTCTAGTTCTTCATCCCAATTCAAATTAAGTAAACTTGAAAAAATATTCACCAAATGCATTTTTCTTAACACTTTTCGAGTTTTGTTTTATATTTATAAAACTTTTAGGTCAAAGTTTAATAAATAAACTTTTAATAAGAATTTGAATTCAATGTTTTGAAAAGTTCTTTATCCCAATTCAAATTAAGTAAATTGCAAAAATATTCACCAAATGCAATTTTGTTAAAACTTTTCAAATTTAGTTTTATATTTATAAAACTTTAAGGTCAAATAAATAAACCTTTAATAAGAATTTGAATTCAATGTTTTGAAAAGTTTAAAAAAAATTAAGATTTTAATATTATCTGGTTCTTATCCCAATTCAAATTAAATAAATTTCAAAAATATTCACAAAATGGATTTTTCTTAAAACTTTTCGAATTTTGTTTTATATTTATAAAAATTTTAGGTCAAAGTTTTAAAATAAAATTTTAATATGAATTTGAATTCAATGTTTTGAAATGTTAAAAAAAAAAAGATTTTATTATTATCTAGTTTCTCAATTCAAATTAAGTAAAATGCAAAAAATATTCACAAAATGCATTTTTCTTAACACTTTTCGAATTTTGTTTTATATTTATAAAACTTTTAGGTCAAAGTTAAATAAATACACTTTTAATAAGAATTTCAATTCAATATTTTGAAAAGTTTTAAAAAAATTAAGATTTTATTATTATCTAGTTCTTTATCATAATTTGAATTGAGTAAATTGTAAAAATATAAACACAAAATGCATTTTTCTTTAAACTTTTCGAATTTTGTTTTATATTTATAAAACTTTTAGGTCAAAGTTTAATAAATAATATTAAAAATAATTAATAAGAATTTAAATTCAATGTTTTGAAAAGTTAAAAAAAAAATAAGATTTTATTATTATCTAGTTCTTCATCCCAATTCAAATTAAGTAAATTTGCAAAAATATTCACCAAATGCAATTTTCTTAAAACTTTTCGAATTTTGTTTAATATTTGTAAAACTTTTAGGTCAAAGTTTAATAAATAAACTTTTAATAAAAATTTTAATTAAATGTTTTGAAAAGTTAAAAAAAAATAAGATTTTATTATTTTCTAGTTCTTCATCCCAATTCAAATTAAGTAAACTTGAAAAAATCTTCACAAAATGCATTTTTCTTAACACTTTTTGAGTTTTGTTTTATATTTATAAAACTTTTAGGTCAAAGTTTAATAAATAAACTTTTAATAAAAATTTTAATTGAATGTTTTGAAAAGTTCTTTATCCCAATTCAAATTAAGTAAATTGCAAAAATATTCACCAAATGCATTTTTCTTAAAACTTTTCGAATTTTGTTTTATATTTATAAAACTTTTAGGTCAAATAATTAAACCTTTAATAAGAATTTGAATTCAATGTTTTGAAAAGTTTAAAAAAAATTAAGATTTTATTATTATCTGGTTCTTATCCCAATTCAAATTAAGTAAATTTCTAATATATTCACAAAATGCATTTTTCGTAAAACTTTTCGAATTTTGTTTTATATTTATAAAACTTTTAGGTCAAAGTTAAATAAATACACTTTTAATAAGAATTTCAATTCAATATTTTGAAAAGTTTTAAAAAAATTAAGATTTTATTATTATCTAGTTCTTTATCATAATTTGAATTGAGTAAATTGTAAAAATATAAACACAAAATGCATTTTTCTTTAAACTTTTCGAATTTTGTTTTATATTTATAAAACTTTTAGGTCAAAGTTTAATAAATAATATTAAAAATAATTAATAAGAATTTAAATTCAATGTTTTGAAAAGTTAAAAAAAAAATAAGATTTTATTATTATCTAGTTCTTCATCCCAATTCAAATTAAGTAAATTTGCAAAAATATTCACCAAATGCAATTTTCTTAAAACTTTTCGAATTTTGTTTAATATTTGTAAAACTTTTAGGTCAAAGTTTAATAAATAAACTTTTAATAAAAATTTTAATGAAATGTTTTGAAAAGTTAAAAAAAAATAAGATTTTATTATTTTCTAGTTCTTCATCCCAATTCAAATTAAGTAAACTTGAAAAAATCTTCACAAAATGCATTTTTCTTAACACTTTTCGAGTTTTGTTTTATATTTATAAAACTTTTAGGTCAAAGTTTAATAAATAAACTTTTAATAAAAATTTTAATTGAATGTTTTGAAAAGTTCTTTATCCCAATTCAAATTAAGTAAATTGCAAAAATATTCACCAAATGCATTTTTCTTAAAACTTTTCGAATTTTGTTTTATATTTATAAAACTTTTAGGTCAAATAATTAAACCTTTAATAAGAATTTGAATTCAATGTTTTGAAAAGTTTAAAAAAAATTAAGATTTTATTATTATCTGGTTCTTATCCCAATTCAAATTAAGTAAATTTCTAATATATTCACAAAATGCATTTTTTCTTTTCGAATTTTGTTTTATATTTATAAAACTTTTAGGTCAAAGTTAAATAAATACACTTTTAATAAGAATTTCAATTCAATATTTTGAAAAGTTTTAAAAAAATTAAGATTTTATTATTATCTAGTTCTTTATCATAATTTGAATTGAGTAAATTGTAAAAATATAAACACAAAATGCATTTTTCTTTAAACTTTTCGAATTTTGTTTTATATTTATAAAACTTTTAGGTCAAAGTTTAATAAATAATATTAAAAATAATTAATAAGAATTTAAATTCAATGTTTTGAAAAGTTAAAAAAAAATAAGATTTTATTATTATCTAGTTCTTCATCCCAATTCAAATTAAGTAAATTTGCAAAAATATTCACCAAATGCAATTTTCTTAAAACTTTTCGAATTTTGTTTAATATTTGTAAAACTTTTAGGTCAAAGTTTAATAAATAAACTTTTAATAAAAATTTTAATTAAATGTTTTGAAAAGTTAAAAAAAAATAAGATTTTATTATTTTCAAGTTCTTCATCCCAATTCAAATTAAGTAAACTTGAAAAAATCTTCACAAAATGCATTTTTCTTAACACTTTTCGAGTTTTGTTTTATATTTATAAAACTTTTAGGTCAAAGTTTAATAAATAAACTTTTAATAAAAATTTTAATTGAATGTTTTGAAAAGTTCTTTATCCCAATTCAAATTAAGTAAATTGCAAAAATATTCACCAAATGCATTTTTCTTAAAACTTTTCGAATTTTGTTTTATATTTATAAAACTTTTAGGTCAAATAATTAAACCTTTAATAAGAATTTGAATTCAATGTTTTGAAAAGTTTAAAAAAAATTAAGATTTTATTATTATCTGGTTCTTATCCCAATTCAAATTAAGTAAATTTCTAATATATTCACAAAATGCATTTTTCGTAAAACTTTTCGAATTTTGTTTTATATTTATAAAACTTTTAGGTCAAAGTTAAATAAATACACTTTTAATAAGAATTTCAATTCAATATTTTGAAAAGTTTTAAAAAAATTAAGATTTTATTATTATCTAGTTCTTTATCATAATTTGAATTGAGTAAATTGTAAAAATATAAACACAAAATGCATTTTTCTTTAAACTTTTCGAATTTTGTTTTATATTTATAAAACTTTTAGGTCAAAGTTTAATAAATAATATTAAAAATAATTAATAAGAATTTAAATTCAATGTTTTGAAAAGTTAAAAAAAAATAAGATTTTATTATTATCTAGTTCTTCATCCCAATTCAAATTAAGTAAATTTGCAAAAATATTCACCAAATGCAATTTTCTTAAAACTTTTCGAATTTTGTTTAATATTTGTAAAACTTTTAGGTCAAAGTTTAATAAATAAACTTTTAATAAAAATTTTAATTAAATGTTTTGAAAAGTTAAAAAAAAATAAGATTTTATTATTTTCTAGTTCTTCATCCCAATTCAAATTAAGTAAACTTGAAAAAATCTTCACAAAATGCATTTTTCTTAACACTTTTCGAGTTTTGTTTTATATTTATAAAACTTTTAGGTCAAAGTTTAATAAATAAACTTTTAATAAAAATTTTAATTGAATGTTTTGAAAAGTTCTTTATCCCAATTCAAATTAAGTAAATTGCAAAAATATTCACCAAATGCATTTTTCTTAAAACTTTTCGAATTTTGTTTTATATTTATAAAACTTTTAGGTCAAATAATTAAACCTTTAATAAGAATTTGAATTCAATGTTTTGAAAAGTTTAAAAAACATTAAGATTTTATTATTATCTGGTTCTTATCCCAATTCAAATTAAGTAAATTTCTAATATATTCACAAAATGCATTTTTCGTAAAACTTTTCGAATTTTGTTTTATATTTATAAAACTTTTAGGTCAAAGTTAAATAAATACACTTTTAATAAGAATTTCAATTCAATATTTTGAAAAGTTTTAAAAAAATTAAGATTTTATTATTATCTAGTTCTTTATCATAATTTGAATTGAGTAAATTGTAAAAATATAAACACAAAATGCATTTTTCTTTAAACTTTTCGAATTTTGTTTTATATTTATAAAACTTTTAGGTCAAAGTTTAATAAATAATATTAAAAATAATTAATAAGAATTTAAATTCAATGTTTTGAAAAGTTAAAAAAAAAATAAGATTTTATTATTATCTAGTTCTTCATCCCAATTCAAATTAAGTAAATTTGCAAAAATATTCACCAAATGCAATTTTCTTAAAACTTTTCGAATTTTGTTTAATATTTGTAAAACTTTTAGGTCAAAGTTTAATAAATAAACTTTTAATAAAAATTTTAATTAAATGTTTTGAAAAGTTAAAAAAAAATAAGATTTTATTATTTTCTAGTTCTTCATCCCAATTCAAATTAAGTAAAGTTGAAAAAATCTTCACAAAATGCATTTTTCTTAACACTTTTCGAGTTTTGTTTTATATTTATAAAACTTTTAGGTCAAAGTTTAATAAATAAACTTTTAATAAAAATTTTAATTGAATGTTTTGAAAAGTTCTTTATCCCAATTCAAATTAAGTAAATTGCAAAAATATTCACCAAATGCATTTTTCTTAAAACTTTTCGAATTTTGTTTTATATTTATAAAACTTTTAGGTCAAATAATTAAACCTTTAATAAGAATTTGAATTCAATGTTTTGAAAAGTTTAAAAAAAATTAAGATTTTATTATTATCTGGTTCTTATCCCAATTCAAATTAAGTAAATTTCTAATATATTCACAAAATGCATTTTTCGGAAAACTTTTCGAATTTTGTTTTATATTTATAAAACTTTTAGGTCAAAGTTAAATAAATACACTTTTAATAAGAATTTCAATTCAATATTTTGAAAAGTTTTAAAAAAATTAAGATTTTATTATTATCTAGTTCTTTATCATAATTTGAATTGAGTAAATTGTAAAAATATAAACACAAAATGCATTTTTCTTTAAACTTTTCGAATTTTGTTTTATATTTATAAAACTTTTAGGTCAAAGTTTAATAAATAATATTAAAAATAATTAATAAGAATTTAAATTCAATGTTTTGAAAAGTTAAAAAAAAATAAGATTTTATTATTATCTAGTTCTTCATCCCAATTCAAATTAAGTAAATTTGCAAAAATATTCACCAAATGCAATTTTCTTAAAACTTTTCGAATTTTGTTTAATATTTGTAAAACTTTTAGGTCAAAGTTTAATAAATAAACTTTTAATAAAAATTTTAATTAAATGTTTTGAAAAGTTAAAAAAAAATAAGATTTTATTATTTTCTAGTTCTTCATCCCAATTCAAATTAAGTAAACTTGAAAAAATCTTCACAAAATGCATTTTTCTTAACACTTTTCGAGTTTTGTTTTATATTTATAAAACTTTTAGGTCAAAGTTTAATAAATAAACTTTTAATAAAAATTTTAATTGAATGTTTTGAAAAGTTCTTTATCCCAATTCAAATTAAGTAAATTGCAAAAATATTCACCAAATGCATTTTTCTTAAAACTTTTCGAATTTTGTTTTATATTTATAAAACTTTTAGGTCAAATAATTAAACCTTTAATAAGAATTTGAATTCAATGTTTTGAAAAGTTTAAAAAAAATTAAGATTTTATTATTATCTGGTTCTTATCCCAATTCAAATTAAGTAAATTTCTAATATATTCACAAAATGCATTTTTCGTAAAACTTTTCGAATTTTGTTTTATATTTATAAAACTTTTAGGTCAAAGTTAAATAAATACACTTTTAATAAGAATTTCAATTCAATATTTTGAAAAGTTTTAAAAAAATTAAGATTTTATTATTATCTAGTTCTTTATCATAATTTGAATTGTGTAAATTGTAAAAATATAAACACAAAATGCATTTTTCTTTAAACTTTTCGAATTTTGTTTTATATTTATAAAACTTTTAGGTCAAAGTTTAATAAATAATATTAAAAATAATTAATAAGAATTTAAATTCAATGTTTTGAAAAGTTAAAAAAAAATTAAGATTTTATTATTATCTAGTTCTTCATCCCAATTCAAATTAAGTAAATTTGCAAAAATATTCACCAAATGCAATTTTCTTAAAACTTTTCGAATTTTGTTTAATATTTGTAAAACTTTTAGGTCAAAGTTTAATAAATAAACTTTTAATAAAAATTTTAATTAAATGTTTTGAAAAGTTAAAAAAAAATAAGATTTTATTATTTTCTAGTTCTTCATCCCAATTCAAATTAAGTAAACTTGAAAAAATCTTCACAAAATGCATTTTTCTTAACACTTTTAGAGTTTTGTTTTATATTTATAAAACTTTTAGGTCAAAGTTTAATAAATAAACTTTTAATAAAAATTTTAATTGAATGTTTTGAAAAGTTCTTTATCCCAATTCAAATTAAGTAAATTGCAAAAATATTCACCAAATGCATTTTTCTTAAAACTTTTCGAATTTTGTTTTATATTTATAAAACTTTTAGGTCAAATAATTAAACCTTTAATAAGAATTTGAATTCAATGTTTTGAAAAGTTTAAAAAAAATTAAGATTTTATTATTATCTGGTTCTTATCCCAATTCAAATTAAGTAAATTTCTAATATATTCACAAAATGCATTTTTCGTAAAACTTTTCGAATTTTGTTTTATATTTATAAAACTTTTAGGTCAAAGTTAAATAAATACACTTTTAATAAGAATTTCAATTCAATATTTTGAAAAGTTTTAAAAAAATTAAGATTTTATTATTATCTAGTTCTTTATCATAATTTGAATTGAGTAAATTGTAAAAATATAAACACAAAATGCATTTTTCTTTAAACTTTTCGAATTTTGTTTTATATTTATAAAACTTTTAGGTCAAAGTTTAATAAATAATATTAAAAATAATTAATAAGAATTTAAATTCAATGTTTTGAAAAGTTAAAAAAAAAAATAAGATTTTATTATTATCTAGTTCTTCATCCCAATTCAAATTAAGTAAATTTGCAAAAATATTCACCAAATGCAATTTTCTTAAAACTTTTCGAATTTTGTTTAATATTTGTAAAACTTTTAGGTCAAAGTTTAATAAATAAACTTTTAATAAAAATTTTAATTAAATGTTTTGAAAAGTTAAAAAAAAATAAGATTTTATTATTTTCTAGTTCTTCATCCCAATTCAAATTAAGTAAACTTGAAAAAATCTTCACAAAATGCATTTTTCTTAACACTTTTCGAGTTTTGTTTTATATTTATAAAACTTTTAGGTCAAAGTTTAATAAATAAACTTTTAATAAAAATTTTAATTGAATGTTTTGAAAAGTTCTTTATCCCAATTCAAATTAAGTAAATTGCAAAAATATTCACCAAATGCATTTTTCTTAAAACTTTTCGAATTTTGTTTTATATTTATAAAACTTTTAGGTCAAATAATTAAACCTTTAATAAGAATTTGAATTCAATGTTTTGAAAAGTTTAAAAAAAATTAAGATTTTATTATTATCTGGTTCTTATCCCAATTCAAATTAAGTAAATTTCTAATATATTCACAAAATGCATTTTTCGTAAAACTTTTCGAATTTTGTTTTATATTTATAAAACTTTTAGGTCAAAGTTAAATAAATACACTTTTAATAAGAATTTCAATTCAATATTTTGAAAAGTTTTAAAAAAATTAAGATTTTATTATTATCTAGTTCTTTATCATAATTTGAATTGAGTAAATTGTAAAAATATAAACACAAAATGCATTTTTCTTTAAACTTTTCGAATTTTGTTTTATATTTATAAAACTTTTAGGTCAAAGTTTAATAAATAATATTAAAAATAATTAATAAGAATTTAAATTCAATGTTTTGAAAAGTTAAAAAAAAATAAGATTTTATTATTATCTAGTTCTTCATCCCAATTCAAATTAAGTAAATTTGCAAAAATATTCACCAAATGCAATTTTCTTAAAACTTTTCGAATTTTGTTTAATATTTGTAAAATTTTTAGGTCAAAGTTTAATAAATAAACTTTTAATAAAAATTTTAATTAAATGTTTTGAAAAGTTAAAAAAAAATAAGATTTTATTATTTTCTAGTTCTTCATCCCAATTCAAATTAAGTAAACTTGAAAAAATCTTCACAAAATGCATTTTTCTTAACACTTTTCGAGTTTTGTTTTATATTTATAAAACTTTTAGGTCAAAGTTTAATAAATAAACTTTTAATAAAAATTTTAATTGAATGTTTTGAAAAGTTCTTTATCCCAATTCAAATTAAGTAAATTGCAAAAATATTCACCAAATGCATTTTTGTTAAAACTTTTCAAATTTAGTTTTATATTTATAAAACTTTAAGGTCAAATAAATAAACCTTTAATAAGAATTTGAATTCAATGTTTTGAAAAGTTTAAAAAAAATTAAGATTTTAATATTATCTGGTTCTTATCCCAATTCAAATTAAATAAATTTCAAAAATATTCACAAAATGGATTTTTCTTAAAACTTTTCGAATTTTGTTTTATATTTATAAAAATTTTAGGTCAAAGTTTTAAAATAAAATTTTAATATGAATTTGAATTCAATGTTTTGAAATGTTAAAAAAAAAAGATTTTATTATTATCTAGTTTCTCAATTCAAATTAAGTAAAATGCAAAAAATATTCACAAAATGCATTTTTCTTAACACTTTTCGAATTTTGTTTTATATTTATAAAACTTTTAGGTCAAAGTTAAATAAATATACTTTTAATAAGAATTTCAATTCAATATTTTGAAAAGTTTTAAAAAAATTAAGATTTTATTATTATCTAGTTCTTTATCATAATTTGAATTGAGTAAATTGTAAAAATATAAACACAAAATGCATTTTTCTTTAAACTTTTCGAATTTTGTTTTATATTTATAAAACTTTTAGGTCAAAGTTTAATAAATAATATTAAAAATAATTAATAAGAATTTAAATTCAATGTTTTGAAAAGTTAAAAAAAAAATAAGATTTTATTATTATGTAGTTCTTCATCCCAATTCAAATTAAGTAAATTTGCAAAAATATTCACCAAATGCAATTTTCTTAAAACTTTTCGAATTTTGTTTAATATTTGTAAAACTTTTAGGTCAAAGTTTAATAAATAAACTTTTAATAAAAATTTTAATTAATTGTTTTGAAAAGTTAAAAAAAAATAAGATTTTATTATTTTCTAGTTCTTCATCCCAATTCAAATTAAGTAAACTTGAAAAAATCTTCACAAAATGCATTTTTCTTAACACTTTTCGAGTTTTGTTTTATATTTATAAAACTTTTAGGTCAAAGTTTAATAAATACACTTTTAATAAGAATTTCAATTCAATATTTTGAAAAGTTTTAAAAAAATTAAGATTTTATTATTATCTAGTTCTTTATCATAATTTGAATTGAGTAAATTGTAAAAATATAAACACAAAATGCATTTTTCTTTAAACTTTTCGAATTTTGTTTTATATTTATAAAACTTTTAGGTCAAAGTTTAATAAATAATATTAAAAATAATTAATAAGAATTTAAATTCAATGTTTTGAAAAGTTAAAAAAAAAATAAGATTTTATTATTATCTAGTTCTTCATCCCAATTCAAATTAAGTAAATTTGCAAAAATATTCACCAAATGCAATTTTCTTAAAACTTTTCGAATTTTGTTTAATATTTGTAAAACTTTTAGGTCAAAGTTTAATAAATAAACTTTTAATAAAAATTTTAATTAAATGTTTTGAAAAGTTAAAAAAAAATAAGATTTTATTATTTTCTAGTTCTTCATCCCAATTCAAATTAAGTAAACTTGAAAAAATCTTCACAAAATGCATTTTTCTTAACACTTTTCGAGTTTTGTTTTATATTTATAAAACTTTTAGGTCAAAGTTTAATAAATAAACTTTTAATAAAAATTTTAATTGAATGTTTTGAAAAGTTCTTTATCCCAATTCAAATTAAGTAAATTGCAAAAATATTCACCAAATGCATTTTTCTTAAAACTTTTCGAATTTTGTTTTATATTTATAAAACTTTTAGGTCAAATAATTAAACCTTTAATAAGAATTTGAATTCAATGTTTTGAAAAGTTTAAAAAAAATTAAGATTTTATTATTATCTGGTTCTTATCCCAATTCAAATTAAGTAAATTTCTAATATATTCACAAAATGCATTTTTCGTAAAACTTTTCGAATTTTGTTTTATATTTATAAAACTTTTAGGTCAAAGTTAAATAAATACACTTTTAATAAGAATTTCAATTCAATATTTTGAAAAGTTTTAAAAAAATTAAGATTTTATTATTATCTAGTTCTTTATCATAATTTGAATTGAGTAAATTGTAAAAATATAAACACAAAATGCATTTTTCTTTAAACTTTTCGAATTTTGTTTTATATTTATAAAACTTTTATGTCAAAGTTTAATAAATAATATTAAAAATAATTAATAAGAATTTAAATTCAATGTTTTGAAAAGTTAAAAAAAAAATAAGATTTTATTATTATCTAGTTCTTCATCCCAATTCAAATTAAGTAAATTTGCAAAAATATTCACCAAATGCAATTTTCTTAAAACTTTTCGAATTTTGTTTAATATTTGTAAAACTTTTAGGTCAAAGTTTAATAAATAAACTTTTAATAAAAATTTTAATTAAATGTTTTGAAAAGTTAAAAAAAAATAAGATTTTATTATTTTCTAGTTCTTCATCCCAATTCAAATTAAGTAAACTTGAAAAAATCTTCACAAAATGCATTTTTCTTAACACTTTTCGAGTTTTGTTTTATATTTATAAAACTTTTAGGTCAAAGTTTAATAAATAAACTTTTAATAAAAATTTTAATTGAATGTTTTGAAAAGTTCTTTATCCCAATTCAAATTAAGTAAATTGCAAAAATATTCACCAAATGCATTTTTCTTAAAACTTTTCGAATTTTGTTTTATATTTATAAAACTTTTAGGTCAAATAATTAAACCTTTAATAAGAATTTGAATTCAATGTTTTGAAAAGTTTAAAAAAAATTAAGATTTTATTATTATCTGGTTCTTATCCCAATTCAAATTAAGTAAATTTCTAATATATTCACAAAATGCATTTTTCGTAAAACTTTTCGAATTTTGTTTTATATTTATAAAACTTTTAGGTCAAAGTTAAATAAATACACTTTTAATAAGAATTTCAATTCAATATTTTGAAAAGTTTTAAAAAAATTAAGATTTTATTATTATCTAGTTCTTTATCATAATTTGAATTGAGTAAATTGTAAAAATATAAACACAAAATGCATTTTTCTTTAAACTTTTCGAATTTTGTTTTATATTTATAAAACTTTTAGGTCAAAGTTTAATAAATAATATTAAAAATAATTAATAAGAATTTAAATTCAATGTTTTGAAAAGTTAAAAAAAAAATAAGATTTTATTATTATCTAGTTCTTCATCCCAATTCAAATTAAGTAAATTTGCAAAAATATTCACCAAATGCAATTTTCTTAAAACTTTTCGAATTTTGTTTAATATTTGTAAAACTTTTAGGTCAAAGTTTAATAAATAAACTTTTAATAAAAATTTTAATTAAATGTTTTGAAAAGTTAAAAAAAAATAAGATTTTATTATTTTCTAGTTCTTCATCCCAATTCAAATTAAGTAAACTTGAAAAAATCTTCACAAAATGCATTTTTCTTAACACTTTTCGAGTTTTGTTTTATATTTATAAAACTTTTAGGTCAAAGTTTAATAAATAAACTTTTAATAAAAATTTTAATTGAATGTTTTGAAAAGTTCTTTATCCCAATTCAAATTAAGTAAATTGCAAAAATATTCACCAAATGCATTTTTGTTAAAACTTTTCAAATTTAGTTTTATATTTATAAAACTTTAAGGTCAAATAAATAAACCTTTAATAAGAATTTGAATTCAATGTTTTGAAAAGTTTAAAAAAAATTAAGATTTTAATATTATCTGGTTCTTATCCCAATTCAAATTAAATAAATTTCAAAAATATTCACAAAATGGATTTTTCTTAAAACTTTTCGAATTTTGTTTTATATTTATAAAAATTTTAGGTCAAAGTTTTAAAATAAAATTTTAATATGAATTTGAATTCAATGTTTTGAAATGTTAAAAAAAAAAGATTTTATTATTATCTAGTTTCTCAATTCAAATTAAGTAAAATGCAAAAAATATTCACAAAATGCATTTTTCTTAACACTTTTCGAATTTTGTTTTATATTTATAAAACTTTTAGGTCAAAGTTAAATAAATACACTTTTAATAAGAATTTCAATTCAATATTTTGAAAAGTTTTAAAAAAATTAAGATTTTATTATTATCTAGTTCTTTATCATAATTTGAATTGAGTAAATTGTAAAAATATAAACACAAAATGCATTTTTCTTTAAACTTTTCGAATTTTGTTTTATATTTATAAAACTTTTAGGTCAAAGTTTAATAAATAATATTAAAAATAATTAATAAGAATTTAAATTCAATGTTTTGAAAAGTTAAAAAAAAAATAAGATTTTATTATTATCTAGTTCTTCATCCCAATTCAAATTAAGTAAATTTGCAAAAATATTCACCAAATGCAATTTTCTTAAAACTTTTCGAATTTTGTTTAATATTTGTAAAACTTTTAGGTCAAAGTTTAATAAATAAACTTTTAATAAAAATTTTAATTAAATGTTTTGAAAAGTTAAAAAAAAATAAGATTTTATTATTTTCTAGTTCTTCATCCCAATTCAAATTAAGTAAACTTGAAAAAATCTTCACAAAATGCATTTTTCTTAACACTTTTCGAGTTTTGTTTTATATTTATAAAACTTTTAGGTCAAAGTTTAATAAATAAACTTTTAATAAAAATTTTAATTGAATGTTTTGAAAAGTTCTTTATCCCAATTCAAATTAAGTAAATTGCAAAAATATTCACCAAATGCATTTTTCTTAAAACTTTTCGAATTTTGTTTTATATTTATAAAACTTTTAGGTCAAATAATTAAACCTTTAATAAGAATTTGAATTCAATGTTTTGAAAAGTTTAAAAAAAATTAAGATTTTATTATTATCTGGTTCTTATCCCAATTCAAATTAAGTAAATTTCTAATATATTTACAAAATGCATTTTTCGTAAAACTTTTCGAATTTTGTTTTATATTTATAAAACTTTTAGGTCAAAGTTAAATAAATAAACTTTTAATAAGATATTAAATTAAATGTTTTGAAAAGTTAAACAAAAATTAAGATTTTATTATCATCTAGTTCTTTATCTCAATTCAAATTAAGTAAATTGCAAAAATATTCACAAAATGGATTTTTCTTAAAACTTTTCGAATTTTGTTTTATATTTATAAAACTTTTAGGTCAAAGTTTAATAAATAGACTTTTAAAAAGAATTTGAATTCAAAGCTTTGAAAAGTTTAAAAAACATTAATATTTTATTATTATCTAGTTCTTTATCCCAATTCTTATTAAGTAAATTGCAAAAATATTCACAAAATGCATTTTTCTTAAAACTTTTCGAATTTTGTTTTATATTTAAAAAATGTTTAGTTCAAAGTTAAGTAAATAAACTTTTAATACGGATTTGAATTCAATGTTTTGAAAAGTTAAAAAAAATTAAGATTTTATTATTATATAGTTCTTTATCTCAATTCAAATTAAGTAAATTGCAAAAATATTCACAAAATGCATTTTTCTTAAAACTTTTCGAATTTAGTTTTATATTTATAAAACTTTAAGGTCAAATAAATAAACCTTTAATAAGAATTTGAATTCAATGTTTTGAAAAGTTTAAAAAAAATTAAGATTTTATTATTATCTGGTTCTTATCCCAATTCAAATTAAATAAATTTCAAAAATATTCACAAAATTAATTTTTCTTAAAACTTTTCGAATTTTGTTTTATATTTATAAAAATTTTAGGTCAGTTTTAAAATAAAATTTTAATACGAATTTGAATTCAATGTTTTGAAATGTTAAAAAAAAAAGATTTTATTATTATCTAGTTTCTCAATTCAAATTAAGTAAAATGCAAAAAATATTCACAAAATGCATTTTTCTTAACACTTTTCGAATTTTGTTTTATATTTATAAAACTTTTACGTCAAAAATAAATAAATACGAATAAATACGAATTTTAATTCAATGTTTTGAAAAGTTAAACAAAAATTAAGATTTTATTATCATCTAGTTCTTTATCTCAATTCAAATTAAGTAAATTGCAAAAATATTCACAAAATGGATTTTTCTTAAAACTTTTCGAATTTTGTTTTATATTTATAAAACTTTTAGGTCAAAGTTTAATAAATAGACTTTTAAAAAGAATTTGAATTCAAAGTTTTGAAAAGTTTAAAAAACATTAATGTTTTATTATTATCTAGTTCTTTATCCCAATTCAAATTAAGTAAATTGCAAAAATATTCACAAAATGCATTTTTCTTAAAACTTTTCGAATTTTGTTTTATATTTAAAAAATGTTTAGTTCAAAGTTAAGTAAATAAACTTTTAATACGGATTTGAATTCAATGTTTTGAAAAGTTAAAAAAAAATAAGATTTTATTATTATATAGTTCTTTATCTCAATTCAAATTAAGTAAATTGCAAAAATATTCACAAAATGCATTTTTCTTAAAACTTTTCGAATTTAGTTTTATATTTATAAAACTTTAAGGTCAAATAAATAAACCTTTAATAAGAATTTGAATTCAATGTTTTGAAAAGTTTAAAAAAAATTAAGATTTTATTATTATCTGGTTCTTATCCCAATTCAAATTAAATAAATTTCAAAAATATTCACAAAATTAATTTTTCTTAAAACTTTTCGAATTTTGTTTTATATTTATAAAAATTTTAGGTCAGTTTTAAAATAAAATTTTAATTCGAATTTGAATTCAATGTTTTGAAATGTTAAAAAAAAAAGATTTTATTATTATCTAGTTTCTCAATTCAAATTAAGTAAAATGCAAAAAATATTCACAAAATGCATTTTTCTTAACACTTTTCGAATTTTGTTTTATATTTATAAAACTTTTACGTCAAAAATAAATAAATACACTTTTAATAAGAATTTTAATTCAATGTTTTGAAAAGTTTAAAAAAAATTAAGATTTTATTATTATCTAGTTCCTTATCCCAATTAAAATTAAGTAAATTGCAAAAATATTCACAAAATGCATTTTTCTTAAAACTTTTCGAATTTTGTTTTATATTTATAAAACTTTTAGGTCAAAGTTTAATAAATAAACTTTTAATAAGAATTTGAATTCAAAGTTTTGAAAAGTTTAAAAAAAATTAAGATTTTATTATTATCTAGTTCTTTATCTCAATTCAAATTAAGTAAATTGCAAAAATATTCACAAAATGGATTTTTCTTAAAACTTTTCGAATTTTGTTTTATATTTATAAAACTTTTAGGTCAAAGTTTAATAAATAAACTTTTAATAAGAATTCCAATTCAATGTTTTGAAAAGTTAAAAAAAAAATAAGATTTTATTATTATCTAGTTCTTCATCCCAATTCAAATTAAGTAAATTTGCAAAAATATTCACCAAATGCAATTTTCTTAAAATTTTCGATTTTTTTTATATTTATAAAACTTTTAGGTCAAAGTTTAATAAATAAACTTTTAATAAAAATTTTAAGTAAATGTTTTGAAAAGTTAAAAAAAAAAATAAGATTTTATTATTTTCTAGTTCTTCATCCCAATTCAAATTAAGTAAACTTGAAAAAATATTCACAAAATGGATTTTTCTTAACACTTTTCGAGTTTTGTTTTATTTTTATAAAACTTTTAGGTCGAAGTTTAATAAATAAACTTTTAATAAGAATTTGAATTCAATGTTTTGAAAAGTTCTTTATCCCAATTCAAATTAAGTAAATTGCAAAAATATTCACCAAATGCATTTTTCTTAAAACTTTTCTAATTTTGTTTTATATTTATAAAACTTTTAGGTCAAATAAATAAACCTTTAATAAGAATTTGAGTTCAATGTTTTGAAAAGTTTAAAAAAAAATTAAGATTTTATTATTATCTAGTTCTTTATCCCAATTAAGTAAATTTCTAAAATATTCACAAAATGCATTTTTTGTAAAACTTTTCGAATTTTGTTTTATATTTATAAAACTTTTAGGTCAAAGTTAAATAAATAAATTTTTAATAAGAATTTAAATTCAATGTTTTGAAAAGTTAAAAAAAAATTAAGATTTTATTATCATCTAGTTCTTTATCTCAATTCAAATTAAGTAAATTGCAAAAATATTCACAAAATGGATTTTTCTTAAAACTTTTCGAATTTTGTTTTATATTTATAAAACGTTTAGGTCAAAGTTTAATAAATAGACTTTTAATAAGAATTTGAATTCAAAGTTTTGAAAAGTTTAAAAAACATTAATATTTTATTATTATCTAGTTCTTTATCCCAATTCAAATTAAGTAAATTGCAAAAATATTCACAAAATGCATTTTTCTTAAAACTTTTCGAATTTTGTTTTATATTTAAAAAAATGTTTAGTTCAAAGTAAAGTAAATAAACTTTTAAAACGGACTTGAATTCAATGTTTTGAAAAGTTAAAAAAAATTAAGATTTTATTATTATCTAGTTCTTTATCTCAATTCAAATTAAGTAAATTGCAAAAATATTCACAAAATGGATTTTTCTTAAAACTTTTCGAATTTTGTTTTATATTTATAAAACTTTTAGGTCAAAGTTTAATAAATAAACTTTTAATAAGAATTTGAATTCAAAGTTTTGAAAAGTTTAAAAAACATTATAATTTTATTATTATCTAGTTCTTTATCCCAATTAAAATTAAGTAAATTGCAAAAATATTCACAAAATGCATTTTTCTTAAAAACTTTTCGAATTTCGTTTTATATATATAAAACTTTTACTACAAAGTTTAATAAATAAACTTTTAATAAGAATTTAAATTCAAAGTTTTGAAAAGTTTTAAAAAAAATTAAGATTTTATTATTATCTTGTTCTTATCCCAATTCAAATTAAGTAAATTTCAAAAATATTCACAAAATGCATTTTTCTTAAAACTTTTCGAATTTTGTTTTATATTTATAAAACTTTAAGGTCAAAGTTTAATAAATAAACTTTTAATAAGAATTTGAATTCAAAGTTTTGAAAAGTTTAAAAAAAATTAAGATTTTATTATTATCTAGTTCTTTATCATAATTTGAATTGAGTAAATTGTAAAAATATTTACAAAATGCATTTTTCTTTAAACTTTTCGAATATTGGTTTATATTTATAAAACTTTTAGGTCAAAGTTTAATAAATAAATTTTTAATAAGAATTTAAATTCAATGTTTTGAAAAGTTAAAAAAAAATAAGATTTTATTATTATCTAGTTCTTCATCCCAATTCAAATTAAGTAAATTTGCAAAAATATTCACCAAATGCAATTTTCTTAAAATTTTCGATTTTTTTTTATATTTATAAAACTTTTAGGTCAAATAAATAAACCTTTAATAAGAATTTAAATTCAATGTTTTGAAAAGTTTAAAAAAAATTAAGATTTTATTATCATCTAGTTCTTTATCTCAATTCAAATTAAGTAAATTGCAAAAATATTCACAAAATGGATTTTTCTTAAAACTTTTCGAATTTTGTTTTATATTTATAAAACGTTTAGGTCAAAGTTTAATAAATAGACTTTTAATAAGAATTTGAATTCAAAGTTTTGAAAAGTTTAAAAAACATTAATATTTTATTATTATCTAGTTCTTTATCCCAATTCAAATTAAGTAAATTTCTAAAATATTCACAAAATGCATTTTTCGTAAAACTTTTCGAATTTTGTTTTATATTTATAAAACTTTTAGGTCAAAGTTAAATAAATAAACTTTTAATAAGATATTAAATTAAATGTTTTGAAAAGTTAAAAAAAAATTAAGATTTTATTATCATCTAGTTCTTTATCTCAATTCAAATTAAGTAAATTGCAAAAATATTCACAAAATGGATTTTTCTTAAAACTTTTCGAATTTTGTTTTATATTTATAAAACGTTTAGGTCAAAGTTTAATAAATAGACTTTTAATAAGAATTTGAATTCAAAGTTTTGAAAAGTTTAAAAAACATTAATATTTTATTATTATCTAGTTCTTTATCCCAATTCAAATTAAGTAAATTGCAAAAATATTCACAAAATGGATTTTTCTTAAAACTTTTCGAATTTTGTTTTATATTTATAAAACTTTTAGGTCAAAGTTTAATAAATAAACTTTTAATAAGAATTTGAATTCAAAGTTTTGAAAAGTTTAAAAAACATTATAATTTTATTATTATCTAGTTCTTTATCCCAATTAAAATTAAGTAAATTGCAAAAATATTCACAAAATGCATTTTTCTTAAAAACTTTTCGAATTTCGTTTTATATATATAAAACTTTTACGTCAAAGTTTAATAAATAAACTTTTAATAAGAATTTAAACTCAAAGTTTTGAAAAGTTTTAAAAAAAATTAAGATTTTATTATTATCTTGTTCTTATCCCAATTCAAATTAAGTAAATTTCAAAAATATTCACCAAATGCATTTTTCTTAAAACTTTTCGAATTTTGTTTTATATTTATAAAACTTTAAGGTCAAAGTTTAATAAATAAACTTTTAATAAGAATTTGAATTTAAAGTTTTGAAAAGTTTAAAAAAAATTAAGATTTTATTATTATCTAGTTCTTTATCTCAATTCAAATTAAGTAAATTGCAAAAATATTCACAAAATGGATTTTTCTTAAAACTTTTTGAATTTTGTTTTATATTTATAAAACTTTTAGGTCAAAGTTTACTAAATAAACTTTTAATAAGAATTTCAATTCAATGTTTTGAAAAGTTTAAAAAAAATTAAGATTTTATTATTATCTAGTTCTTTATCATAATTTGAATTGAGTAAATTGTAAAAATATTTACAAAATGCATTTTTCTTTAAACTTTTCGAATATTGTTTTATATTTATAAAACTTTTAGGTCAAAGTTTAATAAATAAATTTTTAATAAGAATTTAAATTCAATGTTTTGAAAAGTTAAAAAAAAATAAGATTTTATTATTATCTAGTTCTTCATCCCAATTCAAATTAAGTAAATTTGCAAAAATATTCATCAAATGCAATTTTCTTAAAATTTTCGATTTTTTTTTTTTATATTTATAAAACTTTTAGGTCAAAGTTTAATAAATAAACTTTTAATAAAATTTTTAATTAAATGTTTTGAAAAGTTAAAAAAAAAATAAGATTTTATTATTTTCTAGTTCTTCATCCCAATTCAAACTAAGTAAACTTGAAAAAATATTCACCAAATGCATTTTTCTTAACACTTTTCGAGTTTTGTTTTATATTTATAAAACTTTTAGGTCAAAGTTTAATAAATAAACTTTTAATAAGAATTTGAATTCAATGTTTTGAAAAGTTCTTTATCCCAATTCAAATTAAGAAAATTGCAAAAATATTCACCAAATGCATTTTTCTTAAAACTTTTCTAATTTTGTTTTATATTTATAAAACTTTTAGGTCAAATAAATAAACCTTTAATAAGAATTTGAATTCAATGTTTTGAAAAGTTTAAAAAAAAATAAGATTTTATTATTATCTGGTTCTTATCCCAATTCAAATTAAGTAAATTTCTAAAATATTCACAAAATGCATTTTTCGTAAAACTTTTCGAATTTTGTTTTATATTTATAAAACTTTTAGGTCAAAGTTAAATAAATAAACTTTTAATAAGATATTAAATTAAATGTCTTAAAAAGTTAAAAAAAAATTAAGATTTTATTATCATCTAGTTCTTTATCTCAATTCAAATTAAGTAAATTGCAAAAATATTCACAAAATGGATTTTTCTTAAAACTTCACGAATTTTGTTTTATATTTATAAAACTTTTAGGTCAAAGTTTAATAAATAGACTTTTAATAAGAATGTGAATTCAAAGTCTTGAAAAGTTTAAAAAACATTAATATTTTATTATTATCTAGTTCTTTATCCCAATTCAAATTAAGTAAATTGCAAAAATATTCACAAAATGCATTTTTCTTAAAACTTTTCGAATTTTGTTTAATATTTAAAAAATGTTTAGTTCAAAGTTAAGTAAATAAACTTTTAACACGGATTTGAATTCAATGTTTTGAAAAGTTAAAAAAAATTAAGATTTTATTATTATATAGTTCTTTATCTCAATTCAAATTGAGTAAATTGCAAAAATATTCACCAAATGCATTTTTCTTAAAACTTTTCGAATTTAGTTTTATATTTATAAAACTTTAAGGTCAAATAAATAAACCTTTAATAAGAATTTGAATTCAATGTTTTGAAAAGTTTAAAAAAAATTAAGATTTTATTATTATCTGGTTCTTATCCCAATTCAAATTAAATAAATTTCAAAAATATTCACAAAATGGATTTTTCTGAAAACTTTTCGAATTTTGTTTTATATTTATAAAAATTTTAGGTCAAAGTTTTAAAATAAAATTTTAATACGAATTTGAATTCAATGTTTTGAAATGTTAAAAAAAAAAAGATTTTATTATTATCTTGTTTCTCAATTCAAATTAAGTAAAATGCAAAAAATATTCACAAAATGCATTTTTCTTAACACTTTTCGAATTTTGTTTTATATTTATAAAACTTTTAGGTCAAAGTTAAATAAATACACTTTTAATAAGAATTTCAATTCAATGTTTTGAAAAGTTTAAACAAAATTAAGATTTTATTATTATCTAGTTCCTTATCCCAATTAAAATTAAGTAAATTGCAAAAATATTCACAAAATGCATTTTTCTTAAAACTTTTCGAATTTTGTTTTATATTTATAAAACTTTAAGGTCAAAGTTTCATAAATAAACTTTTAATAAGAATTTGAATTCAAAGTTTTGAAAAGTTTAAAAAAAATTAAGATTTTATTATTATCTAGTTCTTTATCTCAATTCAAATTAAGTAAATTGCAAAAATATTCACAAAATGGATTTTTCTTAAAACTTTTCGAATTTTGTTTTATATTTATAAAACTTTTAGGTCAAAGTTTACTAAATAAACTTTTAATAAGAATTTGAATTCAAAGTTTTGAAAAGTTTAAAAAACATTAATATTTTATAATTATCTAGTTCTTTATCCCAATTAAAATTAAGTAAATTGCAAAAATATTCACAAAATGCATTTTTCTTAAAACTTTTCGAATTTCGTTATATATATATAAAACTTTTAGGTCAAAGTTTAATAAATAAACTTTTAATAAGAATTTAAATTCAAAGTTTTGAAAAGTTTTAAAAAAAATTAAGATTTTATTATTATCTTGTTCTGATCCCAATTCAAATTAAGTAAATTTCAAAAATATTCACAAAATGGATTTTTCTTAAAACTTTTCGAATTTAGTTTTATATTTATAAAACTTTAAAGTCAAATAAATAAACCTTTAATAAGAATTTGAATTCAAAGTTTTGAAAAGTTTAAAAAAAATTAAGATTTTATTATTATCTGGTTCTTATCCCAATTCAAATTAAATAAATTTCAAAAATATTCACAAAATGGATTTTTCTTAAAACTTTTCGAATTTTGTTTTATATTTATAAAAATTTTAGGTCAAAGTTTTAAAATAAAATTTTATTACGAATTTGAATTCAATGTTTTGAAATGTTAAAAAAAAAAGATTTTATTATTATCTAGTTTCTCAATTCAAATTAAGTAAAATGCAAAAAATATTCACAAAATGCATTTTTCTTAACACTTTTCGAATTTTGTTTTATATTTATAAAACTTTTAGGTCAAAGTTTAATAAATAAACTTTTAATAAGAATTTGAATTCAAAGTTTTGAAAAGTTTAAAAAAAAATTAAGATTTTATTATTATCTAGTTCTTTATCTCAATTCAAATTAAGTAAATTGCAAAAATATTCACAAAATGCATTTTTCTTAAAACTTTTCGAATTTTGTTTTATATTTATAAAACTTTTAGGTCAAAGTTTAATAAATAAACTTTTAATAAGAATTTGAATTCAAAGTTTTGAAAAGTTTAAAAAAAATTAAGATTTTATTATTATCTAGTTCTTTATCTCAATTCAAATTAAGTAAATTGCAAAAATATTCACAAAATGGATTTTTCTTAAAACTTTTCGAATTTCGTTTTATATTTATAAAACTTTTAGGTCAAAGTTTAATAAATAAACTTTTAATAAGAATTTGAATTCAAAGTTTTGAAAAGTTTAAAAAAGATTAATATTTTATTATTATCTAGTTCTTTATCCCAATTAAAATTAAGTAAATTGCAAAAATATTCACAAAATGCATTTTTCTTAAAACTTTTCGAATTTCGTTTTATATTTATAAAACTTTTAGGTCAAATAAATAAACCTTTGATAAGAATTTGAATTCAAAGTTTTGAAAAGTTTAAAAAACATTAAAATTTTATTATTATCTAGTTCTTTATCCCAATTCAAATTAAGTTAATTGCAAAAATATTCACAAAATGCATTTTTCTTAAAACTTTTCGAATTTTGTTTTATATTTAAAAAATGTTTAGTTCAAAGTTAAGTAAATAAACTTTTAATACGGATTTGAATTCAATGTTTTGAAAAGTTAAAAAAAATTAAGATTTTATTATTATATAGTTCTTTATCTCAATTCAAATTATGTAAATTGCAAAAATATTCACCAAATGCATTTTTCTTAAAACTTTTCTAATTTTGTTTTATATTTATAAAACTTTTAGGTCAAATAAATAAACCTTTAATAAGAATTTGAATTCAATGTTTTGAAAAGTTTAAAAAAAAATAAGATTTTATTATTATCTGGTTCTTATCCCAATTCAAATTAAGTAAATTTCTAAAATATTCACAAAATGCATTTTTCGTAAAACTTTTCGAATTTTGTTTTATATTTATAAAACTTTTAGGTCAAAGTTTAATAAATAAACTTTTAATAAGATATTAAATTAAATGTTTTAAAAAGTTAAAAAAAATTAAGATTTTATTATCATCTAGTTCTTTATCTCAATTCAAATTAAGTAAATTGCAAAAATATTCACAAAATGGATTTTTCTTAAAACTTCACGAATTTTGTTTTATATTTATAAAACTTTTAGGTCAAAGTTTAATAAATAGACTTTTAATAAGAATGTGAATTTAAAGTCTTGAAAAGTTTAAAAAACATTAATATTTTATTATTATCTAGTTCTTTATCCCAATTCAAATTAAGTAAATTGCAAAAATATTCACAAAATGCATTTTTCTTAAAACTTTTCGAATTTTGTTTTATATTTAAAAAATGTTTAGTTCAAAGTTAAGTAAATAAACTTTTAACACGGATTTGAATTCAATGTTTTGAAAAGTTAAAAAAAATTAAGATTTTATTATTATATAGTTCTTTATCTCAATTCAAATTGAGTAAATTGCAAAAATATTCACCAAATGCATTTTTCTTAAAACTTTTCGAATTTAGTTTTATATTTATAAAACTTTAAGGTCAAATAAATAAACCTTTAATAAGAATTTGAATTCAATGTTTTGAAAAGTTTAAAAAAAATTAAGATTTTATTATTATCTGGTTCTTATCCCAATTCAAATTAAATAAATTTCAAAAATATTCACAAAATGGATTTTTCTTAAAACTTTTCGAATTTTGTTTTATATTTATAAAAATTTTAGGTCAAAGTTTTAAAATAAAATTTTAATACGAATTTGAATTCAATGTTTTGAAATGTTAAAAAAAAAAAAGATTTTATTATTATCTTGTTTCTCAATTCAAATTAAGTAAAATGCAAAAAATATTCACAAAATGCATTTTTCTTAACACTTTTCGAATTTTGTTTTATATTTATAAAACTTTTAGGTCAAAGTTTAATTAATAAACTTTTAATAAGAATTTGAATTCAAAGTTTTGAAAAGTTTAAAAAAAAATTAAGATTTTATTATTATCTAGTTCTGTATCTCAATTCAAATTAAGTAAATTGCAAAAATATTCACAAAATGCATTTTTCTTAAAACTTTTCGAATTTTGTTTTATATTTATAAAACTTTTAGGTCAAAGTTTAATAAATAAACTTTTAATAAGAATTTGAATTCAAAGTTTTGAAAAGTTTAAAAAAAATTAAGATTTTATTATTATCTAGTTCTTTATCTCAATTCAAATTAAATAAATTGCAAAAATATTCACAAAATGGATTTTTCTTAAAACTTTTCGAATTTCGTTTTATATTTATAAAACTTTTAGGTCAAAGTTTACTAAATAAACTTTTAATAAGAATTTGAATTCAAAGTTTTGAAAAGTTTAAAAAACATTAATATTTTATTATTATCTAGTTCTTTATCCCAATTAAAATTAAGTAAATTGCAAAAATATTCACAAAATGCATTTTTCTTAAAACTTTTGGAAATTCGTTATATATATATAAAACTTTTAGGTCAAAGTTTAATAAATAAACTTTTAATAAGAATTTAAATTCAAAGTTTTGAAAAGTTTTAAAAAAAATTAAGATTTTATTATTATCTGGTTCTTATCCCAATTCAAATTAAATAAATTTCAAAAATATTCACAAAATGGATTTTTCTTAAAACTTTTCGAATTTTGTTTTATATTTATAAAAATTTTAGGTCAAAGTTTTAAAATAAAATTTTAATACGAATTTGAATTCAATGTTTTGAAATGTTAAAAAAAAAAGATTTTATTATTATCTAGTTTCTCAATTCAAATTAAGTAAAATGCAAAAAATATTCACAAAATGCATTTTTCTTAACACTTTTCGAATTTTGTTTTATATTTATAAAACTTTTAGGTCAAAGTTTAATAAATAAACTTTTAATAAGAATTTGAATTCAATGTTTTGAAAAGTTTAAAAAAAATTAAGATTTTATTATTATCTGGTTCTTATCCCAATTCAAATTAAGTAAATTTCTAAAATATTCACAAAATGCATTTTTCGTAAAACTTTTCGAATTTTGTTTTATATTTATAAAACTTTTAGGTCAAAGTTTAATAAATAAACTTTTAATAAGAATTTGAATTCAAAGTTTTGAAAAGTTTAAAAAAAATTAAGATTTTATTATTATCTAGTTCTTTATCTCAATTCAAATTAAGTAAATTGCAAAAATATTCACAAAATGGATTTTTCTTAAAACTTTTCGAATTTTGTTTTATATTTATAAAACTTTTAGGTCAAAGTTTAATAAATAAACTTTTAATAAGAATTTGAATTAAAAGTTTTGAAAAGTTTAAAAAAGATTAATATTTTATTATTATCTAGTTCCTTATCCCAATTAAAATTAAGTAAATTGCAAAAATATTCACAAAATGCATTTTTCTTAAAACTTTTCGAATTTCGTTTTATATTTATAAAACTTTCAGGTCAAATAAATAAACCTTTGATAAGAATTTGAATTCAAAGTTTTGAAAAGTTTAAAAAACATTAAAATTTTATTATTATCTAGTTCTTTATCCCAATTCAAATTAAGTTAATTGCAAAAATATTCACAAAATGCATTTTTCTTAAAACTTTTCGAATTTTGTTTTATATTTAAAAAATGTTTAGTTCAAAGTTAAGTAAATAAACTTTTAATACGGATTTGAATTCAATGTTTTGAAAAGTTAAAAAAAATTAAGATTTTATTATTATATAGTTCTTTATCTCAATTCAAATTATGTAAATTGCAAAAATATTCACCAAATACATTTTTCTTAAAACTTTTCGAATTTAGTTTTATATTTATAAAACTTTAAGGTCAAATAAATAAACCTTTAATAAGAATTTGAATTCAATGTTTTGAAAAGTTAAAAAAAAAAATTAAGATTTTATTATTATCTAGTTCTTTATCTCAATTCAAATTAAGTAAATTGCAAAAATATTCACAAAATGCATTTTTCTTAAAACTTTTCAAATTTCGTTTTATATATATTAAACTTTTAGGTCAAAGTTTAATAAATAAACTTTTAATAAGAATTAAAATCAAAGTTTTGAAAAGTTTTAAAAAAAATTAAGATTTTATTATTATCTTGTTCTTATCCCAATTCAAATTAAGTAAATTTCAAAAATATTCACAAAATGCATTTTTCTTAAAACTTTTCGAATTTTGTTTTATATTTTTTAAACTTTTAGGTCAAAGTTTAATAAATAAACTTTTAATAAGAATTTCAATTCAATGTTTTGAAAAGTTTAAAAAAAATTAAGATTTTATTATTATCTAGTTCTTTATCATAATTTGAATTGAGTAAATTGTAAAAATATTCACAAAATGCATTTTTCTTTAAACTTTTCGAATTTTGTTTTATATTTATAAAACTTTTAGGTCAAATTTTAATAAATAAATTTTTAATAAGAATTTAAATTCAATGTTTTGAAAAGTTAAAAAAAAAATAAGATTTTATTATTATCTAGTTCTTCATCCCAATTCAAATTAAGTAAATTTGCAAAAATATTCACCAAATGCAATTTTCTTAAAATTTTCGATTTTTTTTTATATTTATAAAACTTTTAGGTCAAAGTTTAATAAATAAACTTTTAATAAAAATTTTAATTAAATGTTTTGAAAAGTTAAAAAAAAATAAGATTTTATTATTTTCTAGTTCTTCATCCCAATTCAAATTAAGTAAACTTGAAAAAATATTCACCAAATGCATTTTTCTTGAATTCAATGTTTTGAAAAGTTCTTTATCCCAATTCAAATTAAGTAAATTGCAAAAATATTCACCAAATGCATTTTTCTTAAAACTTTTCTAATTTTGTTTTATATTTATAAAACTTTTAGGTCAAATAAATAAACCTTTAATAAGAATTTGAATTCAATGTTTTGAAAAGTTAAAAAAAAAAATTAGGATTTTATTATTATCTAGTTCTTTATCTCAATTCAAATTAAGTAAATTGCAAAAATATTCACAAAATGCATTTTTCTTAAAACTTTTCAAATTTTGTTTTATATTTATAAAACCTTTAGGTCAAAGTTTAATAAATAAACTTTTAATAAGAATTAAAATCAAAGTTTTGAAAAGTTTTAAAAAAAATTAAGATTTTATTATTATCTTGTTCTTATCCCAATTCAAATTAAGTAAATTTCAAAAATATTCACAAAATGCATTTTTCTTAAAACTTTTCGAATTTTGTTTTATATTTTTTAAACTTTTAGGTCAAAGTTTAATAAATAAACTTTTAATAAGAATTTCAATTCAATGTTTTGAAAAGTTTAAAAAAAATTAAGATTTTATTATTATCTAGTTCTTTATCATAATTTGAATTGAGTAAATTGTAAAAATATTCACAAAATGCATTTTTCTTTAAACTTTTCGAATTTTGTTTTATATTTATAAAACTTTTAGGTCAAATTTTAATAAATAAATTTTTAATAAGAATTTAAATTCAATGTTTTGAAAAGTTAAAAAAAAATAAGATTTTATTATTATCTAGTTCTTCATCCCAATTCAAATTAAGTAAATTTGCAAAAATATTCACCAAATGCAATTTTCTTAAAATTTTCGATTTTTTTTTATATTTATAAAACTTTTAGGTCAAAGTTTAATAAATAAACTTTTAATAAAAATTTTAATTAAATGTTTTGAAAAGTTAAAAAAAAATAAGATTTTATTATTTTCTAGTTCTTCATCCCAATTCAAATTAAGTAAACTTGAAAAAATATTCACCAAATGCATTTTTCTTGAATTCAATGTTTTGAAAAGTTCTTTATCCCAATTCAAATTAAGTAAATTGCAAAAATATTCACCAAATGCATTTTTCTTAAAACTTTTCTAATTTTGTTTTATATTTATAAAACTTTTAGGTCAAATAAATAAACCTTTAATAAGAATTTGAATTCAATGTTTTGAAAAGTTTAAAAAAAATTAGGATTTTATTATTATCTGGTTCTTATCCCAATTCAAATTAAGTAAATTTCTAAAATATTCACAAAATGCATTTTTCGTAAAACTTTTCGAATTTTGTTTTATATTTATAAAACTTTTAGGTCAAAGTTAAATAAATAAACTTTTAATAAGATATTAAATTAAATGTTTTGAAAAGTTAAAAAAAAAATTGAGATTTTATTATCATCTAGTTCTTTATCTCAATTCAAATTAAGTAAATTGCAAAAATATTCACAAAATGGATTTTTCTTAAAACTTTTCGAATTTTGTTTTATATTTATAAAACTTTTAGGTCAAAATTTAATAAATAGACTTTTAATAAGAATTTGAATTCAAAGTTTTGAAAAGTTTAAAAAACATTAATATTTTATTATTATCTAGTTCTTTATCCCAATTCAAACTAAGTAAATTGCAAAAATATTCACAAAATGCATTTTTCTTAAAACTTTTCGAATTTTGTTTTATATTTAAAAAATGTTTAGTTCAAAGTTAAGTAAATAAACTTTTAATACGGGTTTGAATTCAATGTTTTGAAAAGTTAAAAAAAATTAAGATTTTATTATTATCTAGTTCTTTATCTCAATTCAAATTAAGTAAATTGCAAAAATATTCACCAAATGCATTTTTCTTAAAACTTTTCGAATTTAGTTTTATATTTATAAAACTTTAAGGTCAAATAAATAAACCTTTAATAAGAATTTGAATTCAATGTTTTGAAAAGTTTAAAAAAAATTAAGATTTTATTATTATCTGGTTCTTATCCCAATTCAAATTAAATAAATTTCAAAAATATTCACAAAATGGATTTTTCTTAAAACTTTTCGAATTTTGTTTTATATTTATAAAACTTTTAAGTCAAAGTTTAATAAATAAACTTTTTATAAGAATTTAAATTCAAAGTTTTGAAAAGTTTAAAAAACATTAATATTTTATTATTATCTAGTTCTTTATCCCAATTAAAATTAAGTAAATTGCAAAAATATTCACAAAATGCATTTTTCTTAAAACTTTTCGAATTTCATTTTATATATATAAAACTTTTAGGTCAAAGTTTAATAAATAAACTTTTAATAAGAATTTAAATTCAAAGTTTTGAAAAGTTTTAAAAAAAATTAAGATTATATTATTATCTTGTTCTTATCCCAATTCAAATTAAGTAAATTTCAAAAATATTCACAAAATGCATTTTTCTTAAAACTTTTCGAATTTTGTTTTATATTTTTAAAACTTTTAGGTCAAAGTTTAATAAATAAACTTTTAATAAGAATTTCAATTCAATGTTTTGAAAAGTTTAAAAAAAAATAAGATTTTATTATTATCTAGTTCTTTATCATAATTTGAATTGAGTAAATTGTAAAAATATTCACAAAATGCATTATTCTTTAAATTTTTCGAATTTTGTTTTATATTTATAAAACTTTTAGGTCAAAGTTTAATAAATAAATTTTTAATAAGAATTTATATTCAGAGTTTTGAAAAGTTAAAAAAAAAATAAGATTTTATTATTATCTAATTCTTCATCCCAATTCAAATTAAGTAAATTTGCAAAAATATTCACCAAATGCAATTTTCTTAAAATTTTCGATTTTTTTTTTATATTTATAAATTTTTTAGGTCAAAGTTCAATAAATAAACTTTTAATAAAAATTTTAATTAAATGTTTTGAAAAGTTAAAAAAAAATAAGATTTTATTATTTTCTAGTTCTTCATCCCAATTCAAATTAAGTAAACTTGAAAAAATATTCACCAAATGCATTTTTCTTAACACTTTTCGAGTTTTGTCTTATATTTATAAAACTTTTAGGTCAAAGTTTAATAAATAAACTTTTAATAAGAATTTGAATTCAATGTTTTGAAAAGTTCTTTATCCCAATTCAAATTAAGTAAATTGCAAAAATATTCACCAAATGCATTTTTCTTAAAACTTTTCTAATTTTGTTTTATATTTATAAAACTTTTAGGTCAAATAAATAAACCTTTAATAAGAATTTGAATTCAATGTTTTGAAAAGTTTAAAAAAAATTAAGATTTTATTATTATCTGGTTCTTATCCCAATTCAAATTAAGTAAATTTCTAAAATATTCACAAAATGCATTTTTCGTAAAACTTTTCGAATTTTGTTTTATATTTATAAAACTTTTAGGTCAAAGTTAAATATATAAACTTTTAATATGATATTAAATTAAATGTTTTGAAAAGTTAAAAAAAAATTAAGATTTTATTATCAGCTAGTTCTTTATCTCAATTCAAATTAAGTAAATTGCAAAAATATTCACAAAATGGATTTTTCTTAAAACTTTTCGAATTTTGTTTTATATTTAAAAAAATGTTTAGTTCAAAGTTAGTAAATAAACTTTTAATACGGATTTGAATTCAATGTTTTTAAAATTATTTTTCTTCTTTATCTCAATTCAAATTAAGTAAATTGCAAAAATATTCACCAAATGCATTTTTCTTAAAACTTTTAGAATTTAGTTTTATATTTATAAAACTTTAAGGTCAAATAAATAAACCTTTAATAAGAATTTGAATTCAATGTTTTGAAAAGTTTAAAAAAAAATTAAGATTTTATTATTATCTGGTTCTTATTCCAATTCAAATTAAGTAAAATGCAAAAAATATTCACAAAATGCATTTTTCTTAACACTTTTCGAATTTTGTTTTATATTTATAAAACTTTTAGGTCAAAGTTAAATAATACACACTTGCATAACAAGTCTAATTATCCTCTTATCTGTCCCAACCCTTTGTGCTTAGCTTAACTGCCTCTTTCTTATCTACTGTAGGCATCGTATGCTTGCGGTAAATGGATAAGGGCATCTGAGTTTGTCCTATTGTGCTGAATATTTAAACTGATTTTTTGTATGCAAGCTGTCTTATGGGCATAACACCTAAGACAGTTTGTTTATTACAGAGATTAATTTGAATTTTCACTGCATGGTTGGACTTAGTCAGAATTGTGTTTTGTGTGTAAGTATTTTTAAATGGTAAGTGATTTTTGTGTCGTGTATTCCAATGTTCGTGGTATAAGAAAGAATTTCTTTCACCTGTACGTTTACACTGTTCAATACAGGCCAGCTGTTTTGGCATTAAGCGAAACCCAGGTTGGAGTAAATACTGATTTATTAGAGTTTGCTCTACATGGGTATAGCTTGGTGCCATTACTCTTTTCCCATCATGGTCTCGTGGTCTATGTTAGGAATGATATTGCTTGCCAGAGCCTTCCCCAATATGGGCAATGTTCCAACACGGACTTTAACTTCTTGTGGCTCAAATTCACTGTCCGCAAGCATGTCATTCATTATTGTTTTATTTACAGGAGTCCAAATCTCGACAGCAATTCCACTTGTAACGAGTTTGATGCGCTGTCTGATTCCATCTCGAAAATTGTTTCCCTTTGTCCTCGCACTGAAATCGTTATTACGGGCGATTTCAATGTACACAATTCCAATCGGCTCCGCTATTCTGGTCAGACAACACCCGAAGGAAGGTATGTCGAGCTCTTTGCCGGGTTACATCACCTTACCCAACTGATCGATGTGCCAACGCGTATACCGGATGTTGCTGGGCAAGCCGCCCATACCCTTGACTTGTTTCTTACTTCTCACCCAGATAAATATACCATTAGTGTAACTTCTCCATTTGGCACTTCAGACCATTGTGTCATTTCAGCTAATTTCTCATCCTCCACCCATCCAGTTAAAGAAAAACTTCCCACCAGGACCGTTTGGCAATACGAGAAAGCCAACTGGGACGGCCTGAATATTTTTTTCCGAAACTTTAACTGGTCACTATGCTTCCTCGATAGTGACATTGATGCCAGTGCTGAAATGATCACAAATGTGATTCTTCTAGGGATGCGTGCTTTTATTCCTAACAGAGTAAAAAGCATCAAACCTAAAGAAAAGTCTTGGTTTAATTCTGAGTGTAAAGAAGCTATCAGGCTCAAAGAAGTAAGTTTCCGTTCTTACAAAGCCAACCCTACAGAGGAAAATCGGAAAAAGCACAAACAAGCAAGAAACTCATGCAACTCCGTTATTGAAAGAACCAAATTTTTGCATGACCAAAAATTACGGCAAAAAATTCTGCAGTGTCCCAAAGGCAGTAAAATTTTTTGGTCATTTGTAAAAAATATTAAAAACTCCTCAACATCTTCGGTTCCAACGCTCATCGACAGTAACAAACCAATTGTTTACTCTTCAGAGAAGACAAACTTGCTCGCCGCCCATTTCGCTGCCAGCTCCACGCTGCCGCATAGCAACGTTGCCCCTCCTGTACTTGAGAATGTAATTTTTTCCATGGGACAGATTTTTTTCCGCACTCGTACAGTAGCAAGAGTTCTCAAAGATCTCGATATACACAAATCCGATGGCCCGGATGGTATACCCCCGATTCTTCTGAAGAGGTGTTCTTCCACACTGGCAAAGCCACTGCGTAAGCTTTTCCATCGCTCCTACTCTTCAGGAATCTTTCCTAGAAGCTGGAAAACAGCATTTGTCCGGCCTGTCCCTAAGAAAGGTGACCCATCCTCCCCCTCCTCCTACGGACCCATAGCACTGACATCCCTTCTTTCTAAGGTCATGGAAACACTGATTAACTGTCAGATTAAGGAATATCTCGAAGATCGTAAGCTTCTCCATGACCGCCAGTATGGCTTCCGCAGCAACCGTTCCACTGGTGATCTGATGGCATATCTCACCGAACAGTGGATCAAATCTTTACATCGCTTTGGTGAAAGTAAGATTATTGCTCTTGATATCTCCAAGGCATTTGATAGAGTTTGGCATGAAACTCTCTTATCGAAAATGCGTGCTTTTGGGATCGATAATACTCTTGTTCGTTGGATTAGAAGCTATCTTCTGGACCGTTCAATACAAGTTGTATTGGACGGATTCAAGTCTGATTCCCATAAAATAAATGCTGGTGTGCCCCAGGGCTCTGTTCTGTCTCCGACTCTTTTCCTCATTTTTATAAATGATCTTCTGTCTGTTACTTCTAATCCACTTAACTGTTTTGCTGACGACTCTACCCTCAGCTTTTCATATTCGTTCGATAACTCACGTCCTTCGCCTTCGGACGTGCAGTTGCAACGGTGCCGTATGTCAAGCTCATTAAACTCCGATATATACAGCATTGTCAAATGGGGTAATAGGAATCGTGTGGAGTTTAATGCTTCGAAAACTCAATGCTGTCTTCTGTCGTTAAAGCTAAACATACCCCCAATGCCATTGTCCATGAATGGCACTTACATCGAAGAAACCGAAAAGCTCTCAGTACTCGGTATGTGTGTCAACGACGACCTCCGTTGGAACGACCATATATTTGAAATCGCCAAGAATGCTGCTAAGTGCTTAGGTTTTCTGTATCGGTGTAAGAAGTATTTTTCCCCATCTGATCTGGCTACAATTTATAAAGCGTTTATACGCCCTAAACTCGAGTATAACTCCCACCTGTGGGCAGGTGCTTCACAAAGATCGCTTCACCTGCTTGATAGAATACAAAATCGAGCGTTAAGATTGATAGGAAATAGAACTGCCGCTGAAACAATTGCCCCTCTCGAACACCGACGCAATGTTTCATGTCTTTCCTTATTTTATCGTTTCTTCTATAAAAAATATTCACTCGAGGTAGCCAGCTGCATTCCTCCCCTTAAAAGTTTCGCCCGTAATACTCGTCTTGCTAGGAATGCCCATCAGTTCACCCTTGAGCCCAATTTCGGACGTACCGTGAAATATAGGGATTCTTTTTTAGCCGTACAACACGACTTTGGAATGGTTTACCCGGCAAGATTTTCCCTTGCCATTTCAATTTGCAAACATTAAAAACCAATGTTAATCGACACCTCTTATCTCTCTCCTCCCCATCTTTCTAATGCCCGCGCAGTGTGTTACATTAAAAGGGAAACAAATAGTCCCTTGTGCGCGCGTTAATTATAAAAAAAAAAATTTTAATTAAGTAAATTTCAAAAATATTCACAAAATGCATTTTACGTAAAACTTTTCGAATTTTGTTTTATATTTATAAAACTTTTAGAACAAAGTTTAATAAATAAACTTTTAATACGAATTTGAATTCAATGTTTTGAAAAGTTTAAAAAAATTAAGATTTTATTATTATCTGGTTCTTATCCCAATTCGAATTAAGTAAATTTCTAAAATATTCACAAAATGCATTTTTCGTAAAACTTTTCGAATTTTGTTTTATATTTATAAAAGTTTTAGGTCAGAGTTAAATAAATAAACTTTTAATAAGATATTAAATTAAATGTTTTGAAAAGTTAAAAAAAAAATTAAGATTTTATTATTATCTAGTTCTTTATCTCAATTCAAATTAAGTAAATTGCAAAAATATTCACAAAATGGATTTTTCTTAAAACTCTTCGAATTTTGTTTTATATTTATTAAACTTTTAGGTCAAAGTTTAATAAATAAACTTTTAATAAGAATTTGAATTCAAAGTTTTGCAAAGTTTAAAAAACATTAATATTTTATTATTATCTAGTTCTTTATCCCAATTAAAATTAAGTAAATTGCAAAAATATTCACAAAATGCATTTTTCTTAAAACTTTTCGAATTTCGTTTTATATATATAAAACTTTTAGGTCAAAGTTTAATAAATAAACTTTTAATAAGAATTTAAATTCAAAGTTTTGAAAAGTTTTAAAAAAAATTAAGATTTTATTATTATCTTGTTCTTATCCCAATTCAAATTAAGTAAATTTCAAAAATATTCACAAAATGCATTTTTCTTAAAACTTTTCGAATTTTGTTTTATATTTTTAAAACTTTTAGGTCAAAGTTTAATAAATAAACTTTTAATAAGAATTTGAATTCAATGTTTTGAAAAGTTTAAAAGAAATTAAGATTTTATTTTTATCTAGTTCTTTATCATAATTTGAATTGAGTAAATTGTAAAAATATTCACAAAATGCATTTTTCTTTAAACTTTTCGAATTTTGTTTTATATTTATAAAACTTTTAGGTAAAAGTTTAATAAATAAATTTTTAATAAGAATTTAAATTCAATGTTTTGAAAAGTTAAAAAAAAAATAAGATTTTATTATTATCTAGTTCTTCATCCCAATTCAAATTAAGTAAATTTGCAAAAATATTCACCAAATGCAATTTTCTTAAAATTTTCGATTTTTTTTTATATTTATAAAACTTTTAGGTCAAAGTTTAATAAATAAACTTTTAATAAAAATTTTATTTAAATGTTTTGAAAAGTTAAAAACAAAATAAGATTTTATTATTTTCTAGTTCTTCATCCCAATTCAAATTAAGTAAACTTGAACAAATATTCACTAAATGCATTTTTCTTAACACTTTTCGAGTTTTGTTTTATATTTATAAAACTTTTAGGTCAAAGTTTAATAAATAAACTTTTAATAAGAATTTGAATTCAATGTTTTGAAAAGTTCTTTATCCCAATTCAAATTAAGTAAATTGCAAAAATATTCACCAAATGCATTTTTCTTAAAACTTTTCTAATTTTGTTTTATATTTATAAAACTTTTAGGTCAAATAAATAAACCTTTAATAAGAATTTGAATTCAATGTTTTGAAAAGTTTAAAAAAAATTAAGATTTTATTATTATCTGGTTCTTATCCCAATTCAAATTAAGTAAATTTCAAAAATATTCACAAAATGCATTTTTCGTAAAACTTTTTGAATTTTGTTTAATATTTATAAAACTTTTAGGTGAAAGTTAAATAAATAAACTTTTAATAAGATATTAAATTAAATGTTTTGAAAAGTTAAAAAAAATTAAGATTTTATTATCATCTAGTTCTTTATCTCAATTCAAATTAAGTAAATTTCAAAAATATTCACAAAATGCATTTTTCTTAAAACTTTTCGAATTTTGTTTTATATTTTTAAAACTTTTAGGTCAAAGTTTAATAAATAAACTTTTAATAAGAATTTGAATTCAATGTTTTGAAAAGTTTAAAAGAAATTAAGATTTTATTTTTATCTAGTTCTTTATCATAATTTGAATTGAGTAAATTGTAAAAATATTCACAAAATGCATTTTTCTTTAAACTTTTCGAATTTTGTTTTATATTTATAAAACTTTTAGGTAAAAGTTTAATAAATAAATTTTTAATAAGAATTTAAATTCAATGTTTTGAAAAGTTAAAAAAAAAAATAAGATTTTATTATTATCTAGTTCTTCATCCCAATTCAAATTAAGTAAATTTGCAAAAATATTCACCAAATGCAATTTTCTTAAAATTTTCGATTTTTTTTTATATTTATAAAACTTTTAGGTCAAAGTTTAATAAATAAACTTTTAATAAAAATTTTATTTAAATGTTTTGAAAAGTTACAAACAAAATAAGATTTTATTATTTTCTAGTTCTTCATCCCAATTCAAATTAAGTAAACTTGAACAAATATTCACTAAATGCATTTTTCTTAACACTTTTCGAGTTTTGTTTTATATTTATAAAACTTTTAGGTCAAAGTTTAATAAATAAACTTTTAATAAGAATTTGAATTCAATGTTTTGAAAAGTTCTTTATCCCAATTCAAATTAAGTAAATTGCAAAAATATTCACCAAATGCATTTTTCTTAAAACTTTTCTAATTTTGTTTTATATTTATAAAACTTTTAGGTCAAATAAATAAACCTTTAATAAGAATTTGAATTCAATGTTTTGAAAAGTTTAAAAAAAATTAAGATTTTATTATTATCTGGTTCTTATCCCAATTCAAATTAAGTAAATTGCAAAAATATTCACAAAATGCATTTTTCTTAAAACTTTTCGAATTTCGTTTTATATATATAAAACTTTTAGGTCAAAGTTTAATAAATAAACTTTTAATAAGAATTTAAATTCAAAGTTTTGAAAAGTTTTAAAAAAAATTAAGATTTTATTATTATCTTGTTCTTATCCCAATTCAAATTAAGTAAATTTCAAAAATATTCACAAAATGCATTTTTCTTAAAACTTTTCGAATTTTGTTTTATATTTTTAAAACTTTTAGGTCAAAGTTTAATAAATAAACTTTTAATAAGAATTTGAATTCAATGTTTTGAAAAGTTTAAAAGAAATTAAGATTTTATTTTTATCTAGTTCTTTATCATAATTTGAATTGAGTAAATTGTAAAAATATTCACAAAATGCATTTTTCTTTAAACTTTTCGAATTTTGTTTTATATTTATAAAACTTTTAGGTAAAAGTTTAATAAATAAATTTTTAATAAGAATTTAAATTCAATGTTTTGAAAAGTTAAAAAAAAAAATAAGATTTTATTATTATCTAGTTCTTCATCCCAATTCAAATTAAGTAAATTTGCAAAAATATTCACCAAATGCAATTTTCTTAAAATTTTCGATTTTTTTTTATATTTATAAAACTTTTAGGTCAAAGTTTAATAAATAAACTTTTAATAAAAATTTTATTTAAATGTTTTGAAAATTTAAAAACAAAATAAGATTTTATTATTTTCTAGTTCTTCATCCCAATTCAAATTAAGTAAACTTGAACAAATATTCACTAAATGCATTTTTCTTAACACTTTTCGAGTTTTGTTTTATATTTATAACACTTTTAGGTCAAAGTTTAATAAATAAACTTTTAATAAGAATTTGAATTCAATGTTTTGAAAAGTTTTTTATCCCAATTCAAATTAAGTAAATTGCAAAAATATTCACCAAATGCATTTTTCTTAAAACTTTTCTAATTTTGTTTTATATTTATAAAACTTTTAGGTCAAATAAATAAACCTTTAATAAGAATTTGAATTCAATGTTTTGAAAAGTTTAAAAAAAATTAAGATTTTATTATTATCTGGTTCTTATCCCAATTCAAATTAAGTAAATTTCAAAAATATTCACAAAATGCATTTTTCGTAAAACTTTTTGAATTTTGTTTAATATTTATAAAACTTTTAGGTGAAAGTTAAATAAATAAACTTTTAATAAGATATTAAATTAAATGTTTTGAAAAGTTAAAAAAAATTAAGATTTTATTATCATCTAGTTCTTTATCTCAATTCAAATTAAGTAAATTGCAAAAATATTCACAAAATGGATTTTATTTATTTTATTTGATTATAAATTCAGATACATTATTGATCACAGTTATTTGGATTATACAAATAATATTACATTTACATAATTAGTGACGATTTAAATTGAATAAAAGTATAATTTGTTTAAATTTCAATGAAGTAAGATTAAAATCTACGAAGGAATTATAATTATTGAACTGTTTACATAAGAGAGAGAACGGTTCATTATTTAAGTAGTTTAAAGTAGTTTCATGTGTTCGCAAAATTTTATAATTTCGACTTGGACGGAATGGCACATTTAATTTTATTAAGGAAAGCAAATAAGGAGAATTTATATCACCGTTTAAAAGTTTAAATATGAATGCAGCATTGAGTGATGACCTCCTATCCTCGAGCGTATTAAGACCAATCAGTAAAAGTCGCGAACGATATGGTGGAAGATGGTGATGATTATCCCAGTTAAGATGACGGAGAGCAAATAATAGAAACTGTTTTTGAATTGATTCAATGCGGGCAATGTGACAAGAGTAATATGGGCACCAAACTTGGCAACCATATTCCAAGATCGAACGAACCAGTCCAACAAACAGGCTCTTTGTCACATAAGGGTCGTTGAATTCTTTTGACCATCGTTTAATCATTCCTAGACGAACAGAAGCTTTTGCAGTTATAGAGTCGATGTGCATTCTGAAGTCTAATTTTGAATCAAATATTACTCCCAAGTCTATAAAATAATTAACTCTTTCAAGTTTTGAATTATTTATAGAGTATTCATTAAAGAAAACATTTTTAACTCTAGCGAAGGTCATTACTTTGCATTTCTTAGAGTTCAGTGTGAGATCATTCTTATTACACCATTCCTGCAAATGATCAATATCAGACTGCAGTTGAAAGTAATCAGAATTATTTTTATATGAATATGAAATTTTCGCATCGTCAGCATAGAGATGTATATCACAGTATTTTATCACAGAGGGTAAATCATTTATAAAAATTACGAATAACAGTGGTCCCAGGTGGCTTCCTTGAGGCACGCCAGACTTGACATCTATTGCGTTGGATAAATGAGACTTGAATTTAACATATTGAGTACGAGATGATAAATAACTTGCAATCCATTGCACAAGTTTTGGGGACCAGCCGAAAAGTGAAAGTTATCTAACAAGCAGCTGATGATTAAGTTGATCGAAGGCTTTGGAGAAGTCAGTGTATATTACATCCGTTTGATGACCATTCATGAATCCTTTTGTTATGCATGATTATTAAAACACAGGAAGGAACATTATCAGGTCCAGTAGAAAATGAATATGTTAACTTCTTTATTGCACTTGTCACATCGTTTTCTTGAATAAATGGCAAGTCATTTGTAATGCTCATATTAGAGGTGATTTGATGCAGCCCAGCCAACCCATTATTACATTTGTAGATGCCTTTAAACATTTCTGCAAACATATCACAGATCATTACCCCATCATTGAAAAGTTTTAAAATAAAATTTTAATACGAATTTGAATTCAATGTTTTGAAATGTTAAAAAAAAAAGAATTTATTATTATCTAGTTTCTCAATTCAAATTAAGTAAAATGCAAAAAATATTCACAAAATGCATTTTTCTTAACACTTTTCGAATTTTGTTTTATATTTATAAAACTTTTAGGTCAAAGTTAAATAAATACACTTTTAATAAGAATTTCAATTCAATGTTTTGAAAAGTTTAAAAAAATTAAGATTTTATTATTATCTAGTTCCTTATCCCAATTAAAATTAAGTAAATTGCAAAAATATTCACAAAATGCATTTTTCTTAAAACTTTTCGAATTTTGTTTTATATTTATAAAACTTTTAGGTCAAAGTTTAAATAAACTTTTAATAAGAATTTGAATTCAAAGTTTTGAAAAGTTTAAAAAAAAATAAGATTTTATTATTATCTAGTTCTTATCCCAGTTCAAAATAAGTAAATTTCAAAAATATTCACAAAATGCATTTTTCTTAAAACTTTTCAAATTTTGTTTTATATTTATAAAATTTTAAGGTCAAATAAATAAACCTTTAATAAGAATTTGAATTCAATGTTTTGAAAAGTTTAAAAAAAATTAAGAGTTTATTATTATCTTGTTCTTATCCCAATTCAAATTAAGTAAATTTCAAAAATATTCACAAAATGCATTTTACGTAAAACTTTTCGAATTTTTTTTTATATTTATAAAACTTTTAGGTGAAAGTTAAATAAATAAACTTTTAATACGAATTTCAATTCAATGTTTTGAAAAGTTTAAAAAAAAATTAAGATTTTATTATTATCTGGTTCTTATCCCAATTCAAATTAAGTAAATTTCTAAAATATTCACAAAATGGATTTTTCGTAAAACTTTTCGAATTTTGTTTTATATTTATAAAAGTTTTAGGTCAAAGTTAAATAAATAAACTTTTAATAAGATATTAAAGTAAATGTTTTGAAAAGTAAAAAAAAAATTAAGATTTTATTATTATCTAGTTCTTTATATCAATTCAAATTAAGTAAATTGCAAAAATATTCACAAAATGGATTTTTCTTAAAACTTTTCGAATTTTGTTTTATATTAATAAAACTTTTAGGTCAAAGTTTAATAAATAAACTTTTGATAAGAATTTGAATTCAAAGTTTTGAAAAGTTTAAAAAACATTAATATTTTATTATTATCTAGTTCTTTATCCCAATTAAAATTAAGTAAATTGCAAAAATATTCACAAAATGCATTTTTCTTAAAACTTTTCGAATTTCGTTTTATATATATAAGACTTTTAGGTCAAAGTTTAATAAATAAACTTTTAATAAAAATTTAAATTCAAAGTTTTGAAAAGTTTTTAAAAAAATTAAGATTTTATTATTATCTTGTTCTTATCCCAATTCAAATTAAGTAAATTTCAAAAATATTCACAAAATGCATTTTTCTTAAAACTTTTCGAATTTTGTTTTATATTTATAAAACTTTAAGGCCAAATAAATAAACCTTTAATAAGAATTTGAATTCAATGTTTTGAAAAGTTTAAAAAAAATTAAGATTTTATTATTTTCTGGTTCTTATCCCAATTCAAATTAAGTAAATTTCTAAAATATTCACAAAATGCATTTTTCGTAAAACTTTTCGAATTTTGTTTTATATTTATAAAACTATTATGTCAAAGTTAAATAAATAAACTTTTAATACGAATTTGAATTCAAAGTTTTGAAAAATTTAAAAAAAATTAATATTTTATTATTATTTAGTTCTTTATCCCAATTCAAATTAGGTAAATTGCAAAAATATTCACAAAATGCATTTTTCTTAACACTTTTTGAGTTTTGTTTTATATTTATAAAACTTTTAGGTCAAAGTTAAATAAATAAACTTTTTATAAGAATTTCAATTCAATGTTTTGAAAAGTTTAAAAAAAATTAAGAATTTATTATTATCTAGTTCTTTATCCCAATTAAAATTAAGTAAATTGCAAAAATATTCACAAAATGCATTTTTCTTAAAAGTTTTCGAATTTCGTTTTATATTTATAAAACTTTTAGGTCAAAGTTTAATAAATAAACTTTTAATAAGAATTTGAATTCAAAGTAAATTTCAAAAATATTCACAAAATGCATTTTTCTTAAAACTTTCGAATTTCGTTTTATATATATAAAACTTTTAGGTCAAAGTTTAATAAATAAACTTTTAATAAGAATTTAAATTCAAAGTTTTGAAAAGTTTTAAAAAAAATTAAGATTTTATTATTATCTTGTTCTTATCCCAATTCAAATTAAGTAAATTTCAAAAATATTCACAAAATGCATTTTTCTTAAAACTTTTCGAATTTTGTTTTATATTTTTAAAACTTTTAGGTCAAAGTTTAATAAATACACTTTTAATAAGAATTTCAATTCAAAGTTTTGAAAAGTTTTAAAAAAAATTAAGATTTTATTATTATCTTGTTCTTATCCCAATTCAAATTAAGTAAATTTCAAAAATATGCACAAAATGCATTTTTCTTAAAACTTTTCGAATTTTGTTTTATATTTTTAAGACTTTTAGGTCAAAGTTTAATAAATAAACTTTTAATAAGAATTTCAATTCAATGTTTTGAAAAGTTTAAAAAAAATTAAGATTTTATTATTATCTAGTTCTTTATCATAATTTGAATTGACTAAATTGTAAAAATATTCACAAAATGCATTTTTCTTTAAACTTTTCGAATTTTGTTTTATATTTATAAAACTTTAAGGTCAAAGTTTAATAAATAAATTTTTAATAAGAATTTAAATTCAATGTTTTGAAAAGTTAAAAAAAAATAAGATTTTATTATTATCTAGTTCTTCATCCCAATTCAAATAAAGTAAATTTGCAAAAATATTCACCAAATGCAATTTTCTTAAAATTTTCGATTTTTTTTTATATTTATAAAACTTTTAGGTCAAAGTTTAATAAATAAACTTTTAATAAAAATTTTAATTAAATGTTTTGAAAAGTTAAAAAAAAAATAAGATTTTATTATTTTCTAGTTCTTCATCCCAATTCAAATTAAGTAAACTTGAAAAAATATTCACAAAATTCATTTTTCTTAACACTTTTCGAGTTTTGTTTTATATTTATAAAACTTTTAGGTCAAAGTTTAATAAATAAACTTTTAATAAGAATTTGAATTCAAAGTTTTGAAAAGTTTAAAAAAAAATTAAGATTTTATTATTATCTGGTTCTTATCCCAATTCAAATTAAGTAAATTTCTAAAATATTCACAAAATGCATTTTTCGTAAAACTTTTCGAATTTTGTTTTATATTTATAAAACTTTTAGGTCAAATAAATAAACCTTTAATAAGAATTTGAATTCAATGTTTTGAAAAGTTAAAAAAAAAATTAAGATTTTATTATTATCTAGTTCTTTATCTCAATTCAAATTAAGTAAATTGCAAAAATATTCACAAAATGGATTTTTCTTAAAACTTTTCGAATTTTGTTTTATATTTATAAAACTTTTAGGTCAAAGTTTAATAAATAAACTTTTAATAAGAATTTGAATTCAAAGTTTTGAAAAGTTTAAAAAACATTAATATTTTATTATTATCTAGTTCTTTATCCCAATTAAAATTAAGTAAATTGCAAAAATATTCACAAAATGCATTTTTCTTAAAACTTTTCGAATTTCGTTTTATATACATAAAACTTTTAGGTCAAAGTTTAATAAATAAACTTTTAATTAGAATTTAAATTCAAAGTTTTGAAAAGTTTTAAAAAAAATTAAGAAAATTATCTTGTTCTTATCCCAATTCAAATTAAGTAAATTTCAAAAATATTCACAAAATGCATTTTTCTTAAAACTTTTCGAATTTAGTTTTATATTTTTTAAAACTTTTAGGTCAAAGTTTAAAAAATAAACTTTTAATAATAATTTCAATTCAATGTTTTGAAAAGTTTAAAAAAATTAAGATTTTATTATTATCTAGTTCTTTATCATAATTTGAATTGAGTAAATTGTAAAAATATTCACAAAATGCATTTTTTCTTTAAACTTTTCGAATTTTGTTTTATATTTATAAAATTTTTAGGTCAAAGTTTAACAAATAAATTTTTAATAAGAATTTAAATTCAATGTTTTGAAAAATTAAAAAAAAAATAAGATTTTATTATTATCTAGTTCTTCATCCCAATTCAAATTAAGTAAATTTGCGAAAATATTCACCAAATGCAATTTTCTTAAAATTTTCGATTTTTTTTTATATTTATAAAACTTTTAGGTCAAAGTTTAATAAATAAACTTTCAATAAAAATTTTAATTAAATGTTTTGAAAAGTTAAAAAAAAAAATAAGATTTTATTATTTTCTAGTTCTTCATCCCAATTCAAATTAAGTAAACTTGAAAAAATATTCACAAAATGCATTTTTCTTAACACTTTTCGAGTTTTGTTTTATATTTTTAAAACTTTTAGGTCAAAGTTTAATAAATAAACTTTTAATAAGAATTTCAATTCAATGTTTTGAAAAGTTTAAAAAAAATTAAGATTTTATTATTATCTAGTTTTTATCATAATTTGAATTGAGTAAATTGTAAAAATATTTACAAAATGCATTTTTCGTAATTTTTTTCGAATTTTGTTTTATATTTATAAAACTTTTAGGTCAAAGTTAAATAAATAAACTTTTAATTAGATATTAAATTAAATGTTTTGAAAAGTTAAAAAAAATTAAGATTTTACTATCATCTAGTTCTTTATCTCAATTCAAATTAAGTAAATTTCAAAAATATTCACAAAATGCATTTTTCTTAAAACTTTTCGAATTTTGTTTCATATTTAAAAAATGTTTAGTTCAAAGTTAAGTTAATAAACTTTTAATACGGATTTGAATTCAATGTTTTGAAAAGTTAAAAAAAATTAAGATTTTATTATTATCTGGTTCTTATCCCAATTCAAATTAAGTAAATTTCTAAAATATTCACAAAATGCATTTTTCGTAAAACTTTTCGAATTTTGTTTTATATTTATAAAAATTTTAGGTCAAAGTTTTAAAATAAAATTTTAATACGAATTTGAATTCAATGTTTTGAAATGTTAAAAAAAAAAGAATTTATTATTATCTAGTTTCTCAATTCAAATTAAGTAAAATGCAAAAAATATTCACAAAATGCATTTTTCTTAACACTTTTCGAATTTTGTTTTATATTTATAAAACTTTTAGGTCAAAGTTAAATAAATACACTTTTAATAAGAATTTCAATTCAATGTTTTGAAAAGTTTAAAAAAATTAAGATTTTATTATTATCTAGTTCCTTATCCCAATTAATATTAAGTAAATTGCAAAAATATTCACAAAATGCATTTTTCTTAAAACTTTTCGAATTTTGTTTTATATTTATAAAACTTTTAGGTCAAAGTTTAAATAAACTTTTAATAAGAATTTGAATTCAAAGTTTTGAAAAGTTTAAAAAAAATTAAGATTTTATTATTATCTAGTTCTTATCCCAGTTCAAAATAAGTAAATTTCAAAAATATTCACAAAATGCATTTTTCTTAAAACTTTTCAAATTTTGTTTTATATTTATAAAATTTTAAGGTCAAATAAATAAACCTTTAATAAGAATTTGAATTCAATGTTTTGAAAAGTTTAAAAAAAATTAAGAGTTTATTATTATCTTGTTCTTATCCCAATTCAAATTAAGTAAATTTCAAAAATATTCACAAAATGCATTTTACGTAAAACTTTTCGAATTTTTTTTTATATTTATAAAACTTTTAGGTCAAACTTTAATAAATAAACTTTTAATACGAATTTCAATTCAATGTTTTGAAAAGTTTAAAAAAAAATTAAGATTTTATTATTATCTGGTTCTTATCCCAATTCAAATTAAGTAAATTTCTAAAATATTCACAAAATGGATTTTTCGTAAAACTTTTCGAATTTTGTTTTATATTTATAAAAGTTTTAGGTCAAAGTTAAATAAATAAACTTTTAATAAGATATTAAAGTAAATGTTTTGAAAAGTAAAAAAAAAATTAAGATTTTATTATTATCTAGTTCTTTATATCAATTCAAATTAAGTAAATTGCAAAAATATTCACAAAATGGATTTTTCTTAAAACTTTTCGAATTTTGTTTTATATTAATAAAACTTTTAGGTCAAAGTTTAATAAATAAACTTTTGATAAGAATTTGAATTCAAAGTTTTGAAAAGTTTAAAAAACATTAATATTTTATTATTATCTAGTTCTTTATCCCAATTAAAATTAAGTAAATTGCAAAAATATTCACAAAATGCATTTTTCTTAAAACTTTTCGAATTTCGTTTTATATATATAAGACTTTTAGGTCAAAGTTTAATAAATAAACTTTTAATAAGAATTTAAATTCAAAGTTTTGAAAAGTTTTTAAAAAAATTAAGATTTTATTATTATCTTGTTCTTATCGCAATTCAAATTAAGTAAATTTCAAAAATATTCACAAAATGCATTTTTCTTAAAACTTTTCGAATTTTGTTTTATATTTATAAAACTTTAAGGTCAAATAAATAAACCTTTAATAAGAATTTGAATTCAATGTTTTGAAAAGTTTAAAAAAAATTAAGATTTTATTATTATCTGGTTCTTATCCCAATTCAAATTAAGTAAATTTCTAAAATATTCACAAAATGCATTTTTCGTAAAACTTTTCGAATTTTGTTTTATATTTATAAAACTATTATGTCAAAGTTAAATAAATAAACTTTTAATACGAATTTGAATTCAAAGTTTTGAAAAATTTAAAAAAAATTAATATTTTATTATTATTTAGTTCTTTATCCCAATTCAAATTAGGTAAATTGCAAAAATATTCACAAAATGCATTTTTCTTAACACTTTTTGAGTTTTGTTTTATATTTATAAAACTTTTAGGTCAAAGTTAAATAAATAAACTTTTTATAAAAATTTCAATTCAATGTTTTGAAAAGTTTAAAAAAAATTAAGAATTTATTATTATCTAGTTCTTTATCCCAATTAAAATTAAGTAAATTGCAAAAATATTCACAAAATGCATTTTTCTTAAAACTTTTCGAATTTCGTTTTATATTTATAAAACTTTTAGGTCAAAGTTTAATAAATAAACTTTTAATAAGAATTTGAATTCAAAGTTTTGAAAAGTTTTAAAAAAAATTAAGATATTATTATTATCTAATTCTTATCCCAATTCAAATTAAGTAAATTTCAAAAATATTCACAAAATGCATTTTTCTTAAAACTTTTCAAATTTTGTTTTATATTTTTAAAACTTTTAGGTCAAAGTTTAATAAATTAACTTTTAATAAGAATTTAAATTCAAAGTTTTGAAAAGTTTAAAAAAAAATTAAGATTTTATTATTATCTTGTTCTTATCCCAATTCAAATTAAGTAAATTTCAAAAATATTCACAAAATGCATTTTTCTTAAAACTTTCGAATTTCGTTTTATATATATAAAACTTTTAGGTCAAAGTTTAATAAATAAACTTTTAATAAGAATTTAAATTCAAAGTTTTGAAAAGTTTTAAAAAAAATTAAGATTTTATTATTATCTTGTTCTTATCCCAATTCAAATTAAGTAAATTTCAAAAATATTCACAAAATGCATTTTTCTTAAAACTTTTCGAATTTTGTTTTATATTTTTAAAACTTTTAGGTCAAAGTTTAATAAATACACTTTTAATAAGAATTTCAATTCAAAGTTTTGAAAAGTTTTAAAAAAAATTAAGATTTTATTATTATCTTGTTCTTATCCCAATTCAAATTAAGTAAATTTCAAAAATATGCACAAAATGCATTTTTCTTAAAACTTTTCGAATTTTGTTTTATATTTTTAAAACTTTTAGGTCAAAGTTTAATAAATAAACTTTTAATAAGAATTTCAATTCAATGTTTTGAAAAGTTTAAAAAAAATTAAGATTTTATTATTATCTAGTTCTTTATCATAATTTGAATTGACTAAATTGTAAAAATATTCACAAAATGCATTTTTCTTTAAACTTTTCGAATTTTGTTTTATATTTATAAAACTTTAAGGTCAAAGTTTAATAAATAAATTTTTAATAAGAATTTAAATTCAATGTTTTGAAAAGTTAAAAAAAAATAAGATTTTATTATTATCTAGTTCTTCATCCCAATTCAAATAAAGTAAATTTGCAAAAATATTCACCAAATGCAATTTTCTTAAAATTTTCGATTTTTTTTTTATATTTATAAAACTTTTAGGTCAAAGTTTAATAAATAAAGTTTTAATAAAAATTTTAATTAAATGTTTTGAAAAGTTAAAAAAAAAATAAGATTTTATTATTTTCTAGTTCTTCATCCCAATTCAAATTAAGTAAACTTGAAAAAATATTCACAAAATTCATTTTTCTTAACACTTTTCGAGTTTTGTTTTATATTTATAAAACTTTTAGGTCAAAGTTTAATAAATAAACTTTTAATAAGAATTTGAATTCAAAGTTTTGAAAAGTTTAAAAAAAAATTAAGATTTTATTATTATCTGGTTCTTATCCCAATTCAAATTAAGTAAATTTCTAAAATATTCACAAAATGCATTTTTCGTAAAACTTTTCGAATTTTGTTTTATATTTATAAAACTTTTAGGTCAAATAAATAAACCTTTAATAAGAATTTGAATTCAATGTTTTGAAAAGTTAAAAAAAAATTAAGATTTTATTATTATCTAGTTCTTTATCTCAATTCAAATTAAGTAAATTGCAAAAATATTCACAAAATGGATTTTTCTTAAAACTTTTCGAATTTTGTTTTATATTTATAAAACTTTTAGGTCAAAGTTTAATAAATAAACTTTTAATAAGAATTTGAATTCAAAGTTTTGAAAAGTTTAAAAAACATTAATATTTTATTATTATCTAGTTCTTTATCCCAATTAAAATTAAGTAAATTGCAAAAATATTCACAAAATGCATTTTTCTTAAAACTTTTCGAATTTAGTTTTATATACATAAAACTTTTAGGTCAAAGTTTAATAAATAAACTTTTAATAAGAATTTAAATTCAAAGTTTTGAAAAGTTTTAAAAAAAATTAAGAAAATTATCTTGTTCTTATCCCAATTCAAATTAAGTAAATTTCAAAAATATTCACAAAATGCATTTTTCTTAAAACTTTTCGAATTTAGTTTTATATTTTTTAAAACTTTTAGGTCAAAGTTTAAAAAATAAACTTTTAATAATAATTTCAATTCAATGTTTTGAAAAGTTTAAAAAAAATTAAGATTTTATTATTATCTAGTTCTTTATCATAATTTGAATTGAGTAAATTGTAAAAATATTCACAAAATGCATTTTTTCTTTAAACTTTTCGAATTTTGTTTTATATTTATAAAATTTTTAGGTCAAAGTTTAACAAATAAATTTTTAATAAGAATTTAAATTCAATGTTTTGAAAAATTAAAAAAAAAATAAGATTTTATTATTATCTAGTTCTTCATCCCAATTCAAATTAAGTAAATTTGCGAAAATATTCACCAAATGCAATTTTCTTAAAATTTTCGATTTTTTTTTATATTTATAAAACTTTTAGGTCAAAGTTTAATAAATAAACTTTCAATAAAAATTTTAATTAAATGTTTTGAAAAGTTAAAAAAAAAAATAAGATTTTATTATTTTCTAGTTCTTCATCCCAATTCAAATTAAGTAAACTTGAAAAAATATTCACAAAATGCATTTTTCTTAACACTTTTCGAGTTTTGTTTTATATTTTTAAAACTTTTAGGTCAAAGTTTAATAAATAAACTTTTAATAAGAATTTCAATTCAATGTTTTGAAAAGTTTAAAAAAAATTAAGATTTTATTATTATCTAGTTTTTATCATAATTTGAATTGAGTAAATTGTAAAAATATTTACAAAATGCATTTTTCGTAATTTTTTTCGAATTTTGTTTTATATTTGTAAAACTTTTAGGTCAAAGTTAAATAAATAAACTTTTAATTAGATATTAAATTAAATGTTTTGAAAAGTTAAAAAAAATTAAGATTTTATTATCATCTAGTTCTTTATCTCAATTCAAATTAAGTAAATTTCAAAAATATTCACAAAATGCATTTTTCTTAAAACTTTTCGAATTTTGTTTCATATTTAAAAAATGTTTAGTTCAAAGTTAAGTTAATAAACTTTTAATACGGATTTGAATTCAATGTTTTGAAAAGTTAAAAAAAATTAAGATTTTATTATTATCTGGTTCTTATCCCAATTCAAATTAAGTAAATTTCTAAAATATTCACAAAATGTATTTTTCGTAAAACTTTTCGAATTTTGTTTTATATTTATAAAAATTTTAGGTCAAAGTTTTAAAATAAAATTTTAATACGAATTTGAATTCAATGTTTTGAAATGTTAAAAAAAAAAAAGATTTTATTATTATCTAGTTTCTCAATTCAAATTAAGTAAAATGCAAAAAATATTCACACAATGCATTTTTCTTAACACTTTTCGAATTTTGTTTTATATTTATAAAACTTTTAGGTCAAAGTTAAATAAATACACTTTTAATAAGAATTTGAATTCAAAGTTTTGAAAAGTTTAAAAAACATTAATATTTTATTATTATCTAGTTCTTTATCCCAATTCAAATTAAGTAAATTGCAAAAATATTCACAAAATGCATTTTTCTTAAAACTTTTCGAATTTAGTTTTATATTTATAAAACTTTAAGGTCAAATAAATAAACCTTTAATAAGAATTTGAATTCAATGTTTTGAAAAGTTAAAAAAAAATTAAGATTTTATTATTATCTAGTTCTTTATCTCAATTCAAATTAAGTAAATTGCAAAAATATTCACAAAATGGATTTTTCTTAAAACTTTTCGAATTTCGTTTTATATATATAAAACTTTTAGGTCAAAGTTTAATAAATAAACTTTTAATAAGAATTTGAATTCAAAGTTTTGAAAAGTTTAAAAAACATTAAGATTTTATTATTATCTTGTTCTTATCCCAATTCAAATTAAGTAAATTTCAAAAATATTCACAAAATGCATTTTTCTTAAAACTTTTCTAATTTTGTTTTATATTTTTAAAACTTTTAGGTCAAAGTTTAATAAATAAACTTTTAATAAGAATTTCAATTCAATGTTTTGAAAAGTTTAAAAAAAATTAAGATTTTATTATTATCTAGTTTTTATCATAATTTGAATTGAGTAAATTGTAAAAATATTCACAAAATGCATTTTTCTTTAAACTTTTCGAATTTTGTTTTATATTTATAAAACTTTTAGGTCAAAGTTTAATAAATAAATTTTTAATAAGAATTTAAATTCAATGTTTTGAAAAGTTAAAAAAAAAATAAGATTTTATTATTATCTAGTTCTTCATCCTAATTCAAATAAGTAAATTTGCAAAAATATTCACCAAATGCAATTTTCTTAAAATTTTTGATTTTTTTTTATATTTATAAAACTTTTAGGTCAAAGTTTAATAAATAAACTTTTAATAAAAATTTTAATTAAATGTTTTGAAAAGTTAAAAAAAAATAAGATTTTATTATTTTCTAGTTCTTCATCCCAATTCAAATTAAGTAAACTTGAAAAAATATTCACCAAATGCATTTTTCTTAACACTTTTCGAGTTTTGTTTTATATTTATAAAACTGTTAGGTCAAAGTTTAATAAATAAACTTTTAATAAGAATTTGAATTCAATGTTTTGAAAAGTTCTTTATCTCAATTCAAATTAAGTAAATTGCAAAAATATTCACCAAATGCATTTTTCTTAAAACTTTTCGAATTTTGTTTTATATTTATAAAACTTTTAAGTCAAATAAATAAACCTTTAATAAGAATTTGAATTCAATGTTTTGAAAAGTTTAAAAAAAATTAAGATTTTATTATTATCTTGTTCTTATCCCAATTCATATTAAGTAAATTTCAAAAATATTCACAAAATGCATTTTTCTTAACACTTTTCGAGTTTTGTTTTATATTTATAAAACTTTTAGGTCAAAGTTTAATAAATAAACTTTTAATAAGAACTTGAATTCAATGTTTTGAAAAGTTCTTTATCCCAATTCAAATTAAGTAAATTGCAAAAATATTCACCAAATGCATTTTTCTTAAAACTTTTCTAATTTTGTTTTATATTTATAAAACTTTTAGGCCAAATAAATAAACCTTTAATAAGAATTGGAATTCAATGTTTTGAAAAGTTTAAAAAAAATTAAGATTTTATTATTATCTGGTTCTTATCCCAATTCAAATTAAGTAAATTTCTAAAATATTCACAAAATGCATTTTTCGTAAAACTTTTCGAATTTTGTTTTATATTTATAAAAATTTTAGGTCAAAGTTTTAAAATAAAATTTTAATACGAATTTGAATTCAATGTTTTGAAATGTTAAAAAAAAAAAAGATTTTATTATTATCTAGTTTCTCAATTCAAATTAAGTAAAATGCAAAAAATATTCACACAATGCATTTTTCTTAACACTTTTCGAATTTTGTTTTATATTTATAAAACTTTTAGGTCAAAGTTAAATAAATACACTTTTAATAAGAATTTGAATTCAAAGTTTTGAAAAGTTTAAAAAACATTAATATTTTATTATTATCTAGTTCTTTATCCCAATTCAAATTAAGTAAATTGCAAAAATATTCACAAAATGCATTTTTCTTAAAACTTTTCGAATTTAGTTTTATATTTATAAAACTTTAAGGTCAAATAAATAAACCTTTAATAAGAATTTGAATTCAATGTTTTGAAAAGTTAAAAAAAAATTAAGATTTTATTATTATCTAGTTCTTTATCTCAATTCAAATTAAGTAAATTGCAAAAATATTCACAAAATGGATTTTTCTTAAAACTTTTCGAATTTCGTTTTATATATATAAAACTTTTAGGTCAAAGTTTAATAAATAAACTTTTAATAAGAATTTGAATTCAAAGTTTTGAAAAGTTTAAAAAACATTAAGATTTTATTATTATCTTGTTCTTATCCCAATTCAAATTAAGTAAATTTCAAAAATATTCACAAAATGCATTTTTCTTAAAACTTTTCTAATTTTGTTTTATATTTTTAAAACTTTTAGGTCAAAGTTTAATAAATAAACTTTTAATAAGAATTTCAATTCAATGTTTTGAAAAGTTTAAAAAAAATTAAGATTTTATTATTATCTAGTTTTTATCATAATTTGAATTGAGTAAATTGTAAAAATATTCACAAAATGCATTTTTCTTTAAACTTTTCGAATTTTGTTTTATATTTATAAAACTTTTAGGTCAAAGTTTAATAAATAAATTTTTAATAAGAATTTAAATTCAATGTTTTGAAAAGTTAAAAAAAAAATAAGATTTTATTATTATCTAGTTCTTCATCCTAATTCAAATAAGTAAATTTGCAAAAATATTCACCAAATGCAATTTTCTTAAAATTTTTGATTTTTTTTTATATTTATAAAACTTTTAGGTCAAAGTTTAATAAATAAACTTTTAATAAAAATTTTAATTAAATGTTTTGAAAAGTTAAAAAAAAATAAGATTTTATTATTTTCTAGTTCTTCATCCCAATTCAAATTAAGTAAACTTGAAAAAATATTCACCAAATGCATTTTTCTTAACACTTTTCGAGTTTTGTTTTATATTTATAAAACTGTTAGGTCAAAGTTTAATAAATAAACTTTTAATAAGAATTTGAATTCAATGTTTTGAAAAGTTCTTTATCTCAATTCAAATTAAGTAAATTGCAAAAATATTCACCAAATGCATTTTTCTTAAAACTTTTCGAATTTTGTTTTATATTTATAAAACTTTTAAGTCAAATAAATAAACCTTTAATAAGAATTTGAATTCAATGTTTTGAAAAGTTTAAAAAAAATTAAGATTTTATTATTATCTTGTTCTTATCCCAATTCATATTAAGTAAATTTCAAAAATATTCACAAAATGCATTTTTCTTAACACTTTTCGAGTTTTGTTTTATATTTATAAAACTTTTAGGTCAAAGTTTAATAAATAAACTTTTAATAAGAACTTGAATTCAATGTTTTGAAAAGTTCTTTATCCCAATTCAAATTAAGTAAATTGCAAAAATATTCACCAAATGCATTTTTCTTAAAACTTTTCTAATTTTGTTTTATATTTATAAAACTTTTAGGCCAAATAAATAAACCTTTAATAAGAATTGGAATTCAATGTTTTGAAAAGTTTAAAAAAAATTAAGATTTTATTATTATCTGGTTCTTATCCCAATTCAAATTAAGTAAATTTCTAAAATATTCACAAAATGCATTTTTCGTAAAACTTTTCGAATTTTGTTTTATATTTATAAAAATTTTAGGTCAAAGTTTGAAAATAAAATTTTAATACGAATTTGAATTCAATGTTTTGAAATGTTAAAAAAAAAAAAGATTTTATTATTATCTAGTTTCTCAATTCAAATTAAGTAAAATGCAAAAAATATTCACAAAATGCATTTTTCTTAACACTTTTCGAATTTTGTTTTATATTTATAAAACTTTTAGGTCAAAGTTCAAAGTTAAATAAATACACTTTTAATAAGAATTTGAATTCAAAGTTTTGAAAAGTTTAAAAAACATTAATATTTTATTATTATCTAGTTCTTTATCCCAATTCAAATTAAGTAAATTGCAAAAATATTCACAAAATGCATTTTTCTTAAAACTTTTCGAATTTTGTTTTATATTTAAAAAACTTTTAGGTCAAAGTTTAATAAATAAACTTTTAATAAGAATTTCAATTCAATGTTTTGAAAAGTTTAAAAAAAATTAAGATTTTATTATTATCTAGTTTTTATCATAATTTGAATTGAGTAAATTGTAAAAATATTCACAAAATGCATTTTTCTTTAAACTTTTCGAATTTTGTTTTATATTTATAAAACTTTTAGGTCAAAGTTTAATAAATAAATTTTTAATAAGAATTTAAATTCAATGTTTTGAAAAGTAAAAAAAAAAAATAAGATTTTATTATTATCTAGTTCTTCATCCCAATTCAAATAAGTAAATTTGCAAAAATATTCACCAAATGCAATTTTCTTAAAATTTTCGATTTTTTTTTATATTTATAAAACTTTTAGGTCAAAGTTTAATAAATAAACTTTTAATAAAAATTTTAATTAAATGTTTTGAAAAGTTAAAAAAAAAATAAGATTTTATTATTTTCTAGTTCTTCATCCCAATTCAAATTAAGTAAACTTGAAAAAATATTCACCAAATGCATTTTTCTTAACACTTTTCGAGTTTTGTTTTATATTTATAAAACTTTTAGGTCAAAGTTTAATAAATAAACTTTTAATAAGAACTTGAATTCAATGTTTTGAAAAGTTCTTTATCCCAATTCAAATTAAGTAAATTGCAAAAATATTCACCAAATGCATTTTTCTTAAAACTTTTCTAATTTTGTTTTATATTTATAAAACTTTTAGGTCAAATAAATAAACCTTTAATAAGAATTGGAATTCAATGTTTTGAAAAGTTTAAAAAAAATTAAGATTTTATTATTATCTGGTTCTTATCCCAATTCAAATTAAGTAAATTTCTAAAATATTCACAAAATGCATTTTTCGTAAAACTTTTCGAATTTTGTTTTATATTTATAAAAATTTTAGGTCAAAGTTTGAAAATAAAATTTTAATACGAATTTGAATTCAATGTCTTGAAATGTTAAAAAAAAAAAAGATTTTATTATTATCAAGTTTCTCAATTCAAATTAAGTAAAATGCAAAAAATATTCACAAAATGCATTTTTCTTAACACTTTTCGAATTTTGTTTTATATTTATAAAACTTTTAGGTCAAAGTTAAATAAATACACTTTTAATAAGAATTTGAATTCAAAGTTTTGAAAAGTTTAAAAAACATTAATATTTTATTATTATCTAGTTCTTTATCAAAATTCAAATTAAGTAAATTGCAAAAATATTCACAAAATGCATTTTTCTTAAAACTTTTCGAATTTTGTTTTATATTTAAAAAACTTTTAGGTCAAAGTTTAATAAATAAACTTTTAATAAGAATTTCAATTCAATGTTTTGAAAAGTTTAAAAAAAATTAAGATTTTATTATTATCTAGTTTTTATCATAATTTGAATTGAGTAAATTGTAAAAATATTCACAAAATGCATTTTTCTTTAAACTTTTCGAATTTTGTTTTATATTTATTAAACTTTTAGGTCAAAGTTTAATAAATAAATTTTTAATAAGAATTTAAATTCAATGTTTTGAAAAGTAAAAAAAAAAAATAAGATTTTATTATTATCTAGTTCTTCATCCCAATTCAAATAAGTAAATTTGCAAAAATATTCACCAAATGCAATTTTCTTAAAATTTTCGATTTTTTTTTATATTTATAAAACTTTTAGGTCAAAGTTTAATAAATAAACTTTTAATAAAAATTTTAATTAAATGTTTTGAAAAGTTAAAAAAAAAATAAGATTTTATTATTTTCTAGTTCTTCATCCCAATTCAAATTAAGTAAACTTGAAAAAATATTCACCAAATGCATTTTTCTTAACACTTTTCGAGTTTTGTTTTATATTTATAAAACTTTTAGGTCAAAGTTTAATAAATAAACTTTTAATAAGAACTTGAATTCAATGTTTTGAAAAGTTCTTTATCCCAATTCAAATTAAGTAAATTGCAAAAATATTCACCAAATGCATTTTTCTTAAAACTTTTCTAATTTTGTTTTATATTTATAAAACTTTTAGGTCAAATAAATAAACCTTTAATAAGAATTGGAATTCAATGTTTTGAAAAGTTTAAAAAAAATTAAGATTTTATTATTATCTGGTTCTTATCCCAATTCAAATTAAGTAAATTTCTAAAATATTCACAAAATGCATTTTTCGTAAAACTTTTCGAATTTTGTTTTATATTTATAAAAATTTTAGGTCAAAGTTTGAAAATAAAATTTTAATACGAATTTGAATTCAATGTTTTGAAATGTTAAAAAAAAAAAAGATTTTATTATTATCTAGTTTCTCAATTCAAATTAAGTAAAATGCAAAAAATATTCACAAAATGCATTTTTCTTAACACTTTTCGAATTTTGTTTTATATTTATAAAACTTTTAGGTCAAAGTTAAATAAATACACTTTTAATAAGAATTTGAATTCAAAGTTTTGAAAAGTTTAAAAAACATTAATATTTTATTATTATCTAGTTCTTTATCAAAATTCAAATTAAGTAAATTGCAAAAATATTCACAAAATGCATTTTTCTTAAAACTTTTGGAATTTTGTTTTATATTTAAAAAATGTTTAGTTCAAAGTTAAGTAAATAAACTTTTAATACGGATTTGAATTCAATGTTTTGAAAAGTTAAAAAAAAATTAAGATTTTATTATTATCTAGTTCTTTATCTCAATTCAAATTAAGTAAATTGCAAAAATATTCACAAAATGGATTTTTCTTAAAACTTTTCGAATTTTGTTTTATATTTATAAAACTTTTAGGTCAAAGTTTAATAAATAAACTTTTAATAAAAATTTGAATTCAAAGTTTTGATAAGTTTAAAAAACATTAATATCTTATTATTATCTAGTTCTTTATCCCAATTAAAATTAAGTAAATTGCAAAAATATTCACAAAATGCATTTTTCTTAAAACTTTTCGAATTTTGTTTTATATTTTTAAAACTTTTATGTCAAAGTTTAATAAATAAACTTTTAATAAGAATTTCAATTCAATGTTTTGAAAAGTTTAAAAAAAATTAAGATTTTATTATTATCTAGTTTTTTATCATAATTTGAATTGAGTAAATTGTAAAAATATTCACAAAATGCATTTTTCTTAACACTTTTCGAGTTTTGTTTTATATTTATAAAACTTTTAGGTCAAAGTTTAATAAATAAACTTTTAATAAGAATTTGAATTCAATGTTTTGAAAAGTTTTTTATCCCAATTCAAATTAAGTAAATTGCAAAAATATTCACCAAATGCATTTTTCTTAAAACTTTTCTAATTTTGTTTTATATTTATAAATTTTTTTGGTCAAATAAATAAACCTTTAATAAGAATTTGAATTCAATGTTTTGAAAAGTTTAAACAAAATTAAGATTTTATTATTATCTGGTTCTTATCCGAATTCAAAGTAAGTAAATTTTCTAAAATATTCACAAAATGCATTTTTCGTAAAACTTTTCGAATTTTGTTTTATATTTATAAAACTTTTAGGTCAAAGTTTAATAAAAAAGACTTTTAATAAGAATTTGAATTCAAAGTTTTGAAAAGTTTAAAAAACATTAATATTTTATTATTATCTATTCTTTATCCCAATTCAAATTAAGTAAATTGCAAAAATATTCTCAAAATGCATTTTTCTTAAAACTTTTCGAATTTTGTTTTATATTTAAAAAATGTTTAGTTCAAAGTTAAATAAATAAACTTTTAATAAGAATTTAAATTCAAAGTTTTGAAAAGTTTTAAAAAAAATTAAGAAAATTATCTTGTTCTTATCCCAATTCAAATTAAGTAAATTTCAAAAATATTCACAAAATGCATTTTTCTTAAAACTTTTCGAATTTAGTTTTATATTTTTTAAAACTTTTAGGTCAAAGTTTAAAAAATAAACTTTTAATAATAATTTCAATTCAATGTTTTGAAAAGTTTAAAAAAAAATAAGATTTTATTATTATCTAGTTCTTTATCATAATTTGAATTGAGTAAATTGTAAAAATATTCACAAAATGCATTTTTCTTTAAACTTTTCGAATTTTGTTTTATATTTATAAAACTTTTAGGTCAAAGTTTAATAAATAAATTTTTAATAAGAATTTAAATTCAATGTTTTGAAAAGTTAAAAAAAAATAAGATTTTATTATTATCTAGTTCTTCATCCCAATTCAAATTAAGTAAATTTGCAAAAATATTCACCAAATGCAATTTTCTTAAAATTTTCGATTTTTTTTTTATATTAATAAAACTTTTAGGTCAAAGTTTAATAAATAAACTTTAAATAAAAATTTTAATTAAATGTTTTGAAAAGTTAAAAAAAAATAAGATTTTATTATTTTCTAGTTCTTCATCCCAATTCAAATTAAGTAAACTTGAAAAAAATATTCACCAAATGCATTTTTCTTAACACTTTTCGAGTTTTGTTTTATATTTATAAAACTTTTAGGTCAAAGTTTAATAAATAAACTTTTAATAAGAATTTGAATTCAATGCTTTGAAAAGTTCTTTATCCCAATTCAAATTAAGTAAATTGCAAAAATATTCACCAAATGCATTTTTCTTAAAACTTTTCGAATTTTGTTTTATATTTATAAAACTTTTAGGTCAAATAAATAAACCTTTAATAAGAATTTGAATTCAATGTTTTGAAAAGTTTAAAAAAAATTAAGATTTTATTATTATCTTGTTCTTATCCCAATTCAAATTAAGTAAATTTCAAAAATATTCACAAAATGCATTTTTCTTAAAACTTTTCGAATTTTGTTTTATATTTTTAAAACTTTTAGGTCAAAGTTTAATAAATAAACTTTTAATAAGAATTTCAATTCAATGTTTTGAAAAGTTTAAAAAAAATTAAGATTTTATTATTATCTAGTTTTTTATCATAATTTGAATTGAGTAAATTGTAAAAATATTCACAAAATGCATTTTTCTTTAAACTTTTCGAATTTTGTTTTATATTTATAAAACTTTAAGGTCAAAGTTTAATAAATAAATTTTTAATAAGAATTTAAATTCAATGTTTTGAAAAGTTAAAAAAAAATAAGATTTTATTATTATCTAGTTCTTCATCCCAATTCAAATTAAGTAAACTTGAAAAAATATTCACAAAATGCATTTTTCTTAACACTTTTCGAGTTTTGTTTTATATTTATAAAACTTTTAGGTCAAAGTTTAATAAATAAACTTTTAATAAGAATTTGAATTCAATGTTTTGAAAAGTTTTTATCCCAATTAAAATTAAGTAAATTGCAAAAATATTCACCAAATGCATTTTTCTTAAAACTTTTCTAATTTTGTTTTATATTTATAAAATTTTTTGGTCAAATAAATAAACCTTTAATAAGAATTTGAATTCAATGTTTTGAAAAGTTTAAAAAAAATTAAGATTTTATTATTATCTGGTTCTTATCCGAATTCAAATTAAGTAAATTTTCTAAAATATTCACAAAATGCATTTTTCGTAAAACTTTTCGAATTTTGTTTTATATTTATAAAACTTTTAGGTCAAAGTTTAATAAAAAGACTTTTAATAAGAATTTGAATTCAAAGTTTTGAAAAGTTTAAAAAACATTAATATTTTATTATTATCTATTCTTTATCCCAATTCAAATTAAGTAAATTGCAAAAATATTCACAAAATGCATTTTTCTTAAAACCTTTCGAATTTTGTTTTATATTTAGAAAATGTTTAGTTCAAAGTTAAATAAATAAACTTTTAATAAGATATTAAATTAAATGTTTTGAAAAGTTAAAAAAAAATTAAGATTTTATTATCATCTAGTTCTATATCTCAATTCAAATTAAGTAAATTGCAAAAATATTCACAAAATGGATTTTTCTTAAAACTTTTCGAATTTTGTTTTATATTTATAAAACTTTTAGGTCAAAGTTTAATAAATAAATTTTTAATAAGAATTTAAATTCAATGTTTTGAAAAGTTAAAAAAAAAAAAAAGATTTTATTATTATCTACTTCTTCATCCCAATTCAAATTAAGTAAATTTGCAAAAATATTCACCAAATGCAATTTTCTTAAAATTTTCGATTTTTTTTTATATTTATAAAACTTTTAGGTCAAAGTTTAATAAATAAACTTTTAATAAGAATTTGAATTAAATGTTTTGAAAAGTTAAAAAAAAAATAAGATTTTATTATTTTCTAGTTCTTCATCCCAATTCAAATTAAGTAAACTTGAAAAAATATTCACCAAATGCATTTTTCTTAACACTTTTCGAGTTTTGTTTTATATTTATAAAACTTTTAGGTCAAAGTTTAATAAATAAACCTTTAATAAGAATTTGAATTCAATGTTTTGAAAAGTTTAAAAAAAATTAAGATTTTATTATTATCTGGTTCTTATCCGAATTCAAATTAAGTAAATTTTCTAAAATATTCACAAAATGCATTTTTCGTAAAACTTTTCGAATTTTGTTTTATATTTATAAAACTTTTAGGTCAAAGTTTAATAAAAAGACTTTTAATAAGAATTTGAATTCAAAGTTTTGAAAAGTTTAAAAAACATTAATATTTTATTATTATCTATTCTTTATCCCAATTCAAATTAAGTAAATTGCAAAAATATTCACAAAATGCATTTTTCTTAAAACTTTTCGAATTTTGTTTTATATTTAAAAAATGTTTAGTTCAAAGTTAAATAAATAAACTTTTAATAAGATATTAAATTAAATGTTTTGAAAAGTTAAAAAAAAATTAAGATTTTATTATCATCTAGTTCTTTATCTCAATTCAAATTAAGTAAATTGCAAAAATATTCACAAAATGGATTTTTCTTAAAACTTTTCGAATTTTGTTTTATATTTATAAAACTTTTAGGTCAAAGTTAAATAAATACACTTTTAATAAGAATTTCAATTCAATGTTTTGAAAAGTTTAAAAAAAAATAAGATTTTATTATTATCTAGTTCTTTATCATAATTTGAATTGAGTAAATTGTAAAAATATTCACAAAATGCATTTTTCTTTAAACTTTTCGAATTTTGTTTTATATTTATAAAACTTTTAGGTCAAAGTTTAATAAATAAACTTTTAATAAGAATTTAAATTCAATGTTTTGAAAAGTTAAAAAAAAAAAGATTTTATTATTATCTAGTTCTTCATCCCAATTCAAATTAAGTAAATTTGCAAAAATATTCACCAAATGCAATTTTCTTAAAATTTTCGATTTTTTTTTTATATTTATAAAACTTTTAGGTCAAAGTTTTATAAATAAACTTTTAATAAAAATTTTAATTAAATGTTTTGAAAAGTTAAAAAAAAATAAGATTTTATTATTTTCTAGTTCTTCATCCCAATTCAAATTAAGTAAACTTGAAAAAATATTCACCAAATGCATTTTTCTTAACACTTTTCGAGTTTTGTTTTATATTTATAAAACTTTTAGGTCAAAGTTTAATAAATAAACTTTTAATAAGAATTTGAATTCAATGTTTTGAAAAGTTCTTTATCCCAATTCAAATTAAGTAAATTGCAAAAATATTCACAAAATGCATTTTTCTTTAAACTTTTTGAATTTTGTTTTATATTTATAAAACTTTTAGGTCAAAGTTTAATAAATAAATTTTTAATAAGAATTTAAATTCAATGTTTTGAAAAGTTAAAAAAAAAAAAAAGATTTTATTATTATCTAGTTCTTCATCCCAATTCAAATTAAGTAATTTTCTAAAATATTCACCAAATGCATTTTTCTTAAAACTTTTCGAATTTTGTTTTATATTTATAAAACTTTTAGATCAAATAAATAAACCTTTAATAAGAATTTGAATTCAATGTTTTGAACAGTTTAAAAAAAATTACGATTTTATTATTATCTTGTTCTTATCCCAATTCAAATTAAGTAAATTTCAAAAATATTCACAAAATGCATTTTTCTTAAAACTTTTCGAATTTTGTTTTATATTTTTAAAACTTTTAGGTCAAAGTTTAATAAATAAACTTTTAATAAGAATTTCAATTCAATGTTTTGAAAAGTTTAAAAAAAATTAAGATTTTATTATTATCTAGTTTTTTATCATAATTTGAATTGAGTAAATTGTAAAAATATTCACAAAATGCATTTTTCTTTAAACTTTTCGAATTTTGTTTTATATTTATAAAACTTTTAGGGCAAAGTTTAATAAATAAACTTTTAATAAGAATTTGAATTCAATGTTTTGAAAAGTTCTTTATCCCAATTCAAATTAAGTAAATTGCAAAAATATTCACCAAATGCATTTTTCTTAAAACTTTTCGAATTTTGTTTTATATTTATAAAACTTTTAGGTCAAATAAATAAACCTTTAATAAGAATTTGAATTCAATGTTTTGAAAAGTTTAAACAAAATTAAGATTTTATTATTATCTTGTTCTTACCCAATTCAAATTAAGTACATTTCAAAAATATTCACAATATGCATTTTTCTTAAAACTTTTCGAATTTTGTTTTATATTTTTAAAACTTTTAGGTCAAAGTTTAATAAATAAACTTTTAATAAGAATTTCAATTCAATGTTTTGAAAAGTTTAAAAAAAATTAAGATTTTATTATTATCTAGTTTTTTATCATAATTTGAATTGAGTAAATTGTAAAAATATTCACAAAATGCATTTTTCTTTAAACTTTTCGAATTTTGTTTTATATTTATAAAACTTTTAGGTCAAAGTTTAATAAATAAATTTTTAATAAGAATTTAAATTCAATGTTTTGAAAAGTTAAAAAAAAAATAAGATTTTATTATTATCTAGCTCTTCATCCCAATTCAAATTAAGTAAACTTGAAAAAATATTCACAAAATGCATTTTTCTTAACACTTTTCGAGTTTTGTTTTATATTTATAAAACTTTTAGGTCAAAGTTTAATAAATAAACTTTTAATAAGAATTTGAATTCAATGTTTTGAAAAGTTTTTTATCCCAATTCAAATTAAGTAAATTGCAAAAATATTCACCAAATGCATTTTTCTTAAAACTTTTCTAATTTTGTTTTATATTTATAAAATTTTTTGGTCAAATAAATAAACCTTTAATAAGAATTTGAATTCAATGTTTTGAAAAGTTTAAAAAAAATTAAGATTTTATTATTATCTGGTTCTTATCCGAATTCAAATTAAGTAAATTTTCTAAAATATTCACAAAATGCATTTTTCGTAAAACTTTTCGAATTTTGTTTTATATTTATAAAACTTTTAGGTCAAAGTTTAATAAAAAGACTTTTAATAAGAATTTGAATTCAAAGTTTTGAAAAGTTTAAAAAACATTAATATTTTATTATTATCTATTCTTTATCCCAATTCAAATTAAGTAAATTGCAAAAATATTCACAAAATGCATTTTTCTTAAAACTTTTCGAATTTTGTTTTATATTTAAAAAATGTTTGGTTCAAAGTTAAACAAATAAACTTTTAATAAGATATTAAATTAAATGTTTTGAAAAGTTAAAAAAAAATTAAGATTTTATTATCATCTAGTTCTTTATCTCAATTCAAATTAAGTAAATTGCAAAAATATTCACAAAATGGATTTTTCTTAAAACTTTTCGAATTTTGTTTTATATTTATAAAACTTTTAGGTCAAAGTTAAATAAATACACTTTTAATAAGAATTTCAATTCAATGTTTTGAAAAGTTTAAAAAAAAATAAGATTTTATTATTATCTAGTTCTTTATCATAATTTGAATTGAGTAAATTGTAAAAATATTCACAAAATGCATTTTTCTTTAAACTTTTCGAGTTTTGTTTTGTATTTATAAAACTTTTAGGTCAAAGTTTAATAAATAAATTTTTAATAAGAATTTAAATTCAATGTTTTGAAAAGTTAAAAAAAAAAAAAAGATTTTATTATTATCTAGTTCTTCATCCCAATTCAAATTAAGTAAATTTGCAAAAATATTCACCAAATGCAATTTTCTTAAAATTTTCGATTTTTTTTTTATATTTATAAAACTTTTAGGTCAAAGTTTAATAAATAAACTTTTAATAAAAATTTTAATTAAATGTTTTGAAAAGTTAAAAAAAAAATAAGATTTTATTATTTTCTAGTTCTTCATCCCAATTCAAATTAAGTAAACTTGAAAAAATATTCACCAAATGCATTTTTCTTAACACTTTTCGAGTTTTGTTTTATATTTATAAAACTTTTAGGTCAAAGTTTAATAAATAAACTTTTAATAAGAATTTGAATTCAATGTTTTGAAAAGTTCTTTATCCCAATTCAAATTAAGTAAATTGCAAAAATATTCACCAAATGCATTTTTCTTAAAACTTTTCGAATTTTGTTTTATATTTATAAAACTTTTAGGTCAAATAAATAAACCTTTAATAAGAATTTGAATTCAATGTTTTGAAAAGTTTAAAAAAAATTAAGATTTTATTATTATCTTGTTCTTATCCCAGTTCAAATTAAGTAAATTTCAAAAATATTCACAAAATGCATTTTTCTTAAAACTTTTCGAATTTTGTTTTATATTTATAAAACTTTTAGGTCAAAGTTTAATAAATAAACTTTTAATAAGAATTTCAATTCAATGTTTTGAAAAGTTTAAAAAAAAATAAGATTTTTTTATTATCTAGTTCTTTATCATAATTTGAATTGAGTAAATTGTAAAAATATTCACAAAATGCATTTTTCTTTAAACTTTTCGAATTTTGTTTTATATTTATAAAACTTTTAGGTCAAAGTTTAATTAATAAATTTTTAATAAGAATTTAAATTCAATGTTTTGAAAAGTTAAAAAAAAAAAAAGATTTTATTATTATCTAGTTCTTCATCCCAATTCAAATTAAGTAAATTTGCAAAAATATTCACCAAATGCAATTTTCTTAAAATGTTCGATTTTTTTTTTATATTTATAAAACTTTTAGGTCAAAGTTTAATAAATAAACTTTTAATAAAAATTTTAATTAAATGTTTTGAAAAGTTAAAAAAAAAAAATAAGATTTTATTATTTTCTAGTTCTTCATCCCAATTCAAATTAAGTAAACTTGAAAAAATATTCACCAAATGCATTTTTCTTAACACTTTTCGAGTTTTGTTTTATATTTATAAAACTTTTAGGTCAAAGTTTAATAAATAAACTTTTAATAAGAATTTGAATTCAATGTTTTGAAAAGTTCTTTATCCCAATTCAAATTAAGTAAATTGCAAAAATATTCACCAAATGCATTTTTCTTAAAACTTTTCGAATTTTGTTTTATATTTTTAAAACTTTTAGGTCAAAGTTTAATAAATAAACTTTTAATAAGAATTTCAATTCAATGTTTTGAAAAGTTTAAAAAAAATTAAGATTTTATTATTATCTAGTTTTTTATCATAATTTGAATTGAGTAAATTGTAAAAATATTCACAAAATGCATTTTTCTTTAAACTTTTCGAATTTTGTTTTATATTTATAAAACTTTTAGGTCAAAGTTTAATAAATAAATTTTTAATAAGAATTTAAATTCAATGTTTTGAAAAGTTAAAAAAAAAATTAAGATTTTATTATCATCTAGTTCTTTATCTCAATTCAAATTAAGTAAATTGCAAAAATATTCACAAAATGGATTTTTCTTAAAACTTTTCGAATTTTGTTTTATATTTATAAAACTTTTAGGTCAAAGTTAAATAAATACACTTTTAATAAGAATTTCAATTCAATGTTTTGAAAAGTTTAAAAAAAAATAAGATTTTTTTATTATCTAGTTCTTTATCATAATTTGAATTGAGTAAATTGTAAAAATATTCACAAAATGCATTTTTCTTTAAACTTTTCGAATTTTGTTTTATATTTATAAAACTTTTAGGTCAAAGTTTAATAAATACACTTTTAATAAGAATTTCAATTCAATGTTTTGAAAAGTTTAAAAAAAATTAAGATTTTATTATTATCTAGTTTTTTATCATAATTTGAATTGAGTAAATTGTAAAAATATTCACAAAATGCATTTTTCTTTAAACTTTTCGAATTTTGTTTTATATTTATAAAACTTTTAGGTCAAAGTTTAATAAATAAATTTTTAATAAGAATTTAAATTCAATGTTTTGAAAAGTTAAAAAAAAAATAAGATTTTATTATTATCTAGTTCTTCATCCCAATTCAAATTAAGTAAACTTGAAAAAATATTCACAAAATGCATTTTTCTTAACACTTTTCGAGTTTTGTTTTATATTTATAAAACTTTTAGGTCAAATTTAATAAATAAACTTTTAATAAGAATTTGAATTCAATGTTTGAAAAGTTTTTTATCCCAATTCAAATTAAGTAAATTGCAAAAATATTCACCAAATGCATTTTTCTTAAAACTTTTCTAATTTTGTTTTATATTTATAAAATTTTTTGGTCAAATAAATAAACCTTTAATAAGAATTTGAATTCAATGTTTTGAAAAGTTTAAAAAAAATTAAGATTTTATTATTATCTGGTTCTTATCCGAATTCAAATTAAGTAAATTTTCTAAAATATTCACAAAATGCATTTTTCGTAAAACTTTTCGAATTTTGTTTTATATTTATAAAACTTTTAGGTCAAAGTTTAATAAAAAGACTTTTAATAAGAATTTGAATTCAAAGTTTTGAAAAGTTTAAAAAACATTAATATTTTATTATTATCTATTCTTTATCCCAATTCAAATTAAGTAAATTGCAAAAATATTCACAAAATGCATTTTTCTTAAAACTTTTCGAATTTTGTTTTATATTTAAAAAATGTTTAGTTCAAAGTTAAATAAATAAACTTTTAATAAGATATTAAATTAAATGTTTTGAGAAGTTAAAAAAAAATTAAGATTTTATTATCATCTAGTTCTTTATCTCAATTCAAATTAAGTAAATTGCAAAAATATTCACAAAATGGATTTTTCTTAAAACTTTTCGAATTTTGTTTTATATTTATAAAACTTTTAGGTCAAAGTTAAATAAATACACTTTTAATAAGAATTTCAATTCAATGTTTTGAAAAGTTTAAAAAAAAATAAGATTTTATTATTATCTAGTTCTTTATCATAATTTGAATTGAGTAAATTGTAAAAATATTCACAAAATGCATTTTTCTTTAAACTTTTCGAGTTTTGTTTTATATTTATAAAACTTTTAGGTCAAAGTTTAATAAATAAATTTTTAATAAGAATTTAAATTCAATGTTTTGAAAAGTTAAAAAAAAAAAAAAGATTTTATTATTATCTAGTTCTTCATCCCAATTCAAATTAAGTAAATTTGCAAAAATATTCACCAAATGCAATTTTCTTAAAATTTTCGATTTTTTTTTTATATTTATAAAACTTTTAGGTCAAAGTTTAATAAATAAACTTTTAATAAAAATTTTAATTAAATGTTTTGAAAAGTTAAAAAAAAAATAAGATTTTATTATTTTCTAGTTCTTCATCCCAATTCAAATTAAGTAAACTTGAAAAAATATTCACCAAATGCATTTTTCTTAACACTTTTCGAGTTTTGTTTTATATTTATAAAACTTTTAGGTCAAAGTTTAATAAATAAACTTTTAATAAGAATTTGAATTCAATGTTTTGAAAAGTTCTTTATCCCAATTCAAATTAAGTAAATTGCAAAAATATTCACCAAATGCATTTTTCTTAAAACTTTTCGAATTTTGTTTTATATTTATAAAACTTTTAGGTCAAATAAATAAACCTTTAATAAGAATTTGAATTCAATGTTTTGAAAAGTTTAAAAAAAATTAAGATTTTATTATTATCTTGTTCTTATCCCAATTCAAATTAAGTAAATTTCAAAAATATTCACAAAATGCATTTTTCTTAAAACTTTTCGAATTTTGTTTTATATTTTTAAAACTTTTAGGCCAAAGTTTAATAAATAAACTTTTAATAAGAATTTCAATTCAATGTTTTGAAAAGTTTAAAAAAAAATAAGATTTTTTTATTATCTAATCTAATCTATAATCATAATTTGAATTGAGTAAATTGTAAAAATATTCACAAAATGCATTTTTCTTTAAACTTTTCGAATTTTGTTTTATATTTATAAAACTTTTAGGTCAAAGTTTAATTAATAAATTTTTAATAAGAATTTAAATTCAATGTTTTGAAAAGTTAAAAAAAAAAAGATTTTATTATTATCTAGTTCTTCATCCCAATTCAAATTAAGTAAATTTGCAAAAATATTCACCAAATGCAATTTTCTTAAAATGTTCGATTTTTTTTTTATATTTATAAAACTTTTAGGTCAAAGTTTAATAAATAAACTTTTAATAAAAATTTTAATTAAATGTTTTGAAAAGTTAAAAAAAAAAAATAAGATTTTATTATTTTCTAGTTCTTCATCCCAATTCAAATTAAGTAAACTTGAAAAAATATTCACCAAATGCATTTTTCTTAACACTTTTCGAGTTTTGTTTTATATTTATAAAACTTTTAGGTCAAAGTTTAATAAATAAACTTTTAATAAGAATTTGAATTCAATGTTTTGAAAAGTTCTTTATCCCAATTCAAATTAAGTAAATTGCAAAAATATTCACCAAATGCATTTTTCTTAAAACTTTTCGAATTTTGTTTTATATTTTTAAAACTTTTAGGTCAAAGTTTAATAAATAAACTTTTAATAAGAATTTCAATTCAATGTTTTGAAAAGTTTAAAAAAAATTAAGATTTTATTATTATCTAGTTTTTTATCATAATTTGAATTGAGTAAATTGTAAAAATATTCACAAAATGCATTTTTCTTTAAACTTTTCGAATTTTGTTTTATATTTATAAAACTTTTAGGTCAAAGTTTAATAAATAAATTTTTAATAAGAATTTAAATTCAATGTTTTGAAAAGTTAAAAAAAAAATTAAGATTTTATTATCATCTAGTTCTTTATCTCAATTCAAATTAAGTAAATTGCAAAAATATTCACAAAATGGATTTTTCTTAAAACTTTTCGAATTTTGTTTTATATTTATAAAACTTTTAGGTCAAAGTTAAATAAATACACTTTTAATAAGAATTTCAATTCAATGTTTTGAAAAGTTTAAAAAAAAATAAGATTTTTTTATTATCTAGTTCTTTATCATAATTTGAATTGAGTAAATTGTAAAAATATTCACAAAATGCATTTTTCTTTAAACTTTTCGAATTTTGTTTTATATTTATAAAACTTTTAGGTCAAAGTTTAATAAATACACTTTTAATAAGAATTTCAATTCAATGTTTTGAAAAGTTTAAAAAAAATTAAGATTTTATTATTATCTAGTTTTTTATCATAATTTGAATTGAGTAAATTGTAAAAATATTCACAAAATGCATTTTTCTTTAAACTTTTCGAATTTTGTTTTATATTTATAAAACTTTTAGGTCAAAGTTTAATAAATAAATTTTTAATAAGAATTTAAATTCAATGTTTTGAAAAGTTAAAAAAAAAATAAGATTTTATTATTATCTAGTTCTTCATCCCAATTCAAATTAAGTAAACTTGAAAAAATATTCACAAAATGCATTTTTCTTAACACTTTTCGAGTTTTGTTTTATATTTATAAAACTTTTAGGTCAAATTTAATAAATAAACTTTTAATAAGAATTTGAATTCAATGTTTGAAAAGTTTTTTATCCCAATTCAAATTAAGTAAAGTGCAAAAATATTCACCAAATGCATTTTTCTTAAAACTTTTCTAATTTTGTTTTATATTTATAAAATTTTTTGGTCAAATAAATAAACCTTTAATAAGAATTTGAATTCAATGTTTTGAAAAGTTTAAAAAAAATTAAGATTTTATTATTATCTGGTTCTTATCCGAATTCAAATTAAGTAAATTTTCTAAAATATTCACAAAATGCATTTTTCGTAAAACTTTTCGAATTTTGTTTTATATTTATAAAACTTTTAGGTCAAAGTTTAATAAAAAGACTTTTAATAAGAATTTGTATTCAAAGTTTTGAAAAGTTTAAAAAACATTAATATTTTATTATTATCTATTCTTTATCCCAATTCAAATTAAGTAAATTGCAAAAATATTCACAAAATGCATTTTTCTTAAAACTTTTCGAATTTTGTTTTATATTTAAAAAATGTTTAGTTCAAAGTTAAATAAATAAACTTTTAATAAGATATTAAATTAAATGTTTTGAAAAGTTAAAAAAAAATTAAGATTTTATTATCATCTAGTTCTTTATCTCAATTCAAATTAAGTAAATTGCAAAAATATTCACAAAATGGATGTTTCTTAAAACTTTTCGAATTTTGTTTTATATTTATAAAACTTTTAGGTCAAAGTTAAATAAATACACTTTTAATAAGAATTTCAATTCAATGTTTTGAAAAGTTTAAAAAAAAATAAGATTTTATTATTATCTAGTTCTTTATCATAATTTGAATTGAGAAAATTGTAAAAATATTCACAAAATGCATTTTTCTTTAAACTTTTCGAATTTTGTTTTATATTTATAAAACTTTTAGGTCAAAGTTTAATAAATAAATTTTTAATAAGAATTTAAATTCAATGTTTTGAAAAGTTAAAAAAAAAAAAAAGATTTTATTATTATCTAGTTCTTCATCCCAATTCAAATTAAGTAAATTTGCAAAAATATTCACCAAATGCAATTTTCTTAAAATTTTCGATTTTTTTTTTATATTTATAAAACTTTTAGGTCAAAGTTTAATAAATAAACTTTTAATAAAAATTTTAATTAAATGTTTTGAAAAGTTAAAAAAAAAATAAGATTTTATTATTTTCTAGTTCTTCATCCCAATTCAAATTAAGTAAACTTGAAAAAATATTCACCAAATGCATTTTTCTTAACACTTTTCGAGTTTTGTTTTATATTTATAAAACTGTTAGGTCAAAGTTTAATAAATAAACTTTTAATAAGAATTTGAATTCAATGTTTTGAAAAGTTCTTTATCCCAATTCAAATTAAGTAAATTGCAAAAATATTCACCAAATGCATTTTTCTTAAAACTTTTCGAATTTTGTTTTATATTTATAAAACTTTCAGGTCAAATAAATAAACCTTTAATAAGAATTTGAATTTAATGTTTTGAAAAGTTTAAAAAAAATTAAGATTTTATTATTATCTTGTTCTTATCCCAATTCAAATTAAGTAAATTTCAAAAATATTCACAAAATGCATTTTTCTTAAAACTTTTCGAATTTTGTTTTATATTTTTAAAACTTTTAGGTCAAAGTTTAATAAATAAACTTTTTATAAGAATTTCAATTCAATGTTTTGAAAAGTTTAAAAAAAATTAAGATTTTATTATTATCTAGTTTTTTATCATAATTTCAATTGAGTAAATTGTAAAAATATTCACAAAATGCATTTTTCTTTAAACTTTTCGAATTTTGTTTTATATTTATAAAACTCTTAGGTCAAAGTTTAATAAATAAATTTTTAATAAGAATTTAAATTCAATGTTTTGAAAAGTTAAAAAAAAATAAGATTTTATTATTATCTAGTTCTTCATCCCAATTCAAATTAAGTAAACTTGAAAAAATATTCACAAAATGCATTTTTCTTAACACTTTTCGAGTTTTGTTTTATATTTATAAAACTTTTAGGTCAAAGTTTAATAAATAAACTTTTAATAAGAATTTGAATTCAATGTTTTGAAAAGTTTTTATCCCAATTCAAATTAAGTAAATTGCAAAAATATTCACCAAATGCATTTTTCTTAAAACTTTTCTAATTTTGTTTTATATTTATAAAATTGTTTGGTCAAATAAATAAACCTTTAATAAGAATTTGAATTCAATGTTTTGAAAAGTTTAAAAAAAATTAAGATTTTATTATTATCTGGTTCTTATCCGAATTCAAATTAAGTAAATTTTCTAAAATATTCACAAAATGCATTTTTCGTAAAACTTTTCGAATTTTGTTTTATATTTATAAAACTTTTAGGTCAAAGTTTAATAAAAAAACTTTTAATAAGAATTTGAATTCAAAGTTTTGAAAAGTTTAAAAAACATTAATATTTTATTATTATCTATTCTTTATCCCAATTCAAATGAAGTAAATTGCAAAAATATTCACAAAATGCATTTTTCTTAAAACTTTTCGAATTTTGTTTTATATTTAAAAAATGTTTAGTTCAAAGTTAAATAAATAAACTTTTAATAAGATATTAAATTAAATGTTTTGAAAAGTTAAAAAAAAATCTAGATTTTATTATCATCTAGTTCTTTATCTCAATTCAAATTAAGTAAATTGCAAAAATATTCACAAAATGGATTTTTCTTAAAACTTTTCGAATTTTGTTTTATATTTATAAAACTTTTAGGTCAAAGTTAAATAAATACACTTTTAATAAGAATTTCAATTCAATGTTTTGAAAAGTTTAAAAAAAAATAAGATTTTATTATTATCTAGTTCTTTATCATAATTTGAATTGAGTAAATTGTAAAAATATTCACCAAATTCATTTTTCTTTAAACTTTTCGAATTTTGTTTTATATTTATAAAACTTTTAGGTCAAAGTTTAATAAATAAATTTTTAATAAGAATTTAAATTCAATGTTTTGAAAAGTTAAAAAAAAAAAAGATTTTATTATTATCTAGTTCTTCATCCCAATTCAAATTAAGTAAATTTGCAAAAATATTCACCAAATGCAATTTTCTTAAAATTTTCGATTTTTTTTTATATTTATAAAACTTTTAGGTCAAAGTTTAATATATAAACTTTTAATAAACATTTTAATTAAATGTTTTGAAAAGTTAAAAAAAAAATAAGATTTTATTATTTTCTAGTTCTTTATCCCAATTCAAATTAAGTAAACTTGAAAAAATATTCACCAAATGCATTTTTCTTAACACTTTTCGAGTTTTGTTTTATATTTATAAAACTTTTAGGTCAAAGTTTAATAAATAAACTTTTAATAAGAATTTGAATTCAATGTTTTGAAAAGTTCTTTATCCCAATTCAAATTAAGTAAATTGCAAAAATATTCACCAAATGCATTTTTCTTAAAACTTTTCGAATTTTGTTTTATATTTATAAAACTTTTAGGTCAAATAAATAAACCTTTAATAAGAATTTGAATTCAATGTTTTGAAAAGTTTAAAAAAAATTAAGATTTTATTATTATCTTGTTCTTATCCCAATTCAAATTAAGTAAATTTCAAAAATATTCACAAAATGCATTTTTCTTAAAACTTTTCGAATTTTGTTTTATATTTTTAAAACTTTTAGGTCAAAGTTTAATAAATAAACTTTTAATAAGAATTTCAATTCAATGTTTTGAAAAGCTTAAAAAAAATTAAGATTTTATTATTATCTAGTTTTTTATCATAATTTGAATTGAGTACATTGTAAAAATATTCACAAAATGCATTTTTCTTTAAACTTTTCGAATTTTGTTTTATATTTATAAAACTTTTAGGTCAAAGTTTAATAAATAAATTTTTAATAAGAATTTAAATTCAATGTTTTGAAAAGTTAAAAAAAAATAAGATTTTATTATTATCTAGTTCTTCATCCCAATTCAAATTAAGTAAACTTGAAAAAATATTCACAAAATGCATTTTTCTTAACACTTTTCGAGTTTTGTTTTAAATTTATAAAACTTTTAGGTCAAAGTTTAATAAATAAACTTTTAATAAGAATTTGAATTCAATGTTTTGAAAAGTTCTTTATCCCAATTCAAATTAAGTAAATTGCAAAAATATTCACCAAATGCATTTTTCTTAAAACTTTTCTAATTTTGTTTTATATTTATAAAATTTTTTGGTCAAATAAATAAACCTTTAATAAGAATTTGAATTCAATGTTTTGAAAAGTTTAAAAAAAATTAAGATTTTATTATTATCTGGTTCTTATCCGAATTCAAATTAAGTAAATTTTCTAAAATATTCACAAAATGCATTTTTCGTAAAACTTTTCGAATTTTGTTTTATATTTATAAAACTTTTAGGTCAAAGTTTAATAAAAAGACTTTTAATAAGAATTTGAATTCAAAGTTTTGAAAAGTTTAAAAAACATTAATATTTTATTATTATCTATTCTTTATCCCAATTCAAATTAAGTAAATTGCAAAAATATTCACAAAATGCATTTTTCTTAAAACATTTCGAATTTTGTTTTATATTTAAAAAATGTTTAGTTCAAAGTTAAATAAATAAACTTTTAATAAGATATTAAATTAAATGTTTTGAAAAGTTAAAAAAAAATTAAGATTTTATTATCATCTAGTTCTTTATCTCAATTCAAATTAAGTAAATTGCAAAAATATTCACAAAATGGATTTTTCTTAAAACTTTTCGAATTTTGTTTTATATTTATAAAACTTTTAGGTCAAAGTTAAATAAATACACTTTTAATAAGAATTTCAATTCAATGTTTTGAAAAGTTTAAAAAAAAATAAGATTTTATTATTATCTAGTTCTTTATCATAATTTGAATTGAGTAAATTGTAAAAATATTCACCAAATGCATTTTTCTTTAAACTTTTCGAATTTTGTTTTATATTTATAAAACTTTTAGGTCAAAGTTTAATAAATAAATTTTTAATAAGAATTTAAATTCAATGTTTTGAAAAGTTAAAAAAAAAAAAAGATTTTATTATTATCTAGTTCTTCATCCCAATTCAAATTAAGTAAATTTGCAAAAATATTCACCAAATGCAATTTTCTTAAAATTTTCGATTTTTTTTTATATTTATAAAACTTTTAGGTCAAAGTTTAATATATAAACTTTTAATAAACATTTTAATTAAATGTTTTGAAAAGTTAAAAAAAAAATAAGATTTTATTATTTTCTAGTTCTTTATCCCAATTCAAATTAAGTAAACTTGAAAAAATATTCACCAAATGCATTTTTCTTAACACTTTTCGAGTTTTGTTTTATATTTATAAAACTTTTAGGTCAAAGTTTAATAAATAAACTTTTAATAAGAATTTGAATTCAATGTTTTGAAAAGTTCTTTATCCCAATTCAAATTAAGTAAATTGCAAAAATATTCACCAAATGCATTTTTCTTAAAACTTTTCGAATTTTGTTTTATATTTATAAAACTTTTAGGTCAAATAAATAAACCTTTAATAAGAATTTGAATTCAATGTTTTGAAAAGTTTAAAAAAAATTAAGATTTTATTATTATCTTGTTCTTATCCCAATTCAAATTAAGTAAATTTCAAAAATATTCACAAAATGCATTTTTCTTAAAACTTTTCGAATTTTGTTTTATATTTTTAAAACTTTTAGGTCAAAGTTTAATAAATAAACTTTTAATAAGAATTTCAATTCAATGTTTTGAAAAGTTTAAAAAAAATTAAGATTTTATTATTATCTAGTTTTTTATCATAATTTGAATTGAGTACATTGTAAAAATATTCACAAAATGCATTTTTCTTTAAACTTTTCGAATTTTGTTTTATATTTATAAAACTTTTAGGTCAAAGTTTAATAAATAAATTTTTAATAAGAATTTAAATTCAATGTTTTGAAAAGTTAAAAAAAAATAAGATTTTATTATTATCTAGTTCTTCATCCCAATTCAAATTAAGTAAACTTGAAAAAATATTCACAAAATGCATTTTTCTTAACACTTTTCGAGTTTTGTTTTAAATTTATAAAACTTTTAGGTCAAAGTTTAATAAATAAACTTTTAATAAGAATTTGAATTCAATGTTTTGAAAAGTTCTTTATCCCAATTCAAATTAAGTAAATTGCAAAAATATTCACCAAATGCATTTTTCTTAAAACTTTTCTAATTTTGTTTTATATTTATAAAATTTTTTGGTCAAATAAATAAACCTTTAATAAGAATTTGAATTCAATGTTTTGAAAAGTTTAAAAAAAATTAAGATTTTATTATTATCTGGTTCTTATCCGAATTCAAATTAAGTAAATTTTCTAAAATATTCACAAAATGCATTTTTCGTAAAACTTTTCGAATTTTGTTTTATATTTATAAAACTTTTAGGTCAAAGTTTAATAAAAAGACTTTTAATAAGAATTTGAATTCAAAGTTTTGAAAAGTTTAAAAAACATTAATATTTTATTATTATCTATTCTTTATCCCAATTCAAATTAAGTAAATTGCAAAAATATTCACAAAATGCATTTTTCTTAAAACATTTCGAATTTTGTTTTATATTTAAAAAATGTTTAGTTCAAAGTTAAATAAATAAACTTTTAATAAGATATTAAATTTAATGTTTTGAAAAGTTAAAAAAAAATTAAGATTTTATTATCATCTAGTTCTTTATCTCAATTCAAATTAAGTAAATTGCAAAAATATTCACAAAATGGATTTTTCTTAAAACTTTTCGAATTTTGTTTTATATTTATAAAACTTTTAGGTCAAAGTTAAATAAATACACTTTTAATAAGAATTTCAATTCAATGTTTTGAAAAGTTTAAAAAAAAATAAGATTTTATTATTATCTAGTTCTTTATCATAATTTGAATTGAGTAAATTGTAAAAATATTCACAAAATGCATTTTTGTTTAAACTTTTCGAATTTTGTTTTATATTTATAAAACTTTTAGGTCAAAGTTTAATAAATAAATTTTTAATAAGAATTTAAATTCAATGTTTTGAAAAGTTAAAAAAAAAAAAAAGATTTTATTATTATCTAGTTCTTCATCCCAATTCAAATTAAGAAAATTTGCAAAAATATTCACCAAATGCAATTTTCTTAAAATTTTCGATTTTTTTTTTATATTTATAAAACTTTTAGGTCAAAGTTTAATAAATAAACTTTTAATAAAAATTTTAATTAAATGTTTTGAAAAGTTAAAAAAAAAATAAGATTTTATTATTTTCTAGTTCTTCATCCCAATTCAAATTAAGTAAACTTGAAAAAATATTCACCAAATGCATTTTTCTTAACACTTTTCGAGTTTTGTTTTATATTTATAAAACTTTTAGGTCAAAGTTTAATAAATAAACTTTTAATAAGAATTTGAATTCAATGTTTTGAAAAGTTCTTTATCCCAATTCAAATTAAGTAAATTGCAAAAATATTCACCAAATGCATTTTTCTTAAAACTTTTCGAATTTTGTTTTATATTTATAAAACTTTTAGGTCAAATAAATAAACCTTTAATAAGAATTTGAATTCAATGTTTTGAAAAGTTTAAAAAAAATTAAGATTTTATTATTATCTTGTTCTTATCCCAATTCAAATTAAGTAAATTTCAAGAATATTCACAAAATGCATTTTTCTTAAAACTTTTCGAATTTTGTTTTATATTTTTAAAACTTTTAGGTCAAAGTTTAATAAATAAACTTTTAATAAGAATTTCAATTCAATGTTTTGAAAAGTTTAAAAAAAATTAAGATTTTATTATTATCTAGTTTTTTATCATAATTTGAATTGAGTAAATTGTAAAAATATTCACAAAATGCATTTTTCTTTAAACTTTTCGAATTTTGTTTTATATTTATAAAACTTTTAGGTCAAAGTTTAATAAATAAATTTTTAATAAGAATTTAAATTCAATGTTTTGAAAAGTTAAAAAAAAAAATAAGATTTTATTATTATCTAGTTCTTCATCCCAATTCAAATTAAGTAAACTTAAAAAAATATTCACAAAATGCATTTTTCTTAACACTTTTCGAGTTTTGTTTTATATTTATAAAACTTTTAGGTCAAAGTTTAATAAATAAACTTTTAATAAGAATTTGAATTCAATGTTTTGAAAAGTTTTTTATCCCAATTCAAATTAAGTAAATTGCAAAAATATTCACCAAATGCATTTTTCTTAAAACTTTTCTAATTTTGTTTTATATTTATAAAATTTTTTGGTCAAATAAATAAACCTTTAATAAGAATTTGAATTCAATGTTTTGAAAAGTTTAAAAAAAATTAAGATTTTATTATTATCTGGTTCTTATCCGAATTCAAATTAAGTAAATTTTCTAAAATATTCACAAAATGCATTTTTCGTAAAACTTTTCGAATTTTGTTTTATATTTAAAAAACTTTTAGGTCAAAGTTTAATAAAAAGACTTTTAATAAGAATTTGAATTCAAAGTTTTGAAAAGTTTAAAAAACATTAATATTTTATAATTATCTATTCTTTATCCCAATTCAAATTAAGTAAATTGCAAAAATATTCACAAAATGCATTTTTCTTAAAACTTTTCGAATTTTGTTTTATATTTAAAAAATGTTTAGTTCAAAGTTAAATAAATAAACTTTTAATAAGATATTAAATTAAATGTTTTGAAAAGTTAAAAAAAAATTAAGATTTTATTATCATCTAGTTCTTTATCTCAATTCAAATTAAGTAAATTGCAAAAATATTCACAAAATGGATTTTTCTTAAAACTTTTCGAATTTTGTTTTATATTTATAAAACTTTTAGGTCAAAGTTAAATAAATACACTTTTAATAAGAATTTCAATTCAATGTTTTGAAAAGTTTAAAAAAAATTAAGATTTTATTATTATCTTGTTCTTATCCCAATTCAAATTAAGTAAATTTCAAAAATATTCACAAAATGCATTTTTCTTAAAACTTTTCGAATTTTGTTTTATATTTTTAAAACTTTTAGGTCAAAGTTTAATAAATAAACTTTTAATAAGAATTTCAATTCAATGTTTTGAAAAGTTTAAAAAAAATTAAGATTTTATTATTATCTAGTTTTTTATCATAATTTGAATTGAGTACATTGTAAAAATATTCACAAAATGCATTTTTCTTTAAACTTTTCGAATTTTGTTTTATATTTATAAAACTTTTAGGTCAAAGTTTAATAAATAAATTTTTAATAAGAATTTAAATTCAATGTTTTGAAAAGTTAAAAAAAAATAAGATTTTATTATTATCTAGTTCTTCATCCCAATTCAAATTAAGTAAACTTGAAAAAATATTCACAAAATGCATTTTTCTTAACACTTTTCGAGTTTTGTTTTAAATTTATAAAACTTTTAGGTCAAAGTTTAATAAATAAACTTTTAATAAGAATTTGAATTCAATGTTTTGAAAAGTTCTTTATCCCAATTCAAATTAAGTAAATTGCAAAAATATTCACCAAATGCATTTTTCTTAAAACTTTTCTAATTTTGTTTTATATTTATAAAATTTTTTGGTCAAATAAATAAACCTTTAATAAGAATTTGAATTCAATGTTTTGAAAAGTTTAAAAAAAATTAAGATTTTATTATTATCTGGTTCTTATCCGAATTCAAATTAAGTAAATTTTCTAAAATATTCACAAAATGCATTTTTCGTAAAACTTTTCGAATTTTGTTTTATATTTATAAAACTTTTAGGTCAAAGTTTAATAAAAAGACTTTTAATAAGAATTTGAATTCAAAGTTTTGAAAAGTTTAAAAAACATTAATATTTTATTATTATCTATTCTTTATCCCAATTCAAATTAAGTAAATTGCAAAAATATTCACAAAATGCATTTTTCTTAAAACATTTCGAATTTTGTTTTATATTTAAAAAATGTTTAGTTCAAAGTTAAATAAATAAACTTTTAATAAGATATTAAATTTAATGTTTTGAAAAGTTAAAAAAAAATTAAGATTTTATTATCATCTAGTTCTTTATCTCAATTCAAATTAAGTAAATTGCAAAAATATTCACAAAATGGATTTTTCTTAAAACTTTTCGAATTTTGTTTTATATTTATAAAACTTTTAGGTCAAAGTTAAATAAATACACTTTTAATAAGAATTTCAATTCAATGTTTTGAAAAGTTTAAAAAAAAATAAGATTTTATTATTATCTAGTTCTTTATCATAATTTGAATTGAGTAAATTGTAAAAATATTCACAAAATGCATTTTTCTTTAAACTTTTCGAATTTTGTTTTATATTTATAAAACTTTTAGGTCAAAGTTTAATAAATAAATTTTTAATAAGAATTTAAATTCAATGTTTTGAAAAGTTAAAAAAAAAAAAAAGATTTTATTATTATCTAGTTCTTCATCCCAATTCAAATTAAGTAAATTTGCAAAAATATTCACCAAATGCAATTTTCTTAAAATTTTCGATTTTTTTTTTATATTTATAAAACTTTTAGGTCAAAGTTTAATAAATAAACTTTTAATAAAAATTTTAATTAAATGTTTTGAAAAGTTAAAAAAAAAATAAGATTTTATTATTTTCTAGTTCTTCATCCCAAATCAAATTAAGTAAACTTGAAAAAATATTCACCAAATGCATTTTTCTTAACACTTTTCGAATTTTGTTTTATATTTATAAAACTTTTAGGTCAAAGTTTAATAAATAAACTTTTAATAAGAATTTGAATTCAATGTTTTGAAAAGTTCTTTATCCCAATTCAAATTAAGTAAATTGCAAAAATATTCACCAAATGCATTTTTCTTAAAACTTTTCGAATTTTGTTTTATATTTATAAAACTTTTAGGTCAAATAAATAAACCTTTAATAAGAATTTGAATTCAATGTTTTGAAAAGTTTAAAAAAAATTAAGATTTTATTATCATCTAGTTCTTTATCTCAATTCAAATTAAGTAAATTGCAAAAATATTCACAAAATGGATTTTTCTTAAAACTTTTCGAATTTTGTTTTATATTTATAAAACTTTTAGGTCAAAGTTAAATAAATACACTTTTAATAAGAATTTCAATTCAATGTTTTGAAAAGTTTAAAAAAAAATAAGATTTTATTATTATCTAGTTCTTTATCATAATTTGAATTGAGTAAATTGTAAAAATATTCACAAAATGCATTTTTGTTTAAACTTTTCGAATTTTGTTTTATATTTATAAAACTTTTAGGTCAAAGTTTAATAAATAAATTTTTAATAAGAATTTAAATTCAATGTTTTGAAAAGTTAAAAAAAAAAAAAAGATTTTATTATTATCTAGTTCTTCATCCCAATTCAAATTAAGAAAATTTGCAAAAATATTCACCAAATGCAATTTTCTTAAAATTTTCGATTTTTTTTTTATATTTATAAAACTTTTAGGTCAAAGTTTAATAAATAAACTTTTAATAAAAATTTTAATTAAATGTTTTGAAAAGTTAAAAAAAAAATAAGATTTTATTATTTTCTAGTTCTTCATCCCAATTCAAATTAAGTAAACTTGAAAAAATATTCACCAAATGCATTTTTCTTAACACTTTTCGAGTTTTGTTTTATATTTATAAAACTTTTAGGTCAAAGTTTAATAAATAAACTTTTAATAAGAATTTGAATTCAATGTTTTGAAAAGTTCTTTATCCCAATTCAAATTAAGTAAATTGCAAAAATATTCACCAAATGCATTTTTCTTAAAACTTTTCGAATTTTGTTTTATATTTATAAAACTTTTAGGTCAAATAAATAAACCTTTAATAAGAATTTGAATTCAATGTTTTGAAAAGTTTAAAAAAAATTAAGATTTTATTATTATCTTGTTCTTATCCCAATTCAAATTAAGTAAATTTCAAGAATATTCACAAAATGCATTTTTCTTAAAACTTTTCGAATTTTGTTTTATATTTTTAAAACTTTTAGGTCAAAGTTTAATAAATAAACTTTTAATAAGAATTTCAATTCAATGTTTTGAAAAGTTTAAAAAAAATTAAGATTTTATTATTATCTAGTTTTTTATCATAATTTGAATTGAGTAAATTGTAAAAATATTCACAAAATGCATTTTTCTTTAAACTTTTCGAATTTTGTTTTATATTTATAAAACTTTTAGGTCAAAGTTTAATAAATAAATTTTTAATAAGAATTTAAATTCAATGTTTTGAAAAGTTAAAAAAAAAATAAGATTTTATTATTATCTAGTTCTTCATCCCAATTCAAATTAAGTAAACTTAAAAAAATATTCACAAAATGCATTTTTCTTAACACTTTTCGAGTTTTGTTTTATATTTATAAAACTTTTAGGTCAAAGTTTAATAAATAAACTTTTAATAAGAATTTGAATTCAATGTTTTGAAAAGTTTTTTATCCCAATTCAAATTAAGTAAATTGCAAAAATATTCACCAAATGCATTTTTCTTAAAACTTTTCTAATTTTGTTTTATATTTATAAAATTTTTTGGTCAAATAAATAAACCTTTAATAAGAATTTGAATTCAATGTTTTGAAAAGTTTAAAAAAAATTAAGATTTTATTATTATCTGGTTCTTATCCGAATTCAAATTAAGTAAATTTTCTAAAATATTCACAAAATGCATTTTTCGTAAAACTTTTCGAATTTTGTTTTATATTTAAAAAACTTTTAGGTCAAAGTTTAATAAAAAGACTTTTAATAAGAATTTGAATTCAAAGTTTTGAAAAGTTTAAAAAACATTAATATTTTATAATTATCTATTCTTTATCCCAATTCAAATTAAGTAAATTGCAAAAATATTCACAAAATGCATTTTTCTTAAAACTTTTCGAATTTTGTTTTATATTTAAAAAATGTTTAGTTCAAAGTTAAATAAATAAACTTTTAATAAGATATTAAATTAAATGTTTTGAAAAGTTAAAAAAAAATTAAGATTTTATTATCATCTAGTTCTTTATCTCAATTCAAATTAAGTAAATTGCAAAAATATTCACAAAATGGATTTTTCTTAAAACTTTTCGAATTTTGTTTTATATTTATAAAACTTTTAGGTCAAAGTTAAATAAATACACTTTTAATAAGAATTTCAATTCAATGTTTTGAAAAGTTTAAAAAAAATTAAGATTTTATTATTATCTTGTTCTTATCCCAATTCAAATTAAGTAAATTTCAAAAATATTCACAAAATGCATTTTTCTTAAAACTTTTCGAATTTTGTTTTATATTTTTAAAACTTTTAGGTCAAAGTTTAATAAATAAACTTTTAATAAGAATTTCAATTCAATGTTTTGAAAAGTTTAAAAAAAATTAAGATTTTATTATTATCTAGTTTTTTATCATAATTTGAATTGAGTACATTGTAAAAATATTCACAAAATGCATTTTTCTTTAAACTTTTCGAATTTTGTTTTATATTTATAAAACTTTTAGGTCAAAGTTTAATAAATAAATTTTTAATAAGAATTTAAATTCAATGTTTTGAAAAGTTAAAAAAAAATAAGATTTTATTATTATCTAGTTCTTCATCCCAATTCAAATTAAGTAAACTTGAAAAAATATTCACAAAATGCATTTTTCTTAACACTTTTCGAGTTTTGTTTTAAATTTATAAAACTTTTAGGTCAAAGTTTAATAAATAAACTTTTAATAAGAATTTGAATTCAATGTTTTGAAAAGTTCTTTATCCCAATTCAAATTAAGTAAATTGCAAAAATATTCACCAAATGCATTTTTCTTAAAACTTTTCTAATTTTGTTTTATATTTATAAAATTTTTTGGTCAAATAAATAAACCTTTAATAAGAATTTGAATTCAATGTTTTGAAAAGTTTAAAAAAAATTAAGATTTTATTATTATCTGGTTCTTATCCGAATTCAAATTAAGTAAATTTTCTAAAATATTCACAAAATGCATTTTTCGTAAAACTTTTCGAATTTTGTTTTATATTTATAAAACTTTTAGGTCAAAGTTTAATAAAAAGACTTTTAATAAGAATTTGAATTCAAAGTTTTGAAAAGTTTAAAAAACATTAATATTTTATTATTATCTATTCTTTATCCCAATTCAAATTAAGTAAATTGCAAAAATATTCACAAAATGCATTTTTCTTAAAACATTTCGAATTTTGTTTTATATTTAAAAAATGTTTAGTTCAAAGTTAAATAAATAAACTTTTAATAAGATATTAAATTTAATGTTTTGAAAAGTTAAAAAAAAATTAAGATTTTATTATCATCTAGTTCTTTATCTCAATTCAAATTAAGTAAATTGCAAAAATATTCACAAAATGGATTTTTCTTAAAACTTTTCGAATTTTGTTTTATATTTATAAAACTTTTAGGTCAAAGTTAAATAAATACACTTTTAATAAGAATTTCAATTCAATGTTTTGAAAAGTTTAAAAAAAAATAACATTTTATTATTATCTAGTTCTTTATCATAATTTGAATTGAGTAAATTGTAAAAATATTCACAAAATGCATTTTTCTTTAAACTTTTCGAATTTTGTTTTATATTTATAAAACTTTTAGGTCAAAGTTTAATAAATAAATTTTTAATAAGAATTTAAATTCAATGTTTTGAAAAGTTAAAAAAAAAAAAAAGATTTTATTATTATCTAGTTCTTCATCCCAATTCAAATTAAGTAAATTTGCAAAAATATTCACCAAATGCAATTTTCTTAAAATTTTCGATTTTTTTTTTATATTTATAAAACTTTTAGGTCAAAGTTTAATAAATAAACTTTTAATAAAAATTTTAATTAAATGTTTTGAAAAGTTAAAAAAAAAATAAGATTTTATTATTTTCTAGTTCTTCATCCCAATTCAAATTAAGTAAACTTGAAAAAATATTCACCAAATGCATTTTTCTTAACACTTTTCGAATTTTGTTTTATATTTATAAAACTTTTAGGTCAAAGTTTAATAAATAAACTTTTAATAAGAATTTGAATTCAATGTTTTGAAAAGTTCTTTATCCCAATTCAAATTAAGTAAATTGCAAAAATATTCACCAAATGCATTTTTCTTAAAACTTTTCGAATTTTGTTTTATATTTATAAAACTTTTAGGTCAAATAAATAAACCTTTAATAAGAATTTGAATTCAATGTTTTGAAAAGTTTAAAAAAAATTAAGATTTTATTATTATCTTGTTCTTATCCCAATTCAAATTAAGTAAATTTCAAGAATATTCACAAAATGCATTTTTCTTAAAACTTTTCGAATTTTGTTTTATATTTTTAAAACTTTTAGGTCAAAGTTTAATAAATAAACTTTTAATAAGAATTTCAATTCAATGTTTTGAAAAGTTTAAAAAAAATTAAGATTTTATTATTATCTAGTTTTTTATCATAATTTGAATTGAGTAAATTGTAAAAATATTCACAAAATGCATTTTTCTTTAAACTTTTCGAATTTTGTTTTATATTTATAAAACTTTTAGGTCAAAGTTTAATAAATAAATTTTTAATAAGAATTTAAATTCAATGTTTTGAAAAGTTAAAAAAAAAATAAGATTTTATTATTATCTAGTTCTTCATCCCAATTCAAATTAAGTAAACTTAAAAAAATATTCACAAAATGCATTTTTCTTAACACTTTTCGAGTTTTGTTTTATATTTATAAAACTTTTAGGTCAAAGTTTAATAAATAAACTTTTAATAAGAATTTGAATTCAATGTTTTGAAAAGTTTTTTATCCCAATTCAAATTAAGTAAATTGCAAAAATATTCACCAAATGCATTTTTCTTAAAACTTTTCTAATTTTGTTTTATATTTATAAAATTTTTTGGTCAAATAAATAAACCTTTAATAAGAATTTGAATTCAATGTTTTGAAAAGTTTAAAAAAAATTAAGATTTTATTATTATCTGGTTCTTATCCGAATTCAAATTAAGTAAATTTTCTAAAATATTCACAAAATGCATTTTTCGTAAAACTTTTCGAATTTTGTTTTATATTTAAAAAACTTTTAGGTCAAAGTTTAATAAAAAGACTTTTAATAAGAATTTGAATTCAAAGTTTTGAAAAGTTTAAAAAACATTAATATTTTATAATTATCTATTCTTTATCCCAATTCAAATTAAGTAAATTGCAAAAATATTCACAAAATGCATTTTTCTTAAAACTTTTCGAATTTTGTTTTATATTTAAAAAATGTTTAGTTCAAAGTTAAATAAATAAACTTTTAATAAGATATTAAATTAAATGTTTTGAAAAGTTAAAAAAAAATTAAGATTTTATTATCATCTAGTTCTTTATCTCAATTCAAATTAAGTAAATTGCAAAAATATTCACAAAATGGATTTTTCTTAAAACTTTTCGAATTTTGTTTTATATTTATAAAACTTTTAGGTCAAAGTTAAATAAATACACTTTTAATAAGAATTTCAATTCAATGTTTTGAAAAGTTTAAAAAAAAATAAGATTTTATTATTATCTAGTTCTTTATCATAATTTGAATTGAGTAAATTGTAAAAATATTCACAAAATGCATTTTTCTTTAAACTTTTCGAATTTTGTTTTATATTTATAAAACTTTTAGGTCAAAGTTTAATAAATAAATTTTTAATAAGAATTTAAATTCAATGTTTTGAAAAGTTAAAAAAAAAAAGATTTTATTATTATCTAGTTCTTCATCCCAATTCAAATTAAGTAAATTTGCAAAAATATTCACCAAATGCAATTTTCTTAAAATTTTCGATTTTTTTTTTATATTTATAAAACTTTTAGGTCAAAGTTTAATAAATAAACTTTTAATAAAAATTTTAATTAAATGTTTTGAAAAGTTAAAAAAAAAATAAGATTTTATTATTTTCTAGTTCTTCATCCCAATTCAAATTAAGTAAACTTGAAAAAATATTCACCAAATGCATTTTTCTTAACACTTTTCGAGTTTTAATTTATATTTATAAAACTTTTAGGTCAAAGTTTAATAAATAAACTTTTAATAAGAATTTGAATTCAATGTTTTGAAAAGTTCTTTATCCCAATTCAAATTAAGTAAATTGCAAAAATATTCACCAAATGCATTTTTCTTAAAACTTTTCGAATTTTGTTTTATATTTATAAAACTTTTAGGTCAAATAAATAAACCTTTAATAAGAATTTGAATTCAATGTTTTGAAAAGTTTAAAAAAAATTAAGATTTTATTATTATCTTGTTCTTATCCCAATTTCAATTAAGTAAATTTCAAAAATATTCACAAAATGCATTTTTCTTAAAACTTTTCGAATTTTGTTTTATATTTTTAAAACTTTAGGTCAAAGTTTAATAAATAAACTTTTAATAAGAATTTAAATTCAATGTTTTGAAAAGTTTAAAAAAAATTAAGATTTTATTATTATCTATTTTTTTATCATAATTTGAATTGAGTAAATTGTAAAAATATTCACAAAATGCATTTTTCTTAAAACTTTTCGAATTTTGTTTTATATTTTTAAAACTTTAGGTCAAAGTTTAATAAATAAACTTTTAATAAGAATTTAAATTCAATGTTTTGAAAAGTTTAAAAAAAATTAAGATTTTATTATTATCTATTTTTTTATCATAATTTGAATTGAGTAAATTGTAAAAATATTCACAAAATGCATTTTTCTTTAAACTTTTCGAATTTTGTTTTATATTTATAAAACTTTTAGGTCAAAGTTTAATAAATAAATTTTTAATAAGAATTTAAATTCAATGTTTTGAAAAGTTAAAAAAAAAATAAGATTTTATTATTATCTAGTTCTTCATCCCAATTCAAATTAAGTAAATTTGCAAAAATATTCACCAAATGCAATTTTCTTAAAATTTTCGATTTTTTTTTTATATTTATAAAACTTTTAGGTCAAAGTTTAATAAATAAACTTTTAATAAAAATTTTAATTAAATGTTTTGAAAAGTTAAAAAAAAAATAAGATTTTATTATTTTCTAGTTCTTCATCCCAATTCAAATTAAGTAAACTTGAAAAAATATTCACCAAATGCATTTTTCTTAACACTTTTCGAGTTTTAATTTATATTTATAAAACTTTTAGGTCAAAGTTTAATAAATAAACTTTTAATAAGAATTTGAATTCAATGTTTTGAAAAGTTCTTTATCCCAATTCAAATTAAGTAAATTGCAAAAATATTCACCAAATGCATTTTTCTTAAAACTTTTCGAATTTTGTTTTATATTTATAAAACTTTTAGGTCAAATAAATAAACCTTTAATAAGAATTTGAATTCAATGTTTTGAAAAGTTTAAAAAAAATTAAGATTTTATTATTATCTTGTTCTTATCCCAATTTCAATTAAGTAAATTTCAAAAATATTCACAAAATGCATTTTTCTTAAAACTTTTCGAATTTTGTTTTATATTTTTAAAACTTTAGGTCAAAGTTTAATAAATAAACTTTTAATAAGAATTTAAATTCAATGTTTTGAAAAGTTTAAAAAAAATTAAGATTTTATTATTATCTATTTTTTTATCATAATTTGAATTGAGTAAATTGTAAAAATATTCACAAAATGCATTTTTCTTAAAACTTTTCGAATTTTGTTTTATATTTTTAAAACTTTAGGTCAAAGTTTAATAAATAAACTTTTAATAAGAATTTAAATTCAATGTTTTGAAAAGTTTAAAAAAAATTAAGATTTTATTATTATCTATTTTTTTATCATAATTTGAATTGAGTAAATTGTAAAAATATTCACAAAATGCATTTTTCTTTAAACTTTTCGAATTTTGTTTTATATTTATAAAACTTTTAGGTCAAAGTTTAATAAATAAATTTTTAATAAGAATTTAAATTCAATGTTTTGAAAAGTTAAAAAAAAAATAAGATTTTATTATTATCTAGTTCTTCATCCCAATTCAAATTAAGTATTCACAAAATGCATTTTTCTTAACACTTTTCGAGTTTTGTTTTATATTTATAAAACTTTTAGGTCAAAGTTTAATAAATAAACTTTTAATAAGAATTTGAATTCAATGTTTTGAAAAGTTTTTTATCCCAATTCAAATTAAGTAAATTGCAAAAATATTCACCAAATGCATTTTTCTTAAAACTTTTCTAATTTTGTTTTATATTTATACAATTTTTTGGTCAAATAAATAAACCTTTAATAAGAATTTGAATTCAATGTTTTGAAAAGTTTAAAAAAAATTAAGATTTTATTATTATCTGGTTCTTATCCGAATTCAAATTAAGTAAATTTTCTAAAATATTCACAAAATGCATTTTTCGTAAAACTTTTCGAATTTTGTTTTATATTTATAAAACTTTTAGGTCAAAGTTTAATAAAAAGACTTTTAATAAGAATTTGAATTCAAAGTTTTGAAAAGTTTAAAAAACATTAATATTTTATTATTATCTAGTTTTTTATCATAATTTGAATTGAGTAAATTGTAAAAATATTCACAAAATGCATTTTTCTTTAAACTTTTCGAATTTTGTTTTATATTTATAAAACTTTTAGGTCAAAGTTTAATAAATAAATTTTTAATAAGAATTTAAATTCAATGTTTTGAAAAGTTAAAAAAAAAATAAGATTTTATTATTATCTAGTTCTTCATCCCAATTCAAATTAAGTAAGCTTGAAAAAATATTCACAAAATGCATTTTTCTTAACACTTTTCGAGTTTTGTTTTATATTTATAAAACTTTTAGGTCAAAGTTTAATAAATAAACTTTTAATAAGAATTTGAATTCAATGTTTTGAAAAGTTTTTTATCCCAATTCAAATTAAGTAAATTGCAAAAATATTCACCAAATGCATTTTTCTTAAAACTTTTCTAATTTTGTTTTATATTTATAAAATTTTTTGGTCAAATAAATAAACCTTTAATAAGAATTTGAATTCAATGTTTTGAAAAGTTTAAAAAAAATTAAGATTTTATTATTATCTGGTTCTTATCCGAATTCAAATTAAGTAAATTTTCTAAAATATTCACAAAATGCATTTTTCGTAAAACTTTTCGAATTTTGTTTTATATTTATAAAACTTTTAGGTCAAAGTTTAATAAAAAGACTTTTAATAAGAATTTGAATTCAAAGTTTTGAAAAGTTTAAAAAACATTAATATTTTATTATTATCTATTCTTTATCCCAATTCAAATTAAGTAAATTGCAAAAATATTCACAAAATGCATTTTTCTTAAAACTTTTCGAATTTTGTTTTATATTTATAAAACTTTTAGGTCAAATAAATAAACCTTTAATAAGAATTTGAATTCAATGTTTTGAAAAGTTTAAACAAAATTAAGATTTTATTATTATCTTGTTCTTACCCAATTCAAATTAAGTACATTTCAAAAATATTCACAAAATGCATTTTTTTTAAAACTTTTCGAATTTTGTTTTATATTTTTAAAACTTTTAGGTCAAAGTTTAATAAATAAACTTTTAATACGAATTTGAATTCAATGTTTTGAAAAGTTTAAAACAAATTAAGATTTTATTATTATCTAGTTCCTCATAATAATAAAATGTAAATTGCAAAAAATATTCACCAAATGCATTTTTCTTAAAAACTTTTCGAATTTTGTTTTATATTTATAAAACTTTTAGGTCAAAGTTAAATAAATAAACTTTTAATAAGATATTGAATTAAATGTTTTGAAAAGTTTAAAAAAATGTAGATTTTATTATTATCTAGTTCCTCAATTCAAATTAAGTAAATTGCAAAAATATTCACCAAATGCATTTTTCTTAAAACTTTTCTAATTTTGTTTTATATTTATAAAATTTTTAGGTCAAAGTTTAATAAATAAATTTTTAATAAGAATTTAAATTCAATGTTTTGAAAAGTTAAAATAAAAAAAAAGATTTTATTATTATCTAGTTCTTCATCCCAATTCAAATTAAGTAAATTTGCAAAAATATTCACCAAATGCAATTTTCTTAAAATTTTCGATTTTTTTTTTATATTTATAAAACTTTTAGGTCAAAGTTTAATAAATAAACTTTTAATAAAAATTTTAATTAAATGTTTTGAAAAGTTAAAAAAAAAATAAGATTTTATTATTTTCTAGTTCTTCATCCCAATTCAAATTAAGTAAACTTGAAAAAATATACACCAAATGCATTTTTCTTAACACTTTTCGAGTTTTGTTTTATATTTATAAAACTTTTAGGTCAAAGTTTAATAAATAAACTTTTAATAAGAATTTGAATTCAATGTTTTAAAAAGTTCTTTATCCCAATTCAAATTAAGTAAATTGCAAAAATATTCACCAAATGCATTTTTCTTAAAACTTTTCGAATTTTGTTTTATATTTATAAAACTTTTAGGTCAAATAAATAAACCTTTAATAAGAATTTGAATTCAATGTTTTGAAAAGTTTAAAAAAAATTAAGATTTTATTATTATCTTGTTCTTATCCCAATTCAAATTAAGTAAATTTCAAAAATATTCACAAAATGCATTTTTCTTAAAACTTTTCGAATTTTGTTTTATATTTTTAAAACTTTTAGGTCAAAGTTTAATAAATAAACTTTTAATAAGAATTTCAATTCAATGTTTTGAAAAGTTTAAAAAAAATTAAGATTTTATTATTATCTAGTTTTTTATCATAATTTGAATTGAGTAAATTGTAAAAATATTCACAAAATGCATTTTTCTTAAAGCTTTTCGAATTTTGTTTTATATTTATAAATTTTTTAGGTCAAAGTTTAATAAATAAATTTTTAATAAGAATTTAAATTCAATGTTTTGAAAAGTTAAAAAAAAAATAAGATTTTATTATTATCTAGTTCTTCATCCCAATTCAAATTAAGTAAACTTGAAAAAATATTCACAAAATGCATTTTTCTTAACACTTTTCGAGTTTTGTTTTATATTTATAAAACTTTTAGGTCAAAGTTTAATAAATAAACTTTTAATAAGAATTTGAATTCAATGTTTTGAAAAGTTTTTTATCCCAATTCAAATTAAGTAAATTGCAAAAATATTCACCAAATGCATTTTTCTTAAGACTTTTCTAATTTTGTTTTATATTTATAAAATTTTTTGGTCAAATAAATAAACCTTTAATAAGAATTTGAATTCAATGTTTTGAAAAGTTTAAAAAAAATTAAGATTTTATTATTATCTGGTTCTTATCCGAATTCAAATTAAGTAAATTTTCTAAAATATTCACAAAATGCATTTTTCGTAAAACTTTTCGAATTTTGTTTTATATTTATAAAACTTTTAGGTCAAAGTTTAATAAAAAGACTTTTAATAAGAATTTGAATTCAAAGTTTTGAAAAGTTTAAAAAACATTAATATTTTATTATTATCTATTCTTTATCCTAATTCAAATTAAGTAATTGCAAAAATATTCACAAAATGCATTTTTCTTAAAACTTTTCGAATTTTGTTTTATATTTAAAAAATGTTTAGTTCAAAGTTAAATAAATAAACTTTTAATAAGATATTAAATTAAATGTTTTGAAAAGTTAACAAAAAATTAAGATTTTATTATCATCTAGTTCTTTATCTCAATTCAAATTAAGTAAATTGCAAAAATATTCACAAAATGGATTTTTCTTAAAACTTTTCGAATTTTGTTTTATATTTATAAAACTTTTAGGTCAAAGTTAAATAAATACACTTTTAATAAGAATTTCAATTCAATGTTTTGAAAAGTTTAAAAAAAAATAAGATTTTATTATTATCTAGTTTTTTATCATAATTTGAATTGAGTAAATTGTAAAAACACAAAATGCATTTTTCTTTAAACTTTTCGAATTTTGTTTTATATTTATAAAACTTTTAGGTCAAAGTTTAATAAATAAATTTTTAATAAGAATTTAAATTCAATGTTTTGAAAAGTTAAAAAAAAAAAAAGATTTTATTATTATCTAGTTCTTCATCCCAATTCAAATTAAGTAAATTTGCAAAAATATTCACCAAATGCAATTTTCTTAAAATTTTCGATTTTTTTTTATATTTATAAAACTTTTAGGTCAAAGTTTAATAAATAAACTTTTAATAAAAAATTTAATTAAATGTTTTGAAAAGTTAAAAAAAAATAAGATTTTATTATTTTCTAGTTCTTCATCCCAATTAAAATTAAGTAAACTTGAAAAAATATTCACAAAATGCATTTTTCTTAAAACTTTTCGAATTTCGTTTTATATATATAAAACTTTTAGGTCAAAGTTTAATAAATAAACTTTTAATAAGAATTTAAATTCAAAGTTTTGAAAAGTTTTAAAAAAAATTAAGATTTTATTATTTTCTAGTTCTTCATCCCAATTCAAATTAAGTAAACTTGGAAAAAATATTCACCAAATGCATTTTTCTTAAAATTTTCGAATTTTGTTTTATATTAATAAAACTTTTAGGTCAAAGTTAAATAAATAAACTTTTAATAAGATATTAAATTAAATGTTTTGAAAAGTTAAAAAAAAAGTAAGATTTTATTATTATCTAGTTCTTTATCTCAATTCAAATTAAGTAAATTGCAAAAATATTCACAAAATTGATTTTTCTTAAAACTTTTCGAATTTTGTTTTATATTTATAAAACTTTTAGGTCAAAGTTTAATAAATAGACTTTTAATAAGAATTTGAATTCAAAGTTTTGAAAAGTTTAAAAAACATTAATATTTTATTATTATCTAGTTCTTTATCCCAATTCAAATTAAGTAAATTGCAAAAATATTCACAAAATGCATTTTTCTTAAAACTTTTCGAATTTTGTTTTATATTTAAAAAAATGTTTAGTTCAAAGTTAAGTAAATAAACTTTTAATACGGATTTGAATTCAATGTTTTGAAAAGTTAAAAAAAATTAAGATTTTATTATTATATAGTTCTTTGTCTCAATTCAAATTAAGTAAATTGCAAAAATATTCACCAAATGCATTTTTCTTAAAACTTTTCGAATTTTGTTTTATATTTATAAAACTTTAAGGTCAAATAAATAAACCTTTAATAAGAATTTGAATTCAATGTTTTGAAAAGTTTAAAAAAAAATTAAGATTTTATTATTATCTGGTTCTTTTCCCAATTCAAATTAAATAAATTTCAAAAATATTCACAAAATGCATTTTTCTTAAAACTTTTCGAATTTTGTTTTATATTTATAAAAAATTTAGGTCAAAGTTTTAAAATAAAATTTTAATACGAATTTGAATTCAATGTTTTGAAATGTTAAAAAAAAAAAAGATTTTATTATTATCTAGTTTCTCAATTCAAATTAAGTAAAATGCAAAAAATATTCACAAAATGCATTTTTCTTAACACTTTTCGAATTTTGTTTTATATTTACAAAACTTTTAGGTCAAAGTTAAATAAATACACTTTTAATTAGAATTTCAATTCAATGTTTTGAAAATGTTTTTACGTTTTTTGTTTTTAAAGTTTAAAAAAAATTAAGATTTTATTATTATCTAGTTCCTTATCCCAATTAAAATTAAGTAAATTGCAGAAATATTCACAAACTGCATTTTTCCTAAAACTTTTCGAATTTTGTTTTATATTTATAAAACTTTTAGGTCAAAGTTTAATAAATAAGCTTTTAATAAGAATTTGAATTCAAAGTTTTGAAAAGTTTAAAAAAAATTAAGATTATATTATTATCTAGTTCTTATCCCAGTTCAAAATAAGTAAATTTCAAAAATATTCACAAAATGCATTTTTCTTAAAACTTTTCAAATTTTGTTTTATATTTATAAAATTTTAAGGTCAAATAAATAAACCTTTAATAAGAATTTGAATTCAATGTTTTGAAAAGTTTAAAAAATAAGAGGCACGACTGGGTCGCACGTACTTGCTCTTATGTGATAATCCTTTTTAAGTGCAGGCGTCTTTTTGACAAAGATTTTATTTTAATATTTTTTGTATGACGTGCAACTTCCTTAGAATCGTTTTGGGGTGAAGCTCGAACGAACATGCGTCACGACAAAGGGATAAACACATAAATATATAGGATTGTTAGCTTTTGCAGTTTTTTAGTGTAGTATTATCTTTCCACTTGCTGCTTACTGTTTATAATATAATACAAAGGACTTTTTTCAGTTAAATTTTCATTTTGGTATGGAAAAATTTGAACAACTGGCATAAAGATTCGTCGGAATCAGCAGTATGGCAATAATGCTAGGTAAAGGGACCTTTATACGTCCCAATAGGACCAATGGAATTTATAAAGGATTTAGGTACCTATAATAAGGTTGGAAGGAAGGTAGGTACTAAAATTAAGATACGTGTTCCAACTACTGTTAAGCGAGTAGGTATAGAGACAATATTAAAAGTTAACACAGTGGTTTTGTTTATTTATAGGAAGGTGTAAACTTTTGTTTTCTCGATTGAAATTTTTGCATTCAGTAGTAATCGAATAGTTTTTTTTATTTGTTAGTTGTTTTTGTGTGTTTATCAAAGGCTTCCTTATTTATTCTGTGCTTTTATGATGATGAAAAATACTTTAAAATACGTAAGTATGTATGTAATGTAGGTTGTCACTTTCTTTTATTTGACTAATGGCTAGGGCTTATCCGAGCAATATGAAATAAAATGTTGGGGAAAAAATTTTATGAAATCAAAAAAACACTATTCATAAAGTTTTTTGGAAAAAATGTTGTAAGCCATCTTATTTCTTTTGCTGTTTTCTATTTTATGAATTTTTCATTTCAAAATCGTTCGACCAGTTTTTTCAAAAAAATGTTTTTTTTGAAAAACTTTTCGAAAACATATTTAAAATTTTTTTTTAGTATGTCAATTATAAGAAATCTATAGTTTATACTAGGAGAAAAATTAAAAAAAAAATTTATAGATCCGTTTTCAAAATATTCAAAAAACAAAATATTTTTTTAAAAAAATTATTAAAATTTAAAAAAAAATGTTTTTGAAAATTTTGATAAGCAATATTATTTAAATCATAAAACACTACATATTTTGAAAATTTCATCAAAATCCGTCAATTAGTTTTCGAGAAAGTCTGATTTTAAAAAACCGGTCATATGGGAGGTACCGTTATAAAACTTTTTCTGAAAAATCCATTAAAATTAAAAGATAGATTTTGCACAGAAAACATCATTCTGAAAGTTTTATCAAAATCGTAGGAGCCGTTTTCGAGAAAAATAAGTTTTTTAATAAAAGTTATATGGCAGGTACCGTTAGTTTTGGAGCTAAAATGCCAATTCCAAAAATGGTCGGGTAGAGCACTCTAAAAATACTATATACCAAGTTTGAATCAAATCGGCCCAACCGTTTAGGCTGTAGATATCGATACGGACAGACAGACAGACAGACAGACAGACAGACAGACAGACGGACGGAATTTCTGGACCCACTTTTTTTGACTTCTCTATCATCGTAATATCATGTTTGATTGTTAGAATTTTTTTTTTTTTTTTACGAATGCATAACTTGCCTTATAGTCCCTATAATCGCAAGTAAAAATGAAGAGTTTATTATTATCTGGTTCTTATCCCAATTCAAATTAAGTAAATTTGCAAAAATATTCACAAAATGCATTTTTCTTAAAATTTTCGAATTTTGTTTTATATTTATAAAACTTTTAGGTCAAAGTTTAATAAATAAACTTTTAATAAGAATTTGAATTCAATGTTTTGAAAAGTTTAAAAAAAATAAGATTTTATCATTATCTAGTTCTTATCCCAATTCAAATTAAGTAAATTTTAAAAATATTCACAAAATGCATTTTTCTTAAAACTTTTCGAATTTTGTTTTATATTTATAAAACTTTTAGGTCAAAGATTAATAAATAAACTTTTAATAAGAATTTCAATTCATTGTTTCGAAAAGTTTAAAAAAAATTAAGATTTTATTTTTATCTAGTTCTTTATCATAATTCAAATTATGTAAATGGCAAAAATAATCACCAAATGCATTTTTCTAAAAACTTTTCGAATTTCGTTTTATATTTATAAAACTTTTAGGCCAAAATTTAATAAATAAACTTTTAATAAGAATTTGAATTCAATGTTTTGAAAAGTTCTTTATCTAAATTCAAATTAAGTAAATTGCAAAAATATTCACCAAATGCATTTTTCTTAAAACTTTTCGAATTTTGTTTTATATTTATAAAACTTTTAGGTCAAAGTTTAATAAATAAACTTTTAATAAGAATTTGAATTCAATGTTTTGAAAAGTTTAAAAAAAATAAGATTTTATCATTATCTAGTTCTTATCCCAATTCAAATTAAGTAATTTTCTAAAATATTCACAAAATGCATTTTTCGTAAAACTTTTCGAATTTTGTTTTATATTTATAATACTTTTAGGTCAAAGTTTAATAAATATACTTTTAATAAGAATTTAAATTCAAAGTTTTGAATAGTTTAAAAAAAATTAATATTTTATTATTATCTAGTTCTTTATCCCAATTCAAATTAAGTAAACTGCAAAAATATTCACAAAATGCATTTTTCTTAAATTTTTCGAATTTTTTTTTAGGTCAAAGTTTAATAAAAAAACTTTTAATAAGAATTTGAATTCAATGTTTTGAAAAGTTTAAAAAAAAAATTAAAATTTTATTATTATCTAGTTCTTTATCCCAATTGAAATTAAGTACATTGCAAAAATATTCACCAAATACATTTTTCTTAAAACTTTTCGAATTTTGTTTTATATTTATAAAACTTTTTGGTCAAAGTTTAATAAATAAACTTTTAATACGAATTTGAATTCAATGTTTTGAAAAGTTTAAACAAAATTACAATTTTATTATTTTCTAGTTCTTATCCCAATTCAAATTAAGTAAATTTCAAAAATATTCACAAAATGCATTTTCTTAAAACTTTTCGAATTTTGTTTTATATTAATAAAAGTTTTAGGTCAAAGTTTAATAAATAAACTTTTAATAAGAATTTGAATTCAATGTTTTGAAAAGTTTAGAAAAAAATAATATTTTATTATTATCTAATTCTTTATCCCAATGCAAATTAAGTAAATTGCAAAAATATTCACCAAATACATTTTTCTTAAAACTTTTCGAATTTTGTTTTATATTTATAAAACTTTTAGGTCAAAGTTCAATAAATAAACTTTAAATAAGAATTTGAATTCAATGTTTTGAAAAGTTTAAACAAAATTAAGATTTTATTATTACCTAGTTCTTTCCCAATTCAAATTAAGTAAATTTCAAAAATATTCACAAAATGCATTTTCTTAAAACTTTTCGAATTTTGTTTTATATTAATAAAAGTTTTAGGTCAAAGTTTAATAAATAAACTTTTAATACGAATTTGAATTCAATGTTTTGAAAAGTTTAGAAAAAATTAATATTTTATTATTATCTAATTCTTTATCCCAATGCAAATTAAGTAAATTGCAAAAATATTCACCAAATACATTTTTCTTAAAACTTTTCGAATTTTTTTTTATATTTATAAAACTTTTAGGTCAAAGTTTATTAAATAAACTTTTAATAAGAATTTGAATTCAATTTTTTGAAAAGTTCTTTATCCCAATTCAAATTAAGTAAATTGCAAAAATATTCACCAAATGCATTTTTCTTAAAACTTTTCGAATTTTGTTTTATATTTATAAAACTTTTAGGTCAAATAAATAAACCTTTAATAAGAATTTCAATTCAATGTTTTGAAATGTTTAAACAAAATTAATATTTTATTATTATCTGGTTCTTATCCCAATTCAAATTAAGTAAATTTCAAAAATATTCACAATATGCATTTTTCGTAAAACTTTTCGAATTTTGTTTTATATTTATAAAACTTTTAGGTCAAAGTTTAATAAATAAATTTTAATATGAATTTGAATTCAATGTTTTGAAAAGTTAAAAAAAAAATTTAGATTTTATTATTATCTAGTTCTGTATCCCAATTCAAATTAAGAAAATTGCAAAAATATTCACCAAATACATTTTTCTTAAAACTTTTCGAATTTTTTTTTTTATATTTTTAAAACTTTTAGGTCAAACTTTAATAAGTAAACTTTTAATAAGAATTTGAATTCAATGTTTTGAAAAGTTAAAAAAAAAATAAGATTTTATTATTATCTAGTTCTTCATCCCAATTCAAATTAAGTAAATTTCTAAAATATTCACAAAATGCATTTTTCGTAAAACTTTTCGAATTTTGTTTTATATTTATAAAACTTTTAGGTCAAAGTTAAATAAATAAAGTTTTAATAAGATATTAAATTAAATGTTTTAAAAAGTAAAAAAAAAAATTAAGATTTTATTATTATCTAGTTCTTTATCTCAATTCAAATTAAGTAAATTGCAAAAATATTCACAAAATGGATTTTTCTTAACCCCTTACCGCATACGAAGCCATAAATGGTTTCCTAAAATTTTAAGCTTTTTTTTCGTGGTTGTTATCAATTTTTGTTTTGATTAACGTTCACTCTTAATAAAACATACATTTGTCTAACGGAATTCCGTTATTTTTGTCGATGCAACACACAACTTGTCAAATTAGTCGAGAATTTGTGAAGCGTGTTCGGAGTTTAAAGCAAAGATCAATTGAAGGTGATTTTAAAATTAAAAATACTATAGAAAACAGTGAGTAAAAACCAAACAAAAAATTATTATATATTGTGTGAATATTCAAGAACTGGCAATTATAATGGGTTTTGTGTTGGTGCTTTTTTTACTTGATTGTTGATAGTTTTATTAAACTTGCCATATTTGGCTTCGTATGCATTCCCCACAAAACCCGGCCGTTCACATATGGCTTTATATGCATTCAATGGTGCTTTGGTTGTTTACAGAAATGTACCCTTCTAGCTTTTATGGAAGTTCCAAGCTGGTTAATCCCATTCCTGGTGATGGATTTTTGAGTGATGATGGATTGGTTTCAGACTCCGATAGTGAATATGATCCGCATTTTTCTCACCAAGAAGATAATGTAACCATTGCTTGGGTACTTTGGCGCCGAATCCACGAAAATGAATACATGCCGTTGTTTACTTTCAAACTTTCAGTTTCCGAACATTTGCGTAAATCAGGAAAGGTTTTAATTATGGCCTGAAAACGTGGTCGTCCGGCCGGAACACCGACCTCCAGTACTCCAACAACAAGTCGAGCAGCTACTCCACACAGCTTGTCGAATTCACCTATACCCAACAAAATGCCACGTAAGACTCCATACAGACATCAAGACTTACCTCTTGATACGGTGCGATCCGACTGCTTGGATCATTTCCCAGAATGGAAGAAAAAACAACGTCAATTATGCCAAAATTGTAACAAATATCGATCCTTTATACAATGCCAAAAATGTGAAGTATTCCTATGCCTCAATGAAAAACGAAATTGCTTTAAGGATTTTCACGAGACATAATTTCCGGTTATCTTTAATTCATACGAAGCCAAATATGAACCTTTTGTTTTTTGCCACAATGCATACGAAGCCATAAATGGATTGTTTATAAAATTTAAAAAATAAAAAACATTAATTTTTTTTTCTACTATAATTTACTTAATAAAGTCTAATTAAAGAAGTTTTCAGAAAAAAAAAAATTTTTTTCTACGCTTTCATAATTCATGCAATAAGGGGTTAAAACTTTTCGAATTTTGTTTTATATTTATAAAACTTTTAGGTCAAAGTTTAATAAATAAACTTTTAATAAGAATTTGAATTCAAAGTTTTGAAAAGTTTAAAAAGCATTTATATTTTATTATTATCTAGTTCTTTATCCCAATTCAAATTAAGTAAATTGCAAAAATATTCACAAAATGCATTTTTCTTAAAACTTTTCGAATTTTGTTTTATATTTATAAAACTTTTAGGTCAAAGTTTAATAAATAAACTTTTAATAAAAATTTTAATTCAATGTTTTGAAAAGTTAAAAACAAAAATAAGATTTTATTATTATCTAGTTCTTCATCCCAATTCAAATTAAGTAAATTTGCAAAAATATTCACAAAATGCATTTTTCTTAAAATTTTCGAATTTTATTTTATATTTATAAAACTTTTAGGTCAAAGTTTAATAAATAAACTTTTAATAAGAATTTGAATTCAATGTTTTGAAAAGTTTAAAAAAAATAAGATTTTATCATTATCTAGTTCTTATCCCAATTCAAATTAAGTAAATTTTAAAAATATTCACAAAATGCATTTTTCTTAAAACTTTTCGAACTTTGTTTTATATTTATAAAACTTTTAGGTCAAAGATTAATAAATAAACTTTTAATAAAAATTTCAATTCATTGTTTCGAAAAGTTTAAAAAAAATTAAGATTTTATTTTTATCTAGTTCTTTATCATAATTCAAATTATGTAAATGGCAAAAATAATCACCAAATGCATTTTTCTAAAAACTTTTCGAATTTCGTTTTATATTTATAAAACTTTTAGGCCAAAATTTAATAAATAAACTTTTAATAAGAATTTGAATTCAATGTTTTGAAAAGTTCTTTATCTAAATTCAAATTAAGTAAATTGCAAAAATATTCACCAAATGCATTTTTCTTAAAACTTTTCGAATTTTGTTTTATATTTATAAAACTTTTAGGTCAAAGTTTAATAAATAAACTTTTAATAAGAATTTGAATTCAATGTTTTGAAAAGTTTAAAAAAAATAAGATTTTATCATTATCTAGTTCTTATCCCAATTCAAAATAAGTAATTTTCTAAAATATTCACAAAATGCATTTTTCGTAAAACTTTTCGAATTTTGTTTTATATTTATAATACTTTTAGGTCAAAGTTTAATAAATATACTTTTAATAAGAATTTAAATTCAAAGTTTTGAATAGTTTAAAAAAAATTAATATTTTATTATTATCTAGTTCTTTATCCCAATTCAAATTAAGTAAACTGCAAAAATATTCACAAAATGCATTTTTCTTAAATTTTTCGAATTTTTTTTTAGGTCAAAGTTTAATAAAAAAACTTTTAATAAGAATTTGAATTCAATGTTTTGAAAAGTTTAAAAAAAAAATTAAAATTTTATTATTATCTAGTTCTTTATCCCAATTTAAATTAAGTACATTGCAAAAATATTCACCAAATACATTTTTCTTAAAACTTTTCGAATTTTGTTTTATATTTATAAAACTTTTTGGTCAAAGTTTAATAAATAAACTTTTAATACGAATTTGAATTCAATGTTTTGAAAAGTTTAAACAAAATTACAATTTTATTATTTTCTAGTTCTTATCCCAATTCAAATTAAGTAAATTTCAAAAATATTCACAAAATGCATTTTCTTAAAACTTTTCGAATTTTGTTTTATATTAATAAAAGTTTTAGGTCAAAGTTTAATAAATAAACTTTTAATAAGAATTTGAATTCAATGTTTTGAAAAGTTTAGAAAAAATTAATATTTTATTATTATCTAATTCTTTATCCCAATGCAAATTAAGTAAATTGCAAAAATATTCACCAAATACATTTTTCTTAAAACTTTTCGAATTTTGTTTTATATTTATAAAGCTTTTAGGTCAAAGTTTAATAAATAAACTTTTAATAAGAATTTGAATTCAATATTTTGAAAAGTTTAAACAAAATTAAGATTTTATTATTACCTAGTTCTTTCCCAATTCAAATTAAGTAAATTTCACAAATATTATCAAAATGCATTTTCTTAAAACTTTTCGAATTTTGTTTTATATTGATAAAACTTTTAGGTCAATGTTTTTTATATACAAAAAAAGAAGCTTTTACACAAATTCAAATGCGTCAGAGCGATACAACAACAACATAAGGAACAAATTTGGAACTGATCCCTTTAGCAGCGTTTCTCAAGACGTGTGTGGTAACCATCACCCTAACACCTACATCTAGTGAGGGTTGTCGTCGTAGCTTTTTTGTCGGCATACTTTTTGTTTTGATCTTGTTGATATGTTTCTGCTTCTTTAGCGTTTTTGAGTGTTTCCACTAAAGACTTCAAATATGGCGTAATTTGCGGAACGAAATTTTCGGATTCAACAATCGCTTTTATGTCATGTTGTACGTCATCGAAAGTACGAAGTTCTCGGCCAAATGTTAAGTAAGCCACTGAATAACCCGTGCTTTGGCAGAATGAAGTATTCATGGCAAATCTAATGGCAGCTAGGTTTTGTGACCATGAAGAGTGATTTTTTTCCACGAGAATAGAAAGTTGGGTCTTGAAGTCCCTGTTTTTTCTTTCCACAGGATTAGCTTGTGGATGGTAAACTGGGATAAAAGTTTGTTGTATGTTGAAACAAAACGTTAATTTGTGCATGATGCCCGATATGAATTGAACACCATTGTCGCTGATTATACGCCTTGGGAGTCCATATCGGAGAAATATTTCATCAATTAACGTCTTTGAACAGGCTTCGGCGGTAGCTTCTTTTAACTTGAACAATTCAATCCATCTGCTAGCTATATCTTCTATGATAAATATCCATTGATATTCATCGTTAGTTATTGGGAGTGGTCCGACCAAGTCGATTGCGATGATCTCAAAGCGTTGGCTGCTTGGAATTGTTTGAAGAAGTCCCGACGGTTTCAGATTGCTACTCTTGTAGCGTTGGCACTCAATGCAATTTCTAATATAAGTGGATATATCTGATCGCATACCAGGCCAAAAATATCTACTGGCAATTCGCGCTATGGTCCGTTTTACACCATAATGGCCTGCAGTTGCATCGTCGTGGTACGTTTGAAGAAAGTAGGTACGTTCTTTTTCTGGTATTACCAATTGAGCTTCTTCGTTATCTGTTTCACTCTCTTGGTAACAGTACAATACACCATCATTTAGCATGTATCCACGTTTTGACCATCGGATGAAATCTTCGTCGGAGGTTTCCAATGAGTTGATAATGGTTTTCAGTTTTGGATCATCAAGTTGGGATGCTCGTAGTTCCATAGATCCCTTCCTAGGCATGTCGACTTCAAAAGAACAGATTTCGCAGTTTTCTTTGTGTTCTTCCGGACAAGGTGGCTTTGAAAGTGTGTCTGCGACCACATTGGTACGTCCTGGTTTATACTCAATATTAATATTGAACAGCTGGAGTTGTAGTGCCCACCTCGCTAATCTACCCATTGGGGACTTGAGAGTCATAATCCATTTTAATGGTTGGTGATCGGTAATTAAGGTCACTTCTGACCCTTCGATGTATCCTCGAAATTTTAAAGTAGACCATACGATTGCCAATGCCTCTCGTTCCGTCGTAGAGTAATTTCTTTCACTATCACTCATCAGCCTGCAAGCATATTCAATTGGGTGTTCGTCAGCTCCCTCCCCCTGGAGTAAAACTGCCCCTAAAGCGTAACTACTGGCATCAGTTTTTAGTAAAAAAGGTAATTTCGAATCGGCTTGTCTGAGTATTGGTGCAGATGTCAAGAGCTCTTTAAGTGTAGCGAAGGCTTTCTGGTGCATGTCTGTCCAAGACCAGTTCACTCTTATTTTTGTTAGCTGACTTAATGGTTTTGACACATCGGCAAAATTAGGAATGAAACGCCGGTACCAAGAGCATGTTTGCAAAAAGGAAAGTACTTGTTTGACATTTCTTGGCTCTGGTCGATTCTTTATGACTTGTATCTTCTCGGGATCGGTACTGATACCATTGAAGTTTAAAAGATGGCCCAAATATTTCACCTCTTCGCAGCAAAATCGGCATTTATCTCTATTCACACGAAGCTCAAATTTGTTTAGTTTCTTAAAAACTTCTTCGAGATCTTTTATATGTTGGTTAAAAGAAGGGGAGCAAATAATGATATCATCCAAGTAAGCCACAATGAGGATATCTCCAAGTCCTGCCCTAAATCGATCAATTAGCCTCTGAAAAGTTGCAGGGGCATTCCTTAATCCGAAAGACATGCGTCTAAACTGGTATAGTCCAAAAGGAGTAATGAATGCTGTTTTGGCTTTATCATCATCATGTACCCCTATTTGCCAGTATCCTGCTTGTAGATCTAGGGTTGACTTAAATTTTGTGCTTTTTGCGTCGTGTAGTAGATCGTCAATTCTTGGCATGGAATATTTATCGGGGATGGTTTTCGAATTTAGCTGGCGATAATCGATACATATTCTTACCCCTCCGTCCTTTTTGGGAACCATCACTACTGGCGCAGCCCATGGTGACTCAGACTCCTCAATTATACCACTTTCGAGCATTATCCGAATCTCTTTTTTGAGCTGATCTCGTTTGGGTGGAGCAAGTCTATACGGCGGTAATGAGATTGGATCAGTGTCGCTAGTGTTGATTCTATGAGTTGCAAATGGAGTGACTGAATTTGGTGCACTAAATACATCTGCGTTTGCTTGCAAAAGATTTTCCAGTTGATTTCTGTTGATGGCTTCAAGGTTCATTCCATCAGAAGCTTGCAAGTATTGAATCTCGATTGAATATATTGGCAAAAAATATTAATCAAAGACTTCCTCCTCACTGGTTTTCGTCTTTTTATATTCGTTATTTTCGTTGTTAGTTTTTGTTAGTTTCGGAGTTATTTCACTTTCCGGTATAGCATCCTTAAAAATGGCTTGGATGGAATGTGGCGAATAGTCATTTGATTTCTTCTCCAAAATTGCAACACTTGGTCCATAGTATTCAGTGTCTTTGTGGTTTGGAGTAGTAGCAATGGGGCTTAGTAGTTCATGCTGCCGTAACCAGGTGGAAAAAACTGAGATTTCTCTAAGAACATCGGGAGAGTTTAGCACTTGTCTTCTTTTAAGATTTGGGGTTGTTGCTTTGATGTTTGTGTGATGCTTAGGTGTTTTTTGCGGTTCGAAATTATCCATGTAATCACCTGCCTGTTGCATACTATTTAACTCTATTGGCATTGGGTCCATAAAATCATATCTAATTTTAAGATCATCTTCAAAATACCAGTATTCTGGCCCATGTTTAAGACAATTCCAGCCTGTTGCATAAAATCTGCACCAATTAGGGTTCTATTTTTTGTGGCATTCGGGAGAGATATAAAATGAATTCTCCGCTCTCTGCCACCGATTTTCATGTTACAAATAGTGCATTGTACCATTCCCACAGTTGTTGTTCCATCGGCAAGGGTAACGTCCGCTTTAACCTTTTGGAACACGCACATGTTTTTTGTCATCAGTTTTTTCAGGCTGGCACTAGCTATGCTTGTCCGAGCAGCAGTATCCAAATATGCCTCACCAACTAGGCCGAACATATTGATATGAGCTATTGGAGCGGTTTTGCCGATTATAGTTGTCGATACCAAGTTAAACGAAAGGTAATTTGGACTTTCCTTTTTAACATTTTGACTACATTTTTGACAATTAGCTCGCGTAGTCCCAGGAGCTCCACATCCGTAACAAGCAAGAGTGGGTCTGACGGTATTTTATTTTACAATATTTTCTTGGAGACTTTTTAATTTGAAGCATTCTTCGCTCGTATGCCCACGTCGTCTACAGTGTGTGCATCGTTTTTTCTTGTTTATTGTCATTATTGAAAACTATTTTTCCGGAAACCTTAACTTCTAGAGTCTCAGCAGATACCATCTCTGCCTCTCTTCCTAACTGTAGTAGCTTCTCGTAGGAGTTTACAGCCTCACGAGATACTTGTTCTCGTATTTTTAACGTCAGAAAGCCGTAGATCATATCTATTTGCATGTCGTCTTTGATACTTTCAACTTGAGCGAATAAAATCCGTTTTTTGCAGACAAAGCTATCAATAGGTTCATTCGGCTGCTGTTTTGTGTCCATAATTTCATGAAACACACGCCAAGCTGGCTTAGGAGGTGAAAAACAGATCTGAGATGTAGTAGTCCTTCAAACGTGTTAACTTTTGCTTTTACGCCTACCCACCATGATGCGGCATAGTCCTCCAGTAGCATGGGCATAGCCTTTATAGTGTCCTCATCACTAATTTTTTCAATTTCTTTAAACGTTGAAATTGCTGCTATGAATTCCTCCAGTTTGTTGGTATCTCGATCTCCTCGGAATCGAGCCGTACACGTAGTAAATGAACCATCCCGATAGTTATTTACAGCGAGAGCTGCGATTAACTGCTGAAATTGCTCTGCGGATAAATTTGCCATAACGCTTTGTATTTGTTTTTGTTGTAATCGTTAACTGCGTCGTACTTCCTCTGTCATATAAAATAGTCCACAAGTTGGGCGCCAATTGTAGAGTCGTCTTAATCTCGAAAAGGAATCTCCTTTAAAAAAAAAAAAGAAGACGTGTATTTTCGTTTCTATTTTTATTTATTAACAGAGATTTTATTTTTAGAAATATTACAGTTTAAAACAAACAAACAAAATATGAACTATGTAGTAGTCTGAGAATTAAGAAAGAACCAGGAATCGCCTAGCTCGCTCCTTACCTCTCAAACTATTTCCTGAAACAATAAAGATAAATACGACCTAGGATTACCTTAAAGTGCCTTATTATCCTCACTGCTTCAATGCTACAGACAGAATGAATAGCTGCCTTCTGGGCAGCCTTTTATATACAAAAAAAAAGAATCTTTTACACAAATTCAAATGCGTCAGAGCGATAGAGCTCTGTTTTGTAAAAACACACATAAATAGGATAATAATAGAATTATGTTTTTTTTTTATAATTTAAGTATATTAAACTGAATTTAACTTATTATATTATGAATTATTATATTATGATATTTTTATATCATATATATATTATGAATTATTAAAAGATAGAAAATCTTATTTTATATATATGAATACATTTAATTAAATTTAAATACAAAACAATAAATTAATATAGCTGCTTCAATGTTTTGAAAAGTTTAAAAAAAATAAGATTTTATTATTATCTAGTTCTTTCTCAATTCAAATTAAGTAAATTGCAAAAATATTCATAAAATGCATTTTTCTTAAAACTTTTCGAATTTTGTTTTATATTTACAAAACTTTTAGGTCAAAGTTTAATAAATAAACTTTTAATAAGAATTTGAATTCAATATGTTTAAAAAAAAAAATAAGATTTTATTATTATCTAGTTCTTATCCCGATTCAAATTAAGTAAATTGCAAAAATATTCATAAAATGCATTTTTCTTAAAACTTTTCGAATTTTATTTTATATTTACAAAACTTTTAGGTCAAAGTTTAATAAATAGACTTTTAATAAGAATTTGAATTCAATGTTTTGAAATGTTTAAAAAAAATAAGATTTTATTATTATCTAGTTCTTATCCCAATTCAAATTAAGGAAATTGCAAAAATATTCACCAAATACATTTTTCTTAAAACTTTTCGAATTTTGTTTTATATATATAAAACTTTTAGGTCAAAGTTTAATAAATAAACTTTTAATAAGAATTTCAATTCAATGTTTTGAAAAGTTTAAAAAAAATTAAGATTTTATTATTATCTAGTTCCTTATCATAATTTGAATTGAGTAAATTGTAAAAATATTCACAAAATGCATTTTTCTTTAAACTTTTCGAATTTTGTTTTATATTTATAAAATTTTAGGTCAAAGTTTAATAAATAAATTTTAATATGAATTTGAATTCAATGTTTTGAAAAGTTTAAAAAAAATAAGATTTTATTATTATCTAGTTTCTGTATCCCAATTCAAATTAAGAAAATTGCAAAAATATTCACCAAATACATTTTTCTTAAGACTTTTTGAATTTTTTTTTATATTTATAAAACTTTTAGGTCAAAGTTTATTAAATAAACTTTTAATAAGAATTTGAATTCAATGTTTTGAAAAGTTCTTTATCCCAATTCTATTTAAGTAAATTACAAAAATATTCACCAAATGCATTTTTCTTAAAACTTTTCGAATTTTGTTTTATATTTATAAAACGTTAAGGTCAAATAAATAAACCTTTAATAAGAATTTGAATTCAATGTTTTGAAAAGTTTAAAAAAAATTAATATCTTATTATTATCTGGTTCTTATCCCAATTCAAATTAAGTAAATTTCTAAAATATTCACAAAATGCATTTTTCGTAAAACTTTTCGAATTTTGTTTTATATTTATAAAACTTTTAGGTCAAAGTTAAATAATTAAACTTTTAATAAGATATTAAATTAAATGTTTTGAAAAGTTAAAAAAAAATTAAGATTTTATTATTATCTAGTTCTTCATCCCAATTCAAAATAAGTAAATTTGCAAAAATATTCACCAAATTAAGTAAATTGCAAAAATATTCACAAAATGGATTTTTCTTAAAACTTTTCGAATTTTGTTTTATATTTATAAAACTTTTAGGTCACAGTTTAATAAATAAACTTTTAATAAGAATTTGAATTCAAAGTTTTAAAAGTTTAAAAAACATTAATATTTTATTATTATCTAGTTCTTCATCCCAATTCAAATTAAGTAAATTGCAAAAATATTCACCAAATACATTTTTCTTAAAACTTTTCGAATTTTGTTTTATATTTATAAAACTTTTTGGTCAAAGTTTAATAAATAAACTTTTAATAAGAATTTGAATTCAATGTTTTGAAAAAGTTTAAAAAAAATTAAGATTTTATTATTATCTGGTTTTTATCCCAATTCAAATTAAGTAGATTAAAAAAAATATTCACAAAATGCATTTTTCGTAAAACTTTTCGAATTTGGTTTTATATTTATAAAACTTTTAGGTAAAAGTTTAATAAATAAACTTTTAATACGAATTTGAATTTAATGTTTTGAAAAGTTTAAAAAAAAGTAAGATTTTATTATTATCTAGTTCCTCAATTCAAATTAAGTAAATTGCAAAAAATATTCACAAAATGCATTTTTCTTAAAACTTATCGAATTTTGTTTTATATTTATAAAACTTTTAGGTCAAAGTTAAATAAATAAACTTTTAAAAAGATATTAAATTAAATGTTTTGAAAAGTTAAAAAAATAAGATTTTATTATTATCTAGTTCTTTATCCCAATTCAAATTAAGTAAATTGAAAAATATTCACAAAATGGATTTTTCTTAAAACTTTTCGAATTTTGTTTTATATTTATAAAACTTTTAGGTCAAAGTTTAATAAATAAACTTTTAATAAGAATTTGAATTCAAAGTTTTGAAAAGTATAAAAAACATTAATATTTTATTATTATCTAGTTCTTTATCCCAATTCAAATTAAGTAAATGCAAAAATATTCACAAAATGCATTTTTGTTAAAACTTTTTGAATTTTGTTTTATATTTATAAAGTTTTTAGGTCAAAGTTTAACAAATAAACTTTTAATAAAAAATTTAATTGAATGTTTTAAAAAGTTAAAAAAAAATAAGATTTTATTATTATCTAGTTCTTCATCCCAATTCAAATTAAGTAAATTTGCAAAAATATTCACCAAATGCATTTTTCTTAAAATTTTCAAATTTTGTTTTATATTTATAAAACTTTTAGGTCAAAGTTTAATAAATAAACTTTTAATAAGAATTTGAATTCAAAGTTTTGAAAAGTTTTAAAAAAAATAAGATTTTATTATTATCTAGTTCTTATCCCAATTCAAATTAAGTAAATTGCAAAAATATTCATAAAATGCATTTTTCTTAAAACTTTTCGAATTTTGTTTTATATTTACAAAACTTTTAGGTCAAAGTTTAATAAATAAACTTTTAATAAGAATTTTAATTCAATGTTTTGAAATGTTTAAAAAAAAAATAAGATTTTAATATTATCTAGTTCTTATCCCAATTCAAATTAAGGAAATTGCAAAAATATTCACCAAATACATTTTTCTTAAAACTTTTCGAATTTTGTTTTATATTTTTAAAACTTTTAGGTCAAAGTTTAATAAATAAACTTTTAATAAGAATTTCAATTCAATGTTTTGAAAAGTTTAAAAAAAATTAAGATTTTATTATTATCTAGTTCCTTATCATAATTTGAATTGAGTAAATTGTAAAAATATTCACAAAATGCATTTTTCTTTAAACTTTTCGAATTTTGTTTTATATTTATAAAACTTTTAGGTCAAAGTTTAATAAATAAATTTTAATATGAATTTGAATTCAATGTTTTGAAAAGTTTAAAAAAAAATAAGATTTTATTATTATCTAGTTTCTGTATCCCAATTCAAATTAAGAAAATTGCAAAAATATTCACCAAATACATTTTTCTTAAAACTTTTCGAATTTTTTTGTTATATTTATAAAACTTTTAGGTCAAAGTTTATTAAATAAACTTTTAATAAGAATTTGAATTCAATGTTTTGAAAAGTTCTTTATCCCAATTCAAATTATGTAAATTGCAAAAATATTCACCAAATGCATTTTTCTTAAAACTTTTCGAATTTTGTTTTATATTTATAAAACTTTTAGGTCAAATAAATAAACCTTTAATAAGAATTTGAATTCAATGTTTTGAAAAGTTTAAAAAAAATTAAGATTTTATTATTATCTGTTTCTTTATCCCAATTCAAATTAAGTAAATTTCTGAAATATTCACAAAATGCATTTTTCGTAAAACTTTTGGAATTTTGTTTTATATTTATAAAACTTTAAGGTCAAAGTTAAATAAATAAACTTTTAATAAGATATTAAATTAAATGTTTTGAAAAGTTAAAAAAAAATAAGATTTTATTATTATCTAGTTCTTTATATCAATTCAAATTAAGTAAATTGCAAAAATATTCACAAAAAGATTTTTTTTAAAACTTTTCGAATTATGTTTTATATTTATAAAACTTTTAGGTCAAAGTTTAATAAATAAACTTTTAATAAGAATATGAATTCAAAGTTTTGAAATGTTTAAAAAACATTAATATTTTATTATTATCTAGTTCTCTATCCCAATTCAAATTAAGTAAATTAATATGACTTTGAATTCAATGCTTTGAAAAGTTTAAAAAAAATAAGATTTTATTATTATCTAGTTCCTTATCATAATTTGAATTGAGTAAATTGTAAAAATATTCACCAAATGCATTTTTCTTAAAATTTTCAAATTTTGTTTTATATTTATAAAACTTTTAGGTCAAAGTTTAATAAATAAACTTTTAATAAGAATTTGAATTCAAAGTTTTGAAAAGTTTTAAAAAAAATTAAATTTTATTAATATCTAGTTCTTATCCCAATTCAAATTAAGTAAATTGCAAAAATATTCATAAAATGCATTTTTCTTAAAACTTTTCGAATTTTGTTTTATATTTACAAAACTTTTAGGTCAAAGTTTAATAAATAAACTTTTAATAAGAATTTGAATTCAATGTTTTGAAAAGTTTAAAAAAAATTAAGATTTTATTATTATCTAGTTCCTTATCATAATTTGAATTGAGTAAATTGTAAAAATATTCACAAAATGCATTTTTCTTTAAACTTTTCGAATTTTGTTTTTTATTTATAAAACTTTTAGGTTAAAGTTTAATAAATAAATTTTAATATGAATTTGAATTCAATGTTTTGAAAAGTTTAAAAAAAAATAAGATTTTATTATTATCTAGTTTCTGTATCCCAATTCAAATTAAGAAAATTGCAAAAATATTCACCAAATACATTTTTCTTAAAACTTTTCGATTTTTTTTTATATTTATAAAACTTTTAGGTCAAAGCTTATTAAATAAACTTTTTATAAGAATTTGAATTCAATGTTTTGAAAAGTTCTTTATCCCAATTCTAATTAAGTAAATTACAAAAATATTCACCAAATGCATTTTTCTCAAAACTTTTCGAATTTTGTTTTATATTTATAAAACTTTTAGGTCAAATAAATAAACCTTTAATAAGAATTTGAATTCAATGTTTTGAAAAGTTTAAAAAAAATTAAGATTTTATTATTATCTGGTTCTTATCCCAATTCAAATTAAGTAAATTTCTAAAATATTCACAAAATGCATTTTTCGTAAAACTTTTCGAATTTTGTTTTATATTTATAAAAATTTTAGGTCAAAGTTAAATAATTAAACTTTTAATAAGATATTAAATTAAATGTTTTGAAAAGTATAAAAAAAAAATTAAGATTTTATTATTATCTAGTTCTTCATCCCAATTCAAATATAAGATAATAATAAGATTTTATTATTATCTGGTTCTTATCCCAATTCAAATTAAGTAAATTTGCAAAAATATTTACAAAATGCATTTTCTTAAAACTTTTCGAATTTTGTTTTATATTTATAAAACTTTTAGGTCAAAGTTTAATAAATAAACTTTTAATAAGAATTTGAATTCAATGTTTTGAAAAGTTTAAACAAAATTAAGATTTTATTATTACCCAGTTCTTCATCCCAATTCAAATTAAGTAAATTTGCAAAAATATTCACCAAATTAAGTAAATTGCAAAAATATTCACAAAATGGATTTTTCTTAAAACTTTTCGAATTTTTTTTTATATTTATAAAACTTTTAGGTCACAGTTTAATAAATAAACTTTTAATAAGAATTTGAATTCAAAGTTTTGAAAAGTTTAAAAAACATTAATATTTTATTATTATCTAGTTCTTCATCCCAATTCAAACTAAGTAAATTTGCAAAAATATTCACCAAATGCATTTTTCTTAAAATTTTCGAATTTTGTTTTATATTTATAAAACTTTTAGGTCAAAGTTTAATAAATTAATTTTAATATGAATTTGAATTCAATGTTTTGAAAAGTTTAAAAAAAAATTAAGATTTTATTATTATCTAGTTCTGTATCCCAATTCAAATTAAGAAAATTGCAAAAATATTCACCAAATACATTTTTCTTAAAACATTTCGATTTTTTTTTATATTTATAAAACTTTTAGGTCAAAGTTTATTAAATAAACTTTTAATAAGAATTTGAATTCAATGTTTTGAAAAGTTCTTTATCCCAATTCAAATTATGTAAATTGCAAAAATATTCACCAAATGCATTTTTATTAAAACTTTTCGAATTTTGTTTTATATTTATAAAACTTTTAGGTCAAATAAATAAACCTTTAATAAGAATTTGAATTCAATGTTTTGAAAATTTTAAAAAAAATTAAGATTTTATTATTATCTGGTTCTTATCCCAATTCAAATTAAGTAAATTTCTAAAATATTCACAAAATGCATTTTTCGTAAAACTTTTGGAATTTTGTTTTATATTTATAAAACTTTTTGGTCAAAGTTAAATAAATAAACTTTTAATAAGATATTAAATTAAATGTTTTGAAAAGTTAAAAAAAAAATAAGATTTTATTATTATCTAGTTCTTCATCCCAATTCAAATTGAGTAAATTTCACCAAATGCATTTTTCTTAAAATTTTCGAATTTTGTTTTATATTTATAAAAAATTTAGGTCAAAGTTTAATAAATAAACTTTTAATAAGAATTTGAATTCAATGTTTTAAAAAGTTAAAAAAAAATAAGATTTTATTATTATCTAGTTCTTCATCCCAATTCAAATTAAGTAAATTTGCAAAAATATTCACCAAATGCATTTTTCTGAAAATTTTCGAATTTCGTTTTATATTTATAAAACTTTTAGGTCAAAGTTTAATAAATAAATTTTAATATGAATTTGAATTCAATGTTTTGAAAAGTTTAAAAAAAAATTAAGATTTTATTATTATCTAGTTCTGTATCCCAATTCAAATTAAGAAAATTGCAAAAATATTCACCAAATACATTTTTCTTAAAATTTTTCGAATTTTGTTATATATTTATAAAACTTTTAGGTCAAAGTTTATTAAATAAACTTTTAATAAGAATTTGAATTCAATGTTTTGAAAAGTTCTTTATCCCAATTCAAATTAAGTAAATTGCAAAAATATTCACCAAATGCATTTTTCTTAAACCTTTTCGAATTTTGTTTTATATTTATAAAAATTTTAGGTCAAAGTTTAATAAATAAACTTTTAATAAAAATTTTAATTCAATGTTTTGAAAAGTTAAAAAAAAAAATAAGATTTTATTATTATCTAGTTCTTCATCCCAATTCAAATTAAGTAAGTTTTCAAAAATATTCACCAAATGCATTTTTCTTAAAATTTTCGAATTTTGTTTTATATTTATAAAACTTTTAGGTCAAAGTTAAATAAATAAACTTTTAATAAGAATTTGAATTCAATGTTTTGAAAAGTTAAAAAAAATAAGATTTTATCATTATCTACTTCTTATCTCAATTCAAATTAAGTAAATTGCAAAAATATTCATAAAATGCATTTTTCTTAAAACTTTTCGAATTTTGTTTTATATTTACAAAACTTTTAGGTCAAAGTTTAATAAATAAACTTTTAATAAGAATTTGAATTCAATGTTTTGAAATGTTAAAAAAAAAATAAGATTTTATTATTATCTAGTTCTTATCCCAATTCAAATTAAGGAAATTGCAAAAATATTCACCAAATACATTTTTCTTAAAACTTTTCGAATTTTGTTTTATATTTATAAAACTTTTTGGTCAAAGTTTAATAAATAAACTTTTAATAAGAATTTGAATTCAATGTTTTGAAAAGTTTAAAAAAATTTAAGATTTTATTATTATCTGGTTTTTATCCCAATTCAAATTAAGTAAATTAAAAAAATATTCACAAAATGCATTTTTCGTAAAATTTTTCGAATTTTGTTTTATATTTATAAAACTTTTAGGTAAAACTTTAATAAATAAACTTTTAATACGAATTTGAATTTAATGTTTTGAAAAGTTTAAAAAAAAAAATAAGATTTTATTATTATCTAGTTCCTCAATTCAAATTAAGTCAATTGCAAAAAATATTCACAAAATGCATTTTTCTTAAAACTTATAGAATTTTGTTTTATATTTATAAAACTTTTAGGTCAAAGTTAAATAAATAATCTTTTAATAAGATATTAAATTAAATGTTTTGAAAAGTTAAAAAAAAAATAAGATTTTATTATTATCTTGTTCTTTATCCCAATTCAAATTAAGTACATTGCAAAAATATTCACCAAATACATTTTTCTTAAAACTTTTTGAATTTTGTTTTATATTTATAAAACTTTTTTTAGGTCAAAGTTTAATAAATAAACTTTTAATACGAATTTGAATTCAATGTTTTGAAAAGTTTAAAAAAAATTAAGATTTTATTAGTATCTAGTTCTTCAATACAAATTAAGTAAATTGCAAAAATATTCACAAAATGGATTTTTCTTAAAAGTTTTCGAATTTTGTTTTATATTTATAAAACTTTTAGGTCAAAGTTTAATAAATAAACTTTTAATAAGAATTTGAATTCAAAGTTTTGAAAAGTATAAAAAACATTAATATTTTATTACTATCTAGTTCTTTATCCCAATTCAAATTAAGTAAATTTGCAAAAATATTCACCAAATTAAGTAAATTGCAAAAATATTCACAAAATGGATTTTTCTTAAAACTTTTCGAATTTTGTTTTATATTTATAAAACTTTATGGTCAAAGTTTAATAAATAAACTTTTAATAAGAATTTGAATTCAAAGTTTTGAAAAGTTTAAAAAACATTAATATTTTATTATTATCTAGTTCTTCATCCCAATTCAAATTAAGTAAATTTGAAAAAATATTCACCAAATGCATTTTTCTTAAAATTTTCGAATTTTGTTTTATATTTATAAAAATTTTAGGTCAAAGTTTAATAAATAAACTTTTAATAAGAATTTGAATTCAATGTTTTGAAAAGTTAGAAAAAAAATAAGATTTTATTATTATCTAGTCCTTCATCCCAATTCAAATTAAGTAAATTTGCAAAAATATTCACCAAATTAAGTAAATTGCAAAAATATTCACAAAATGGATTTTTCTTAAAACTTTTCGAATTTTGTTTTATATTTATAAAACTTTTAGGTCAAAGTTTAATAAATAAACTTTTAATAAGAATTTGAATTCAATGTTTTGAAAATTAAAAAAAAAAATAAGATTTTATTATTATCTAGTTCTTCATCCCAATTTAAATTAAGTAAATTGCAAAAATATTCACAAAAACTCATTTTTCTTTAAACTATTCGAATTTTGTTTTATATTTATAAAGCTTTTAGGTCAAAGTTGAATAAATAAACTTTTAATAAGAATTTGAATTCAATGTTTTGAAAAGTTTAAAAAATAATTAAGAATTTATTATTATCTAGTTTTGTATCCCAATTCAAATTAAGAAAATTGCAAAAATATTCACAAAAACTCATTTTTCTTAAAACTTTTCGAATTTTGTTTTATATTTATAAAACTCTTAGGTCAAAGTTTAATAAATAAATTTTAATATGAATTTGAATTCAATGTTTTGAAAAGTTCTTTATCCCAATTCAAATTAAGTAAATTGCAAAAATATTCACCAAATGCATTTTTCTTAAAATTTTCGAATTTTGTTTTATATTTATAAGACTTTTAGGTCAAAGTTTAATAAATAAACTTTTAATAAGAATTTGAATTCAATGTTTTGAAAAGTTTAAAAAAAATAAGGTTTTATTATTATCTAGTTCTTTATCATAATTTGAATTGAGTAAATTGTAAAAATATTCACAAAATGCATTTTTCTTTAAACTTTTCGAATTTTGTTTTATATTTATAAAACTCTTAGGTCAAAGTTTAATAAATATATGTTAATATGAATTTGAATTCAATGTTTTGAAAAGTTTAAAAAAAATTAAGATTTTATTCTTATCTAATTCTGTATCCCAATTCAAATTAAGAAAATTGCAAAAATATTCACCAAATACATTTTTCTTAAAACTTTTCGATTTTTTTTTTTTTATATTTATAAAACTTTTAGGTCAAAGTTTATTAAATAAACTTTTAATAAGAATTTGAATTCAATGTTTTGAAAAGTTCTTTATCCCAATTCAAATTAAGTAAATTACAAAAATATTCACCAAATGCATTTTTCTTAAAACTTTTCGAATTGTGTTTTATATTTATAAAACTTTTAGGTCAAATAAATAAACCTTTAATAAGAATTTGAATTCAATGTTTTGAAAAGTTTAAAAAAAAATAAAATTTTATTATTATCTGGTTCTTATTCCAATTCAAATTAAGTAAATTTCTAAAATATTCACAAAATGCATTTTTCGTAAAACTTTTCGAATTTTGTTTTATATTTATAAAACTTTTAGGTCAAAGTTTAATAAATAAACTTTTTATAAGAATTTGAATTCAATGTTTTGAAAAGTTAAAAAAAAAAATTAAGATTTTATTATTATCTAGTTCTTCATCCCAATTCAAATTAAGTAAATTTGCAAAAATATTCACCAAATTAAGTAAATTGCAAAAATATTCACAAAATGGATTTTTCTTAAAAGTTTTCGAATTTTGTTTTATATTTATAAAACTTTTAGGTCAAAGTTTAATAAATAAACTTTTAATAAGAATTTGAATTCAAAGTTTTGAAAAGTATAAAAAACATTAATATTTTATTATTATCTAGTTCTTCATCCCAATTCAAATTAAGTAAATTGCAAAAATATTCACAAAAACTCATTTTTCTTTAAATTATTCGAATTTTGTTTTATATTTATAAAGCTTTTAGGTCAAAGTTGAATAAATAAACTTTTAATAAGAATTTGAATTCAATGTTTTGAAAAGTTTAAAAAATAATTAAGAATTTATTATTATCTAGTTTTGTATCCCAATTCAAATTAAGAAAATTGCAAAAATATTCACAAAAACTCATTTTTCTTAAAACTTTTCGAATTTTGTTTTATATTTATAAAACTCTTAGGTCAGAGTTTAATAAATAAATTTTAATATGAATTTGAATTCAATGTTTTGAAAAGTTCTATATCCCAATTCAAATTAAGTAAATTGCAAAAATATTCACCAAATGCATTTTTCTTAAAATTTTCGAATTTTGTTTTATATTTATAAAACTCTTAGGTCAAAGTTTAATAAATAAATTTTAATATGAATTTGAATTCAATGTTTTGAAAAGTTTAAAAAAAATTAAGATTTTATTATTATCTAATTCTGTATCCCAATTCAAATTAAGAAAATTGCAAAAATATTCACCAAATACATTTTTCTTAAAACTTTTCGATTTTTTTTTTTATATTTATAAAACTTTTAGGTCAAAGTTTATTAAATAAACTTTTAATAAGAATTTGAATTCAATGTTTTGAAAAGTTCTTTATCCCAATTCAAATTAAGTAAATTACAAAAATATTCACCAAATGCATTTTTCTTAAAACTTTTCGAATTGTGTTTTATATTTATAAAACTTTTAGGTCAAATAAATAAACCTTTAATAAGAATTTGAATTCAATGTTTTGAAAAGTTTAAAAAAAAATAAAATTTATTATTATCTGGTTCTTATTCCAATTCAAATTAAGTAAATTTCTAAAATATTCACAAAATGCATTTTTCGTAAAACTTTTCGAATTTTGTTTTATATTTATAAAACTTTTAGGTCAAAGTTCAAAAAATAAACTTTTTATAAGAATTTGAATTCAATGTTTTGAAAAGTAAAAAAAAAAAAATTAAGATTTTATTATTATCTAGTTCTTCATCCCAATTCAAATTAAGTAAATTTGCAAAAATATTCACCAAATTATGTAAATTGCAAAAATATTCACAAAATGGATTTTTCTTAAAACTTTTCGAATTTTTTTTTATATTTATAAAAAATTTAGGTCAAAGTTTAATAAATAAACTTTTAATAAGAATTTGAATTCAATGTTTTGAAAAGTTAAAAAAAAAAATAAGATTTTATTATTATCTAGTTCTTCATCCCAATTCAAATTGAGTAAATTTGCAAAAATATTCACCAAATGCATTTTTCTTAAAAAACTTTTATGTCAAAGTTTAATAAATAAACTTTTAATAAGAATTTGAATTCAATGTTTTGAAAAGTTTAAAAATAAATTAAGATTTTATTATTATCTAGTTCATCATAATTCAAATGAATTATATTGCAAAAATATTCACCAAATGCATTTTTCTTAAAACTTTTCGAATTTTGTTTTATATTTATAAAACTTTTAGGTCAAAGTTTAATAAATAAACTTTTAATAAGAATTTGAATTCAATGTTTTGAAAAGTTCTTTATCCCAATTCAAATTATGTAAATTGCAAAAATATTCACAAAATGGATTTTTCTTAAGACTTTTCGAATTATGTTTTATATTTATAAAACTTTTAGGTCAAAGTTTAATAAATAAACTTTTAATAAGAATTTGAATTCAAAGTTTTGAAAAGTTTAAAAAACATTAATATTTTATTATTATCTAGTTCTTTTTCCCAATTCAAATTAAGTAAATTGCAAAAATATTCACAAAATGCATTTTTCTTTAAACTTTTCGAATTTTGTTTTATATTTATAAAACTTTTAAGTCAAAGTTTAATAAATAAACTTTTAATAAAAAATTTAATTCAATGTTTTGAAAAGTTAAAAAAAAAATAAGATTTTATTATTATCTAGTTCTTCATCCCAATTCAAATTAAGTAAATTTGCAAAAATATTCACCAAATGCATTTTTCTTAAAATTTTCGAATTTTGTTATATATTTATAAAACTTTTAGGTCAAAGTTTAATAAATAAACTTTTAATAAGAATTTGAATTCAATGTTTTGAAAAGTTCTTTATCCCAATTCAAATTAAGTAAATTGCAAAAATATTCACCAAATGCATTTTTCTTAAAACTTTTCGAATTTTGTTTTATATTTATAAAACTTTTAGGTCAAATAAATAAACCTTTAATAAGAATTTGAATTCAATGTTTTGAAAAGTTTAAAAAAAATTAAGATTTTATTATTATCTGGTTCTTATTCCAATTCAAATTAAGTAAATTTCTAAAATATTCACAAAATGCATTTTTCGTAAAACTTTTCGAATTTTGTTTTATATTTATAAAACTTTTAGGTCAAAGTTTAATAAATAAACTTTTAATAAGAATTTGAATTCAATGTTTTGAAAAGTTAAAAAAAAAAATAAGATTTTATTATTATCTAGTTCTTCATCCCAATTCAAATTAAGTAAATTTGCAAAAATATTCACCAAATTAAGTAAATTGCAAAAATATTCACAAAATGGATTTTTCTTAAAACTTTTCAAATTTTGTTTTATATTTATAAAACTTTTAGGTCAAAGTTTAATAAATAAACTTTTAATAAGAATTTGAATTCAAAGTTTTGAAAAGTTTAAAAAACATTAATATTTTATTATTATCTAGTTCTTCATCCCAATTCAAATTAAGTAAATTTGAAAAAATATTCACCAAATGCATTTTTCTTAAAATTTTCGAATTTTGTTTTATATTTATAAAACTTTTAGGTCAAAGTTTAATAAATAAACTTTTAATAAGAATTTGAATTCAATGTTTTGAAAAGTTAAAATAAAATAAGATTTTATTATTATCTAGTTCTTCATCCCAATTCAAATTGAGTAAATTTGCAAAAATATTCACCAAATGCATTTTTCTAAAATTTTCGAATTTTGTTTTATATTTATAAAACTTTTAGGTCAAAGTTTAATAAATAAACTTTTAATAAGAATTTGAATTCAATGTTTTTAAAAATTAAAAAAAAAAAATAAGATTTTATTATTATCTAGTTCTTCATCCCAATTCAAATTAAGTAAATTTGCAAAAATATTCACCAAATGCATTTTTCTGAAAATTTTCGAATTTTGTTTTATATTTATAAAACTTTTAGGTCAAAGTTTAATAAATAAATTTTAATATGAATTTGAATTCAATGTTTTGAAAAGTTTAAAAAAAAATTAAGATTTTATTATTATCTAGTTCTGTATCCCAATTCAAATTAAGAAAATTGCAAAAATATTCACAAAATGGATTTTTCTTAAGACTTTTCGAATTATGTTTTATATTTATAAAACTTTTAGGTCAAATAAATAAACCTTTAATAAGAATTTGAATTCAATGTTTTGAAAAATTTAAAAAAAATTAAGATTTTATTATTATCTGGTTCTTATCCCAATTCAAATTAAGTAAATTTCTAAAATATTCACAAAATGCATTTTTCGTAAAACTTTTGGAAATTTGTTTTATATTTATAAAACTTTTAGGTCAAAGTTAAATAAATAAACTTTTAATAAGAATTTCAATTCAATGTTTTGAAAAGTTTAAAAAAAATTAAGATTTTATTATTATCTAGTTCTTTATCTCAATTCAAATTAAGTAAATTGCAAAAATATTCACAAAATGGATTTTTCTTAAGACTTTTCGAATTATGTTTTATATTTATAAAACTTTTAGGTCAAAGTTTAATAAATAAACTTTTAATAAGAATTTGAATTCAAAGTTTTGAAAAGTTTAAAAAACATTAATATTTTATTATTATCTAGTTCTTTATCCCATTTCAAATTAAGTAAATTGCAAAAATATTCACAAAATGCATTTTTCTTTAAACTTTTCGAATTTTGTTTTATATTTATAAAACTTTTAGGTCAAAGTTTAATAAATAAACTTTTAATAAAAATTTTAATTCAATGTTTTGAAAAGTTAAAAAAAAAATAAGATTTTATCATTATCTAGTTCTTATCCCAATTCAAATTAAGTAAATTGCAAAAATATTCATAAAATGCATTTTTCTTAAAACTTTTCGAATTTTGTTTTATATTTACAAAACTTTTAGGTCAAAGTTTAATAAATAAACTTTTAATAAGAATTTGAATTCAATGTTTTGAAATGTTAAAAAAAAAAATAAGATTTTATTATTATCTAGTTCTTATCCCAATTCAAATTGAGTAAATTGTAAAAATATTCACAAAATGCATTTTTCTTTAAACTTTTCATATTTTGTTTTATATTTATAAAACTTTTAGGTCAAAGTTTATTAAATAAATTTTAATATGAATTTGAATTCAATGTTTTGAAAAGTTTAAAAAAAATAAGATTTTATTATTATCTAGTTCTGTATCCCAATCCAAATTAAGAAAATTGCAAAAATATTCACCAAATACATTTTTCTTAAAACTTTTCAAATTTTTTTTTTATATTTATAAAACTTTTAGGTCAAAGTTTATTAAATAAACTTTTAATAAGAATTTGAATTCAAAGTTTTGAAAAGTTTAAAAAACATTAATATTTTATTATTATCCCATTCTTCATCCATATTCAAATTAAGTAAATTTGAAAAAATATTCACCAAATGCATTTTTCTTAAATTTTTCGAATTTTGTTTTATATTTATAAAAATTTTAGGTCAAAGTTTAATAAATAAACTTTTAATAAGAATTTGAATTCAATGTTTTGAAAAGTTAGAAAAAAAAATAAGATTTTATTATTATCTAGTTCTTCATCCCAATTCAATTTAAGTAAATTTGTAAAAATATTCACCAAATTAAGTAAATTGCAAAAATATTCACAAAATGGATTTTTCTTAAAACTTTTCGAATTTTGTTTTATACTTATAAAACTTTTAGGTCAAAGTTTAATAAATAAACTTTTAATAAGAATTTGAATTCAAAGTTTTGAAAAGTTTCTTCATCCCAATTCAAATTAAGTAAATTTGAAAAAAATATTCACCAAATGCATTTTTCTTAAAATTTTCGAATTTTGTTTTATATTTATAAAACCTTTAGGTCAAAGTTTAATAAATAAACTTTTAATAAGAATTTGAATTCAAAGTTTTGAAAAGTTAAAAAAAAAATAAGATTTTATTATTATCTAGTTCTTCATCCCAATTCAAATTAAGTAAATTGCAAAAATATTCAAAAAACTCATTTTTCTTTAAACTATTCGAATTTAGTTTTATATTTATAAAACCTTTAGGTCAAAGTTTAATAAATAAACTTTTAATAAGAATTTGAATTCAATGTTTTGAAAAATTTAAAAAAAATTAAGATTTTATTATTATCTGGTTCTTATCCCAATTCAAATTAAGTAAATTTCTAAAATATTCACAAAATGCATTTTTCGTAAAACTTTTGGAAATTTGTTTTATATTTATAAAACTTTTAGGTCAAAGTTAAATAAATAAACTTTTAATAAGAATTTCAATTCAATGTTTTGAAAAGTTTAAAAAAAATTAAGATTTTATTATTATCTAGTTCTTTATCTCAATTCAAATTAAGTAAATTGCAAAAATATTCACAAAATGGATTTTTCTTAAGACTTTTCGAATTATGTTTTATATTTATAAAACTTTTAGGTCAAAGTTTAATAAATAAACTTTTAATAAGAATTTGAATTCAAAGTTTTGAAAAGTTTAAAAAACATTAATATTTTATTATTATCTAGTTCTTTATCCCAATTCAAATTAAGTAAATTGCAAAAATATTCACAAAATGCATTTTTCTTTAAACTTTTCGAATTTTGTTTTATATTTATAAAACTTTTAGGTCAAAGTTTAATAAATAAACTTTTAATAAAAATTTTAATTCAATGTTTTGAAAAGTTAAAAAAAAAACAAGATTTTATTATTATCTAGTTCTTCATCCCAATTCAAATTAAGTAAATTTGCAAAAATATTCACCAAATGCATTTTTCTTAAAATTTTCGAATTTTGTTATATATTTATAAAACTTTTAGGTCAAAGTTTAATAAATAAACTTTTAATAAGAATTTGAATTCAATGTTTTGAAAAGTTAAAAAAAATAAGATTTTATCATTATCTAGTTCTTATCCCAATTCAAATTAAGTAAATTGCAAAAATATTCATAAAATGCATTTTTCTTAAAACTTTTCGAATTTTGTTTTATATTTATAAAACTTTTTGGTCAAAATTTAATAAATAACTTTTCGAATTGTGTTTTATATTTATAAAACTCTTAGGTCAAAGTTTAGTAAATAAATTTTAATATGAATTTGAATTCAATGTTTTGAAAAGTTTAAAAATAAATTAAGATTTTATTATTATCTAGTTCATCATAATTCAAATGAATTATATTGCACAAATATTCACCAAATGCATTTTTCTTAAAACTTTTCGAATTTTGTTTTATATTTATAAAACTTTTAGGTCAAAGTTTAATAAATAAACTTTTAATAAGAATTTGAATTCAATGTTTTGAAAAGTTCTTTATCCCAATTCAAATTAAGTAAATTGCAAAAATATTCACCAAATGCATTTTTCTTAAAACTTTTCGAATTTTGTTTTATATTTATAAAACTTTTAGGTCAAATAAATAAACCTTTAATAAGAATTTGAATTCAATGTTTTGAAAAGTTTAAAAAAAATTAAGATTTTATTATTATCTGGTTCTTATTCCAATTCAAATTAAGTAAATTTCTAAAATATTCACAAAATGCATTTTTCGTAAAACTTTTCGAATTTTGTTTTATATTTATAAAACTTTTAGGTCAAAGTTTAATAAATAAACTTTTAATAAGAATTTGAATTCAATGTTTTGAAAAGTTAAAAAAAAAAATAAGATTTTATTATTATCTAGTTCTTCATCCCAATTCAAATTAAGTAAATTTGCAAAAATATTCACCAAATTAAGTAAATTGCAAAAATATTCACAAAATGGATTTTTCTTAAAACTTTTCAAATTTTGTTTTATATTTATAAAACTTTTAGGTCAAAGTTTAATAAATAAACTTTTAATAAGAATTTGAATTCAAAGTTTTGAAAAGTTTAAAAAACATTAATATTTTATTATTATCTAGTTCTTCATCCCAATTCAAATTAAGTAAATTTGAAAAAATATTCACCAAATGCATTTTTCTTAAAATTTTCGAATTTTGTTTTATATTTATAAAACTTTTAGGTCAAAGTTTAATAAATAAACTTTTAATAAGAATTTGAATTCAATGTTTTGAAAAGTTAAAATAAAATAAGATTTTATTATTATCTAGTTCTTCATCCCAATTCAAATTGAGTAAATTTGCAAAAATATTCACCAAATGCATTTTTCTAAAATTTTCGAATTTTGTTTTATATTTATAAAACTTTTAGGTCAAAGTTTAATAAATAAACTTTTAATAAGAATTTGAATTCAATGTTTTTAAAAATTAAAAAAAAAAAATAAGATTTTATTATTATCTAGTTCTTCATCCCAATTCAAATTAAGTAAATTTGCAAAAATATTCACCAAATGCATTTTTCTGAAAATTTTCGAATTTTGTTTTATATTTATAAAACTTTTAGGTCAAAGTTTAATAAATAAATTTTAATATGAATTTGAATTCAATGTTTTGAAAAGTTTAAAAAAAAATTAAGATTTTATTATTATCTAGTTCTGTATCCCAATTCAAATTAAGAAAATTGCAAAAATATTCACAAAATGGATTTTTCTTAAGACTTTTCGAATTATGTTTTATATTTATAAAACTTTTAGGTCAAATAAATAAACCTTTAATAAGAATTTGAATTCAATGTTTTGAAAAATTTAAAAAAAATTAAGATTTTATTATTATCTGGTTCTTATCCCAATTCAAATTAAGTAAATTTCTAAAATATTCACAAAATGCATTTTTCGTAAAACTTTTGGAAATTTGTTTTATATTTATAAAACTTTTAGGTCAAAGTTAAATAAATAAACTTTTAATAAGAATTTCAATTCAATGTTTTGAAAAGTTTAAAAAAAATTAAGATTTTATTATTATCTAGTTCTTTATCTCAATTCAAATTAAGTAAATTGCAAAAATATTCACAAAATGGATTTTTCTTAAGACTTTTCGAATTATGTTTTATATTTATAAAACTTTTAGGTCAAAGTTTAATAAATAAACTTTTAATAAGAATTTGAATTCAAAGTTTTGAAAAGTTTAAAAAACATTAATATTTTATTATTATCTAGTTCTTTATCCCATTTCAAATTAAGTAAATTGCAAAAATATTCACAAAATGCATTTTTCTTTAAACTTTTCGAATTTTGTTTTATATTTATAAAACTTTTAGGTCAAAGTTTAATAAATAAACTTTTAATAAAAATTTTAATTCAATGTTTTGAAAAGTTAAAAAAAAAATAAGATTTTATCATTATCTAGTTCTTATCCCAATTCAAATTAAGTAAATTGCAAAAATATTCATAAAATGCATTTTTCTTAAAACTTTTCGAATTTTGTTTTATATTTACAAAACTTTTAGGTCAAAGTTTAATAAATAAACTTTTAATAAGAATTTGAATTCAATGTTTTGAAATGTTAAAAAAAAAAATAAGATTTTATTATTATCTAGTTCTTATCCCAATTCAAATTGAGTAAATTGTAAAAATATTCACAAAATGCATTTTTCTTTAAACTTTTCATATTTTGTTTTATATTTATAAAACTTTTAGGTCAAAGTTTATTAAATAAATTTTAATATGAATTTGAATTCAATGTTTTGAAAAGTTTAAAAAAAATAAGATTTTATTATTATCTAGTTCTGTATCCCAATCCAAATTAAGAAAATTGCAAAAATATTCACCAAATACATTTTTCTTAAAACTTTTCAAATTTTTTTTTTATATTTATAAAACTTTTAGGTCAAAGTTTATTAAATAAACTTTTAATAAGAATTTGAATTCAAAGTTTTGAAAAGTTTAAAAAACATTAATATTTTATTATTATCCCATTCTTCATCCATATTCAAATTAAGTAAATTTGAAAAAATATTCACCAAATGCATTTTTCTTAAATTTTTCGAATTTTGTTTTATATTTATAAAAATTTTAGGTCAAAGTTTAATAAATAAACTTTTAATAAGAATTTGAATTCAATGTTTTGAAAAGTTAGAAAAAAAAATAAGATTTTATTATTATCTAGTTCTTCATCCCAATTCAATTTAAGTAAATTTGTAAAAATATTCACCAAATTAAGTAAATTGCAAAAATATTCACAAAATGGATTTTTCTTAAAACTTTTCGAATTTTGTTTTATACTTATAAAACTTTTAGGTCAAAGTTTAATAAATAAACTTTTAATAAGAATTTGAATTCAAAGTTTTGAAAAGTTTCTTCATCCCAATTCAAATTAAGTAAATTTGAAAAAAATATTCACCAAATGCATTTTTCTTAAAATTTTCGAATTTTGTTTTATATTTATAAAACCTTTAGGTCAAAGTTTAATAAATAAACTTTTAATAAGAATTTGAATTCAAAGTTTTGAAAAGTTAAAAAAAAATAAGATTTTATTATTATCTAGTTCTTCATCCCAATTCAAATTAAGTAAATTGCAAAAATATTCAAAAAACTCATTTTTCTTTAAACTATTCGAATTTAGTTTTATATTTATAAAGCTTTTAGGTCAAAGTTGAATAAATAAACTTTTAATAAGAATTTGATTTCAATGTTTTGAAAAGTTTAAAAAAAAATTAAGAATTTATTATTATCTAGTATTGTATCCCAATTCAAATTAAGAAAATTGCAAAAATATTCACCAAATACATTTTTCGTAAAACTTTTCGAATTTTTTTTATATTTATAAAACTTTTAGGTCAAAGTTTATTAAATCAACTTTTAATAAGAATTTGAATTCAATGTTTTGAAAAGTTCTTTATCCCAATTCAAATTAAGTAAATTGCAAAAATATTCACAAAATGGATTTTTCTTAAGACTTTTCGAATTATGTTTTATATTTATAAAACTTTTAGGTCAAATAAATAAACCTTTAATAAGAATTTGAATTCAATGTTTTGAAAAATTTAAAAAAAATTAAGATTTTATTATTATCTGGTTCTTATCCCAATTCAAATTAAGTAAATTTCTAAAATATTCACAAAATGCATTTTTCGTAAAACTTTTGGAAATTTGTTTTATATTTATAAAACTTTTAGGTCAAAGTTAAATAAATAAACTTTTAATAAGAATTTCAATTCAATGTTTTGAAAAGTTTAAAAAAAATTAAGATTTTATTATTATCTAGTTCTTTATCTCAATTCAAATTAAGTAAATTGCAAAAATATTCACAAAATGGATTTTTCTTAAGACTTTTCGAATTATGTTTTATATTTATAAAACTTTTAGGTCAAAGTTTAATAAATAAACTTTTAATAAGAATTTGAATTCAAAGTTTTGAAAAGTTTAAAAAACATTAATATTTTATTATCATCTAGTTCTTTATCCCAATTCAAATTAAGTAAATTGCAAAAATATTCACAAAATGCATTTTTCTTTAAACTTTTCGAATTTTGTTTTATATTTATAAAACTTTTAGGTCAAAGTTTAATAAATAAACTTTTAATAAAAATTTTAATTCAATGTTTTGAAAAGTTAAAAAAAAAACAAGATTTTATTATTATCTAGTTCTTCATCCCAATTCAAATTAAGTAAATTTGCAAAAATATTCACCAAATGCATTTTTCTTAAAATTTTCGAATTTTGTTATATATTTATAAAACTTTTAGGTCAAAGTTTAATAAATAAACTTTTAATAAGAATTTGAATTCAATGTTTTGAAAAGTTAAAAAAAATAAGATTTTATCATTATCTAGTTCTTATCCCAATTCAAATTAAGTAAATTGCAAAAATATTCATAAAATGCATTTTTCTTAAAACTTTTCGAATTTTGTTTTATATTTACAAAACTTTTAGGTCAAAGTTTAATAAATAAATTTTTAATAAGAATTTGAATTCAATGTTTTGAAATGTTAAAAAAAAAATAAGATTTTATTATTATCTAGTTCTTATCCCAATTCAAATTAAGGAAATTGCAAAAATATTCACCAAATACATTTTTCTTAAAACTTTTCGAATTTTGTTTTATATTTATAAAACTTTTTGGTCAAAATTTAATAAATAAACTTTTAATAAGAATTTGAATTCAATGTTTTGAAAAGTTTAAAAAAAATTAAGATTTTATTATTATCTGGTTTTTATCCCAATTCAAATTAAGTAAATTAAAAAAATATTCACAAAATGCATTTTTCGTAAAATTTTTCGAATTTTGTTTTATATTTATAAAACTTTTAGGTAAAAGTTTAATAAATAAACTTTTAATACGAATTTGAATTTAATGTTTTGAAAAGTTTAAAAAAAAATAAGATTTTATTATTATCTAGTTCTTTATCATAATTTGAATTGAGTAAATTGTAAAAATATTCACAAAATGCATTTTTCTTTAAACTTTTCATATTTTGTTTTATATTTATAAAACTTTTAGGTCAAAGTTTATTAAATAAATTTTAATATGAATTTGAATTCAATGTTTTGAAAAGTTTAAAAAAAATAAGATTTTATTATTATCTAGTTCTGTATCCCAATCCAAATTAAGAAAATTGCAAAAATATTCACCAAATACATTTTTCTTAAAACTTTTCAAATTTTTTTTTTATATTTATAAAACTTTTAGGTCAAAGTTTATTAAATAAACTTTTAATAAGAACTTGAATTCAAAGTTTTGAAAAGTTTAAAAAACATTAATATTTTATTATTATCCCATTCTTCATCCATATTCAAATTAAGTAAATTTGAAAAAATATTCACCAAATGCATTTTTCTTAAATTTTTCGAATTTTGTTTTATATTTATAAAAATTTTAGGTCAAAGTTTAATAAATAAACTTTTAATAAGAATTTGAATTCAATGTTTTGAAAAGTTAGAAAAAAAAATAAGATTTTATTATTATCTAGTTCTTCATCCCAATTCAATTTAAGTAAATTTGCAAAAATATTCACCAAATTAAGTAAATTGCAAAAATATTCACAAAATGGATTTTTCTTAAAACTTTTCGAATTTTGTTTTATATTTATAAAACTTTTAGGTCAAATAAATAAACCTTTAATAAGAATTTGAATTCAATGTTTTGAATAATTTAAAAAAAATTAAGATTTTATTATTATCTGGTTCTTATCCCAATTCAAATTAAGTAAATTTCTAAAATATTCACAAAATGCATTTTTCGTAAAACTTTTGGAAATTTGTTTTATATTTATAAAACTTTTAGGTCAAAGTTAAATAAATAAACTTTTAATAAGAATTTCAATTCAATGTTTTGAAAAGTTTAAAAAAAATTAAGATTTTATTATTATCTAGTTCTTTATCTCAATTCAAATTAAGTAAATTGCAAAAATATTCACAAAATGGATTTTTCTTAAGACTTTTCGAATTATGTTTTATATTTATAAAACTTTTAGGTCAAAGTTCAATAAATAAACTTTTAATAAGAATTTGAATTCAAAGTTTTGAAAAGTTTAAAAAACATTAATATTTTATTATTATCTAGTTCTTTATCCCAATTCAAATTAAGTAAATTGCAAAAATATTCACAAAATGCATTTTTCTTTAAACTTTTCGAATTTTGTTTTATATTTATAAAACTTTTAGGTCAAAGTTTAATAAATAAACTTTTAATAAAAATTTTAATTCAATGTTTTGAAAAGTTAAAAAAAAAATAAGATTTTATTATTATCTAGTTCTTCATCCCAATTCAAATTAAGTAAATTTGCAAAAATATTCACCAAATGCATTTTTCTTAAAATTTTCGAATTTTATAAAACTTTTAGGTCAAAGTTTAATAAATAAACTTTTAATAAGAATTTCAATTCAATGTTTTGAAAAGTTAAAAAAAATAAGATTTTATCATTATCTAGTTCTTATCCCAATTCAAATTAAGTAAATTGCAAAAATATTCATAAAATGCATTTTTCTTAAAACTTTTCGAATTTTGTTTTATATTTACAAAACTTTTAGGTCAAAGTTTAATAAATAAATTTTTAATAAGAATTTGAATTCAATGTTTTGAAATGTTAAAAAAAAAAATAAGATTTTATTATTATCTAGTTCTTATCCCAATTCAAATTAAGGAAATTGCAAAAATATTCACCAAATACATTTTTCTTAAAACTTTTCGAATTTTGTTTTATATTTATAAAACTTTTAGGTAAAAGTTTAATAAATAAACTTTTAATACGAATTTGAATTTAATGTTTTGAAAAGTTTAAAAAAAAATAAGATTTTATTATTATCTAGTTCTTTATCATAATTTGAATTGAGTAAATTGTAAAAATATTCACAAAATGCATTTTTCTTTAAACTTTTCATATTTTGTTTTATATTTATAAAACTTTTAGGTCAAAGTTTATTAAATAAATTTTAATATGAATTTGAATTCAATGTTTTGAAAAGTTTAAAAAAAATAAGATTTTATTATTATCTAGTTCTGTATCCCAATCCAAATTAAGAAAATTGCAAAAATATTCACCAAATACATTTTTCTTAAAACTTTTCAAATTTTTTTTTTATATTTATAAAACTTTTAGGTCAAAGTTTATTAAATAAACTTTTAATAAGAATTTGAATTCAAAGTTTTGAAAAGTTTAAAAAACATTAATATTTTATTATTATCCCATTCTTCATCCATATTCAAATTAAGTAAATTTGAAAAAATATTCACCAAATGCATTTTTCTTAAATTTTTCGAATTTTGTTTTATAATTATAAAAATTTTAGGTCAAAGTTTAATAAATAAACTTTTAATAAGAATTTGAATTCAATGTTTTGAAAAGTTAGAAAAAAAATAAGATTTTATTATTATCTAGTTCTTCATCCCAATTTAATTTAAGTAAATTTGCAAAAATATTCACCAAATTAAGTAAATTGCAAAAATATTCACAAAATGGATTTTTCTTAAAATTTTCGAATTTTGTTTTATATTTATAAAACCTTTAGGTCAAAGTTTAATAAATAAACTTTTAATAAGAATTTGAATTCAAAGTTTTGAAAAGTTAAAAAAAAAATAAGATTTTATTATTATCTAGTTCTTCATCCCAATTCAAATTAAGTAAATTGCAAAAATATTCAAAAAACTCATTTTTCTTTAAACTATTCGAATTTTGTTTTATATTTATAAAGCTTTTAGGTCAAAGTTGAATAAACAAACTTTTAATAAGAATTTGAATTCAATGTTTTGAAAAGTTTAAAAAAAAATTAAGAATTTATTATTATCTAGTATTGTATCCCAATTCAAATTAAGAAAATTGCAAAAATATTCACCAAATACATTTTTCGTAAAACTTTTCGAATTTTTTTTATATTTATAAAACTTTTAGGCCAAAGTTTATTAAATCAACTTTTAATAAGAATTTGAATTCAATGTTTTGAAAAGTTCTTTATCCCAATTCAAATTAAGTAAATTGCAAAAATATTCACCAAATGCATTTTTCGTAAAATTTTTCGAATTTTGTTTTATATTTATAAAACTTTTAGGTAAAAGTTTAATAACTAAACTTTTAATACGAATTTGAATTTAATGTTTTGAAAAGTTTAAAAAAAAATAAGATTTTATTATTATCTAGTTCTTTATCATAATTTGAATTGAGTAAATTGTAAAAATATTCACAAAATGCATTTTTCTTTAAACTTTTCATATTTTGTTTTATATTTATAAAACTTTTAGGTCAAAGTTTATTAAATAAATTTTAATATGAATTTGAATTCAATGTTTTGAAAAGTTTAAAAAAAATAAGATTTTATTATTATCTAGTTCTGTATCCCAATCCAAATTAAGAAAATTGCAAAAATATTCACCAAATACATTTTTCTTAAAACTTTTCAAATTTTTTTTTTATATTTATAAAACTTTTAGGTCAAAGTTTATTAAATAAACTTTTAATAAGAATTTGAATTCAATGTTTTGAAAAGTTAGAAAAAAAATAAGATTTTATTATTATCTAGTTCTTCATCCCAATTCAAATTAAGTAAATTTGCAAAAATATTCACCAAATTAAGTAAATTGCAAAAATATTCACAAAATGGATTTTTCTTAAAACTTTTCGAATTTTGTTTTATATTTATAAAACTTTTAGGTCAAAGTTTAATAAATAAACTTTTAATAAGAATTTGAATTCAAAGTTTTGAAAAGTTTAAAAAACATTAATATTTTATTATTATCCCATTCTTCATCCATATTCAAATTAAGTAAATTTGAAAAAATATTCACCAAATGCATTTTTCTTAAATTTTTCGAATTTTGTTTTATATTTATAAAAATTTTAGGACAAAGTTTAATAAATAAACTTTTAATAAGAATTTGAATTCAATGTTTTGAAAAGTTAGAAAAAAAAATAAGATTTTATTATTATCTAGTTCTTCATCCCAATTCAATTTAAGTAAATTTGCAAAAATATTCACCAAATTAAGTAAATTGCAAAAATATTCACAAAATGGATTTTTCTTAAAACTTTTCGAATTTTGTTTTATACTTATAAAACTTTTAGGTCAAAGTTTAATAAATAAACTTTTAATAAGAATTTGAATTCAAAGTTTTGAAAAGTTTCTTCATCCCAATTCAAATTAAGTAAATTTGAAAAAAATATTCACCAAATGCATTTTTCTTAAAATTTTCGAATTTTGTTTTATATTTATAAAACCTTTAGGTCAAAGTTTAATAAATAAACTTTTAATAAGAATTTGAATTCAAAGTTTTGAAAAGTTAAAAAAAAAATAAGATTTTATTATTATCTAGTTCTTCATCCCAATTCAAATTAAGTAAATTGCAAAAATATTCACAAAAACTCATTTTTCTTTAAACTATTCGAATTTTGTTTTATATTTATAAAGCTTTTAGGTCAAAGTTGAATAAATAAACTTTTAATAAGAATTTGAATTCAATGTTTTGAAAAGTTTAAAAAAAAATTAAGAATTTATTATTATCTAGTTTTGTATCCCAATTCAAATTAAGAAAATTGCAAAAATATTCACCAAATACATTTTTCTTAAAACTTTTCGAATTTTTTTTATATTTATAAAACTTTTAGGTCAAAGTTTATTAAATCAACTTTTAATAAGAATTTGAATTCAATGTTTTGAAAAGTTCTTTATCCCAATTCAAATTAAGTAAATTGCAAAAATATTCACCAAATGCATTTTTCTTAAAATTTTCGAATTTTGTTTTATATTTATAAGACTTTTAGGTCAAAATTTAATAAATAAACTTTTAATAAGAATTTGAACTCAATGTTTTGAAAAGTTTAAAAAAAATAAGATTTTATTATTATCTAGTTCTTTATCATAATTTGAATTGAGTAAATTGTAAAAATATTCACAAAATGCATTTTTCTTTAAACTTTTCGAATTTTGTTTTATATTTATAAAACTCTTAGGTTAAAGTTTAATAAATAAATTTTAATATGAATTTGAATTCAATGTTTTGAAAAGTTTTAAAAAAAATTAAGATTTTATTATTATCTAATTCTGTATCCCAATTCGAATTAAGAAAATTGCAAAAATATTCACCAAATACATTTTTCTTAAAACTTTTTGAATTTTTTTTTTATATTTATAAAACGTTTAGGTCAAAGTTTATTAAATAAACTTTTAATAAGAATTTGAATTCAATGTTTTGAAAAGTTCTTTATCCCAATTCAAATTAAGTAAATTACAAAAATATTCACCAAATGCATTTTTCTTAAAACTTTTCGAATTGGGTTTTATATTTATAAAACTCTTCGGTCAAAGTTTAGTTAATAAATTTTAATATGAATTTGAATTCAATGTTTTGAAAAGTTTAAAAATAAATTAAGATTTTATTATTATCTAGTTCATCATAATTCAAATGAATTATATTGCAAAAATATTCACCAAATGCATTTTTCTTAAAACTTTTCGAATTTTGTTTTATATTTATAAAACTTTTAGGTCAAAGTTTAATAAATAAACTTTTAATAAGAATTTAATTCAATGTTTTGAAAAAGTTTTTTATCCCGATTCAAATTAAGTAAATTGCAAAAATATTCACCAAATGGATTTGACTTAAAACTTTTCGAATTTTGTTTTATATTTATAAAACTTTTAGGTCAAAGTTTAATAAATAAACTTTTAATAAGAATTTAAATTCAAAGTTTTGAAAAGTTTAAAAAAAAAATTAAGATTTTATTATTATCTAGTTCTTATTCTAATTCAAATTAAGTAAATTTCAAAAATATTCACAAAATGCATTTTTCTTAAAACTTTTCGATTTTTTTTTTATATTAATAAAACTTTTAGGTCAAAGTTTATTAAATATACTTTTAATAAGAATTTGAATTCAATGTTTTGAAAAGTTCTTTATCCCAATTCAAATTAAGTAAATTACAAAAATATTCATAAAATGCATTTTTCTTAAAACTTTTCGAATTAGTTTAGTAAATTAGTTAATTAGTTAGTTAAATTAGTTTAGTAAATAAATTTTTATATGAATTTGAATTCAATGTTTTGAAAAGTTTAAAAAAAAATTTAGATTTTATTATTATCTGGTTCTTATCCCAATTCAAATTAAGTAAATTTCTAAAATATTCACAAAATGCATTTTTCGTAAAACTTTTCGAATTTTGTTTTATATTTATAAAACTTTTAAGTCAAAGTTAAATAAATAAACTTTTAATAAGATATTATTAAATTACATGTTTTGAAAAGTTAAAAAAAAAAATTAAGATTTTATTATTATCTAGTTCTTTATCTCAATTCAAATTAAGTAAATTGCAAAAATATTCACAAAATGCATTTTTCTTACAACTTTTCGAGTTTTGTTTTATATTTATAAAACTTTTAGGTCAAAGTTTAATAAATAAACTTTTAATAAGAATTTAAATTCTAAGCTTTAAATAGTTTAAAAAAAATTAATATTTTATTATTATCTAGTTCTTTATCCCAATTCAAATTAAGTACATTGCAAAAATATTCACCAAATACATTTTTCCTAAAACTTTTTGAATTTTGTTTCATATTTACAAAACTTTTTAGTCAAAGTTTAATAAATAAACTTTTAATACGAATTTGAATTCAATGTTTTGAAAAGTTTAAAAAAAAATTAATATTTTATTATTATCTAGTTCTTTATCCCAATTCAAATTAAGTACATTGCAAAAATATTCACCAAATACATTTTTCTTAAAACTTTTCGAATTTTGTTTTATATTTTTAAAACTTTTTGGCCAAAGTTTAATAAATAAACTTTTAATACGAATTTGAATTCAATGTTTTGAAAAGTTTAAACAAAATTACAATTTTATTATTTTCTAGTTCTTATCCCAATTCAAATTAAGTAAATTTCAAAAATATTCACAAAATGCATTTTCTTAAAACTTTTCGAATTTTGTTTTATATTAATAAAACTTTTAGGTCAAAGTTTAATAAATAAACTTTTAATAAGAATTTGAATTCAAAGTTTTCAAAAGTTTAAAAAAAATTAAGATTTTATTATTATCTAGTTCTTATCCTAATTCAAATTAAGTACATTACAAAAATATTCACCAAATACATTTTTCTTAAAACTTTTGGAATTTTGTTTTATATTTACAAAACTTTTTGGTTAAAGTTTAATAAATAAACTTTTAATACGAATTTGAATTCAATGTTTTGAAAAGTTTAAACAAGATTTAGATTTTATTATTTTCTAGTTCTTATCCCAATTCAAATTAAGTTAATTTCAAAAATATTCACAAAATGCATTTTTCTTAAAACTTTTCGAGTTTTGTTTTACATTTATAAAACTTTTAGGTCAAAGTTCAATAAATAAACTTTTAATAAGAATTTGAATTCAATGTTTTAAAAAGTTTAAACAAAATTAAGATTTTATTATTACCTAGTTCTTATCCCAATTCAATTTAAGTAAATTTCACAAATATTCACAAAATGCATTTTCTTAAAACTTTTCGAATTTTGTTTTATATTAATAAAACTTTTAGGTCAAAGTTTAATAAATAAACTCTTAATACGAATTTGAATTCAATGTTTTGAAAAGTTTAAAAAAATAAAATTTTATTATTATCTAGTTCTTTCTCAATTCAAATTAAGTAAATTGCAAAAATATTCATAAAATGCATTTTTCTTACAACTTTTCGAATTTTGTTTAATAAATAAACTTTTAATAAGAATTTGAATTCAATGTTTTGAAATGTTTAAATAAAAATAAGATTTTATTATTATCTAGTTCTTATCCCAATTCAAATTAAGTAAATTGCAAAAATATTCACCAAATACATTTTTCTTAAAACTTTTCGAATTTTGTTTTATATTTATAAAACTTTTTGGTCAAAGTTTAATAAATAAACTTTTAATAAGAATTTGAATTCAATGTTTTGAAAAGCTTAAAAAAAATTAAGATTTTATTATTATCTGGTTTTTATCCCAATTCAAATTAAGTAAATTAAAAAAATATTCACAAAATGCATTTTTCGTAAAACAATTCGAATTTTGTTTTATATTTATAAAACTTTTAGGTCAAAGTTTAATAAATAAACTTTTAATACGAATTTGAATTTAATGTTTTGAAAAGTTTAAAAAAAAATTAGATTTTATTATTATCTAGTTCCTCAATTCAAATTAAGTAAATTCCAAAAAATATTCACAAAATGCATTTTTCTTAAAACTTTTCCAATTTTGTTTTATATTTATAAAACTTTTAGGTCAAAGTTAAATAAATAAACTTTTAATAAGATATTAAATTAAATGTTTTGAAAAGTTAAAAAAAAAATAAGATTTTATTATTATCAAGTTCTTTATCCCAATTCAAATTAAGTACATTGCAAAAATATTCACCAAATACATTTTTCCTAAAACTTTTCGAATTTTGTTTCATATTTACAAAACTTTTTGGTCAAAGTTTAATAAATAAACTTTTAATACGAATTTGAATTCAATGTTTTGAAAAGTTTAAACAAAATTAAGATTTTATTATTTTCTAGTTCTTATCCCAATTCAAATTAAGTTAATTTCAAAAATATTCACAAAATGCATTTTTCTTAAAACTTTTCCAATTTTGTTTTATATTTATAAAACTTTTAGGTCAAAGTTAAATAAATAAACTTTTAATAAGATATTAAATTAAATGTTTTGAAAAGTTAAAAAAAAATAAGATTTTATTATTATCAAGTTCTTTATCCCAATTCAAATTAAGTACATTGCAAAAATATTCACCAAATACATTTTTCCTAAAACTTTTCGAATTTTGTTTCATATTTACAAAACTTTTTGGTCAAAGTTTAATAAATAAACTTTTAATACGAATTTGAATTTAATGTTTTGAAAAGTTTAAAAAAAAATTAGATTTTATTATTATCTAGTTCCTCAATTCAAATTAAGTAAATTCCAAAAAATATTCACAAAATGCATTTTTCTTAAAACTTTTCGAATTTTGTTTTATATTTATAAAACTTTTAGGTCAAAGTTAAATAAACAAATTTTTAATAAGATATTGAATTAAATGTTTTGAAAAGTTTAAAAAAATAAAGATTTTATTATTATCTAGTTCTTATCCTAATTCAAATTAAGTAAATTGCAAAAATATTCACAAAATGCATTTTTCTTAAAACTTTTCGAATTTTGTTTTATCTTTATAAAAATTTTAGGTCAAAGTTTAATAAATAAACTTTTAATAAGAATTTAAATTCAATGTTTTGAAAAGTATAGACAAAAATTAGATTTTATTATTATCTAATTCTTTATCCCAATTCAAATTAAGTAAATTGCAAAAATATTCACCAAATACATTTTTCTTAAAACTTTTCGAGTTTTGTTTTATATTTATAAAACTTTTAGGTCAAAGTTTAATAAATAAACTTTAAATAAGAATTTGAACTCAATGTTTTAAAAAGTTTAAACAAAATTAAGATTTTATTATTACCTAGTTCTTATCCCAATTCAATTTAAGTAAATTTCACAAATATTCCCAAATTGCATTTTCTTAAAACTTTTCGAATTTTTTTTTATATTAATAAAACTTTTACGTCAAAGTTTAATAAATAAACTTTTAATACGAATTTGAATTCAATGTTTTAAAAAGTTTAAAAAAAATTATGATTTTATTATTATCTAGTTCTTTCTCAATTCAAATTAAGTAAATTGCAAAAATATTGATAAAATGCTTTTTCTTAAAACTTTTAGGTCAAAGTTTAATAAATAAACTTTTAATAAGAATTTGAATTCAATGTTTTGAAAAGTTTAAAAAAAAAATAAGATTTTATTATTATCTAGTTCTTTATCATAATTCAAATTAAGTAAATTGCAAAAATAGTCACCAAATGCATTTTTCTTAAAACTTCTCAAATTTAGTTTTATATTTATAAAACTTTTAGGTCAAAGTTTAATAAATAAACTTTTAATACGAATTTGAATTCAATGTTTTGAAAAGTTAAACAAAAATTAAGATTTTATTATTATCAGGTTCTTATCCCAATTCAAATTAAGTAAATTTCAAAAATATTCACAAAATACATTTTTCGTAAAACTTTTCGAATTTTGTTTTATTTTTATAAAACTTTTAGGTTAAAGTTTAATAAATAAACTTTTAATACGAATTTAAATTTAATGTTTTGAAAAGTTAAAAAAAAAAAAATAAGATTTTATTATTATCTAGTTCCTCAATTCAAATTAAGTAAATTGCAAAAAATATTCACAAAATGCATTTTTCTTAAAACTTTTCGAATATTGTTTTATATTTTTAAAACTTTTAGGTCAAAGTTAAATAAATAAACTTTTAATAAGATATTAAATTAAATGTTTTAAAAAGTTAAAAAAAATAAGATTTTATTATTATCTAGTTCCTTATCTTAATTCAAATTAAGTAAATTGCAAAAATATTCACCAAATGCATTTTTCTTAAAATTTTCGAGTTTTGTTTTATATTTATAAAACTTTTAGGTCAAAGTTTAATAAATAAACTTTTAATAAGAATTACAATTCAATGTTTTGAAAAGTTTAAACAAAATTAAGATTTTATTTTTATCTAGTTCTTTATCAAAATTCAAATTAAGTAAATTGCAAAAATATTCACCAAATGCGTTTTTCTTAAAATTTTCGAATTTTGTTTTATATTTATAAAACTTTTAGGTCAAAGTTTGATAAATAAACTTTTAATAAGAATTTGAATTCAATGTTTTGAGAAGTTTAAAAATAAATTAAGATTTTATTATTATCTAGTTCTTTATCTCAATTCAAATTAAGTAAATTGCAAAAATATTCACAACATGCATTTTTCTTAAAACTTTTCGAATTTGTTTTTATATTTATAAAACTTTTAGGCCAAAGTTTAATGAATAAACTTTTAATAAGAATTTAAAGTCAAAGTTTTTAAAAGTTTAAAAAAAATTAAGATTTAATTATTATCTAGTTCTTATCCTAATTCAAATTAAGTAAATTGCAAAAATATTTACAAAATGCATTTTTCTTAAAACTTTTCCAATTTTGTTTTATATTTATAAAACTTTTAGGTCAAAGTTTAATAAATAAACTTTTAATAAGAATTTGAATTCAATGTATAGCTAAAATTAAGATTTTATTATTATCTAATTCTTTATCCCAATTCAAATTAAGTAAATTGCAAAAATATTCACCAAATGCAATTTTCTTAAAATTTTCGATTATTTTTTTATATTTATAAAACTTTTAGGTCAAAGTTTAATAAATAAACTTTTAATAAGAATTTGAGTTCAATGTTTTAAAAAGTTTAAACAAAATTAAGATTTTATTATTACCTAGTTCTTATCCCAATTCAATTTAAGTATATTTCACAAATATTCACAAAATGCATTTTCTTAAAACTTTTCGAATTTTGTTTTATATTAATAAAACTTTTAGGTCAAAGTTTAATAAATGAACTTTAAATACGAATTTGAATTCAATGTTTTGAAAAGTTTAAAAAAATAAGATTTTATTATTATCTAGTTCTTTCTCAATTCAAATTAAGTAAATTGCAAAAATATTTATAAAATGCATTTTTCTTAGAACTTTTCGAATTTTGTTTTATATTTATAAAACTTTTTGGTCAAAGTTTAATAAATAAACTTTTAATAAGAATTTGAATTCAATGTTTTGAAAAGTTAAAAAAAAATTAAGATTTTATTATTATCAGGTTCTTATCCCAATTCAAATTAAGTAAATTTCAAAAATATTCACAAAATGCATTTTTCGTAAAACTTTTCGAATTTTGTTTTATATTTATAAAACTTTTAGGTTAAAGTTTAATAAATAAACTTTTAATACGAATTTGAATTTAATGTTTTGAAAAGTTAAAAAAAAAATTAAGATTTTATTATTATCTAGTTCCTCAATTCAATTTAAGTAAATTTCACAAATATTCACAAAATGCATTTTCTTAAAACTTTTCGAATTTTGTTTTATATTAATAAAACTTTTAGGTCAAAGTTTAATAAATAAACTCTTAATACGAATTTGAATTCAATGTTTTGAAAAGTTTAAAAAAATAAAATTTTATTATTATCTAGTTCTTTCTCAATTCAAATTAAGTAAATTGCAAAAATATTCATAAAATGCATTTTTCTTACAACTTTTCGAATTTTGTTTAATAAATAAACTTTTAATAAGAATTTGAATTCAATGTTTTGAAATGTTTAAAAAAAAATAAGATTTTATTATTATCTAGTTCTTATCCCAATTCAAATTAAGTAAATTGCAAAAATATTCACCAAATACATTTTTCTTAAAACTTTTCGAATTTTGTTTTATATTTATAAAACTTTTTGGTCAAAGTTTAATAAATAAACTTTTAATAAGAATTTGAATTCAATGTTTTGAAAAGTTTAAAAAAAATTAAGATTTTATTATTATCTGGTTTTTATCCCAATTCAAATTAAGTAAATTAAAAAAATATTCACAAAATGCATTTTTCGTAAAACAATTCGAATTTTGTTTTATAATTATAAAACTTTTAGGTCAAAGTTTAATAAATAAACTTTTAATACGAATTTGAATTTAATGTTTTGAAAAGTTTAAAAAAAAAATTAGATTTTATTATTATCTAGTTCCTCAATTCAAATTAAGTAAATTCCAAAAAATATTCACAAAATGCATTTTTCTTAAAACTTTTCCAATTTTGTTTTATATTTATAAAACTTTTAGGTCAAAGTTAAATAAATAAACTTTTAATAAGATATTAAATTAAATGTTTTGAAAAGTTAAAAAAAAAATAAGATTTTATTATTATCAAGTTCTTTATCCCAATTCAAATTAAGTACATTGCAAAAATATTCACCAAATACATTTTTCCTAAAACTTTTCGAATTTTGTTTCATATTTACAAAACTTTTTGGTCAAAGTTTAATAAATAAACTTTTAATACGAATTTGAATTCAATGTTTTGAAAAGTTTAAACAAAATTAAGATTTTATTATTTTCTAGTTCTTATCCCAATTCAAATTAAGTTAATTTCAAAAATATTCACAAAATGCATTTTTCTTAAAACTTTTCCAATTTTGTTTTATATTTATAAAACTTTTAGGTCAAAGTTAAATAAATAAACTTTTAATAAGATATTAAATTAAATGTTTTGAAAAGTTAAAAAAAAATAAGATTTTATTATTATCAAGTTCTTTATCCCAATTCAAATTAAGTACATTGCAAAAATATTCACCAAATACATTTTTCCTAAAACTTTTCGAATTTTGTTTCATATTTACAAAACTTTTTGGTCAAAGTTTAATAAATAAACTTTTAATACGAATTTGAATTTAATGTTTTGAAAAGTTTAAAAAAAAATTAGATTTTATTATTATCTAGTTCCTCAATTCAAATTAAGTAAATTCCAAAAAATATTCACAAAATGCATTTTTCTTAAAACTTTTCGAATTTTGTTTTATATTTATAAAACTTTTAGGTCAAAGTTAAATAAACAAATTTTTAATAAGATATTGAATTAAATGTTTTGAAAAGTTTAAAAAAATAAAGATTTTATTATTATCTAGTTCTTATCCTAATTCAAATTAAGTAAATTGCAAAAATATTCACAAAATGCATTTTTCTTAAAACTTTTCGAATTTTGTTTTATCTTTATAAAAATTTTAGGTCAAAGTTTAATAAATAAACTTTTAATAAGAATTTGAATTCAATGTTTTGAAAAGTGTAGAAAAAATTTAGATTTTATTATTATCTAATTCTTTATCCCAATTCAAATTAAGTAAATTGCAAAAATATTCACCAAATACATTTTTCTTAAAACTTTTCGAGTTTTGTTTTATATTTATAAAACTTTTAGGTCAAAGTTTAATAAATAAACTTTAAATAAGAATTTGAACTCAATGTTTTAAAAAGTTTAAACAAAATTAAGATTTTATTATTACCTAGTTCTTATCCCAATTCAATTTAAGTAAATTTCACAAATATTCACAAAATGCATTTTCTTAAAACTTTTCGAATTTTGTTTTATATTAATAAAACTTTTACGTCAAAGTTTAATAAATAAACTTTTAATACGAATTTGAATTCAATGTTTTAAAAAGTTTAAAAAAAATTAAGATTTTATTATTATCTAGTTCTTTCTCAATTCAAATTAAGTAAATTGCAAAAATATTCATAAAATGCTTTTTCTTAAAACTTTTCGAATTTTGTTTTATATTTACAAAACTTTTAGGTCAAAGTTTAATAAATAAACTTTTAATAAGAATTTGAATTCAATGTTTTGAAAAGTTTAAAAAAAAAATAAGATTTTATTATTATCTAGTTCTTTATCATAATTCAAATTAAGTAAATTGCAAAAATAGTCACCAAATGCATTTTTCTTAAAACTTCTCAAATTTAGTTTTATATTTATAAAACTTTTAGGTCAAAGTTTAATAAATAAACTTTTAATACGAATTTGAATTCAATGTTTTGAAAAGTTAAAAAAGAAAAATAAGATTTTATTATTATCTAGTTCCTCAATTCAAATTAAGTAAATTGCAAAAAATATTCACAAAATGCATTTTTCTTAAAACTTTTCGAATATTGTTTTATATTTTTAAAACTTTTAGGTCAAAGTTAAATAAATAAACTTTTAATAAGATATTAAATTAAATGTTTTAAAAAGTTAAAAAAAAATAAGATTTTATTATTATCTAGTTCCTTATCTTAATTCAAATTAAGTAAATTGCAAAAATATTCACCAAATGCATTTTTCTTAAAATTTTCGAGTTTTGTTTTTTATTTATAAAACTTTTAGGTCAAAGTTTAATAAATAAACTTTTAATAAGAATTACAATTCAATGTTTTGAAAAGTTTAAACAAAATTAAGATTTTATTTTTATCTAGTTCTTTATCAAAATTCAAATTAAGTAAATTGCAAAAATATTCACCAAATGCGTTTTTCTTAAAATTTTCGAATTTTGTTTTATATTTATAAAACTTTTAGGTCAAAGTTTGATAAATAAACTTTTAATAAGAATTTGAATTCAATGTTTTGAGAAGTTTAAAAATAAATTAAGATTTTATTATTATCTAGTTCTTTATCTCAATTCAAATTAAGTAAATTGCAAAAATATTCACAACATGCATTTTTCTTAAAACTTTTCGAATTTGTTTTTATATTTATAAAACTTTTAGGCCAAAGTTTAATAAATAAACTTTTAATAAGAATTTAAAGTCAAAGTTTTTAAAAGTTTAAAAAAAATTAAGATTTTATTATTATCTAGTTCTTATCCTAATTCAAATTAAGTAAATTGCAAAAATATTTACAAAATGCATTTTTCTTAAAACTTTTCGAATTTTGTTTTATATTAATAAAACTTTTAGGTCAAAGTTTAATAAATAAACTTTTAATACGAATTTGAATTCAATGTTTTGAAAAGTTTAAAAAAATAAGATTTTATTATTATCTAGTTCTTTCTCAATTCAAATTAAGTAAATTGCAAAAATATTTATAAAATGCATTTTTCTTAGAACTTTTCGAATTTTGTTTTATATTTATAAAACTTTTTGGTCAAAGTTTAATAAATAAACTTTTAATAAGAATTTGAATTCAATGTTTTGAAAAGTTAAAAAAAAATTAAGATTTTATTATTATCAGGTTCTTATCCCAATTCAAATTAAGTAAATTTCAAAAATATTCACAAAATGCATTTTTCGTAAAACTTTTCGAATTTTGTTTTATATTTATAAAACTTTTAGGTTAAAGTTTAATAAATAAACTTTTAATACGAATTTGAATTTAATGTTTTGAAAAGTTAAAAAAAAAATTAAGATTTTATTATTATCTAGTTTCTCAATTCAAATTAAGTAAATTGCAAAAAATATTCACAAAATGCATTTTTCTTAAAACTTTTCGAATATTGTTTTATATTTTTAAAACTTTTAGGTCAAAGTTAAATAAATAAACTTTTAATAAGATATTAAATTGAATGTTTTAAAAAGTTAAAAAAAAAAATAAGATTTTATTATTATCTAGTTCCTTATCTTAATTCAAATTAAGTAAATTGCAAAAATATTCACCAAATGCATTTTTCTTAAAATGTTCGAGTTTTGTTTTATATTTATAAAACTTTTAGGTCAAAGTTTAATAAATAAACTTTTAATAAGAATTTCAATTCAATGTTTTGAATAGTTTAAAAAATATTAAGATTTTATTATTATCTAGTTCTTATCCTAATTCAAATTAAGTAAATTGCAAAAATATTCACAAAATGCATTTTTCTTAAAACTTTTCGAATTTTGTTATATATTTATAAAACTTTTAGGTCAAAGTTTAATAAATAAACTTTTAATAAGAATTTCAATTCAATGTTTTGAAAAGTTTAAACAAAATTAAGATTTTATTATTATCTAGTTCTTTATCAAAATTCAAATTAAGTAAATTGCAAAAATATTCACCAAATGCGTTTTTCTTAAAATTTTCGAAATATAAAACTTTTAGGTCAAAGTTTGATAAAAAAACTTTTAATAAGAATTTGAATTCAATGTTTTGAGAAGTTTAAAGATAAATTAAGATTTTATTATTATCTAGTTCTTTATCTCAATTCAAATTAAGTAAATTGAAAAAATATTCACAACATGCATTTTTCTTAAAACTTTTCGAATTTTGTTTTATATTTATAAAACTTTTAGGCCAAAGTTTAATAAATAAACTTTTAATAAGAATTTGAATTCAATGTTTTGAAAAGTTTAAACAAAATTAAGATTTTATTATTACCTAGTTCTTATCCCAATTCAAATTAAGTAAATTTTACAAATATTTAAAAAATACATTTTCTTAAAACTTTTCGAATTTTGTTTTATATTAATAAAACTTTTAGGTCAAAGTTTAATAAATAAACTTTTAATACGAATTTGAATTCAATGTTTTGAAAAGTTTAAACAAAATTAAGATTTTATTATTACCTAGTTCTTATCCATATTCAAATTAAGTAAATTTCACAAATATTCACAAAATGCATTTTCTTAAAACTTTTCGAATTTTGTTTTATATTAATAAAACTTTTAGTTCAAAGTTTAATAAATAAACTTTTAATACGAATTTGAATTTAATGTTTTGAAAAGTTTAAAAAAAAATTAAGATTTTATTATTATCTAGTTTTTTCTCAATTCAAATTAAGTAAATTGCAAAAATATTCATAAAATGCATTTTTGTTAAAACTTTTCGAATTTTGTTTTATGTTTATAAAACTTTTAGGTCAAAGTTTAATAAATAAATTTTTAATAAGAATTTCAACTCAATGTTATGAAAAGTTTAAAAATAAATTAAGATTTTAATATTATCTAGTTCTTTATCAAAATTCAAACTAAGTAAATTGCAAAAATATTCACCAAAGGCATTTTTCTTAAAATTTTCGAATTTTGTTTTATATTTATTAAACTTTTGTGTCAAAGTTTAATAAATAAACTTTTAATACGAATTTGAATTCAATGTTTTGAAAAGTTTAAAAAAAAATTAAGATTTTATTATTATCTAGTTTTTTCTCAATTCAAATTAAGTAAATTGCAAAAATATTCATAAAATGCATTTTTGTTAAAACTTTTCGAATTTTGTTTTATGTATATAAAACTTTTAGGTCAAAGTTTAATAAATAAACTTTTAATAAGAATTTCAACTCAATGTTTTGAAAAGTTTAAAAATAAATTAAGATTTTAATATTATCTAGTTCTTTATCAAAATTCAAACTAAGTAAATTGCAAAAATATTCACCAAAGGCATTTTTCTTAAAATTTTCGAATTTTGTTTTATATTTATTAAACTTTTAGGTCAAAGTTTAATAAATAAACTTTTAATAAGAATTTGAATTCAATGTTTTGAAAAGTTTAAACAAAATTAAGATTTTATTATTACCTAGTTCTTATCCCAATTCAAGTTAAGTAAATTTCACAAATATTTATAAAATGCATTTTCTTAAAACTTTTCGAATTTTGTTTTATATTAATAAAACTTTTAGGTCAAAGTTAAATAAATAAACTTTTTATACGAATTTGAATTCAATGTTTTGAAAAGTTTAAACAAAATTAAGATTTTATTATTACCTAGTTCTTTCTCAATTCAAATTAAGTAAATTGCAAAAATATTCATAAAATGCATTTTTTTGTTTTATATTTACAAAACTTTTAGGTCAAAGTTCAATAAATAAACTTTTAAAAAGAATTTGAATTCAATGTTTTGAAATGTTTAAAATAAATTAAGATTTTATTATTATCTAGTTCTTTATCCCTATTCAAATTAAGTAAATTGCAAAAATATTCACAAAATGCATTTTTCTTAAAACTTTTCGAATTTAGTTTTATATTTATAAAACTTTTTGGTCAAAGTTTAATAAATAAACTTTTAATAAGAATTTGAATTCAATATTTTGAAAAGTTAAAAAAAAATTAAGATTTTATTATTATCTGGTTCTTATCCCAATTCAAATTATGTAAATTTCAAAAATATTCACAAAATGCATTTTTCTTAAAACTTTTCGAATTTTGTTTTATATTTATAAAACTTTTAGGTCAAAGTTTAATAAATAAACTTTTATTAAGAATTTGAATTAAATGTTTTGAAAAGTTTAAAAAAAAATTAAGATTTTATTATTATCTAGTTCTTTATCATAATTCAAATTAAGTAAATTGCAAAAATAGTCACCAAATGCATTTTTCTTAAAACTTTTCGAATTTTGTTTTATATTTATAAAACTTTTAGGTCAAAGTTTAATGAAGAAACTTTTAATACGAATTTGAATTCAATGTTTTGAAAAGTTAAAAAAAATTAAGATTTTATTATTATCTAGTTCCTTATCTCAATTCAAATTAAGTAAATTGCAAAAATATTCATAAAATGCATTTTTCTTAAAACTTTTCGAATTTTGTTTTATATTTACCAAACTATAATCTCAAAGTTTAATAAATAAACTTTTAATAAGAATTAGAATTCAATGTTTTTAAAAGTTTAAAAAAAAAATAAGATTTTTTTATTATCTAGTTCTTATCCCAATTCAAATTAAGTAAATTTCAAAAATATTCACCAAATGCATTTTTCTTAAAACTTTTCGAATTTTGTTTTATATTTATAAAACTTTTAGGTCAAATAAATAAACCTTTTATAAGAATTTGAATTAATGTTTTGAAAAGTTTAAAAAAAAAATAAGATTTTATTATTATCTGGTTCTTATCCCAATTCAAATTAAGTAAATTTCAAAAATATTCACAAAATGCATTTTTCGTAAAACTTTTCGAATTTTGTTTTATATTTATAAAACTTTTAGGTTAAAGTTTAATAAATAAACTTTTAATACGAATTTGAATTTAATGTTTTAAAAAGTTTAAAAAAAAATAAGATTTTATTATTATCTAGTTCCTCAATTCAAATTAAGTAAATTGCAAAAAATATTCACAAAATGCATTTTTCTTAAAACTTTTCGCATTTTGTTTTATATTTATAAAACCTTTAGGTTAAAGTTAAATAAATAAACTTTTTATAAGATATTAAATTAAATGTTTTGAAAAGTTAAAAAAAATAAGATTTTATTATTATCTAGTTCCTTATCTCAATTCAAATTAAGTAAATTGCAAAAATATTCATAAAATGCATTTTTCTTAAAACTTTTCGAATTTTGTTTTATATTTACAAAACTATAATCTCAAAGTTTAATAAATAAACTTTTAATAAGAATTAGAATTCAATGTTTTGAAAAGTTTAAAAAAAAATAAGATTTTTTTATTATCTTGTTCTTATCCCAATTCAAATTAAGTAAATTTCAAAAATATTCACCAAATGCATTTTTCTTAAAACTTTACGAATTTTGTTTTATATTTATAAAACTTTTAGGTCAAAGTTTAATAAATAAACTTTTAATAAGAATTTGAATTCAATGTTTGGAAAAGTTCTGTATCCCAATTCAAATTAAGTAAATTGCAAAAATATTCACCAAATGCATTTTTCTTAAAACTTTTCGAATTTTGTTTTATATTTATAAAACTTTTAGGTCAAATAAATAAACCTTTTATAAGAATTTGAATTAATGTTTTGAAAAGTTTAAAAAAAATAAGATTTTATTATTATCTGGTTCTTACCCCAATTCAAATTAAGTAAATTTCAAAAATATTCACAAAATGCATTTTTCATAAAACTTTTCGAATTTTGTTTTATATTTATAAAACTTTAAGGTCAAAGTTTAATAAATAAACTTTTAATAAGAATTTGAATTCAATGTTTTGAAAAGTTTAAACAAAATTAAGATTTTATTATTACCTAGTTCTTATCCCAATTCAAATTAAGTAAATTTCACAAATATTCATAAAATGCATTTTCTTAAAACTTTTCCAATTTTGTTTTATATTAATAAAACTTTTAGGTCAAAGTTTAATAAATAAACTTTAAATACGAATTCGAATTCAATGTTTTGAAAAGTTTAAATAAATTAAGATTTTATTATTATCTAGTTCTTTCTCAATTCAAATTAAGTAAATTGCAAAAATATTCATAAAATGCATTTTCCTTAAAACTTTTCGAATTTTGTTTTATATTTACAAAGCTTTAATCTCAAAGCTTAATAAATAAACATTTAATAAGAATTTGAATTCAATGTTTTGAAAAGTTTAAAAAAAATAAGATTTTATTATTATCTAGTTCTTATCCCAATTCAAATTAAGTAAATTTCAAAAATATTCACCAAATGCATTTTTCTTAAAACTTTTCGAATTTTGTTTTATATTTATTAAACTTTTAGGTCAAAGTTTAATAAATAAACTTTTAATAAGAATTTGAATTCAATGTTTTGAAAAGTTTCGTAAAAATTAAGATTTTATTATTATCTAATTTTTTATAACAATTCAAATTAAGTAAATTGCAAAAATATTCACCAAATACAATTTTCTTAAATCTTTTCGAATTTCGTTTTATATTCATAAAATTTTTAGGTCAAAGTTTAATAAACAAACTTTTAATAAGAATTTGAATTCAATGTTTTGAAAAGTTTAAAAAAAAATAAGATTTTATTATTATCTAGTTCATATCCCAATTCAAATTAAGTAAATTTCAAAAATATTCACAAATGCATTTTTCTTAAAACTTTTCGAATTTTGTTTTATATTTATAAAACTTTTAGGTCAAAGTTTAATAAATAAACTTTTAATAAGAATTTCAATTCAATGTTTTGAAAAGTTTAAATAAAATTAAGATTTTATTATTATCTAGTTCTTATCTTAATTCAAATTAAGTAAATTTCACAAATATTCACAAAATGCATTTTCTTAAAACTTTTCGAATTTTGTTTTATATTTATAAAACTTTTAGGTCAAAGTTTAATAAATAAACTTTTAATAAGAATTTGAATTCGATGTTTTGAAAAGTTCTTTATCCCAATTCAAATTAAGTAAATTGCAAAAATATTCACCAAATGCATTTTTTCTTAAAACTTTTCGAATTTTGTTTTATATTTATAAAACTTTTAGGTCAAATAAATAAACCTTTAATAGGAATTTGAATTAATGTCTTGAAAAGTTAAAAAAAAAATAAGATTTTATTATTATCTGGCTTTTATGCCAATTCAAATTAAGTAAATTTCAAATATATTCACAAAATGCATTTGTCGTAAAACTTTTCGAATTTTGTTTTATATTTATAAAACTTTTAAATCAAAGTTTAATAAATAAACTTTTAATAAGAATTTGAATTCAATGTTTTGAAAAGTTTAAACAAAATTAAGATTTTATTATTACCTAGTTCTTATCCCAATTCAAATTAAGTAAATTTCACAAATATTCACAAAATGCATTTTCCTAAAACTTTTCCAATTTTGTTTTATATTAATAAAACTTTTTGGTCAAAGTTTAATAAATAAACTTTAAATTTGAATTTGAATTCAATGTTTTGAAAAGTTTAAAAAAATTAAGATTTTATTATTATCTAGTTCTTTCTCAATTCAAATTAAGTAAATTGCAAAAATATTCATAAAATGCATTTTTCTTAACACTTTTCGAATTTTGTTTTATATTTACAAAACTTTTAGGTCAAAGTTTAATAAATAAACTTTTAATAAAAATTTGAATTCAATGTTTTGAAAAGTTTAGAAAAATTTAAGATTTTATTATTATCTAATTCTTTATCCCAATTCAAATTAAGTAAATTGCAAAAATATTCACCAAATACATTTTTCTTAAAACTTTTCGAATTTTGTTTTATATTTATAAAACTTTTAGGTCAAAGTTTAATAAATAAACTTTTAATAAGAATTTGAATTCAAGGTTTTGAAATGTTTAAAAAAAATTAGGATTTTATTATTACCTAGTTCTTATCCCAATTCAAATTAAGTAAATTGCAAAAATATTCACCAAATACATTTTTCTTAAAACTTTTCGAATTTTGTTTTATAACTATAAAACTTTTTGGTCAAAGTTTAAAAAATAAACTTATAATAAGAATTTGAATTCAATGTTTTGAAAAGTTTAAAAAAAATAAGATTTTATTAGTATCTTGTTCTTATCCCAATTCGAATTAAGTAAATTTCAAAAATATTCACAAATGCATTTCTCTTAAAACTTTTCAAATTTTGTTTTATATTTATAAAACTTTTAGGTCAAAGTTTAATAAATAAACTTCTAATAAGAATTTCAATTCAATGTTTTGAAAAGTTTAAAAATAAATTAAGATTTTATTATTATCTAGTTCTTTATCATAGTTCAAATTAAGTAAATTGCAAAAAATATTCACAAAATGCATTTTTCTTAAAACTTTTCGAATTTTGTTTTATATTTATAAAACTTTTAGGTCAAAGTTTAATAAATAAACTTCTAATAAGAATTTCAATTCAATGTTTTGAAAAGTTTAAAAATAAATTAAGATTTTATTATTATCTAGTTCTTTATCATAGTTCAAATTAAGTTAATTGCAAAAATATTCACCAAATGCATTTTTCTTAAAATGTTCGAGTTTTGTTTTATATTTATAAAACTTTTAGGTCAAAGTTTAATAAATAAACTTTTAATAAGAATTTGAATTGAATGTTTTGAAAAGTTCTTTATCCCAATTCAAATTAAGTAAATTGCAAAAATATTCACCAAATGCATTTTTTCTTAAAACTTTTCGAGTTTTGTTTTATATTTATAAAACTTTTAGGTCAAAGTTTAATAAATAAACTTTTAATAAGAATTTGAATTAATGTCTTGAAAAGTTAAAAAAAAAATAAGATTTTATTATTATCTGGCTTTTATGCCAATTCAAATTAAGTAAATTTCAAATATATTCACAAAATGCATTTGTCGTAAAACTTTTCGAATTTTGTTTTATATTTATAAAACTTTTAAATCAAAGTTTAATAAATAAACTTTTAATAAGAATTTGAATTCAATGTTTTGAAAAGTTTAAACAAAATTAAGATTTAATTATTACCTAGTTCTTATCCCAATTCAAATTAAGTAAATTTCACATATATTCACAAAATGCATTTTCCTAAAACTTTTCCAATTTTGTTTTATATTAATAAAACTTTTTGGTCAAAGTTTAATAAATAAACTTTAAATTTGAATTTGAATTCAATGTTTTGAAAAGTTTAAAAAAATTAAGATTTTATTATTATCTAGTTCTTTCTCAATTCAAATTAAGTAAATTGCAAAAATATTCATAAAATGCATTTTTCTTAACACTTTTCGAATTTTGTTTTATATTTACAAAACTTTTAGGTCAAAGTTTAATAAATAAACTTTTAATAAGAATTTGAATTCAATGTTTTGAAAAGTTTAGAAAAAATTAAGATTTTATTATTATCTAATTCTTTATCCCAATTCAAATTAAGTAAATTGCAAAAATATTCACCAAATACATTTTTCTTAAAACTTTTCGAATTTTGTTTTATATTTATAAAACTTTTAGGTCAAAGTTTAATAAATAAACTTTTAATAAGAATTTGAATTCAATGTTTTGAAATGTTTAAAAAAAATTAGGATTTTATTATTACCTAGTTCTTATCCCAATTCAAATTAAGTAAATTGCAAAAATATTCACCAAATACATTTTTCTTAAATCTTTTTGAATTTTGTTTTATAACTATAAAACTTTTTGGTCAAAGTTTAATAAATAAACTTCTAATAAGAATTTCAATTCAATGTTTTGAAAAGTTTAAAAATAAATTAAGATTTTATTATTATCTAGTTCTTTATCATAGTTCAAATTAAGTAAATTGCAAAAAATATTCACAAAATGCATTTTTCTTAAAACTTTTCGAATTTTGTTTTATATTTATAAAACTTTTAGGTCAAAGTTTAATAAATAAACTTCTAATAAGAATTTCAATTCAATGTTTTGAAAAGTTTAAAAATAAATTAAGATTTTATTATTATCTATTTCTTTATCATAGTTCAAATTAAGTTAATTGCAAAAATATTCACCAAATGCATTTTTCTTAAAATGTTCGAGTTTTGTTTTATATTTATAAAACTTTTAGGTCAAAGTTTAATAAATAAACTTTTAATAAGAATTTGAATTGAATGTTTTGAAAAGTTCTTTATCCCAATTCAAATTAAGTAAATTGCAAAAATATTCACCAAATGCATTTTTTCTTAAAACTTTTCGAGTTTTGTTTTATATTTATAAAACTTTTAGGTCAAAGTTTAATAAATAAACTTTTAATAAGAATTTGAATTAATGTTTTGAAAAGTTTAAAAAAAATTAAGATTTTATTATTATCTGGTTCTTATCCCAATTCAAATTAAGTAAATTTCAAAAATATTCACAAAATGCATTTTTCGTAAAACTTTTCGAATCTTGTTTTATATTTATAAAACTTTTAGGTCAAAGTTTAATAAATAAACTTTTAATAAGAATTTGAATTCAATGTTTTGAAAAGTTAAAAAAAATAAGATTTTATTATTACCTAGTTCTTATCCCAATTCAAATTAAGTAAATTTCACAAAAGCATTTTCTTAAAACTTTTCGAATTTTGTTTTATATTAATAAAACTTTTAGGTCAAAGTTTAATAAATAAACTTTTAACACGAATTTGAATTCAATGTTTTGAAAAGTTTAAAAAATATTAAGATTTTATTATTATCTAGTTCTTTCTCAATTCAAATTAAGGAAATTGCAAAAATATTCATAACATGCATTTTTCTTAAAACTTTTCGAATTTTGTTTTATATTTACAAAACTTTCAGGTCAAAGTTTAATAAATAAACTTTTAATACGAATTTGAATTCAATGTTTTGAAAAGTTCTTTATCCCAATTCAAATTAAGTGATTTCAAAAATATTCACCAAATGCATTTTTCTTAAAACTTTTTGAATTTTGTTTTATATTTATAAAACTTTTTGGTCAAAGTTTAATAAATAAACTTTTAATAAGAATTTGAATTCAATGTTTTGAAAAGTTTAAAAAAATTTAAGATTTTATTATTATCTAGTTCTTTCTCAATTCAAATTAAGTAAATTGCAAAAATATTCATAAAATGCATTTTTCTTAAAACTTTTCGAATTTTGTTTTATATTTACAAAACTTTTAGGTCAAAGTTTAATAAATAAACTTTTTATAAGAATTTGAATTCAATGTTTTGAAATGTTTAAAAAAAAATTAAGATTTTATTATTATCTAGTTCTTTATCCCAATTCAAATTAAGTAATTTCAAAAATATTCACCAAATGCATTTTTCTTAAAACTTTTCGAATTTTGTTTTATATTTATAAAACTTTTAGGTCAAAGTTTAATAAATAAACTTTTAATAAGAATTTGAATTCAATGTTTTGAAAAGTTTAAAAAAAATTAAGATTTTATTATTATCTAGTTCTTTCTCAATTCAAATTAAGTAAATTGCAAAAATATTCATAAAATGCATTTTTCTTTAAACGTTTCGAATTTTGTTTTATATTTACAAAACTTTTAGGTCAAAGTTTAATAAATAAACTTTTTATAAGAATTTGAATTCAATGTTTTGAAAAGTTTAAAAAAAATTAAGATTTTATTATTATCTAGTTCTTTCTCAATTCAAATTAAGTAAATTGCAAAAATATTCATAAAATGCATTTTTCTTTAAACGTTTCGAATTTTGTTTTATATTTATAAAACTTTTAGGTCAAAGTTTAATAAATAAACTTATAATAAGAATTTGAATTCAATGTTTTGAAAAGTTTAAAAAAAATAAGATTTTATTAGTATCTTGTTCTTATCCCAATTCGAATTAAGTAAATTTCAAAAATATTCACAAATGCATTTCTCTTAAAACTTTTCAAATTTTGTTTTATATTTATAAAACTTTTAGGTCAAAGTTTAATAAATAAACTTCTAATAAGAATTTCAATTCAATGTTTTGAAAAGTTTAAAAATAAATTAAGATTTTATTATTATCTAGTTCTTTATCATAGTTCAAATTAAGTAAATTGCAAAAAATATTCACAAAATGCATTTTTCTTAAAACTTTTCGAATTTTGTTTTATATTTATAAAACTTTTAGGTCAAAGTTTAATAAATAAACTTCTAATAAGAATTTCAATTCAATGTTTTGAAAAGTTTAAAAATAAATTAAGATTTTATTATTATCTAGTTCTTTATCATAGTTCAAATTAAGTTAATTGCAAAAATATTCACCAAATGCATTTTTCTTAAAACTTTTCGAATTTTGTTTTATATTTACAAAACTTTTAGGTCAAAGTTTAATAAATAAACTTTTTATAAGAATTTGAATTCAATGTTTTGAAATGTTTAAAAAAAAATTAAGATTTTATTATTATCTAGTTCTTTATCCCAATTCAAATTAAGTAATTTCAAAAATATTCACCAAATGCATTTTTCTTAAAACTTTTCGAATTTTGTTTTATATTTATAAAACTTTTAGGTCAAAGTTTAATAAATAAACTTTTAATAAGAATTTGAATTCAATGTTTTGAAAAGTTTAAAAAAAAATAAGATTTTATTATTATCTAGTTCTTTCTCAATTCAAATTAAGTAAATTGCAAAAATATTCATAAAATGCATTTTTCTTTAAACGTTTCGAATTTTGTTTTATATTTACAAAACTTTTAGGTCAAAGTTTAATAAATAAACTTTTTATAAGAATTTGAATTCAATGTTTTGAAAAGTTTAAAAAAAATTAAGATTTTATTATTATCTAGTTCTTTCTCAATTCAAATTAAGTAAATTGCAAAAATATTCATAAAATGCATTTTTCTTTAAACGTTTCGAATTTTGTTTTATATTTATAAAACTTTTAGGTCAAAGTTTAATAAATAAACTTATAATAAGAATTTGAATTCAATGTTTTGAAAAGTTTAAAAAAAATAAGATTTTATTAGTATCTTGTTCTTATCCCAATTCGAATTAAGTAAATTTCAAAAATATTCACAAATGCATTTCTCTTAAAACTTTTCAAATTTTGTTTTATATTTATAAAACTTTTAGGTCAAAGTTTAATAAATAAACTTCTAATAAGAATTTCAATTCAATGTTTTGAAAAGTTTAAAAATAAATTAAGATTTTATTATTATCTAGTTCTTTATCATAGTTCAAATTAAGTAAATTGCAAAAAATATTCACAAAATGCATTTTTCTTAAAACTTTTCGAATTTTGTTTTATATTTATAAAACTTTTAGGTCAAAGTTTAATAAATAAACTTCTAATAAGAATTTCAATTCAATGTTTTGAAAAGTTTAAAAATAAATTAAGATTTTATTATTATCTAGTTCTTTATCATAGTTCAAATTAAGTTAATTGCAAAAATATTCACCAAATGCATTTTTCTTAAAATGTTCGAGTTTTGTTTTATATTTATAAAACTTTTAGGTCAAAGTTTAATAAATAAACTTTTAATAAGAATTTGAATTGAATGTTTTGAAAAGTTCTTTATCCCAATTCAAATTAAGTAAATTGCAAAAATATTCACCAAATGCATTTTTTCTTAAAACTTTTCGAGTTTTGTTTTATATTTATAAAACTTTTAGGTCAAAGTTTAATAAATAAACTTTTAATAAGAATTTGAATTAATGTTTTGAAAAGTTTAAAAAAAATTAAGATTTTATTATTATCTGGTTCTTATCCCAATTCAAATTAAGTAAATTTCAAAAATATTCACAAAATGCATTTTTCGTAAAACTTTTCGAATTTTGTTTTATATTTATAAAACTTTTAGGTCAAAGTTTAATAAATAAACTTTTTATAAGAATTTGAATTCAATGTTTTGAAATTTTTAAAAAAAAATTAAGATTTTATTATTATCTAGTTCTTTATCCCAATTCAAATTAAGTAATTTCAAAAATATTCACCAAATGCATTTTTCTTAAAACTTTTCGAATTTTGTTTTATATTTATAAAACTTTTAGGTCAAAGTTTAATAAATAAACTTTTAATAAGAATTTGAATTCAATGTTTTGAAAAGTTTAAAAAAAATTAAGATTTTATTATTATCTAGTTCTTTCTCAATTCAAATTAAGTAAATTGCAAAAATTTTCATAAAATGCATTTTTCTTTAAACGTTTCGAATTTTGTTTTATATTTATAAAACTTTTAGGTCAAAGTTTAATAAATAAACTTATAATAAGAATTTGAATTCAATGTTTTGAAAAGTTTAAAAAAAATAAGATTTTATTAGTATCTTGTTCTTATCCCAATTCGAATTAAGTAAATTTCAAAAATATTCACAAATGCATTTCTCTTAAAACTTTTCAAATTTTGTTTTATATTTATAAAACTTTTAGGTCAAAGTTTAATAAATAAACTTCTAATAAGAATTTCAATTCAATGTTTTGAAAAGTTTAAAAATAAATTAAGATTTTATTATTATCTAGTTCTTTATCATAGTTCAAATTAAGTAAATTGCAAAAAATATTCACAAAATGCATTTTTCTTAAAACTTTTCGAATTTTGTTTTATATTTATAAAACTTTTAGGTCAAAGTTTAATAAATAAACTTCTAATAAGAATTTCAATTCAATGTTTTGAAAAGTTTAAAAATAAATTAAGATTTTATTATTATCTAGTTCTTTATCATAGTTCAAATTAAGTTAATTGCAAAAATATTCACCAAATGCATTTTTCTTAAAATGTTCGAGTTTTGTTTTATATTTATAAAACTTTTAGGTCAAAGTTTAATAAATAAACTTTTAATAAGAATTTGAATTGAATGTTTTGAAAAGTTCTTTATCCCAATTCAAATTAAGTAAATTGCAAAAATATTCACCAAATGCATTTTTTCTTAAAACTTTTCGAGTTTTGTTTTATATTTATAAAACTTTTAGGTCAAAGTTTAATAAATAAACTTTTAATAAGAATTTGAATTAATGTTTTGAAAAGTTTAAAAAAAATTAAGATTTTATTATTATCTGGTTCTTATCCCAATTCAAATTAAGTAAATTTCAAAAATATTCACAAAATGCATTTTTCGTAAAACTTTTCGAATCTTGTTTTATATTTATAAAACTTTTAGGTCAAAGTTTAATAAATAAACTTTTAATAAGAATTTGAATTCAATGTTTTGAAAAGTTAAAAAAAATAAGATTTTATTATTACCTAGTTCTTATCCCAATTCAAATTAAGTAAATTTCACAAATATTTACAAATGCATTTTCTTAAAACTTTTCGAATTTTGTTTTATATTAATAAAACTTTTAGGTCAAAGTTTAATAAATAAACTTTTAACACGAATTTGAATTCAATGTTTTGAAAAGTTTAAAAAAAAATTAAGACTTTATTATTATCTAGTTCTTTCTCAATTCAAATTAAGTAAATTGCAAAAATATTCATAAAATGCATTTTTCTTAAAACTTTTCGAATTTTGTTTTATATTTACAAAACTTTCAGGTCAAAGTTTAATAAATAAACTTTTAATACGAATTTGAATTCAATGTTTTGAAAAGTTCTTTATCCCAATTCAAATTAAGTGATTTCAAAAATATTCACCAAATGCATTTTTCTTAAAACTTTTTGAATTTTGTTTTATATTTATAAAACTTTTTGGTCAAAGTTTAATAAATAAACTTTTAATAAGAATTTGAATTCAATGTTTTGAAAAGTTTAAAAAAATTTAAGATTTTATTATAATCTAGTTCTTTCTCAATTCAAATTAAGTAAATTGCAAAAATATTCATAAAATGCATTTTTCTTAAAACTTTTCGAATTTTGTTTTATATTTAAAAAACTTTTAGGTCAAAGTTTAATAAATAAACTTTTTATAAGAATTTGAATTCAATGTTTTGAAATGTTTAAAAAAAATTAAGATTTTATTATTATCTAGTTCTTTATCCCAATTCAAATTAAGTAATTTCAAAAATATTCACCAAATGCATTTTTCTTAAAACTTTTCGAATTTTGTTTTATATTTATAAAACTTTTAGGTCAAAGTTTAATAAATAAACTTTTAATAAGAATTTGAATTCAATGTTTTGAAAAGTTTAAAAAAAATTAAGATTTTATTATTATCTAGTTCTTTCTCAATTCAAATTAAGTAAATTGCAAAAATATTCATAAAATGCATTTTTCTTTAAACGTTTCGAATTTTGTTTTATATTTACAAAACTTTTAGGTCAAAGTTTAATAAATAAACTTTTTATAAGAATTTGAATTCAATGTTTTGAAAAGTTTAAAAAAAATTAAGATTTTATTATTATCTAGTTCTTTCTCAATTCAAATTAAGTAAATTGCAAAAATATTCATAAAATGCATTTTTCTTAAAACTTTTCGAATTTTGTTTTATATTTATAAAACTTTTAGGTCAAAGTTTAATAAATAAACTTCTAATAAGAATTTCAATTCAATGTTTTGAAAAGTTTAAAAATAAATTAAGATTTTATTATTATCTAATTCTTTATCATAATTCAAATTAAGTTAATTGCAAAAATATTCACCAAATGCATTTTTCTTAAAATTTTCGAGTTTTGTTTTATATTTATAAAACTTTTAGGTCAAAGTTTAATAAATAAACTTTTAATAAGAATTTGAATTGAATGTTTTGAAAAGTTCTTTATCCCAATTCAAATTAAGTAAATTGCAAAAATATTCACCAAATGCATTTTTTCTTAAAACTTTTCGAAATTTGTTTTATATTTGTAAAACTTTTAGGTCAAATAAATAAACCTTTTAGTAAGATATTAAATTAAATGTTTTGAAAAGTTAAAAAAAAAATTAAGATTTTTTTATTATCTAGTTCTTTATCTCAATTCAAATTAAGTAAATTGCAAAAATATTCACTAAATGCATTTTTCTTAAAACTTTTCGAATTTCATTTTATATTTATAAAACTTTTAGGTCAAAGTTTAATAAATAAACTTTTAATAAGAATTTGAATTCAATGTTTTGAAAAGTTAAAAAAAATAAGATTTTATTATTACCTAGTTCTTATCCCAATTCAAATTAAGTAAATTTCACAAATATTTACAAATGCATTTTCTTAAAACTTTTCGAATTTTGTTTTATATTAATAAAACTTTTAGGTCAAAGTTTAATAAATAAACTTTTAACACGAATTTGAATTCAATGTTTTGAAAAGTTTAAAAAAAATTAAGATTTTATTATTATCTAGTTCTTTCTCAATTCAAATAAAGTAAATTGCAAAAATATTCATAAAATGCATTTTTCTTTAAACGTTTCGAATTTTGTTTTATATTTACAAAACTTTTAGGTCAAAGTTTAATAAATAAACTTTTTATAAGAATTTGAATTCAATGTTTTGAAATGTTTAAAAAAAAATTAAGATTTTATTATTATCTAGTTCTTTATCCCAATTCAAATTAAGTAATTTCAAAAATATTCACCAAATGCATTTTACTTAAAACTTTTCGAATTTTGTTTTATATTTTTAAAACTTTTAGGTCAAAGTTTAATAAATAAACTTTTAATAAGAATTTGAATTCAATGTTTTGAAAAGTTTAAAAAAAATTAAGATTTTATTATTATCTAATTCTTTCTTTCTCAATTCAAATTAAGTAAATTGCAAAAATATTCATAAAATGCATTTTTCTTAAAACTTTTCGAATTTTGTTTTATATTTACAAAACTTTTAGGTCAAAGTTTAATAAATAAACTTTTTATAAGAATTTGAATTCAATGTTTTGAAATGTTTAAAAAAAAATTAAGATTTTATTATTATCTAGTTCTTTATCCCAATTCAAATTAAGTAATTTCAAAAATATTCACCAAATGCATTTTTCTTAAAACTTTTCGAATTTTTTTTTATATTTATAAAACTTTTAGGTCAAAGTTTAATAAATAAACTTTTAATAAGAATTTGAATTCAATGTTTTGAAAAGTTTAAAAAAAATTAAGATTTTATTATTATCTAGTTCTTTCTCAATTCAAATTAAGTAAATTGCAAAAATATTCATAAAATGCATTTTTCTTAAAACGTTTCGAATTTTGTTTTATATTTACAAAACTTTTAGGTCAAAGTTTAATAAATAAACTTTTAATAAGAATTTTACTATTAATTAATTGTTTTATTGTAGCATCAATTTTGAACATTTCATCTTAAACTAAATTGCACAATTTTCAGAGATTTGGTATTAATCTACCTTACTGCTGTTAATAATATCATTAATTTACAATTTTAAATAAGTTTACAATTTATCTTTGATTTGAAGGAAAAGCTACAAAAAAAACCTCCATTGAAATACATATGAATGTTAAAGTATGTGAGAAGAACTGAATAGAAGGGTGGGCGTTGCGATGTTTTATTCAAACCATACTTTAGTTTGACAAATACCTGTCAAGTAGATAATAAGTAAGCATGTATAACAATTGGAACATAAAAAACCGTTTTACAATTGTATACACATATAATGAGAGCTAACATATAAGTAAATAAATGCGTAAACTGACACATAAATATAAATATGAAGAGAAAGGTAAATAAATAAGTAAATAAATAAACAGTTAAATAAAGCAAAAATAGTAAATATATATACAAAAATTAATAAATAATTTAATTAAGAATAAATAAATAAATAAATAAATAAATAAGTAAAGACATCACTTGAAAAATAATGAAATAGATAATAAATAATGAAATAAATAATAGACGAATAAATTAAATAGTTATTAAATCTTTAATATCACAGAAGAAAATTTTGTAAGTATAAATAATTTGATAAATGTGTAAATGTTAGTAATGTTAACATGTTTTTTTTTTATTTTTTTTTATTATTATTAATTTTTAATGTTATAAGAACTATTAAGTAAGGTTTGAAATTAATGTGTTGTCGGACAAAGCACATAACATAAGGAATCGCTCATTGAGTTTTGAAATTCTTTCTGACACCAAATCCACCTCTAAAATGGAATGAAGTTGATTTGTTGAAAATGACCATGGAAGCTTGAGAATCATTTTTGAGATTTTATTTTGAGTGATTTGCAGTCGCCGTATATGACTGATGGCACATTTACCCCAGGCTGGTGACCCATAAAACACTATTGATTGAAATACTACTTTGTATATTAAAAGTTTATTTTCATTGCTTAGCTTCGATTTACGATTAATAAACGGATAGAGAATTTGTATTGTAGTATTCATTTTTTTAATAACATTTTGTATATGTAAGCCAAAAGACAATGTTTTGTCTAAATGTACACCAAGATATTTTACATTAGAACCCCATTCTATATTTGCATTCCCAATAAAAAGATTGTTGCTCGGCAAAAAACAGGATTTTCTTTTTCGAGTGAAAAAGATTGCCTGAGTCTTACGAGCATTAATTCTAATTTTCCATAGTAGGCATGTATAATATTCAGTGCTGATTGCAAATTGGCTTCTATATTGAAACCAATCGAATCGGAAGAAAAGACACAAGTGTCATCAGCGAAAATGGCTGTATTGCAATAAGGTAGTCGAGGAAAATCGTGGGTGAAAATTGTGTACAAGACCGGACCTAACACTGATCCTTGCGGAACACCAGCTGTAACATTATAAAACCCAGAAAACCAGTTGTTAACTGAAACCTTATATTTTCTTTGGAGTAAGAAAGATTGAATGATTTTTATTAAATATATTGGAAAATTCAATATCAAGAGCTTATGTAGGAGAGCGTTATGCCAGACAGTATCAAATGCTTTTTCGACATCAAGAAGTACCATGCCCGTACTTTTACCTGATATAAAGTTAGTTTTTATATGTTTTGTAATTCTATGGACTTGATGAACAGTGCTATGGTGCGCCCTGAAACCAAACTGCTCAGCAGGCAAAATATTGTTATTCGTTACAAAGGAATCAATTTTATATTTTATTATTTTTTCAAAGCATTTGCTCAGAGAACTTAACAAACTTATCGGTTTGTAGTTACAAGGTTGACTTGCGTTTTTTACCAGGCTTAAGTATAGGTATTATTTTGGCTTTTTTCCACTCATTGGGGAAATATCCAAAACTAAGGCACTTGTTGAATAAGATTTGCAAAAATTTTATTCCTGACGATGGCAAATTCTTAAGATACAAGTTTTTAATTCCATCAAAGCCAGGTGATTTTCTTAATTTAAGATTGTTAACAACGTATTCTATGTCTTCAAGAGACACTTCATCCTGGTATACGTTTAAGGATGAGTTTATGGTATCAATAGTGTTATTGACTGTTGTTTCAATTCTAATATTACTCATAGTCCGATTCGCCATATGGTTTTCACAAAAAGTTTCTGCTAAGAGATTTGCTTTTTCAGTGCTCGAGATAATGACATCGCTACCTACCTTAAAAGCTGGAATGTGTATGTTTTTCTTTTTAATAATCTTAACAACGTTCCAAAAAGGCTTACATCCTTTATCTAAGCTCTGTAGTTTTTGATTCCAGGATCGATTTCTATGAGCTGAAATAGGATCCTTTATAAGATTGTTAATGGAATTTATTTCAGTTAGAAATTGAGGTTCCCTTGTTCTAATCCATTTTCTTCTGATACTATTTCGACGCTTTATAACATTGAGTATATGAGATGGTAATAATTGCTTACTTTCGTAATGAATTTGTTTCTTAGGAACTGATTGTTCAATGCTTTGGTGTACAGCGTTAGTGAAATATGTTATACCTTGGTCTATTTCTTGTTCGTTGGTATAATTACCTGCTTGTGAATCGATGTTCGATAATCTTAAACGCATTTTTTGTTTATATTTTGGCCAATTTGCTTTTTTTATAAATAATACTTCCTTTTTTCTCTCAATCGGTGATGTGAGAGAATTTATTACGACTGGTAAATGATCAGAGCCAAGCTCATTCAATGTCAAAGGCTGATCAAAAAGATTCGCCATATTAGTCAAGAAAAAATCTAAAGTGGATGGGTTAGATCTACTATTTATAGGATAATATGTTGGAGTAGGAGGGTAAAAAATATCAAACGGATGTCTAGAATAAAGATTTTCAAGAATATTTCCCCAAGCATTCGCTCTTAAGCATCCCCATCTTCTATGCCTGCAGTTAAAATCACCTCCAATCAGAAATGTACCATTTAAACTTATTAATTTTCTTAAATCATTATTTAAGTGATAGCGTTTGTATGGGGTAATTGCACCACCAGGGAAATAAACAGATAGAACGTTTAAAGATGAGCCATTTTCGAAACGAATATTCACACCTATGTTTTGTATGAGTTTTGTTTTAACAATTGGAATTAATTCGTGTTGAATAGTTTTTTTAACTACCACGGCAACACCGCCCCACTTCTATTATCTCTATCACAACGATAGCAATAATAATCTTTACTACTTAATTTATCTTCAAAGGATAACCAAGTTTCAGATACTAAACCTATATCTACTTTATACCTACATAGAAAAGCAAAAAAAACTATTTGTTTGCATCGAATGCTTTTAGCATTCCAACATATAATTTTCATTGATGTTCTACTCATTACTTATTGTTATATAAATACTTAATTGCCTTCGTTTTACAATTTCCCAGCAATGTTATCATCTCTGCTGTGAGCTTGTTGATTTCATCCATTGAGAATAGATTACCAGTGCTATCACTAGCAACGATGTTGTTGTTTGCCCAGGTTCCACAATCAGTGCGATTTGTAATTATGGGTGCAGAGACCGGTTTTGAGAACGTCGACCCCCTGGGATGAGTTGGGAGTGGAGGGAACTCCGAAATGTTAGGTGCATATACCTGTTGCGATTTTACTGCAGCATGTGAAATGTTTTAAAAAGTTAAAAAAAAAATTATATTTTATTATTATCTAGTTCTTTATCCCAATTCAAATTAAGTAAATTGCAAAAAATATTCACCAAATACATATTTCTTAAAACTTTACGAATTGTGTTTTATATTTATAAAACCTTTCGGTCAAAGTTTAATAAATAAACTTTTAATAAGAATTTGAATTCAATGTTTTGAAAAGTTTAAAAAAAAATTAAGTTTTTATTATTATCTTGTTCTTTATCTCAGTTCAAATTAAGTAAATTGCAAAAATATTCACAAAATACATTTTTCTTAAAACTTTTCGAATTTTGTTTTATATTTATAAAGCTTTTAGGTCAAAGTTTAATAAATAAAATTTTAATAAGAATTTGAATTCAATGTTTTGAAAAGTTTAAACAAAATTAAGATTTTATTATTATCTAGTTCTTTCTCAATTCAAATTAAGTGAATTGCAAAAATATTCATAAAATGCATTTTTCTTAAAAATTTTCGAATTTTGTTTTATATTTACAAAACTTTTAGGTCAAAGTTTAATAAATAAACTTTTAATAAGAATTTGAATTCAATGTTTTGAAAAGTTTAAAAAAAAAATATGATTTTATTATTATCTCTTTCCTCAATTCAAATTAAGTAAATTGCAAAAAATATTCAAAAAATGCATTTTTCTTAAAACTTTTGGAATTTTGTTTTATATTTATAAACCTTTTAGGTCAAAGTTTAATAAATAAACTTTTAATAAGAATTTCAATTCAAAATGTTTTGAAAAGTTTAAAAATAAATTAAGATTTTATTATTATCTAGTTCATCATAATTCAAATTAATTATATTGCAAAAATATTCACCAAATGCATTTTTCTTAAAACTTTTCGAATTTTGTTTATATATTTATAAAACTTTTAGGTCAAAGTTTAATAAATAAACTTTTAATAAGAATTTGAATTCAAAGTTTTGAAAAGTTTAAAAAAATTAAGATTTTATTATTATCTAGTTCTTATCCTAATTCAAATTAAGTAATATGCAAAAATATTCACAAAATGCATATTTCTTAAAACTTTTCGAATTTTGTTTTATATTTATAAAACTTTTAGGTCAAAGTTTGATGAATAAACTTTTAATAAGAATTTGAATTCAATGTTTTGAAAAGTTTAGAAAAAATTAAGATTTTATTATTATCTAGTTCTTTATCCCAATTCAAATTAAGTAAATTGCAAAAATATTCACCAAATACATTTTTCGTAAAACTTTTCGAATTTTGTTTTATATTTATAAAACTTTTAGGTCAAAGTTTAATAAATAAACTTTTAATAAGAATTTGAATTCAATGTTTTGAAAAGTTTAGAAAAAATTAAGATTTTATTATTATCTTATTCTTTATCCCAATTCAAATTAAGTAAGTTGTAAAATTATTCACCAAATACATTTTTCTTAAAACTTTTCGAATTTTGTTTTATATTTATAAAACTTTTTGGTCAAAGTTTAATAAATAAACTTTTAATAAGAATTTGAATTCAATGTTTTGAAAAGTTTAAACAAAATTAAGATTTTATTATTACCTAGTTCTTATCCCAATTCAAATTAAGTAAATTTCACAAATATTCACAAAATGCATTTTCTTAAAACTTTTCGAATTTTTTTTTATATAAATAAAACTTTTAGGTCAAAGTTTAATAAATAAACTTTTAATACGAATTTGAATTCGATGATTTGAAAAGTTTAAAAAAAATTAAGATTTTATTATTATCTAGTTCTTTATCTCAATTCAAATTAAGTAAATTGCAAAAATATTCACCAAATACATTTTTCTTAAAACTTTTCGAATTGTGTTTTATATTTATAAAACTTTTAGGTCAAAGCTTAATAACTAAACTTTTAATAAGAATTTGAATTCAATGTTTTGAAAAATTCTTTATCCCAATTCAAATTAAGTAAATTTCAAAAATATTCACAAAATGCATTTTTCGTAAAACTTTTCGAATTTTGTTTTATAATTATAAAACTTTTAGATCAAAGTTTAATAAATAAACTTTTAATAAGAATTTGAGTTCAATGTTTTGAAAAGTTTAAAAAAAAAATAAGATTTTATTATTATCTAGTTCCTCAATTCAAATTAAGTAAATTGCAAAAAAATATTCACAAAATGCATTTTTCTTAAAACTTTTGGAATTTTGTTTTATATTTATAAAACTTTTTAAATAAGATATTGAATTAAATGTTTTGAAAAGTTTTAAAAAAAATTAGATTTTATTATTATCTAGTTCTTTATCTCAATTCAAATTAAGTAAATTGAAAAAATATTCACAAAATGCATTTTTCTTAAAACTTTTCGAATTTTGTTTTATATTTATAAAACTTTTAGGTCAAAGTTTAATAAATAAACTTTTAATAAGAATTTGAATTCAATGTTTTGAAAAGTTTAAAAAAAATTAAGATTTTATTATTATCTGGTTCTTATCCCAATTCAAATTAAGTAAATTTCAAAAATATTCACAAAATGCATTTTTCGTAAAACTTTTGGAATTTTGTTTTATATTTATAAACCTTTTAGGTCAAAGTTTAATAAATAAACTTTTAATAAGAATTTCAATTCAAAATGTTTTGAAAAGTTTAAAAATAAATTAAAATTTTATTATTCATCATAATTCAAATTAATTATATTGCAAAAATATTCACCAAATGCATTTTTCTTAAAACTTTTCGAATTTTGTTTTATATTTATAAAACTTTTAGGTCAAAGTTTAATAAATAAACTTTTAATAAGAATTTGAATTCAATGTTTTGAAAAGTTTAAACAAAATTAAGATTTTATTATTATCTAGTTCTTTCTCAATTCAAATTAAGTGAATTGCAAAAATATTCATAAAATGCATTTTTCTTAAAAATTTTCGAATTTTGTTTTATATTTACAAAACTTTTAGGTCAAAGTTTAATAAATAAACTTTTTATAAGAATTTGAATTCAATGTTTTGAAATGTTTAAAAAAAAATTAAGATTTTATTATTATCTAGTTCTTTATCCCAATTCAAATTAAGTAATTTCAAAAATATTCACCAAATGCATTTTTCTTAAAACTTTTCGAATTTTTTTTTATATTTATAAAATTTTTAGGTCAAAGTTTAATAAATAAACTTTTAATAAGAATTTGAATTCAATGTTTTGAAAAGTTTAAAAAAAATTAAGATTTTATTATTATCTAGTTCTTTCTCAATTCAAATTAAGTAAATTGCAAAAATATTCATAAAATGCATTTTTCTTAAAACGTTTCGAATTTTGTTTTATATTTACAAAACTTTTAGGTCAAAGTTTAATAAATAAACTTTTAATAAGAATTTTACTATTAATTAATTGTTTTATTGTAGCATCAATTTTGAACATTTCATCTTAAACTAAATTGCACAATTTTCAGAGATTTGGTATTAATCTACCTTACTGCTGTTAATAATATCATTAATTTACAATTTTAAATAAGTTTACAATTTATCTTTGATTTGAAGGAAAAGCTACAAAAAAAAACCTCCATTGAAATACATATGAATGTTAAAGTATGTGAGAAGAACTGAATAGAAGGGTGGGCGTTGCGATGTTTTATTCAAACCATACTTTAGTTTGACAAATACCTGTCAAGTAGATAATAAGTAAGCATGTATAACAATTGGAACATAAAAAACCGTTTTACAATTGTATACACATATAATGAGAGCTAACATATAAGTAAATAAATGCGTAAACTGACACATAAATATAAATATGAAGAGAAAGGTAAATAAATAAGTAAATAAATAAACAGTTAAATAAAGCAAAAATAGTAAATATATATACAAAAATTAATAAATAATTTAATTAAGAATAAATAAATAAATAAATAAATAAATAAGTAAAGACATCACTTGAAAAATAATGAAATAGATAATAAATAATGAAATAAATAATAGACGAATAAATTAAATAGTTATTAAATCTTTAATATCACAGAAGAAAATTTTGTAAGTATAAATAATTTGATAAATGTGTAAATGTTAGTAATGTTAACATGTTTTTTTTTTTATTTTTTTTTTATTATTATTAATTTTTAATGTTATAAGAACTATTAAGTAAGGTTTGAAATTAATGTGTTGTCGGACAAAGCACATAACATAAGGAATCGCTCATTGAGTTTTGAAATTCTTTCTGACACCAAATCCACCTCTAAAATGGAATGAAGTTGATTTGTTGAAAATGACCATGGAAGCTTGAGAATCATTTTTGAGATTTTATTTTGAGTGATTTGCAGTCGCCGTATATGACTGATGGCACATTTACCCCAGGCTGGTGACCCATAAAACACTATTGATTGAAATACTACTTTGTATATTAAAAGTTTATTTTCATTGCTTAGCTTCGATTTACGATTAATAAACGGATAGAGAATTTGTATTGTAGTATTCATTTTTTTAATAACATTTTGTATATGTAAGCCAAAAGACAATGTTTTGTCTAAATGTACACCAAGATATTTTACATTAGAACCCCATTCTATATTTGCATTCCCAATAAAAAGATTGTTGCTCGGCAAAAAACAGGATTTTCTTTTTCGAGTGAAAAAGATTGCCTGAGTCTTACGAGCATTAATTCTAATTTTCCATAGTAGGCATGTATAATATTCAGTGCTGATTGCAAATTGGCTTCTATATTGAAACCAATCGAATCGGAAGAAAAGACACAAGTGTCATCAGCGAAAATGGCTGTATTGCAATAAGGTAGTCGAGGAAAATCGTGGGTGAAAATTGTGTACAAGACCGGACCTAACACTGATCCTTGCGGAACACCAGCTGTAACATTATAAAACCCAGAAAACCAGTTGTTAACTGAAACCTTATATTTTCTTTGGAGTAAGAAAGATTGAATGATTTTTATTAAATATATTGGAAAATTCAATATCAAGAGCTTATGTAGGAGAGCGTTATGCCAGACAGTATCAAATGCTTTTTCGACATCAAGAAGTACCATGCCCGTACTTTTACCTGATATAAAGTTAGTTTTTATATGTTTTGTAATTCTATGGACTTGATGAACAGTGCTATGGTGCGCCCTGAAACCAAACTGCTCAGCAGGCAAAATATTGTTATTCGTTACAAAGGAATCAATTTTATATTTTATTATTTTTTCAAAGCATTTGCTCAGAGAACTTAACAAACTTATCGGTTTGTAGTTACAAGGTTGACTTGCGTTTTTTACCAGGCTTAAGTATAGGTATTATTTTGGCTTTTTTCCACTCATTGGGGAAATATCCAAAACTAAGGCACTTGTTGAATAAGATTTGCAAAAATTTTATTCCTGACGATGGCAAATTCTTAAGATACAAGTTTTTAATTCCATCAAAGCCAGGTGATTTTCTTAATTTAAGATTGTTAACAACGTATTCTATGTCTTCAAGAGACACTTCATCCTGGTATACGTTTAAGGATGAGTTTATGGTATCAATAGTGTTATTGACTGTTGTTTCAATTCTAATATTACTCATAGTCCGATTCGCCATATGGTTTTCACAAAAAGTTTCTGCTAAGAGATTTGCTTTTTCAGTGCTCGAGATAATGACATCGCTACCTACCTTAAAAGCTGGAATGTGTATGTTTTTCTTTTTAATAATCTTAACAACGTTCCAAAAAGGCTTATATCCTTTATCTAAGCTCTGTAGTTTTTGATTCCAGGATCGATTTCTATGAGCTGAAATAGGATCCTTTATAAGATTGTTAATGGAATTTATTTCAGTTAGAAATTGAGGTTCCCTTGTTCTAATCCATTTTCTTCTGATACTATTTCGACGCTTTATAACATTGAGTATATGAGATGGTAATAATTGCTTACTTTCGTAATGAATTTGTTTCTTAGGAACTGATTGTTCAATGCTTTGGTGTACAGCGTTAGTGAAATATGTTATACCTTGGTCTATTTCTTGTTCGTTGGTATAATTACCTGCTTGTGAATCGATGTTCGATAATCTTAAACGCATTTTTTGTTTATATTTTGGCCAATTTGCTTTTTTTATAAATAATACTTCCTTTTTTCTCTCAATCGGTGATGTGAGAGAATTTATTACGACTGGTAAATGATCAGAGCCAAGCTCATTCAATGTCAAAGGCTGATCAAAAAGATTCGCCATATTAGTCAAGAAAAAATCTAAAGTGGATGGGTTAGATCTACTATTTATAGGATAATATGTTGGAGTAGGAGGGTAATATCAAACGGATGTCTAGAATAAAGATTTTCAAGAATATTTCCCCAAGCATTCGCTCTTAAGCATCCCCATCTTCTATGCCTGCAGTTAAAATCACCTCCAATCAGAAATGTACCATTTAAACTTATTAATTTTCTTAAATCATTTTTTAAGTGATAGAGTTTGTATGGGGTAATTGCACCACCAGGGAAATAAACAGATAGAACGTTTAAATATGAGCCATTTTCGAAGCGAATATTCACACCTATGTTTTGTATGAGTTTTGTTTTAACAATTGGAATTAATTCGTGTTGAATAGTTTTTTTAACTACCAAGGCAACACCGCCCCCCTTCTATTATCTCTATCACAACGATAGCAATAATAATCTTTACTACTTAATTTATCTTCAAAGGATAACCAAGTTTCAGATACTAAACCTATATCTACTTTATACCTACATAGAAAAGCAAAAAAAACTATTTGTTTGCATCGAATGCTTTTAGCATTCCAACATATAATTTTCATTGATGTTCTACTCATTACTTATTGTTATATAAATACTTAATTGCCTTCGTTTTACAATTTCCCAGCAATGTTATCATCTCTGCTGTAAGCTTGTTGATTTCATCCATTGAGAATAGATTACCAGTGCTATCACTAGCAACAATGTTGTTGTTTGCCCAGGTTCCACAATCAGTGCGATTTGTAATTATGGGTGCAGAGACCGGTTTTGAGAACGTCGACCCCCTGGGATGAGTTGGGAGTGGAGGGAACTCCGAAATGTTAGGTGCATATACCTGTTGCGATTTTACTGCAGCATGTAAAATGTTTTAAAAAGTTAAAAAAAAAATTATATTTTATTATTATCTAGTTCTTTATCCCAATTCAAATTAAGTAAATTGCAAAAAATATTCACCAAATACATATTTCTTAAAACTTTACGAATTGTGTTTTATATTTATAAAACCTTTCGGTCAAAGTTTAATAAATAAACTTTTAATAAGAATTTGAATTCAATGTTTTGAAAAGTTTAAAAAAAAATTAAGTTTTTATTATTATCTTGTTCTTTATCTCAGTTCAAATTAAGTAAATTGCAAAAATATTCACAAAATACATTTTTCTTAAAACTTTTCGAATTTTGTTTTATATTTATAAAGCTTTTAGGTCAAAGTTTAATAAATAAACTTTTAATAAGAATTTGAATTCAATGTTTTGAAAAGTTTAAACAAAATTAAGATTTTATTATTATCTAGTTCTTTCTCAATTCAAATTAAGTGAATTGCAAAAATATTCATAAAATGCATTTTTCTTAAAAATTTTCGAATTTTGTTTTATATTTACAAAACTTTTAGGTCAAAGTTTAATAAATAAACTTTTAATAAGAATTTGAATTCAATGTTTTGAAAAGTTTAAAAAAAAAATATGATTTTATTATTATCTCTTTCCTCAATTCAAATTAAGTAAATTGCAAAAAATATTCACAAAATGCATTTTTCTTAAAACTTTTGGAATTTTGTTTTATATTTATAAACCTTTTAGGTCAAAGTTTAATAAATAAACTTTTAATAAGAATTTCAATTCAAAATGTTTTGAAAAGTTTAAAAATAAATTAAGATTTTATTATTATCTAGTTCATCATAATTCAAATTAATTATATTGCAAAAATATTCACCAAATGCATTTTTCTTAAAACTTTTCGAATTTTGTTTATATATTTATAAAACTTTTAGGTCAAAGTTTAATAAATAAACTTTTAATAAGAATTTGAATTCAAAGTTTTGAAAAGTTTAAAAAAATTAAGATTTTATTATTATCTAGTTCTTATCCTAATTCAAATTAAGTAATATGCAAAAATATTCACAAAATGCATATTTCTTAAAACTATTCGAATTTTGTTTTATATTTATAAAACTTTTAGGTCAAAGTTTGATGAATAAACTTTTAATAAGAATTTGAATTCAATGTTTTGAAAAGTTTAGAAAAAAATAAGATTTTATTATTATCTAGTTCTTTATCCCAATTCAAATTAAGTAAATTGCAAAAATATTCACCAAATACATTTTTCGTAAAACTTTTCGAATTTTGTTTTATATTTATAAAACTTTTAGGTCAAAGTTTAATAAATAAACTTTTAATAAGAATTTGAATTCAATGTTTTGAAAAGTTTAGAAAAAATTAAGATTTTATTATTATCTTATTCTTTATCCCAATTCAAATTAAGTAAGTTGTAAAATTATTCACCAAATACATTTTTCTTAAAACTTTTCGAATTTTGTTTTATATTTATAAAACTTTTTGGTCAAAGTTTAATAAATAAACTTTTAATAAGAATTTGAATTCAATGTTTTGAAAAGTTTAAACAAAATTAAGATTTTATTATTACCTAGTTCTTATCCCAATTCAAATTAAGTAAATTTCACAAATATTCACAAAATGCATTTTCTTAAAACTTTTCGAATTTTTTTTTATATAAATAAAACTTTTAGGTCAAAGTTTAATAAATAAACTTTTAATACGAATTTGAATTCGATGTTTTGAAAAGTTTAAAAAAAATTAAGATTTTATTATTATCTAGTTCTTTATCTCAATTCAAATTAAGTAAATTGCAAAAATATTCACCAAATACATTTTTCTTAAAACTTTTCGAATTGTGTTTTATATTTATAAAACTTTTAGGTCAAAGCTTAATAACTAAACTTTTAATAAGAATTTGAATTCAATGTTTTGAAAAATTCTTTATCCCAATTCAAATTAAGTAAATTTCAAAAATATTCACAAAATGCATTTTTCGTAAAACTTTTCGAATTTTGTTTTATAATTATAAAACTTTTAGATCAAAGTTTAATAAATAAACTTTTAATAAGAATTTGAATTCAATGTTTTGAAAAGTTTAAAAAAAAAATAAGATTTTATTATTATCTAGTTCCTCAATTCAAATTAAGTAAATTGCAAAAAAATATTCACAAAATGCATTTTTCTTAAAACTTTTGGAATTTTGTTTTATATTTATAAAACTTTTTAAATAAGATATTGAATTAAATGTTTTGAAAAGTTTTAAAAAAAATTAGATTTTATTATTATCTAGTTCTTTATCTCAATTCAAATTAAGTAAATTGAAAAAATATTCACAAAATGCATTTTTCTTAAAACTTTTCGAATTTTGTTTTATATTTATAAAACTTTTAGGTCAAAGTTTAATAAATAAACTTTTAATAAGAATTTGAATTCAATGTTTTGAAAAGTTTAAAAAAAATTAAGATTTTATTATTATCTGGTTCTTATCCCAATTCAAATTAAGTAAATTTCAAAAATATTCACAAAATGCATTTTTCGTAAAACTTTTGGAATTTTGTTTTATATTTATAAACCTTTTAGGTCAAAGTTTAATAAATAAACTTTTAATAAGAATTTCAATTCAAAATGTTTTGAAAAGTTTAAAAATAAATTAAAATTTTATTATTCATCATAATTCAAATTAATTATATTGCAAAAATATTCACCAAATGCATTTTTCTTAAAACTTTTCGAATTTTGTTTTATATTTATAAAACTTTTAGGTCAAAGTTTAATAAATAAACTTTTAATAAGAATTTGAATTCAAAGTTTTGAAAAGTTTAAAAAAAAATAAGATTTTATTATTATCTAGTTCTTATCCTTATTCAAATTAAGTAAAATGCAAAAATATTCACAAAATGCATATTTCTTAAAACTTTTCGAATTTTGTTTTATATTTATAAAACTTTTAGGTCAAAGTTTGATGAATAAACTTTTAATAAGAATTTGAATTCAATGTTTTGAAAAGTTTAGAAAAAATTAATATTTTATTATTATCTAGTTCTTTATCCCAATTCAAATTAAGTAAATTGTAAAAATATTCACCAAATACATTTTTCTTAAAACTTTTCGAATTTTGTTTTATAATTATAAAACTTTTTTGGTCAAAGTTTTATAAATAAACTTTTAATAAGAATTTGAATTCAATGTTTTGAAAAGTTTAAAAAAAATTAAGATTTTATTATTATCTAGTTCTTTATCTCAGTTCAAATTAAGTAAATTGCAAAAATATTCACAAAATACATTTTTCTTAAAACTTTTCGAATTTTGTTTTATATTTATAAAGCTTTTAGTTCAAAGTTTAATAAATAAACTTTTAATAAGAATTTGAATTCAATGTTTTGAAAAGTTTAAACAAAATTAAGATTTTATTATTATCTAGTTCTTTATCTCAATTCAAATTAAGTAAATTGCAAAAATATTCATAAAATGCATTTTTCTTAAAACTTTTTGAATTTTGTTTAATATTTACAAAACTTTTAGGTCAAAGTTTAATAAATAAACTTTTAATAAGAATTTGAATTCAATGTTTTGAAATGTTTAAAAAAATTAGGATTTTATTATTATCTAGTTCTTTATCCCAATTCAAATTAAGTAATTTCAAAAATATTCACAAAATGGATTTTTCTTAAAACTTTTCGAATTTTGTTTTATATTTATAAAACTTTTAGGTCAAAGTTTAATAAATAAACTTTTAATAAGAATTTGAGTTCAATGTTTTGAAAAGTTTAAAAAAAATTAATATTTTATTATTATCTATTTCTTTATCCCAATTCAAATTAAGTAAATTGCAAAAATATTCATAAAATGCATTTTTCTTAAAACTTTTCGAATTTTGTTTTATATTTACAAAACTTTTAGGTCAAAGTTTAATAAATAAACTTTTAATAAGAATTTTGAAATGTTTAAAAAAATTAAGATTTTATTATTATCTAGTTCTTTATCCCAATTCAAATTAAGTAAATTGCAAAAATATTGACCAAATACATTTTTCTTAAAACTTTACGATTTTAATTTTATATTTATAAAACTTTTTGGTCAAAGTTTTATAAATAAACTTTTAATAAGAATTTGAATTCAATGTTTTGAAAAGTTAAAAAAAAATTAAAATTTTATTATTATCTGGTTCTTATCCCAATTCAAATTAAGTAAATTTCAAAAATATTCACAAAATGAATTTTTCGTAAAACTTTTCAAATTTTGTTTTATATTTATAAAACTTTTAGGTCAAAGTTTATTAACTAAACTTTTAATAAGAATTTGAATTTAATGTTTTGAAAAGTTTAAAAAAAAATAAGATTTTATTATTATATAGTTCCTCAATTCAAATTAAGTAAATTGCAAAACATATTCACAAAATGCATTTTTCTTAAAACTTTTGGAATTTTGTTTTTTATTTTTAAACTTTCAGGTCAAAGTTTAATAAATAAACTTTTAATAAGAATTTGAATTCAATGTTTTGAAAAGATTAAAAAAAAATAAGATTTTATTATTATCTAGTTCCTCAATTCAAATTAAGTAAATTGAAAAAATATTCACAAAATGCATTTTTCTTAAAACTTTTCGAATTTTGTTTTATATTTATAAAACTTTTAGGTCAAAGATTAATAAATAAAATTTAAATAAGAATTTGATATCAAAGTTTTGAAAAGTTTTAAAAAAAATTAAGATTTTATTATTATCTAGTTCTTATCCTAATTCAAATTAAGTAAATTGCAAAAAATATTCATAAAATGCATTTTTCTTAAAACTTTTGGAATTTTGTTTCATATTTATAAAACTTTTAGGTCAAAGTTTAATAAATAAACTTTTAATAAGAATTTGAATTAAATATTTTGAAAAGTTTAAAAAAATTAAGATTTTATTATTATCTAGTTCTTTATCTCAATTAAAATTAAGTAAATTGCAAAAATATTCACAAAATGCATTTTTCTTAAAACTTTTCGAATTTTGTTTTATATTTATAAAACTTTTAGGTCAAAGATTAATAAATAAACTTTAAATAAGAATTTGATATCAAAGTTTTGAAAAGTTTAAAAAAAATTAAGATTTTATTATTATCTAGTTCTTATCCTAATTCAAATTAAGTAAATTGCAAAAATATTCACAAAATGCATTTTTCTTAAAACTATTCGAATTTTGTTTTATATTTATAAAACTTTTAGGTCAAAGATTAATAAATAAACTTTTAATAAGAGTTTGAATTCAATGTTTTGAAAAGTTTAAAAAAAATTAAGATTTTATTATTATCTGGTTCTTATCCCAATTCAAATTAAGTAAATTTCAAAAATATTCACAAAATGCATTTTTCGTAAAACTTTTCGAATTTTGTTTTATATTTATAAAACTTGTAGGTCAAAGTTTAATAACTAAACTTTTAATAATAATTTGAATTCAATGTTTTGAAAAATTCTTTATCCCAATTCAAATTAAGTAAATTTCAAAAATATTCACAAAATGCATTTTTCGTAAAACTTTTCGAATTTTGTTTTATATTTATAAAACTTTTAGGTCAAAGTTTAATAAATAAACTTTTAATAAGAATTTGAATTCAATGTTTTGAAAAGATTAAAAAAAAATAAGATTTTATTATTATCTAGTTCCTCAATTCAAATTAAGTAAATTGCAAAAAATATTCACAAAATGCATTTTTCTTAAAACTTTTGGAATTTTGTTTTATATTTATAAAACTTTTTTAATAAGATATTGAATTAAATGTTTTGAAAAGTTTAAAAAAATTAAGATTTTATTATTATCTAGTTCTTTATCTCAATTCAAATTAAGTAAATTGCAAAAATATTCATAAAATGCATTTTTCTTAAAACTTTTTGAATTTTGTTTAATATTTACAAAACTTTTAGGTCAAAGTTTAATAAATAAACTTTTAATAAGAATTTGAATTCAATGTTTTGAAATGTTTAAAAAAAATTAGGATTTTATTATTATCTAGTTCTTTATCCCAATTCAAATTAAGTAATTTCAAAAATATTCACAAAATGGATTTTTCTTAAAACTTTTCGAATTTTGTTTTATATTTATAAAACTTTTAGTTCAAAGTTTAATAAATAAACTTTTAATAAGAATTTGAATTCAATGTTTTAAAAAGTTTAAACAAAATTAAGATTTTATTATTATCTAGTTCTTTCTCAATTCAAATTAAATAAATTGCAAAAATATTCATAAAATGCATTTTTCTTAAAACTTTTCGAATTTTGTTTTATATTTACAAAACTTTTAGGTCAAAGTTTAATAAATAAACTTTTAATAAGAATTTTGAAATGTTTAAAAAAATTAAGATTTTATTATTATCTAGTTCTTTATCCCAATTCAAATTAAGTAAATTGCAAAAATATTGACCAAATACATTTTTCTTAAAACTTTACGATTTTAATTTTATATTTATAAAACTTTTAGGTCAAAGTTTAATAACTAAACTTTTAATAAGAATTTGAATTCAATGTTTTGAAAAGTTTAAAAAAAAATAAGATTTTATTATTATATAGTTCCTCAATTCAAATTAAGTAAATTGCAAAACATATTCACAAAATGCATTTTTCTTAAAACTTTTGGAATTTTGTTTTTTATTTTTAAACTTTTAGGTCAAAGTTTAATTAATAAACTTTTAATAAGAATTTGAATTCAATGTTTTGAAAAGATTAAAAAAAAATAAGATTTTATTATTATCTAGTTCCTCAATTCAAATTAAGTAAATTGAAAAAATATTCACAAAATGCATTTTTCTTAAAACTTTTCGAATTTTGTTTTATATTTATAAAACTTTTAGGTCAAAGATTAATAAATAAAATTTAAATAAGAATTTGATATCAAAGTTTTGAAAAGTTTAAAAAAAAATTAAGATTTTATTATTATCTAGTTCTTATCCTAATTCAAATTAAGTAAATTGCAAAAAATATTCACAAAATGCATTTTTCTTAAAACTTTTGGAATTTTGTTCCATATTTATAAAACTTTTAGGTCAAAGTTTAATAAATAAACTTTTAATAAGAATTTGAATTAAATATTTTGAAAAGTTTAAAAAAATTAAGATTTTATTATTATCTAGTTCTTTATCTCAATTAAAATTAAGTAAATTGCAAAAATATTCACAAAATGCATTTTTCTTAAAACTTTTCGAATTTTGTTTTATATTTATAAAACTTTTAGGTCAAAGATTAATAAATAAACTTTAAATAAGAATTTGATATCAAAGTTTTGAAAAGTTTTAAAAAAAATTAAGATTTTATTATTATCTAGTTCTTATCCTAATTCAAATTAAGTAAATTGCAAAAATATTCACAAAATGCATTTTTCTTAAAACTATTCGAATTTTGTTTTATATTTATAAAACTTTTAGGTCAAAGTTTAATAAATAAACTTTTAATAAGAGTTTGAATTCAATGTTTTGAAAAGTTTAAAAAAAATTAAGATTTTATTATTATCTGGTTCTTATCCCAATTCAAATTAAGTAAATTTCAAAAATATTCACAAAATGCATTTTTCGTAAAACTTTTCGAATTTTGTTTTATATTTATAAAACTTGTAGGTCAAAGTTTAATAACTAAACTTTTAATAATAATTTGAATTCAATGTTTTGAAAAATTCTTTATCCCAATTCAAATTAAGTAAATTTCAAAAATATTCACAAAATGCATTTTTCGTAAAACTTTTCGAATTTTGTTTTATATTTATAAAACTTTTAGGTCAAAGTTTAATAAATAAATTTTAATAAGAATTTGAATTCAATGTTTTGAAAATATTAAAAAAAAATAAGATTTTATTATTATCTAGTTCCTCAATTCAAATTAAGTAAATTGCAAAAAATATTCACAAAATGCATTTTTCTTAAAACTTTTCGAATTTTGTTTTATATTTATAAAACTTTTTTAATAAGATATTGAATTAAATGTTTTGAAAAGTTTAAAAAAATTAAGATTTTATTATTATCTAGTTCTTTATCTCAATTCAAATTAAGTAAATTGCAAAAATATTCACAAAATGCATTTTTCTTAAAACTTTTCGAATTTTGTTTTATATTTATAAAACTTTTAGGTCAAAGTTTAATAAATAAACTTTTAATAAGAATTTCAATTCAAAATGTTTTGAAAAGTTTAAAAATAAATTAAGATTTTATTATTATCTAGTTCATCATAATTCAAATTAATTATATTGCAAAAATATTCACCAAATGCATTTTTCTTAAAACTTTTCGAATTTTGTTTTATATTTATAAAACTTTTAGGTCAAAGTTTAATAAATAAACTTTTAATAAGAATTTGAATTCAAAGTTTTGAAAAGTTTAAAAAAAAATAAGATTTTATTATTATCTAGTTCTTATCCCAATTCAAATTAAGTAAAATGCAAAAATATTCACAAAATGCATATTTCTTAAAACTTTTCGAATTTTGGTTTATATTTATAAAACTTTTAGGTCAAAGTTTGATGAATAAACTTTTAATAAGAATTTGAATTCAATGTTTTGAAAAGTTTAGAAAAAAATAATATTTTATTATTATCTAGTTCTTTATCCCAATTCCAATTGAGTAAATTGTAAAAATATTCACCAAATACATTTTTCTTAAAACTTTTCGAATTTTGTTTTATAATTATAAAACTTTTTTGGTCAAAGTTTAATAAATAAACTTTTAATAAGAATTTGTATTCAATGTTTTGAAAAGTTTAAAAAAAATTAAGATTTTATTATTATCTAGTTCTTTATCTCAGTTCAAATTAAGTAAATTGCAAAAATATTCACAAAATACATTTTTCTTAAAACTTTTCGAATTTTGTTTTATATTTATAAAGCTTTTAGTTCAAAGTTTAATAAATAAACTTTTAATAAGAATTTGAATTCAATGTTTTAAAAAGTTTAAACAAAATTAAGATTTTATTATTATCTGGTTCTTATCCCAATTCAAATTAAGTAAATTTCAAAAATATTCACAAAATGCATTTTTCGTAAAACTTTTCGAATTTTGTTTTATATTTATAAAACTTGTAGGTCAAAGTTTAATAACTAAACTTTTAATAAGAATTGGAATTCAATGTTTTGAAAAATTCTTTATCCCAATTCAAATTAAGTACATTTCAAAAATATTCACAAAATGCATTTTTCGTAAAACTTTTCGAATTTTGTTTTATATTTATAAAACTTTAAGGTCAAAGTTTAATAAATAAACTTTTAATAAGAATTTGAATTCAATGTTTTGAAATGTTTAAAAAAAATTAGGATTTTATTATTATCTAGTTCTTTATCCCAATTCAAATTAAGTAATTTCAAAAATATTCACAAAATGGATTTTTCTTAAAACTTTTCGAATTTTGTTTTATATTTATAAAACTTTTAGGTCAAAGTTTAATAAATAAACTTTTAATAAGAATTTGAGTTCAATGTTTTGAAAAGTTTAAAAAAATTAATATTTTATTATTATGTATTTCTTTATCCCAATTCAAATTAAGTAAATTGCAAAAATATTCACCAAATATATTTTTATTTAAACTTTTCGAATTTTGTTTTATATTTATAAAACTTTTAGGTCAAAGTTTAATAAATAAACTTTTAATAAGAATTTGAATTCAATGTTTTGAAAAGTTTAAAAAAATTAAGATTTTATGATTATCTAGTTCTTTCTCAATTCAAATTAAGTAAATTGCAAAAATATTCACAAAATGCATTTTTCTTAAAACTATTCGAATTTTGTTTTATATTTATAAAACTTTTAGGTCAAAGTTTAATAAATAAACTTTTAATAAGAATTTGAATTCAATGTTTTGAAAAGTTTAAAAAAAATTAAGATTTTATTATTATCTGGTTCTTATCCCAATTCAAATTAAGTAAATTTCAAAAATATTCACAAAATGCATTTTTCGTAAAACTTTTCGAATTTTGTTTTATATTTATAAAACTTGTAGGTCAAAGTTTAATAACTAAACTTTTAATAAGAATTTGAATTCAATGTTTTGAAAAATTCTTTATCCTAATTCAAATTAAGTAAATTTCAAAAATATTCACAAAATGCATTTTTCGTAAAACTTTTCGAATTTTGTTTTATATTTATAACACTTTTAGGTCAAAGTTTAATAAATAAACTTTTAATAAGAATTTGAATTCAATGTTTTGAAAAGATTAAAAAAAAATAAGATTTTATTATTATCTAGTTCCTCAATTCAAATTAAGTAAATTGCAAAAAATATTCACAAAATGCATTTTTCTTAAAACTTTTGGAATTTTGTTTTATATTTATAAAACTTTTTTAATAAGATATTGAATTAAATGTTTTGAAAAGTTTAAAAAAATTAATATTTTATTATTATCTAGTTCTTTATCTCAATTCAAATTAAGTAAAGTGCAAAAATATTCACAAAATGCATTTTTCTTAAAACTTTTCGAATTTTGTTTTATATTTATAAGACTTTTAGGTCAAAGTTTAATAAATAAACTTTTAATAAGAATTTGATATTTAAGTTTTGAAAAGTTTAAAAAAAAATTAAGATTTTATTATTATCTATTTCCTCAATTCAAATTAAGTAAATTGCAAAAAATATTCACAAAATGCATTTTTCTTAAATCTTTTGGAATTTTGTTTTATATTTATAAACCTTTTAGGTCAAAGTTTAATAAATAAACTTTTAATAAGAATTTCAATTCAAAATGTTTTGAAAAGTTTAAAAATAAATTAAGATTTTATTATTATCTAGTTCATCATAATTCAAATTAATTATATTGCAAAAATATTCACCAAATGCATTTTTCTTAAAACTTTTCGAATTTTGTTTTATATTTATAAAACTTTTAGGTCAAAGTTTGATGAATAAACTTTTAATAAGAATTTGAATTCAATGTTTTGAAAAGTTTAGAAAAAATTAATATTTTATTATTATCTAGTTCTTTATCCCAATTCCAATTAAGTAAATTGTAAAAATATTCACCAAATACATTTTTCTTAAAACTTTTCGAATTTTGTTTTATAATTATAAAACTTTTTTGGTCAAAGTTTAATAAATAAACTTTTAATACGAATTTGAATTCAATGTTTTGAAAAGTTTAAAAAAAATTAAGATTTTATTATTATCTAGTTCTTTATCTCAGTTCAAATTAAGTAAATTGCAAAATATTCACAAAATACATTTTTCTTAAAACTTTTCGAATTTTGTTTTATATTTATAAAGCTTTTAGTTCAAAGTTTAATAAATAAACTTTTAATAAGAATTTGAATTCAATGTTTTGAAAAGTTTAAACAAAATTAAGATTTTATTATTATCTATTTCTTTCTCAATTCAAATTAAGTAAATTGCAAAAATATTCATAAAATGCATTTTTCTTAAAACTTTTTGAATTTTGTTTTATATTTACAAAACTTTTAGGTCAAAGTTTAATAAATAAACTTTTAATAAGAATTTGAATTCAATGTTTTGAAATGTTTAAAAAAAATTAGGATTTTATTATTATCTAGTTCTTTATCTCAATTCAAATTAAGTAAATTGCAAAAATATTCACAAAATGCATTTTTCTTAAAACTTTTCGAATTTTGTTTTATATTTATAAAACTTTTAGGTCAAAGTTTAATAAATAAACTTTTAATAAGAATTTCAATTCAAAATGTTTTGAAAAGTTTAAAAATAAATTAAGATTTTATTATTATCTAGTTCATCATAATTCAAATTAATTATATTGCAAAAATATTCACCAAATGCATTTTTCTTAAAACTTTTCGAATTTTGTTTTATATTTATAAAACTTTTAGGTCAAAGTTTAATAAATAAACTTTTAATAAGAATTTGAATTCAAAGTTTTGAAAAGTTTAAAAAAAAATAAGATTTTATTATTATCTAGTTCTTATCCCAATTCAAATTAAGTAAAATGCAAAAATATTCACAAAATGCATATTTCTTAAAACTTTTCGAATTTTGTTTTATATTTATAAAACTTTTAGGTCAAAGTTTGATGAATAAACTTTTAATAAGAATTTGAATTCAATGTTTTGAAAAGTTTAGAAAAAATTAATATTTTATTAATATCTAGTTCTTTATCCCAATTCTAATTAAGTAAATTGTAAAAATATTCACCAAATACATTTTTCTTAAAACTTTTCGAATTTTGTTTTATAATTATAAAACTTTTTTGGTCAAAGTTTAATAAATAAACTTTTAATAAGAATTTGAATTCAATGTTTTGAAAAGTTTAAAAAAAATTAAGATTTTATTATTATCTAGTTCTTTATCTCAGTTCAAATTAAGTAAATTGCAAAAATATTCACAAAATACATTTTTCTTAAAACTTTTCGAATTTTGTTTTATATTTATAAAGCTTTTAGTTCAAAGTTTAATAAATAAACTTTTAATAAGAATTTGAATTCAATGTTTTGAAAAGTTTAAACAAAATTAAGATTTTATTATTATCTATTTCTTTCTCAATTCAAATTAAGTAAATTGCAAAAATATTCATAAAATGCATTTTTCTTAAAACTTTTTGAATTTTGTTTTATATTTACAAAACTTTTAGGTCAAAGTTTAATAAATAAACTTTTAATAAGAATTTGAATTCAATGTTTTGAAATGTTTAAAAAAAATTAGGATTTTATTATTATCTAGTTCTTTATCTCAATTCAAATTAAGTAAATTGCAAAAATATTCACAAAATGCATTTTTCTTAAAACTTTTCGAATTTTGTTTTATATTTATAAAACTTTTAGGTCAAAGTTTAATAAATAAACTTTTAATAAGAATTTCAATTCAAAATGTTTTGAAAAGTTTAAAAATAAATTAAGATTTTATTATTATCTAGTTCATCATAATTCAAATTAATTATATTGCAAAAATATTCACCAAATGCATTTTTCTTAAAACTTTTCGAATTTTGTTTTATATTTATAAAACTTTTAGGTCAAAGTTTAATAAATAAACTTTTAATAAGAATTTGAATTCAAAGTTTTGAAAAGTTTAAAAAAAAATAAGATTTTATTATTATCTAGTTCTTATCCCAATTCAAATTAAGTAAAATGCAAAAATATTCACAAAATGCATATTTCTTAAAACTTTTCGAATTTTGTTTTATATTTATAAAACTTTTAGGTCAAAGTTTGATGAATAAACTTTTAATAAGAATTTGAATTCAATGTTTTGAAAAGTTTAGAAAAAATTAATATTTTATTAATATCTAGTTCTTTATCCCAATTCTAATTAAGTAAATTGTAAAAATATTCACCAAATACATTTTTCTTAAAACTTTTCGAATTTTGTTTTATAATTATAAAACTTTTTTGGTCAAAGTTTAATAAATAAACTTTTAATAAGAATTTGAATTCAATGCTTTGAAAAGTTTAAAAAAAATTAAGATTTTATTATTATCTAGTTCTTTATCTCAGTTCAAATTAAGTAAATTGCAAAAATATTCACAAAATACATTTTTCTTAAAACTTTTCGAATTTTGTTTTATATTTATAAAGCTTTTAGTTCAAAGTTTAATAAATAAACTTTTAATAAGAATTTGAATTCAATGTTTTAAAAAGTTTAAACAAAATTAAGATTTTATTATTATCTAGTTCTTTCTCAATTCAAATTAAATAAATTGCAAAAATATTCATAAAATGCATTTTTCTTAAAACTTTTTGAATTTTGTTTTATATTTACAAAACTTTTAGGTCAAAGTTTAATAAACAAACTTTTAATAAGAATTTGAATTCAATGTTTTGAAATGTTTAAAAAAAATTAGGATTTTATTATTATCTAGTTCTTTATCCCAATTCAAATTAAGTAATTTCAAAAATATTCACAAAATGGATTTTTCTTAAAACTTTTCGAATTTTGTTTTATATTTATAAGACTTTTAGGTCAAAGCTTAATAAATAAACTTTTAATAAGAATTTTAGTTCAATGTTTTGAAAAGTTTAAAAAAAATTAATATTTTATTATTATCTTTTTTTTTATCCCAATTCAAATTAAGTAAATTGCAAAAATATTCACCAAATATATTTTTATTTAAACTTTTCGAATTTTGTTTTATATTTATAAAACTTTTAGGTCAAAGTTTAATAAATAAACTTTTAATAAGAATTTGAATTCAATGTTTTGAAAAGTTTAAAAAAATTAAGATTTTATGATTATCTAGTTCTTTCTCAATTCAAATTAAGTAAATTGCAAAAATATTCACAAAATGCATTTTTCTTAAAACTATTCGAATTTTGTTTTATATTTATAAAACTTTTAGGTCAAAGTTTAATAAATAAACTTTTAATAAGAATTTGAGTTCAATGTTTTGAAAAGTTTAAAAAAAAAATTATGATTTTATTATTATCTATTTCCTCAATTCAAATTAAGTAAATTGAAAAAATATTCACAAAATGCTTTTTTCTTAAAACTTTTCGAATTTTGTTTTATATTTATAAAACTTTTAGGTCAAAGTTTAATAAATAAACTTTTAATAAAAATTTGAATTCAATGTTTTGAAAAGTTTAAAAAAAATTAAGATTTTATTATTATCTGGTTCTTATCCCAATTCAAATTAAGTAAATTTCAAAAATATTCACAAAATGCATTTTTCGTAAAACTTTTCGAATTTTGTTTTATATTTATAAAACTTGTAGGTCAAAGTTTAATAACTAAACTTTTAATAAGAATTGGAATTCAATGTTTTGAAAAATTCTTTATCCCAATTCAAATTAAGTACATTTCAAAAATATTCACAAAATGCATTTTTCGTAAAACTTTTCGAATTTTGTTTTATATTTATAAAACTTTTAGGTCAAAGTTTAATAAATAAACTTTTAATAAGAATTTGAATTCAATGTTTTGAAATGTTTAAAAAAAATTAGGATTTTATTATTATCTAGTTCTTTATCCCAATTCAAATTAAGTAATTTCAAAAATATTCACAAAATGGATTTTTCTTAAAACTTTTCGAATTTTGTTTTATATTTATAAAACTTTTAGGTCAAAGTTTAATAAATAAACTTTTAATAAGAATTTGAGTTCAATGTTTTGAAAAGTTTAAAAAAATTAGGATTTTATTATTATCTATTTCTTTATCCCAATTCAAATTAAGTAAATTGCAAAAATATTCACCAAATATATTTTTATTTAAACTTTTCGAATTTTGTTTTACATTTATAAAACTTTTAGGTCAAAGTTTAATAAATAAACTTTTAATAAGAATTTCAATTCAAAATGTTTTGAAAAGTTTAAAAATAAATTAAGATTTTATTATTATCTAGTTCATCATAATTCAAATTAATTATATTGCAAAAATATTCACCAAATGCATTTTTCTTAAAACTTTTCGAATTTTGTTTTATATTTATAAAACTTTTAGGTCAAAGTTTGATGAATAAACTTTTAATAAGAATTTGAATTCAATGTTTTGAAAAGTTTAGAAAAAATTAATATTTTATTATTATCTAGTTCTTTATCCCAATTTCAATTAAGTAAATTGTAAAAATATTCACCAAATACCTTTTTCTTAAAACTTTTCGAATTTTGTTTTATAATTATAAAACTTTTTTGGTCAAAGTTTAATAAATAAACTTTTAATACGAATTTGAATTCAATGTTTTGAAAAGTTTAAAAAAAATTAAGATTTTATTATTATCTAGTTCTTTATCTCAGTTCAAATTAAGTAAATTGCAAAATATTCACAAAATACATTTTTCTTAAAACTTTTCGAATTTTGTTTTATATTTATAAAGCTTTTAGTTCAAAGTTTAATAAATAAACTTATAATAAGAATTTGAATTCAATGTTTTGAAAAGTTTAAACAAAATTAAGATTTTATTATTATCTATTTCTTTCTCAATTCAAATTAAGTAAATTGCAAAAATATTCATAAAATGCATTTTTCTTAAAACTTTTTGAATTTTGTTTTATATTTACAAAACTTTTAGGTCAAAGTTTAATAAATAAACTTTTAATAAGAATTTGAATTCAATGTTTTGAAATGTTTAAAAAAAATTAGGATTTTATTATTATCTAGTTCTTTATCCCAATTCAAATTAAGTAATTTCAAAAATATTCACAAAATGGATTTTTCTTAAAACTTTTCGAATTTTGTTTTATATTTATAAAACTTTTAGGTCAAAGTTTGATGAATAAACTTTTAATAAGAATTTTAATTCAATGTTTTGAAAAGTTTAGAAAAAATTAATATTTTATTATTATCTAGTTCTTTATCCCAATTCCAATTAAGTAAATTGTAAGAATATTCACCAAATACATTTTTCTTAAAACTTTTCGAATTTTGTTTTATAATTATAAAACTTTTTTGGTCAAAGTTTAATAAATAAACTTTTAATAAGAATTTGAATTCAATGTTTTGAAAAGTTTAAAAAAAATTAAGATTTTATTATTATCTAGTTCTTTATCTCAGTTCAAATTAAGTAAATTGCAAAATATTCACAAAATACATTTTTCTTAAAACTTTTCGAATTTTGTTTTATATTTATAAAGCTTTTAGTTCAAAGTTTAATAAATAAACTTTTAATAAGAATTTGAATTCAATGTTTTGAAAAGTTTAAACAAAATTAAGATTTTATTATTATCTAGTTCTTTCTCAATTCAAATTAAGTAAATTGCAAAAATATTCATAAAATGCATTTTTCTTAAAACTTTTTGAATTTTGTTTTATATTTACAAAACTTTTAGGTCAAAGTTTAATAAATAAACTTTTAATAAGAATTTGAATTCAATGTTTTGAAATGTTTAAAAAAAATTAGGATTTTATTATTGTCTAGTTCTTTATCCCAATTCAAATTAAGTAATTTCAAAAATATTCACAAAATGGATTTTTCTTAAAACTTTTCGAATTTTGTTTTATATTTATAAAACTTTTAGGTCAAAGTTTAATAAATAAACTTTTAATAAGAATTTGAGTTCAATGTTTTGAAAAGTTTAAAAAAAATTAATATTTTATTATTATCTATTTCTTTATCCCAATTCAAATTAAGTAATTTGCAAAAATATTCACCAAATATATTTTTATTTAAACTTTTCGAATTTTGTTTTATATTTATAAAACTTTTAGGTCAAAGTTTAATAAATAAACTTTTAATAAGAATTTGAATTCAATGTTTTGAAAAGTTTAAAAAAATTAAGATTTTATGATTATCTAGTTCTTTCTCAATTCAAATTAAGTAAATTGCAAAAATATTCATAAAATGCATTTTTCTTAAAACTTTTCGAATTTTGTTTTATATTTACAAAACTTTTAGGTCAAAGTTTAATAAATAAACTTTTAATAAGAATTTGAATTCAATGTTTTGAAATGTTTAAAAAAATTAAGATTTTATTATTATCTAGTTCTTTATCCCAATTCAAATTAAGTAAATTGCAAAAATATTGACCAAATACATTTTTCTTAAAACTTTACGAATTTTATTTTATATTTATAAAACTTTTTGGTCAAAGTTTTATAAATTAACTTTTAATAAGAATTTGAATTCAATGTTTTGAAAAGTTAAAAAAAAATTAAGATTTTATTATTATCTGGTTCTTATCCCAATTCAAATTAAGTAAATTTCAAAAATATTCACAAAATTAATTTTTCGTAAAACTTTTCAAATTTTGTTTTACATTTATAAAACTTTTAGGTCAAAGTTTAATAACTAAACTTTTAATAAGAATTTGAATTTAATGTTTTGAAAAGTTTAAAAAAAAATAAGATTTTATTATTATCTAGTTCCTCAATTCAAATTAAGTAAATTGCAAAAAATATTCACAAAATGCATTTTTCTTAAAACTTTTGGAATTTTGTTTTATATTTATAAAACTTTTTTAATAAGATATTGAATTAAATGTTTTGAAAAGTTTAAAAAAATTAAGATTTTATTATTATCTAGTTCTTTATCTCAATTCAAATTAAGTAAATTGCAAAAATATTCACAGAATGCATTTTTCTTAAAACTTTTCGAATTTTGTTTTATATTTATAAAACTTTTAGGTCAAAGTTTAATAAATAAACTTTAAATAAGAATTTTATATCAAAGTTTTAAAAAGTTTTAAAAAAAATTAAGATTTTATTATTATCTAGTTCTTATCCTAATTCAAATTAAGTAAATTGCAAAAATATTCACAAAATGCATTTTTCTTAAAACTATTCGAATTTTGTTTTATATTTATAAAACTTTTAGGTCAAAGTTTAATAAATAAACTTTTAATAAGAATTTGAGTTCAATGTTTTGAAAAGTTTAAAAAAAAATTATGATTTTATTATTATCTATTTCCTCAATTCAAATTAAGTAAATTGCAAAAAATATTCACAAAATGCATTTTTCTTAAAACTTTTGGAATTTTGTTTTATATTTATAAACCTTTTAGGTCAAAGTTTAATAAATAAACTTTTAATAAGAATTTCAATTCAAAATGTTTTGAAAAATTTAAAAATAAATTAAGATTTTATTATTATCTAGTTCATCATAATTCAAATTAATTAAATTGCAAAAATATTCACCAAATGCATTTTTCTTAAGACTTTTCGAATTTTGTTTTATATTTATAAAACTTTTAGGTCAAAGTTTAATAAATAAACTTTTAATAAGAATTTGAATTCAAAGTTTTGAAAAGTTTAAAAAAAAATTAAGATTTTATTATTATCTAGTTCTTATCCTAATTCAAATTAAGTAAAATGGAAAAATATTCACAAAATGCATATTAACTTTTAGGTCAAAGTTTGATGAATAAACTTTTAATAAGAATTTGAATTCAATGTTTTGAAAAGTTTAGAAAAAATTAAGAATTTATTATTATCTAATTCTTTATCCTAATTCAAATTAAATAAATTGCAAAAATATACACCAAATACTTTTTTCTTAAAACTTTTCGAATTTTGTTTTATATTTATAAAACTTTTAGGTCAAAGTTTAATAAATAAACTTTTAATAAGAATTTGAATTCAATGTTTTGAAAAGTTTAAACAAAATTAAGATTTTATTATTACCTAGTTCTTATCCCAATTCAAATTAAGTAAATTTCACAAATATTCACAAAATGCATTTTCTTAAGACTTTTCCAATTTTGTTTTATATTAATAAAACTTTTAGGTCAAAATTTAATAAATAAACTTTTAATACGAATTTGAATTCAATGTTTTGAAAAGTTTAAACAAAATTAAGATTTTATTATTATCTAGTTCTTTCTCAATTCAAATTAAGTACATTGCAAAAATATTCATAAAATGCATTTTTCTTAAAACTTTTGGAATTTTGTTTTATATTTACAAAACTTTTAGGTCAAAGTTTAATAAATAAACTTTTAATAAGAATTTAAATTCAATGTTTTGAAATGTTTAAAAAAATTAAGATTTTATTATTATCTATTTCTTTATCCCAATTCAAATTAAGTAATTTGCAAAAATATTCACCAAATATATTTTTATTTAAACTTTTCGAATTTTGTTTTATATTTATAAAACTTTTAGGTCAAAGTTTAATAAATAAACTTTTAATAAGAATTTGAATTCAATGTTTTGAAAAGTTTAAAAAAATTAAGATTTTATGATTATCTAGTTCTTTCTCAATTCAAATTAAGTAAATTGCAAAAATATTCATAAAATGCATTTTTCTTAAAACTTTTCGAATTTTGTTTCATATTTACAAAACTTTTAGGTCAAAGTTTAATAAATAAACTTTTAATAAGAATTTGAATTCAATGTTTTGAAATGTTTAAAAAAATTAAGATTTTATTATTATCTAGTTCTTTATCCCAATTCAAATTAAGTAAATTGCAAAAATATTGACCAAATACATTTTTCTTAAAACTTTACGAATTTTATTTTATATTTATAAAACTTTTTGGTCAAAGTTTTATAAATAAACTTTTAATAAGAATTTGAATTCAATGTTTTGAAAAGTTAAAAAAAAATTAAGATTTTATTATTATCTGGTTCTTATCCCAATTCAAATTAAGTAAATTTCAAAAATATTCACAAAATTAATTTTTCGTAAAACTTTTCAAATTTTGTTTTACATTTATAAAACTTTTAGGTCAAAGTTTAATAACTAAACTTTTAATAAGAATTTGAATTTAATATTTTGAAAAGTTTAAAAAAAAATAAGATTTTATTATTATCTAGTTCCTCAATTCAAATTAAGTAAATTGCAAAAAATATTCACAAAATGCATTTTTCTTAAAACTTTTGGAATTTTGTTTTATATTTATAAAACTTTTTTAATAAGATATTGAATTAAATGTTTTGAAAAGTTTAAAAAAATTAAGATTTTATTATTATCTAGTTCTTTATCTCAATTCAAATTAAGTAAATTGCAAAAATATTCACAAAATGCATTTTTCTTAAAACTTTTCGAATTTTGTTTTATATTTATAAAACTTTTAGGTCAAAGTTTAATAAATAAACTTTAAATAAGAATTTTATATCAAAGTTTTAAAAAGTTTTAAAAAAAATTAAGATTTTATTATTATCTAGTTCTTATCCTAATTCAAATTAATTAAATTGCAAAAATATTCACAAAATGCATTTTTCTTAAAACTATTCGAATTTTGTTTTATATTTATAAAACTTTTAGGTCAAGGTTTAATAAATAAACTTTTAATAAGAATTTGAGTTCAATGTTTTGAAAAGTTTAAAAAAAAATTATGATTTTATTATTATCTATTTCCTCAATTCAAATTAAGTAAATTGCAAAAAATATTCACAAAATGCATTTTTCTTAAAACTTTTGGAATTTTGTTTTATATTTATAAACCTTTTAGGTCAAAATTTAATAAATAAACTTTTAATAAGAATTTCAATTCAAAATGTTTTGAAAATTTTAAAAATAAATTAAGATTTTATTATTATCTAGTTCATCATAATTCAAATTAATTATATTGCAAAAATATTCACCAAATGCATTTTTCTTAAAACTTTTCAAATTTTGTTTTATATTTATAAAACTTTTAGGTCAAAGTTTAATAAATAAACTTTTAATAAGAATTTGATATCAAAGTTTTGAAAAGTTTAAAAAAAATTAAGATTTTATTATTATCTATTTCCTCAATTCAAATTAAGTAAATTGCAAAAAATATTCACAAAATGCATATTTCTTAAAACTTTTCGAATTTTGTTTTATATTTATAAAACTTTTAGGTCAAAGTTTGATGAATAAACTTTTAATAAGAATTTGAATTCAATGTTTTGAAAAGTTTAGAAAAAATTAAGAATTTATTATTATCTAGTTCATCATAATTCAAATTAATTATATTGCAAAAATATTCACCAAATGCATTTTTCTTAAGACTTTTCGAATTTTGTTTTATATTTATAAAACTTTTAGGTCAAAGTTTAATAAATAAACTTTTAATAAGAATTTGAATTCAAAGTTTTGAAAAGTTTAAAAAAAAATTAAGATTTTATTATTATCTAGTTCTTATCCTAATTCAAATTAAGTAAAATGCAAAAATATTCACAAAATGCATATTTCTTAAAACTTTTCGAATTTTGTTTTATATTTATAAAACTTTTAGGTCAAAGTTTGATGAATAAACTTTTAATAAGAATTTGAATTCAATGTTTTGAAAAGTTTAGAAAAAATTAAGAATTTATTATTATCTAATTCTTTATCCTAATTCAAATTAAATAAATTGCAAAAATATACACCAAATACTTTTTTCTTAAAACTTTTCGAATTTTGTTTTATATTTATAAAACTTTTAGGTCAAAGTTTAATAAATAAACTTTTAATAAGAATTTGAATTCAATGTTTTGAAAAGTTTAAACAAAATTAAGATTTTATTATTACCTAGTTCTTATCCCAATTCAAATTAAGTAAATTTCACAAATATTCACAAAATGCATTTTCTTAAAACTTTTCCAATTTTGTTTTATATTAATAAAACTTTTAGGTCAAAATTTAATAAATAAACTTTTAATACGAATTTGAATTCAATGTTTTGAAAAGTTTAAAAAAAATTAAGATTTTATTATTATCTAGTTCTTTCTCAATTCAAATTAAGTACATTGCAAAAATATTCATAAAATGCATTTTTCTTAAAACTTTTGGAATTTTGTTTTATATTTACAAAACTTTTAGGTCAAAGTTTAATAAATAAACTTTTAATAAGAATTTAAATTCAATGTTTTGAAATGTTTAACAAAAATTAAGATTTTATTATTATCTAGTTCCTTATCCCAATTCAAATTAAGTAATTTCAAAAATATTCACAAAATGGATTTTTCTTAAAACTTTTCGAATTTTGTTTTATATTTATAAAACTTTTAGGTCAAAGTTTAATAAATAAACTTTTAATAAGAATTTGAGTTCAATGTTTTGAAAAGTTTAAAAAAAAATAATATTTTATTATTATCTTTATCCCAATTCAAATTAAGTAAATTGCAAAAATATTCACCAAATACATTTTTCATAAAACTTTTCGAATTTTGTTTTATAATTATAAAACTTTTTGGTCAAGTTTAATAAATAAACTTTTAATAAGAATTTGAATTCAATGTTTTGAAAAGTTTAAAAAAAAATTAAGATTTTATTATTATCTGGTTCTTATCCCAATTCAAATTGAGTAAATTTCAAAAATATTCACAAAATGCATTTTTCGTAAAACTTTTCGAATTTTGTTTTATATTTATAAAACTTTTAGGTCAAAGTTTAATAAATAAACTTTTAATAAGAATTTGAATTCAATGTTTTGAAAAGTTTAAAAAATATTAAGATTTTATTATTATCTAGTTCTTTCTCAATTTAAATTAAGTAAATTGCACAAAATATTCACAAAATGCATTTTTCTTAAAAATTTTGGAATTTTGTTTTATATTTAAAAAACTTTTACGTCAAAGTTTAATAAATAAACTTTTTATAAGAATTTGATATCAAAGTTTTGAAAAGTTTAAAAAAAAATTAAGATTTTATTATCTATTTCCTCAATTCAAATTAAGTAAATTGCAAAAAATATTCACAAAATGCATTTTTCTTAAAACTTTTGGAATTTTGTTTTATATTTATAAACCTTTTAGGTCAAAGTTTAATAAATAAACTTTTAATAAGAATTTCAATTCAAAATGTTTTGAAAATTTTAAAAATAAATTAAGATTTTATTATTATTTAGTTCATCATAATTCAAATTAATTATATTGCAAAAATATTCACCAAATGCATTTTTCTTAAAACTTTTCAAATTTTGTTTTATATTTATAAAACTTTTAGGTCAAAGTTTAATAAATAAACTTTTAATAAGAATTTGATATCAAAGTTTTGAAAAGTTTAAAAAAAATTAAGATTTTATTATTATCTATTTCCTCAATTCAAATTAAGTAAATTGCAAAAAATATTCACAAAATGCATTTTTCTTAAAACTTTTGGAATTTTGTTTTATATTTATAAATTTTTTACGTCAAAGTTAGATAAATAAACTTTTAATAAGATATTGAATTAACTGTTTTGAAAAGTTTAAAAAAAATTAAGATTTTATTATTATCTAGTTCTTTATCTCAATTCAAATTAAGTAAATTGCAAAAATATTCACCAAATACATTTTTCGTAAAACTTTTCGAATTTTGTTTTATATTTATAAAACTTTTAGATCAAAGTTTATTAAATAAACTTTAAATAAGAATTTTATATCAAAGTTTTAAAAAGTTTTAAAAAAAATTAAGATTTTATTATTATCTAGTTCTTATCCTAATTCAAATTAAGTAAATTGCAAAAATATTCACAAAATGCATTTTTCTTAAAACTATTCGAATTTTGTTTTATATTTATAAAACTTTTAGGTCAAAGTTTAATAAATAAACTTTAAATAAGAATTTTATATCAAAGTTTTAAAAAGTTTAAAAAAAAATTAAGATTTTATTATTATCTAGTTCTTATCCTAATTCAAATTAAGTAAATTGCAAAAATATTCACAAAATGCATTTTTCTTAAAACTATTCGAATTTTGTTTTATATTTATAAAACTTTTAGGTCAAAGTTTAATAAATAAACTTTTAATAAGAATTTGAGTTCAATGTTTTGAAAAGTTTAAAAAAAAATTATGATTTTATTATTATCTATTTCCTCAATTCAAATTAAGTAAATTGCAAAAAATATTCACAAAATGCATTTTTCTTAAAACTTTTGGAATTTTGTTTTATATTTATAAACCTTTTAGGTCAAAGTTTAATAAATAAACTTTTAATAAGAATTTCAATTATGTTTTGAAAAATTTAAAAATAAATTAAGATTTTATTATTATCTAGTTCATCATAATTCAAATTAATTATACTGCAAAAATATTCACCAAATGCATTTTTCTTAAGACTTTTCGAATTTTGTTTTATATTTATAAAACTTTTAGGTCAAAGTTTAATAAATAAACTTTTAATAAGAATTTGAATTCAAAGTTTTGAAAAGTTTAAAAAAAAATTAAGATTTTATTATTATCTAGTTCTTATCCTAATTCAAATTAAGTAAAATGCAAAATATTCACAAAATGCATATTTCTTAAAACTTTTCGAATTTTGTTTTATATTTATAAAACTTGTAGGTCAAAGTTTGATGAATAAACTTTTAATAAGAATTTGAATTCAATGTTTTGAAAAGTTTAGAAAAAATTAAGAATTTATTATTATCTAATTCTTTATCCTAATTCAAATTAAATAAATTGCAAAAATATACACCAATAATTTTTTCTTAAAACTTTTCGAATTTTGTTTTATATTTATAAAACTTTTAGGTCAAAGTTTAATAAATAAACTTTTAATAAGAATTTGAATTCAATGTTTTGAAAAGTTTAAACAAAATTAAGATTTTATTATTACCTAGTTCTTATCCCAATTCAAATTAAGTAAATTTCACAAATATTCACAAAATGCATTTTCTTAAAACTTTTCCAATTTTGTTTTATATTAATAAAACTTTTAGGTCAAAATTTAATAAATAAACTTTTAATACGAATTTGAATTCAATGTTTTGAAAAGTTTAAAAAAAATTAAGATTTTATTATTATCTAGTTCTTTCTCAATTCAAATTAAGTACATTGCAAAAATATTCATAAAATGCATTTTTCTTAAAACTTTTGGAATTTTGTTTTATATTTACAAAACTTTTAGGTCAAAGTTTAATAAATAAACTTTTAATAAGAATTTAAATTCAATGTTTTGAAAAGTTTAAAAAAAAATAATATTTTATTATTATCTTTATCCCAATTCAAATTAAGTAAATTGCAAAAATATTCACCAAATACATTTTTCATAAAACTTTTCGAATTTTGTTTTATAATTATAAAACTTTTTGGTCAAGTTTAATAAATAAACTTTTAATAAGAATTTGAATTCAATGTTTTGAAAAGTTTAAAAAAAAATTAAGATTTTATTATTATCTAGTTCCTTATCCCAATTCAAATTAAGTAATTTCAAAAATATTCACAAAATGGATTTTTCTTAAAACTTTTCGAATTTTGTTTTATATTTATAAAACTTTTAGGTCAAAGTTTAATAAATAAACTTTTAATAAGAATTTGAGTTCAATGTTTTGAAAAGTTTAAAAAAAAATAATATTTTATTATTATCTTTATCCCAATTCAAATTAAGTAAATTTCAAAAATATTCACCAAATACATTTTTCATAAAACTTTTCGAATTTTGTTTTATAATTATAAAACTTTTTGGTCAAGTTTAATAAATAAACTTTTAATAAGAATTTGAATTCAATGTTTTGAAAAGTTTAAAAAAAAATTAAGATTTTATTATTATCTGGTTCTTATCCCAATTCAAATTGAGTAAATTTCAAAAATATTCACAAAATGCATTTTTCGTAAAACTTTTCGAATTTTGTTTTATATTTATAAAACTTTTAGGTCAAAGTTTAATAAATAAACTTTTAATAAGAATTTGAATTCAATGTTTTGAAAAGTTTAAACAAAATTAAGATTTTATTATTATCTTATTCTTTATCCCAATTCAAATTAAGTAAGTTGTAAAATTATTCACCAAATACATTTTTCTTAAAACTTTTCGAATTTTGTTTTATATTTATAAAACTTTTTGGTCAAAGTTTAATAAATAAACTTTTAATAAGAATTTGAATTCAATGTTTTGAATAGTTTAAACAAAATTAAGATTTTATTATTACCTAGTTCTTATCCCAATTCAAATTAAGTAAATTTCACAAATATTCACAAAATGCATTTTCTTACAACTTTTCGAATTTTGTTTTATATTAACAAAACTTTTAGGTCAAAGTTTAATAAATAAACTTTTAATACGAATTTGAATTCGATGTTTTGAAAAGTTTAAAAAATATTAAGATTTTATTATTATCTAGTTCTTTCTCAATTTAAATTAAGTAAATTGCACAAAATATTCACAAAATGCATTTTTCTTAAAACTATTCGAATTTTGTTTTATATTTATAAAACTTTTAGGTCAAAGTTTAATAAATAAACTTTAAATAAGAATTTTATATCAAAGTTTTAAAAAGTTTAAAAAAAAATTAAGATTTTATTATTATCTAGTTCTTATCCTAATTCAAATTAAGTAAATTGCAAAAATATTCACAAAATGCATTTTTCTTAAAACTATTCGAATTTTGTTTTATATTTATAAAACTTTTAGGTCAAAGTTTAATAAATAAACTTTTAATAAGAATTTTATATCAAAGTTTTAAAAAGTTTAAAAAAAAATTAAGATTTTATTATTATCTAGTTCTTATCCTAATTCAAATTAAGTAAATTGCAAAAATATTCACAAAATGCATTTTTCTTAAAACTATTCGAATTTTGTTTTATATTTATAAAACTTTTAGGTCAAAGTTTAATAAATAAACTTTTAATAAGAATTTGAGTTCAATGTTTTGAAAAGTTTAAAAAAAAATTATGATTTTATTATTTTCTATTTCCTCAATTCAAATTAAGTAAATTGCAAAAAATATTCACAAAATGCATTTTTCTTAAAACTTTTGGAATTTTGTTTTATATTTATAAACCTTTTAGGTCAAAGTTTAATAAATAAACTTTTAATAAGAATTTCAATTATGTTTTGAAAAATTTAAAAATAAATTAAGATTTTATTATTATCTAGTTCATCATAATTCAAATTAATTATATTGCAAAAATATTCACCAAATGCATTTTTCTTAAGACTTTTCGAATTTTGTTTTATATTTATAAAACTTTTAGGTCAAAGTTTAATAAATAAACTTTTAATAAGAATTTGAATTCAAAGTTTTGAAAAGTTTAAAAAAAAATTAAGATTTTATTATTATCTAGTTCTTATCCTAATTCAAATTAAGTAAAATGCAAAATATTCACAAAATGCATATTTCTTAAAACTTTTCGAATTTTGTTTTATATTTATAAAACTTGTAGGTCAAAGTTTGATGAATAAACTTTTAATAAGAATTTGAATTCAATGTTTTGAAAAGTTTAGAAAAAATTAAGAATTTATTATTATCTAATTCTTTATCCTAATTCAAATTAAATAAATTGCAAAAATATACACCAATAATTTTTTCTTAAAACTTTTCGAATTTTGTTTTATATTTATAAAACTTTTAGGTCAAAGTTTAATAAATAAACTTTTAATAAGAATTTGAATTCAATGTTTTGAAAAGTTTAAACAAAATTAAGATTTTATTATTACCTAGTTCTTATCCCAATTCAAATTAAGTAAATTTCACAAATATTCACAAAATGCATTTTCTTAAAACTTTTCCAATTTTGTTTTATATTAATAAAACTTTTAGGTCAAAATTTAATAAATAAACTTTTAATACGAATTTGAATTCAATGTTTTGAAAAGTTTAAAAAAAATTAAGATTTTATTATTATCTAGTTCTTTCTCAATTCAAATTAAGTACATTGCAAAAATATTCATAAAATGCATTTTTCTTAAAACTTTTGGAATTTTGTTTTATATTTACAAAACTTTTAGGTCAAAGTTTAATAAATAAACTTTTAATAAGAATTTAAATTCAATGTTTTGAAAAGTTTAAAAAAAAATAATATTTTATTATTATCTTTATCCCAATTCAAATTAAGTAAATTGCAAAAATATTCACCAAATACATTTTTCATAAAACTTTTCGAATTTTGTTTTATAATTATAAAACTTTTTGGTCAAGTTTAATAAATAAACTTTTAATAAGAATTTGAATTCAATGTTTTGAAAAGTTTAAAAAAAAATTAAGATTTTATTATTATCTAGTTCCTTATCCCAATTCAAATTAAGTAATTTCAAAAATATTCACAAAATGGATTTTTCTTAAAACTTTTCGAATTTTGTTTTATATTTATAAAACTTTTAGGTCAAAGTTTAATAAATAAACTTTTAATAAGAATTTGAGTTCAATGTTTTGAAAAGTTTAAAAAAAAATAATATTTTATTATTATCTTTATCCCAATTCAAATTAAGTAAATTGCAAAAATATTCACCAAATACATTTTTCATAAAACTTTTCGAATTTTGTTTTATAATTATAAAACTTTTTGGTCAAGTTTAATAAATAAACTTTTAATAAGAATTTGAATTCAATGTTTTGAAAAGTTTAAAAAAAAATTAAGATTTTATTATTATCTGGTTCTTATCCCAATTCAAATTGAGTAAATTTCAAAAATATTCACAAAATGCATTTTTCGTAAAACTTTTCGAATTTTGTTTTATATTTATAAAACTTTTAGGTCAAAGTTTAATAAATAAACTTTTAATAAGAATTTGAATTCAATGTTTTGAAAAGTTTAAACAAAATTAAGATTTTATTATTATCTTATTCTTTATCCCAATTCAAATTAAGTAAGTTGTAAAATTATTCACCAAATACATTTTTCTTAAAACTTTTCGAATTTTGTTTTATATTTATAAAACTTTTTGGTCAAAGTTTAATAAATAAACTTTTAATAAGAATTTGAATTCAATGTTTTGAATAGTTTAAACAAAATTAAGATTTTATTATTACCTAGTTCTTATCCCAATTCAAATTAAGTAAATTTCACAAATATTCACAAAATGCATTTTCTTACAACTTTTCGAATTTTGTTTTATATTAACAAAACTTTTAGGTCAAAGTTTAATAAATAAACTTTTAATACGAATTTGAATTCGATGTTTTGAAAAGTTTAAAAAATATTAAGATTTTATTATTATCTAGTTCTTTCTCAATTTAAATTAAGTAAATTGCACAAAATATTCACAAAATGCATTTTTCTTAAAACTTTTGGAATTTTGTTTTATATTTATATAACTTTTACGTCAAAGTTTAATAAATAAACTTTTTATAAGAATTTGATATCAAAGTTTTGAAAAGTTTAAAAAAAAATTAAGATTTTATTATCTATTTCCTCAATTCAAATTAAGTAAATTGCAAAAAATATTCACAAAATGCATTTTTCTTAAAACTTTTGGAATTTTGTTTTATATTTATAAACCTTTTAGGTCAAAGTTTAATAAATAAACTTTTAATAAGAATTTCAATTCAAAATGTTTTGAAAATTTTAAAAATAAATTAAGATTTTATTATTATCTAGTTCATCATAATTCAAATTAATTATATTGCAAAAATATTCACCAAATGCATTTTTCTTAAAACTTTTCAAATTTTGTTTTATATTTATAAAACTTTTAGGTCAAAGTTTAATAAATAAACTTTTAATAAGAATTTGATATCAAAGTTTTGAAAAGTTTAAAAAAAATTAAGATTTTATTATTATCTATTTCCTCAATTCAAATTAAGTAAATTGCAAAAAATATTCACAAAATGCATTTTTCTTAAAACTTTTGGAATTTTGTTTTATATTTATAAATTTTTTACGTCAAAGTTAGATAAATAAACTTTTAATAAGATATTGAATTAACTGTTTTGAAAAGTTTAAAAAAAATTAAGATTTTATTATTATCTAGTTCTTTATCTCAATTCAAATTAAGTAAATTGCAAAAATATTCACCAAATACATTTTTCGTAAAACTTTTCGAATTTTGTTTTATATTTATAAAACTTTTAGATCAAAGTTTAATAAATAAACTTTTAATAAGAATTTGAATTCAATGTTTTGAAAAGTTTAAAAAAAATTAAGATTTTATTATTATCTAGTTCTTTCTCAATTCAAATTAAGTACATTGCAAAAATATTCATAAAATGCATTTTTCTTAAAACTTTTGGAATTTTGTTTTATATTTACAAAACTTTTAGGTCAAAGTTTAATAAATAAACTTTTAATAAGAATTTAAATTCAATGTTTTGAAAAGTTTAAAAAAAAATAATATTTTATTATTATCTTTATCCCAATTCAAATTAAGTAAATTGCAAAAATATTCACCAAATACATTTTTCATAAAACTTTTCGAATTTTGTTTTATAATTATAAAACTTTTTGGTCAAGTTTAATAAATAAACTTTTAATAAGAATTTGAATTCAATGTTTTGAAAAGTTTAAAAAAAAATTAAGATTTTATTATTATCTAGTTCCTTATCCCAATTCAAATTAAGTAATTTCAAAAATATTCACAAAATGGATTTTTCTTAAAACTTTTCGAATTTTGTTTTATATTTATAAAACTTTTAGGTCAAAGTTTAATAAATAAACTTTTAATAAGAATTTGAGTTCAATGTTTTGAAAAGTTTAAAAAAAAATAATATTTTATTATTATCTTTATCCCAATTCAAATTAAGTAAATTGCAAAAATATTCACCAAATACATTTTTCATAAAACTTTTCGAATTTTGTTTTATAATTATAAAACTTTTTGGTCAAGTTTAATAAATAAACTTTTAATAAGAATTTGAATTCAATGTTTTGAAAAGTTTAAAAAAAAATTAAGATTTTATTATTATCTGGTTCTTATCCCAATTCAAATTGAGTAAATTTCAAAAATATTCACAAAATGCATTTTTCGTAAAACTTTTCGAATTTTGTTTTATATTTATAAAACTTTTAGGTCAAAGTTTAATAAATAAACTTTTAATAAGAATTTGAATTCAATGTTTTGAAAAGTTTAAACAAAATTAAGATTTTATTATTATCTTATTCTTTATCCCAATTCAAATTAAGTAAGTTGTAAAATTATTCACCAAATACATTTTTCTTAAAACTTTTCGAATTTTGTTTTATATTTATAAAACTTTTTGGTCAAAGTTTAATAAATAAACTTTTAATAAGAATTTGAATTCAATGTTTTGAATAGTTTAAACAAAATTAAGATTTTATTATTACCTAGTTCTTATCCCAATTCAAATTAAGTAAATTTCACAAATATTCACAAAATGCATTTTCTTACAACTTTTCGAATTTTGTTTTATATTAACAAAACTTTTAGGTCAAAGTTTAATAAATAAACTTTTAATACGAATTTGAATTCGATGTTTTGAAAAGTTTAAAAAATATTAAGATTTTATTATTATCTAGTTCTTTCTCAATTTAAATTAAGTAAATTGCACAAAATATTCACAAAATGCATTTTTCTTAAAACTTTTGGAATTTTGTTTTATATTTATAAAACTTTTACGTCAAAGTTTAATAAATAAACTTTTTATAAGAATTTGATATAAAAGTTTTGAAAAGTTTAAAAAAAAATTAAGATTTTATTATCTATTTCCTCAATTCAAATTAAGTAAATTGCAAAAAATATTCACAAAATGCATTTTTCTTAAAACTTTTGGAATTTTGTTTTATATTTATAAACCTTTTAGGTCAAAGTTTAATAAATAAACTTTTAATAAGAATTTCAATTCAAAATGTTTTGAAAATTTTAAAAATAAATTAAGATTTTATTATTATCTAGTTCATCATAATTCAAATTAATTATATTGCAAAAATATTCACCAAATGCATTTTTCTTAAAACTTTTCAAATTTTGTTTTATATTTATAAAACTTTTAGGTCAAAGTTTAATAAATAAACTTTTAATAAGAATTTGATATCAAAGTTTTGAAAAGTTTAAAAAAAATTAAGATTTTATTATTATCTATTTCCTCAATTCAAATTAAGTAAATTGCAAAAAATATTCACAAAATGCATTTTTCTTAAAACTTTTGGAATTTTGTTTTATATTTATAAATTTTTTACGTCAAAGTTAGATAAATAAACTTTTAATAAGATATTGAATTAACTGTTTTGAAAAGTTTAAAAAAAATTAAGATTTTATTATTATCTAGTTCTTTATCTCAATTCAAATTAAGTAAATTGCAAAAATATTCACCAAATACATTTTTCGTAAAACTTTTCGAATTTTGTTTTATATTTATAAAACTTTTAGATCAAAGTTTAATAAATAAACTTTTAATAAGAATTTGAATTCAATGTTTTGAAAAGTTTAAAAAAAATTAAGATTTTATTATTATCTAGTTCTTTCTCAATTCAAATTAAGTACATTGCAAAAATATTCATAAAATGCATTTTTCTTAAAACTTTTGGAATTTTGTTTTATATTTACAAAACTTTTAGGTCAAAGTTTAATAAATAAACTTTTAATAAGAATTTAAATTCAATGTTTTGAAAAGTTTAAAAAAAAATAATATTTTATTATTATCTTTATCCCAATTCAAATTAAGTAAATTGCAAAAATATTCACCAAATACATTTTTCATAAAACTTTTCGAATTTTGTTTTATAATTATAAAACTTTTTGGTCAAGTTTAATAAATAAACTTTTAATAAGAATTTGAATTCAATGTTTTGAAAAGTTTAAAAAAAAATTAAGATTTTATTATTATCTAGTTCCTTATCCCAATTCAAATTAAGTAATTTCAAAAATATTCACAAAATGGATTTTTCTTAAAACTTTTCGAATTTTGTTTTATATTTATAAAACTTTTAGGTCAAAGTTTAATAAATAAACTTTTAATAAGAATTTGAGTTCAATGTTTTGAAAAGTTTAAAAAAAAATAATATTTTATTATTATCTTTATCCCAATTCAAATTAAGTAAATTGCAAAAATATTCACCAAATACATTTTTCATAAAACTTTTCGAATTTTGTTTTATAATTATAAAACTTTTTGGTCAAGTTTAATAAATAAACTTTTAATAAGAATTTGAATTCAATGTTTTGAAAAGTTTAAAAAAAAATTAAGATTTTATTATTATTTGGTTCTTATCCCAATTCAAATTAAGTAAGTTGTAAAATTATTCACCAAATACATTTTTCTTAAAACTTTTCGAATTTTGTTTTATATTTATAAAACTTTTTGGTCAAAGTTTAATAAATAAACTTTTAATAAGAATTTGAATTCAATGTTTTGAATAGTTTAAACAAAATTAAGATTTTATTATTACCTAGTTCTTATCCCAATTCAAATTAAGTAAATTTCACAAATATTCACAAAATGCATTTTCTTACAACTTTTCGAATTTTGTTTTATATTAACAAAACTTTTAGGTCAAAGTTTAATAAATAAACTTTTAATACGAATTTGAATTCGATGTTTTGAAAAGTTTAAAAAATATTAAGATTTTATTATTATCTAGTTCTTTCTCAATTTAAATTAAGTAAATTGCACAAAATATTCACAAAATGCATTTTTCTTAAAACTTTTGGAATTTTGTTTTATATTTATAAAACTTTTACGTCAAAGTTTAATAAATAAACTTTTTATAAGAATTTGATATCAAAGTTTTGAAAAGTTTAAAAAAAAATTAAGATTTTATTATCTATTTCCTCAATTCAAATTAAGTAAATTGCAAAAAATATTCACAAAATGCATTTTTCTTAAAACTTTTGGAATTTTGTTTTATATTTATAAACCTTTTAGGTCAAAGTTTAATAAATAAACTTTTAATAAGAATTTCAATTCAAAATGTTTTGAAAATTTTAAAAATAAATTAAGATTTTATTATTATCTAGTTCATCATAATTCAAATTAATTATATTGCAAAAATATTCACCAAATGCATTTTTCTTAAAACTTTTCAAATTTTGTTTTATATTTATAAAACTTTTAGGTCAAAGTTTAATAAATAAACTTTTAATAAGAATTTGATATCAAAGTTTTGAAAAGTTTAAAAAAAATTAAGATTTTATTATTATCTATTTCCTCAATTCAAATTAAGTAAATTGCAAAAAATATTCACAAAATGCATTTTTCTTAAAACTTTTGGAATTTTGTTTTATATTTATAAATTTTTTACGTCAAAGTTAGATAAATAAACTTTTAATAAGATATTGAATTAACTGTTTTGAAAAGTTTAAAAAAAATTAAGATTTTATTATCTAGTTCTTTATCTCAATTCAAATTAAGTAAATTGCAAAAATATTCACCAAATATATTTTTCGTAAAACTTTTCGAATTTTGTTTTATATTTATAAAACTTTTAGATCAAAGTTTAATAAATAAACTTTTAATAAGAATTTGAATTCAATGTTTTGAAAAGTTTAAACAAAAATAAGATTTTATTATTATCTAGTTCTTTATCTCAATTCAAATTAAGTAAATTGAAAAAATATTCACAAATTGCATTTTTCTTAAAACTTTTCGAATTTTGTTTTATATTTATAATACTTTTAGGTCAAAGTTTAATAAATAAACTTTTAATAAGAATTGTAATTCAAAGTTTTGAAAAGTTTAAAAAAAAATAAGATTTTATTATTATCTAGTTCTTATCCCAATTCAAATAAAGTAAATTTCACAAATATTCACAAAATGCATTTTCTTAAAACTTTTCCAATTTTGTTTTATATTAATAAAACTTTTAGGTCAAAATTTAATAAATAAACTTTTAATACGAATTTGAATTCAATGTTTTGAAAAGTTTAAAAAAAATTAAGATTTTATTATTATCTGGTTCTTATCCCAATTCAAATTGAGTAAATTTCAAAAATATTCACAAAATGCATTTTTCGTAAAACTTTTCGAATTTTGTTTTATATTTATAAAACTTTTAGGTCAAAGTTTAATAAATAAACTTTTAATAAGAATTTGAATTCAATGTTTTGAAAATTTTAAAAAAAAATAAGATTTTATTATTATCTAGTTCCTCAATTTAAATTAAGTAAATTGCAAAAAATATTCACAAAATGCATTTTTCTTAAAACTTTTCGAATTTTGTTTTATATTTATAAAACTTTTTTAATAAGATATTGAATTAAATGTTTTGAAAAGTTTAAAAAAATTAAGATTTTATTATTATCTAGTTCTTTATCTCAATTCAAATTAAGTAAATTGCAAAAATATTCACAAAATGAATTTTTCTTAAAACTTTTCGAATTTTGTTTTATATTTATAAAACTTTTAGGTCAAAGTTTAATAAATAAACTTTTAATAAGAATTTGATATCAAAGTTTTGAAAAGTTTAAAAAAAAATTAAGATTTTATTATTATCTATTTCCTCAATTCAAATTAAGTAAATTGCAAAAAATATTCACAAAATGCATTTTTCTTAAAACTTTTGGAATTTTGTTTTATATTTATAAACCTTTTAGGTCAAAGTTTAATAAATAAACTTTTAATAAGAATTTCAATTCAAAATGTCTTGAAAAGTTTAAAAATAAATTAAGATTTTATTATTATCTAGTTCATCATAATTCAAATTAATTATATTGCAAAAATATTCACCAAATGCATTTTTCTTAAAACTTTTTGAATTTTGTTTTATATTTATAAAACTTTTAGGTCAAAGTTTAATAAATAAACTTTTAATAAGAATTTGAATTCAAAGTTTTGAAAAGCTTAAAAAAAATTAAGATTTTATTATTATCTGGTTCTTTATCTCAATTCAAATTAAATAAATTGCAAAAATATTCACAAAATGCATTTTTCTTAAAACTTTTCGAATTTCGTTTTATATTTATAAAACTTTTAGGTCAAAGTTTAATAAATAAACTTTTAATAAGAATTTGAATTCAATGTTTTGAAAAGTTTAGAAAAAATTAAGATTTTATTATTATCTAATTTGAAAATCCCAATTCAAATTAAGTAAATTGCAAAAATATTCACCAAATACATTTTTCTTAAAACTTTTCGAATTTTGTTTTATATTTATAAAACTTTTAGGTCAAAGTTTAATAAATAAACTTTTAATAAGAATTTGAATTCAATGTTTTGAAAAGTTTAGAAAAAATTAAGATTTTATTATTATCTAATTTGAAAATCCCAATTCAAATTAAGTAAATTGCAAAAATATTCACCAAATACATTTTTCTTAAAACTTTTCGAATTTTGTTTTATATTTATAAAGCTTTTAGGTCAAAGTTTAATAAATAAACTTTTAATAAGAATTTGAATTCAATGTTTTGAAAAGTTTAAACAAAATTAAGATTTTATTATTACCTAGTTTTTATCCCAATTCAAATTAATTAAATTTCACAAATATTCACAAAATGCATTTTCTTAAAACTTTTCCAATTTTGTTTTATATTAATAAAACTTTTAGGTCCAAATTTAATAAATAAACTTTTAATACGAATTTGAATTCAATGTTTTGAAAAGTTTAAAAAATATTAAGATTTTATTATTATCTAGTTCTTTCTCAATTCAAATTAAGTAAATTGCAAAAAATATTCACAAAATGAATTTTTCTTAAAACTTTTGGAATTTTGTTTTATATTTATAAAACTTTTACGTCAAAGTTAGATAAATAACATTTTAATAAGATATTGAATTAAATGTTTTGAAAAGTTTAAAAAAAATAAGATTTTATTATTATCTAGTTCTTTATCTCAATTCAAATTAAGTAAATTGAAAAAATATTCACAAAATGCATTTTTCTTAAAACTTTTCGAATTTTGTTTTATATTTATAAAACTTTTAGGTCAAAGTTTATTAAATAAACTTTTAATAAGAATTTGAATTCAAAGTTTTGAAAAGTTTAAAAAAAATAAGATTTTATTATTATCTAGTTCGTATCCATATTCAAATTAAGTAAAATGCAAAATTATTCACAAAATGCACATTTCTTAAAACTTTTCGAATTTTGTTTTATATTTATAAAACTTTTAGGTCAAAGTTTAATAAATAAACTTTTAATAAGAATTTGAATTCAATGTTTTGAAAAGTTTAAAAAAAATAAGATTTTATTATTATCTGGTTCTTATCCCAATTCAAATTAAGTAAATTTCAAAAATATTCACAAAATGCATTTTTCGTAAAACTTTTCGAATTTTGTTTTATATTTATAAAACTTGTAGGTCAGTTTTATAAATACAAAACTTGTAGGTCATTCTCCAAAAGAAAAAAAGAGAGCATGAGAAGCGCGCGATCGAAGATATTGAGAGATGCTACTCCAGGAACAACATGCGGAAGTTTTACCAACAGGTAAAAAGAACATGCCAAGGAAAAAAATCCCGCACAGAAGCCTGTAGAGATAGGAATGGAAACCTCGTAGTAGAGTCACAGTCGGTGCTGAGTACATGGAAGGACCATTTCTGCAGACTGTTAAACGGCGATGAAGGCCAAAATCCCGCTGTCAGGCAGAATGAACCATTCAACATGGATGATGACAGACAAAACTTCCGTCCACCTGACCAAAATGAAGTAAGGATAGCAATATCTAAACTCAAAAACAACAAAGCTGCTGGACCCGACGGATTACCCGCCGAACTTTTTAAAGCGGCCGGAGATGACCTGGTGGAGTGCATACACCAACTCATCTCTAAAGTTTGGTCAGAAGAAAGTATGCCTGATGAATGGAACCTCAGCATCGTTTGCCCGATCCACAAGAAAGGAGACCCTCTAAACTGCGCCAACTATAGAGGAATAAGTCTCCTGAATATCGCCTACAAGATCCTCTCTGCCGTACTATGTGAACGCCTGAAACCTTTCGTCAGCAACCTGATTGGCCCCTATCAGTGTGGTTTCAGACCAGGAAAGTCCACAATCGATCAAATGTTCACGCTACGGCAGATCCTGGAAACCACCCAAGAATTCCAAATTGATACCCACCACCTCTTTATCGATTTTAAGGCCGCGTACGATAGCATTTATAGAGACGAGCTATACAGAGCCATGTCAGGTTTTGGCATTCCCACAAAACTCGTCCGACTGTGCAGGATGACGATGGAGAACTCTCGCTGCTCCGTCAAGGTTGGTTCTGACCTCACAGAAGCTTTTGACGTCAAAAAAGGATTCCGACAAGGTGATGCGCTATCGTGCGATTTCTTCAACTTAATACTTGAAAAAATTATAAGAAACTCGCAAGTCAATTGTAGTGGGACAATTTTTTTCAAGTCTGTGCAATTGCTAGCATACGCTGACGACATAGACATCATTGGCAGAACTCGGCGAGCTGTCACTGGAACGTTTGCTAGCATTGAAGCTGAAGCGGCTAAGATGGGACTAGCAGTCAATGAGGCCAAAACGAAGTACCTGCTGTCCACAAAAAGGGACACACAACACCGGCGGATTGGACAAAACATCACAATAGACAGGTACAACTTTGAGGTAGTTAGGGACTTTGTGTACCTCGGATCCGCTATAACATCTGACAACAACATCTCGTCAGAAATAAAGCGAAGAATTACTCTTGCCAACCGCTGTTTCTATGGGCTAGGAAGGCAATTGAGTAGCAAAGCCCTCTCTCGAAAGACAAAGGAGACTCTGTATAAGACCCTAATCATCCCAGTCCTGCTCTATGGCGCCGAGGCATGGACTGTATCTAAAGCGGATGAAGATATCCTTAGTCGTTTCGAGCGTAAGATTCTTCGGAAGATTTTTGGCCCTATCTGCGTTAACGGGCTTTGGAGGAGAAGGTTCAACCAAGAACTATACGAGCTGTACAGCGACATTGACCTGGTCAAAAAAATACGCATATCACGTTTAAGATGGCTAGGTCATGTAGAGCGAATGGACAACAATGCTCCGGCTCGCAGGATCTTCGATTCCATCCCAGAGAGTAGACGCAGTCAAGGAAGACCTCGCCTTAGGTGGCGCGCTCAAGTGGAGGACGACCTCAACCAACTTGGAGTGCAAAACTGGAGGCAGCTAGCCAAAGACCGAGTTGGCTGGAGAGGCATGTTGGTTGAGGCCCAGGTTCGTCCCGAACTGTAGCGCCACCTAAGTAAGTAAGTAAGTAAAACTTGTAGGTCAAAGTTTAATAACTAAACTTTTAATAAGAATTTGAATTCAATGTTTTGAAAAATTCTTTATCCCAATTCAAATTAAGTAATTTCAAAAATATTCACAAAATGCATTTTTCGTAAAACTTTTCGAATTTTATTTTATATTTAAAAAACTTTTAGGTCAAAGTTTAATAAATAAACTTTTAATAAGAATTTGAGTTCAATGTTTTGAAAAGTTAAAAAAAAATAAGATTTTATTATTATCTAGTTCCTCAATTCAAATCAAGTAAATTGAAAAAATATTCACAAAATGCATTTTTCTTAAAACTTTTGGAATTTTGTTTAATATTTATAAAACTTTTATAATAAGACATTGAAATAAATGTTTTGAAAAGTTTAAAAAAATTAAGATTTTATTATTATCTAGTTCTTTATCTCAATTCAAATTAAGTAAATTGCAAAAATATTCACAAAATGCATTTTTCTTAAAACTTTTCGAATTTTGTTTAATATTTATAAAACTTTTAGGTCAAAGTTTATTAAATAAACTTTTAATAAGAATTTGAATTCAAAGTTTTGAAAAGTTTAAAAAAAAATAAGATTTTATTATTATCTAGTTCGTATCCTTATTCAAATTAAGTAAAATGCAAAAATATTCACAAAATGCACATTTCTTAAAACTTTTCGAATTTTGTTTTATATTTATAAAACTTTTAGGTCAAAGTTTGATGAATAAACTTTTAATAAGAATTTGAATTCAATGTTTTGAAAAGTTTAGAAAAAATTAAGATTTTATTATTATCTAATTCTTTATCCCAATTCAAATTAAGTAAATTGCAAAAATATTCACCAAATACATTTTTCTTAAAACTCTTCGAATATTGTTTTATATTTATAAAACTTTTAGGTCAAAGTTTAATAAATAAACTTTTAACACGAATTTGAATTCAATGTTTTGAAAAGTTTAAAAAAAATTAAGATTTTATTATTACCTAGTTTCTTATCCCAATTCAAATAAAGTAAATTTCACAAATATTCACAAAATGCATTTTCTTAAAACTTTTCCAATTTTGTTTTATATTAATAAAACTTTTAGGTCAAAATTTAATAAATAAACTTTTAATACGAATTTGAATTCAATGTTTTCAAAAGTTTAAAAAAAATTAAGATTTTATTATTATCTAGGTCTTTCTCAATTCAAATTAAGTAAATTGCAAAAATATTCATAAAATGCATTTTTCTTAAAACTTTTCGAATTTTGTTTTATATTTATAAAACTTTTAGGTCAAAGTTTAATAAATAAACTTTTAATAAGAATTTGAATTCAATATTTTGAAAAGTTTAAACAAAATTAAGATTTTATTATTATCTAGTTCTTTCTCAATTCAAATTAAGTAAATTGCAAAAATATTCATAAAATGCATTTTTTCTTAAAACTTTTCGAATTTTGTTTCATATTTACAAAACTTTTAGGTCAAAGTTTAATAAATAAACTTTTAATAAGAATTTGAATTCAAAGTTTTGAAAAGTTTAAAAATAAATTAAGATTTTATTATTATGTAGTTCATCATAATTCAAATTAATTATATTGCAAAAATATTCACCAAATGCATTTTTCTTAAAACTTTTCGAATTTTGTTTTATATTTATAAAACTTTTAGGTCAAAGTTTGATGAATAAACTTTTAATAAGAATTTGAATTCAATGTTTTGAAAAGTTTAGAAAAAAGTAAGATTTTATTATTATCTAATTCTTTATCCCAATCAAATTAAGTAAATTGCAAAAATATTCACCAAATACATTTTTCTTAAAACTTTTCGAATTTTGTTTTATATTTATAAAGCTTTTAGGTCAAAGTTTAATAAATAAACTTTTAATAAGAATTAGAATTCAATGTTTTGAAAAGTTTAAACAAAATTAAGATTTTATTATTACCTAGTTTTTATCCCAATTCAAATTAATTAAATTTCACAAATATTCACAAAATGCATTTTCTTAAAACTTTTCGAATTTTGTTTTATATTAATAAAACTTTTAGGTCAAAATTTAATAAATAAACTTTTAATACGAATTATTCAATGTTTTGAAAAGTTTAAAAAAAATTAAGATTTTATTATTATCGAGTTCTTTCTCAATTCAAATTAAGTAAATTGAAAAAATATTCATAAAATGTTTTTTCTTAAAACTTTTCGAATTTTGTTTTATATTTACAAAACTTTTAGGTCAAAGTTTAATAAATAAACTTTTAATAAGAATTTAAATTCAATGTTTTGAAATGTTTAACAAAAATTAAGATTTTATTATTATCTAGTTCCTTATCCCAATTCAAATTAAGTAATTTCAAAAATATTCACAAAATGGATTTTTCTTAAAACTTTTCGAATTTTGTTTTATATTTATAAAACTTTTAGGTCAAAGTTTAATAAATAAACTTTTAATAAGAATTTGAGTTCAATGTTTTGAAAAGTTTAAAAAAAAAATAATATTTTATTATTATCTTTATCCCAATTCAAATTAAGTAAATTGCAAAAATATTCACCAAATACATTTTTCTTAAAACTTTTCGAATTTTGTTTTATATTTATAAAACTTTAAGGTCAAAGTTTAATAAATAAACTTATAATAAGAATTTGAATTCAAAGTTTTGAAAAGTTTAAAAATAAATTAAGATTTTATTATTATCTAGTTCATCATAATTCAAATTAATTATATTGCAAAAATATTCACCAAATGCATTTTTCTTAAAACTTTTCGAATTTTGTTTTATATTTATAAAACTTTTAGGTCAAAGTTTAGTAAATAAACTTTTAATAAGAATTTAAATTAAAAGTTTTGAAAGGTTAAAAAAAAATTAAGGTTTTATTATTATCTGGTTCTTATCCTAATTCAAATTAAGTAAAATGCAAAAATATTCACAAAATGCATATTTCTTAAAACTTTTCGAATTTTGTTTTATATTTATAAAACTTTTAGGGTAAAGTTTGATGAATAAACTTTTAATAAGAATTTGAATTCAATGTTTTGAAAAGTTTAGAAAAAATTAAGATTTTATTATTTTCTAGTTCTTCATCCCAATTCAAATTAAGTAAACTTGAAAAAATATTCACCAAATGCATTTTTCTTAACACTTTTCGAGTTTTGTTTTATATTTATAAAACTTTTAGGTCAAAGTTTAATAAATAAACTTTTAATAAGAATTTGAATTCAATGTTTTGAAAAGTTTAAACAAAATTAAGATTTTATTATTACCTAGTTCTTATCCCAATTCAAATTGATTAAATTTCACAAATATTCACAAAATGCATTTTCTTAAAACTTTTCCAATTTTGTTTTATATTAATAAAACTTTTAGGTCAAAATTTAATAAATAAACTTTTAATACGAATTTGAATTCAATGTTTTGAAAAGTTTAAAAAAAATTAAGATTTTATTATTATCTAGTTCTTTCTCAATTCAAATTAAGTAAATTGCAAAAATATTCATAAAATGCATTTTTCTTAAAACTTTTCGAATTTTGTTTTATATTTACAAAACTTTTAGGTCAAAGTTTAATAAATAAACTTTTAATAAGAATTTAAATTCAATGTTTTGAAATGTTTAACAAAAATTAAGATTTTATTATTATCTAGTTCCTTATCCCAATTCAAATTAAGTAATTTCAAAAATATTCACAAAATGGATTTTTCTTAAAACTTTTCGAATTTTGTTTTATATTTATAAAACTTTTAGGTCAAAGTTTAATAAATAAACTTTTAATAAGAATTTGAGTTCAATGTTTTGAAAAGTTTAAAAAAAAATTATATTTTATTATTATCTTTATCCCAATTCAAATTAAGTAAATTGCAAAAATATTCACCAAATACATTTTTTCTTAAAACTTTTCGAATTTTGTTTTATAATTATAAAACTTTTTGGTCAAAGTTTAATAAATAAACTTTTAATAAGAAATTTAATTCAATGTTTTGAAAAGTTTAAAAAAAATTAAGTAAATTGCAAAAATATTCAACAAATACATTTTTTCTTAAAACTTTTCGAATTTTGTTTTATAATTATAAAACTTTTTGGTCAAAGTTTAATAAATAAACTTTTAATAAGAATTTGAATTCAATATTTTGAAAAGTTTAAAAAATATTAAGATTTTATTATTATCTAGTTCTTTCTCAATTGAAATTAAGTAAATTGCAAAAATATTCATAAAATGCATTTTTCTTAAAACTTTTCGAATTTTGTTTTATATTTATAAAACTTTTAGGTTAAAGTTAGATAAATAAACTTTTAATAAGATATTGAATTAAATGTTTTGAAAAGTTTAAAAAAAAATTAAGATTTTATTGTTATCTAGTTCTTTATCTCAATACAAATTATATAAGTTGCAAAAATATTCACCAAATGCATTTTTCTTACAACTTTTCGAATTTTGTTTTATATTTATAAAACTTTTAGGTCAAAGTTTAATAACTAAACTTTTAATAAGAATTTGAATTCAATGTTTTGAAAAATTCTTTATCCCAATTCAAATTAAGTAAATTTCAAAAATATTCACAAAATGCATTTTTCGTAAAACTTTTCGAATTTTGTTTTATATTTATAAAACTTTTAGGTCAAAGTTTAATAAATAAACTTTTAATAAGAATTTGAATTCAATTTTATGAAAAGTTTAAAAAAAAATAAGATTTTATTATTATCTAGTTCCTCAATTCAAATTAAGTAAATTGCAAAAAATATTCAAAAAATGCATTTTTCTTAAAACTTTTGGAATTTTGTTTTATATTTATAAACGTTTTAGGTCAAAGTTTAATAAATAAACTTTTAATAATAATTTCAATTCAAAATGTTTTGAAAAGTTTAAAAACAATTAGGATTTTATTATTATCTAGTTCTTTCTCAATTCAAATTAAGTAAATTGCAAAAATATTCATAAAATGCATTTTTCTTAAAACTTTTCGAATTTTGTTTTATATTTACAAAACTTTTAGGTCAAAGTTTAATAAATAAGCTTTTAATAAGAATTTGAATTCAATGTTTTGAAATGTTTAACAAAAATTAAGATTTTATTATTATCTAGTTCTTTATCCCAATTCAAATTAAGTAATTTCAAAAATATTCACAAAATGGATTTTTCTTAAAACTTTTCGAATTTTGTTTTATATTTATAAAACTTTTAGGTCAAAGTTTAATAAATAAACTTTTAATAGGAATTTGAGATCAATGTTTTGAAAAAGTTTAAAAAAAAAAATATTTTATTATTATCTAGTTCTTTATCCCAATTCAAATTAAGTAAATTGCAAAAATATTCACCAAATACATTTTTCTTAAAACTTTTCGAATTTTGTTTTATAATTATAAAACTTTTTGGTCAAAGTTTAATAAATAAACTTTTAATAAGAACTAGATTTCAATGTTTTGAAAAGTTTAAATAAAAAAATAATATTTTATTATTATCTTTATCCCAATTCAAATTAAGTAAATTGCAAAAATATTCACCAAATACATTTTTTCTTAAGACTTTTCGAATTTTGTTTTATAATTATAAAACTTTTTGGTCAAAGTTTAATAAATAAACTTTTAATAAGAATTTGAATTCAATGTTTTGAAAAGTTTAAAAAAAATTAAGATTTTATTATTATCTGGTTCTTATCCCAATTCAAATTGAGTAAATTTCAAAAATATTCACAAGATGCATTTTTCGTAAAACTTTTCGAATTTTGTTTTATATTTATAAAACTTTTAGGTCAAAATTTAATAAATTAACTTTTAATAAGAATTTGAATTCAATGTTTTGAAAAGTTTAGAAAAAATTAAGATTTTATTATTATCTAATTCTTTATCCCAATTCAAATTAAGTAAGTTGTAAAATTATTCACCAAATACATTTTTCTTAAAACTTTTTGAATTTTGTTTTATATTAATAAAACTTTTTGGTCAAAGTTTAATAAATAAAATTTTAATAAGAATTTGAATTCAATGTTTTGAAAAGTTTAAACAAAATTAAGATTTTATTATTACCTAGTTCTTATCCCAATTCAAATTAAGTAAATTTCACAAATATTCACAGAATGCATTTTCTTAAAACTTTTCGATTTTTTTTTTATATAAATAAAACTTTTAGGTCAAAGTTTAATAAATAAACTTTTAATACGAATTTGAATTCGATGTTTTGAAAAGTTTAAAAAATATTAAGATTTTATTATTATCTAGTTCTTTCTCAATTCAAATTAAGTAAATTGCAAAAATATTCATAAAAGCATTTTTCTTAAAACTTTTCGAATTTTGTTTTATATTTATAAAACTTTTAGGTCAATTAATAAATAAACTTTTAATAATTGAATTTTGAATTTAATGTTTTGAAAAGTTTAAGAAAAAATTAAGATTTTATTATTATCTAGTTCCTCAATTCAAATTAAGTAAATTGCAAAAAATATTCACAAAATGCATTTTTCTTAAAACTTTTGGAATTTTGTTTTATATTTATAAAACTTTTACGTCAAAGCTAGATAAATAAACTTTTAATAAGATATTGAATTAAATGTTTTGAAAAGTTTAAAAAAAATTAAGATTTTATTATTATCTAGTTCTTTATCTCAATTCAAATTAAGTAAATTGCAAAAATATTCACAAAATGCATTTTTCTTAAAACTTTTCGAATTTTGTTTTATATTTATAAAACTTTTACGTCAAAGTTAGATAAACAAACTTTTAATACGAATTTGAATTCAATGTTTTGAAAAGTTTACAAAAAATTAAGATTTTATTATTATCTAGTTCCTCAATCAAATTAAGTAAATTGCAAAAAATATTCACAAAATGCATTTTTCTTAAAACTTTTGGAATTTTGTTTTATATTTATAAAACTTTTAGGTCAAAGTTTAATAAATAAACTTTTAATAAGAATTTGATATCAAAGTTTTGAAAAGTTTAAATGAAAATTAAGATTTTATTATTATCTAGTTCTTATCCTAATTCAAATTAAGTAAATTGCAAAAATATTCACAAAATGCATTTTTCTTAAAACTTCTCGAATTTTGTTTTATATTTATAAAACTTTTAGGTCAAAGTTTAATAAATAAACTTTTAATAAGAATTTGAATTCAATATTAATGTAAATGTAAATGTAAATTAAGATTTTATTATTATCTATTTCCTCAATTCAAATTAAGTAAATTGCAAAAAATATTCACAAAATGCATTTTTCTTAAAACTTTTCGAATTTTGTTTTATATTTATAAAACTTTTAGGTCAAAGTTTAATAAATAAACTTTTAATAAGAATTTAATATCAAAGTTTTGAAAAGTTTAAAAAAAAATTAAGATTTTATTATTATCTATTTCCTCAATTCAAATTAAGTAAATTGCAAAAAATATTCACAAAATGCATTTTTTCTTAAAACTTTTGGAATTTATTGTTTTATATTTATAAACCTTTTAGGTCAAAGTTTAATAAATAAACTTTTAATAAGAATTTCAATTCAAAATGTTTTGAAAAGTTTAAAAATAAATTAAGATTTTATTATTATCTAGTTCATCATAATTCAAATTAATTATATTGCAAAAATATTCACCAAATGCATTTTTCTTTAAACTTTTCGAATTTTGTTTTATATTTATAAAACTTTTAGGTCAAAGTTTAATAAATAAACTTTTAATAAGAATTTGAGTTCAATGTTTTGAAAAGTTTAAATAAAAAAATAATATTTTATTATTATCTTTATCCCAATTCAAATTAAGTAAATTGCAAAAATATTCACCAAATACATTTTTCTTAAAACTTTTCGAATTTTGTTTTATAATTATAAAACTTTTTGGTCAAAGTTTAATAAATAAACTTTTAATAAGAATTTGAATTCAATGTTTTGAAAAGTTTAAAAAAAACTAAGATTTTATTATTATCTGGTTCTTATCCCAATTCAAACTGAGTAAATTTCAAAAATATTCACAAGATGCATTTTTCGTAAAACTTTTCGAATTTTGTTTTAAATTTATAAAACTTTTAGGTCAAAGTTTAATAAATAAACTTTTAATAAGAATTTGAATTCAATGTTTTGAAAAGATTAGAAAAAATTAAGATTTTATTATTATCTAATTCTTTATCCCAATTCAAATTAAGTAAGTTGTAAAATTACTCACCAAATACATTTTTCTTAAAACTTTTTGAATTTTGTTTTATATTAATAAAACTTTTTGGTCAAAGTTTAATAAATAAACTTTTAATAAGAATTTGAATTCAATGTTTTGAAAAGTTTAAACAAAATTAAGATTTTATTATTATCTAGTTCTTTCTCAATTCAAATTAAGTAAATTGAAAAAATATTCATAAAAGCATTTTTCTTAAAACTTTTCGAATTTTGTTTTATATTAATAAAACTTTTAGGTCAAGATTTAATAAATAAACTTTTAATAATTGAATTTTGAATTTAATATTTTGAAAAGTTTAAAAAAAATTAAGATTTTATTATTATCTAGTTCCTCAATTCAAATTAAGTAAATTTCACAAATATTCACAAAATGCATTTTCTTAAAACTTTTCGATTTTTTTTTATATAAATAAAACTGTTAGGTCAAAGTTTAATAAATAAACTTTTAATACGAATTTGAATTCGATGTTTTGAAAAGTTTAAAAAATATTAAGATTTTATTATTATCTAGTTCTTTCTCAATTCAAATTAAGTAAATTGAAAAAATATTCATAAAAGCATTTTTCTTAAAACTTTTCGAATTTTGTTTTATATTAATAAAACTTTTAGGTCAAGATTTAATAAATAAACTTTTAATAATTGAATTTTGAATTTAATATTTTGAAAAGTTAAAAAAAAATTAAGATTTTATTATTATCTAGTTCCTCAATTCAAATTAAGTAAATTGCAAAAAATATTCACAAAATGCATTTTTCTTAAAACTTTTGGAATTTTGTTTTATATTTATAAAACTTTTACGTCAAAGTTAGATAAATAAACTTTTAATAAGATATTGAATTAAATGTTTTGAAAAGTTTAAAAAAAATTAAGATTTTATTATTATCTAGTTCTTTATCTCAATTCAAATTAAGTAAATTGCAAAAATATTCACCAAATACATTTTTCTTAAAACTTTTCGAATTTTGTTTTATATTTATAAAACTTTTATGTCAAAGTTTAATAACTAAACTTTTAATAAGAATTTGAATTCAATGTTTTGAAAAATTCTTTATCCCAATTCAAATTAAGTAAATTTCAAAAATATTCACAAAATGCATTTTTCGTAAAACTTTTCGAAATTTGTTTTATGTTTATAAAACTTTTAGGTCAAAGTTTAATAAATAAACTTTTAAGAAGAATTTGAATTCAATGTTTTGAAAAGTTTAAAAAAAAATAAGATTTTATTATTATCTAGTTCCTCAATCAAATTAAGTAAATTGCAAAAAATATTCAAAAAATGCATTTTTCTTAAAACTTTTGGAATTTTGTTTTATATTTATAAAACTTTTAGGTCAAAGTTTAATAAATAAACTTTTAATAAGAATTTGATATCAAAGTTTTGAAAAGTTTAAAAAAAAATTAAGATTTTATTATTATCTAGTTCTTACCCTAATTCAAATTAAGTAAATTGCAAAAATATTCACAAAATGAATTTTTCTTAAAACTTTTCGATTTTTGTTTTATATTTATAAAACTTTTACGTCAAAGTTAGATAAATACACTTTTAATAACAATTTGAATTCAATGTTTTGAAAAGTTTAAAAAAAAATTAAGATTTTATTATTATCTATTTCCTCAATTCAAATTAAGTAAATTGCAAAAAATATTCACAAAATGCATTTTTCTTAAAACTTTTGGAATTTTGTTTTATATTTATAAACCTTTTAGGTCAAAGTTTAATAAATAAACTTTTAATAAGAATTTCAATTCAAAATGTTTTGAAAAGTTTAAAAATAAATTAAGATTTTATTATTATCTAGTTCATCATAATTCAAAATAATTATATTGCAAAAATATTCACCAAATGCCTTTTTCTTAAAACTTTTCGAATTTTGTTTTATATTTATAAAACTTTTAGGTCAAAGTTTAGTAAATAAACTTTTAATAAGAATTTGAATTCAAAGTTTTGAAAAGTTTAAAAAAAATTAAGATATTATTATCTACTTCTTATCCTAATTCAAATTAAGTAAATTGCAAAAATATTCACAAAATGCATATTTCTTAAAAATTTTCGAATTTAGTTTTATATTTATAAAACTTTTAGGTCAAAGTTTGATGAATAAACTTTTAATAAGAATTTTAATTCAATGTTTTGAAAAGTTTAGAAAAAATTAAGATTTTATTATTATCTAATTCTGTATCCCAATTCAAATAAAGTAAATTGCAAAAATATTCACCAAATACATTTTTCTTAAAACTTTTCGAATTTTGTTTTATATTTATAAAACTTTTAGGTCAAAGTTTAATAAATAAACTTTTAATAAGAATTTGAATTCAATGTTTTGAAAAGTTTAAAAAAAAATAAGATTTTATTATAATGTAGTACTTATCCCAATTCAAATTAAGTATATTTCAAAAATATTCACAAAATGCATTTTTCTTTAAACTTTTCAAATTTTGTTTTATATTTATAAGACTTTTAGGTCAAAGTTTAATAAATAAACTTTTAATAAGAATTTGAATTCAATGTTTTGAAAAGTTTAGAAAAAAATTAAGATTTTATTATTATCTAATTCTTTATCCCAATTCAAATTAAGTAAATTGCAAAAATATTCACCAAATACATTTTTCTTAAAACTTTTCGAATTTTATTTTATAATTATAAAACTTTTTGGTCAAAGTTTAATAAATAAACTTTTAATACGAATTTGAATTCAATGTTTTGAAAAGTTTAAAAAAAAATAAGATTTTATTATTATTTATTTCCTCAATTCAAATTAAGTAAATTGCAAAAAATATTCACAAAATGCATTTTTCTTAAGACTTTTGGAATTTTGTTTTATATTTATAAACCTTTTAGGTCAAAGTTTAATAAATAAACTTTTAATAAGAATTTCAATTCAAAATGTTTTGAAAAATTTAAAAATAAATTAAGATTTTATTATTATCTAGTTCATCATAATTCAAATTAATTATATTGCAAAAATATTCACCAAATGCATTTTTCTTAAAACTTTTCGAATTTTGTTTTATATTTATAAAACTTTTAGGTCAAAGTTTAATAAATAAACTTTTAACAAGAATTTGAATTCAATGTTTTGAAATGTTTAACAAAAATTAAGATTTTATTATTATCTAGTTCTTTATCTTAATTCAAATTAAGTAATTTCAAAAATATTCACAAAATGGATTTTTCTTAAAACTTTTCGAATTTTGTTTTATATTTTTAAAACTTTTAGGTCAAAGTTTAATAAATAAACTTTTAATAAGAATTTGAGTTCAATGTTTTGAAAAGTTTAAAAAAAAAATAATATTTTTTTATTATCTAGTTCTTTATCCCAATTCAAATTAAGTAAATTGCAAAAATATTCACCAAATACATTTTTCTTAAAACTTTTCGAGTTTTGTTTTATAATTATAAAACTTTTTGGTCAAAGTTTAATAAATAAACTTTTAATAAGAATTTGAATTCAATGTTTTGAAAAGTTTAAAAAAAAACAAGATTTTATTATTATTTATTTCCTCAATTCAAATTAAGTAAATTGCAAAAAATATTCACAAAATGCATTTTTCTTAAAACTTTTGGAATTTTGTTTTATATTTATAAGACTTTTAGGTCAAAGTTTAATAAATAAACTTTTAATAAGAATTTCAATTCAAAATGTTTTGAAAAATTTAAAAATAAATTAAGATTTTATTATTATCTAGTTCATCATAATTCAAATTAATTATATTGCAAAAATATTCACCAAATGCATTTTTCTTAAAACTTTTCGAATTTTGTTTTATATTTATAAAACTTTTAGGTCAAAGTTTAATAAATAAACTTTTAATAAGAATTTGAATTCAATGTTTTGAAATGTTTAACAAAAATTAAGATTTTATTATTATCTAGTTCTTTATCTTAATTCAAATTAAGTAATTTCAAAAATATTCACAAAATGGATTTTTCTTAAAACTTTTCGAATTTTGTTTTATATTTTTAAAACTTTTAATAAGAATTTGAGTTCAATGTTTTGAAAAGTTTAAAAAAAAAATAATATTTTTTTATTATCTAGTTCTTTATCCCAATTCAAATTAAGTAAATTGCAAAAATAATCACCAAATACATTTTTCTTTAAACTTTTCGAATTTTGTTTTATATTTATAAAACTTTTAGGTCAAAGTTTAATAAATAAACTTTTAATAAGAATTTGAATTCAATGTTTTGAAAAGTTTAGAAAAAATTAAGATTTTATTATTATGTAATTCTTTATCCCAATTCAAATTAAGTAAATTGCAAAAATATTTACCAAATACATTTTTCTTAAAACTTTTCGAATTTTGTTTTATAATTATAAAACTTTTTGGTCAAAGTTTAATAAATAAACTTTTAATAAGAATTTGAATTCAATGTTTTGAAAAGTTTAAAAAAAATTAAGGTTTTATTATTATCTGGTTCTTATCCCAATTCAACTTGAGTAAATTTCAAAAATATTCACAAAATGCATTTTTGGTAAAACTTTTCGAATTTTGTTTTATATTTATAAAACTTTTAGGTCAAAGTTTAATAAATAAACTTTTAATACGAATTTGAATTTAATGTTTTGAAAAGTTTAAAATTAAGTTTAATAAATAAACTTTTAATAAGAATTTGAATTCAATGTTTTGAAAAGTTTAAACAAAATTAAGATTTTATTATTACCTAGTTCTTATCCCAATTCAAATTAAGTAAATTTCACAAATATTCACAAAATCCATTTTCTTAAAACTTTTCGAATTTTGTTTTATATAAATAAAACTTTTAGGTCAAAGTTTAATAAATAAACTTTTAATAAGAATTTGAATTCAATGTTTTGAAAAGTTTAAAAAAAAATTAAGATTTTATTATTATCTAGTTCTTTCTCAATTCAAATTAAGTAAATTGCAAAAATATTCATAAAATGCATTTTTCTTAAAACTTTTCGAATTTTGTTTTATATTTATAAAACTTTTAGGTTAAAGTTTAATATATAAACTTTCAATACGAATTTGAATTTAATGTTTTGAAAAGTTTAAAAAATATCAAGATTGTTATTATTATCTAGTTCCTAAATTCAAATTAAGTAAATTGCAAAAAATATTCACAAAATGCATTTTTCTTAAAACTTTTCGAATTTTGTTTTATATTTATGAAAACTTTTAGGTCAAAGTTTAATAAATAAACTTTTTTAATAAGATATTAAATTAAATGTTTTGAAAAGTTAAAAAAAAAATTAAGATTTTATTATTATCTAGTTCCTAAATTCAAATTAAGTAAATTGCAAAAATATTCACAAAATGCATTTTTTTTAAAACTTTTCAAATTTTGTTTTATATTTATAAAACTTTGAGGTCAAAGTTTAATAAATAAACTTTTAATAAGAATTTGAATTCAATGTTTTGACAAGTTTAAAAAAAATTAATATTTTATTATTATCTAGTTCTTTATCCCAATTCAAATTAAGTACATTGCAAAAATATTCACCAAATACATTTTTCTTAAAACTTTTCGAATTTTGTTTTATATTTATAAAACTTTTTGGTCAAAGTTTAATAAATAACATTTTAATACGAATTTGAATTCAATGTTTTGAAAAGTTTAAACAAAATAAAGATTTTATAATTTTCTAGTTCTTATCCCAATTCAAATTAAGTAAATTTCAAAAATTTTCACAAAATGCATTTTCTTAAAAGTTTTCGAATTTTGTTTTATATTAATAAAACTTTTAGGTCAAAGTTTAATAAATAAACATTTAATACGTATATGAATTCAATGTTTTGAAAATTTAAAAAAAAAATTAAGATTTTATTATTATCTAGTTCCTCAACTCATATTAAGTAAATTGCAAAAAATATTCACAAAATGCATTTTTCTTAAAACTTTTTGAATTTTGTTTTATATTTATAAAACTTTTAGGTCAAAGTTAAATAAATAAACTTTTAATAAGACATTGAATTAAATGTTTTGAAAAGTTTAAAAAAAATTAAGATTTTATTATTATCTAGTTCTTTATCTCAATTCAAATTAAGTAAATTGCAAAAATATTCAAAAAATGCATTTTTCTTAAAACTTTTCGAATTTTGTTTTATATTTATAAAACTTTTAGGTCAAAGTTTAATAAATAAACTTTTAATAAGAATTTGAATTCAATGTTTTGAAAAGTTTAAACAAAATTAATATTTTATTATTATCTAGTTCTTATCCTAATTCAAATTAAGTAAATTGCAAAAATATTCACAAAATGCATTTTTCTTAAAACTTTTCGAATTTTGTTTTGTTCTTATCCTAATTCAAATTAAGTAAATTGCAAAAATAAACTTTTTAGGTCAAAGTTTAATAGATAAACTTTTAATAAGAATTTTAATTCAATGTTTTGAAATGTTTAAAAATATTAAGATTTTATTATTATCTAGTTCTTTATCCCAATTCAAATTAAGTACATTGCAAAAATATTCACCAAATACATTTTTCTTAAAACTTATCGAATTTTGTTTTATATTTATAAAACTTTTTGGTCAAAGTTTAATAAATAAACTTTTAACACGAATTTGAATTCAATGTTTTGAAAAGTTTAAACAAAATTAAGATTTTATTATTTTCTAGTTCTTATCCCAATTCAAATTAAGTAAATTTCAAAAATATTCACAAAATGCATTTTCTTAAAACTTTTCGAATTTTGTTTTATATTAATAAAACTTTTAGGTCAAAGTTTAATAAATAAACTTTCAATACGAATTTGAATTCAATGTTTTGAAAAGTTTAAGAAAATTAAGATTATCTAGTTCTTATCCCAATTCAAATTAAGTAAGTTTCAAAAATATTCACAAAATGCATTTTCTTAAAACTTTTCGAATTTTGTTTTATATTAATAAATATTTTAGGTCAAAGTTTAATAAATAAACTTTTAATAAGAACTTGAATTCAATTTTTTGAAATGTTTAAAATAATTAAGATTTTATTATTATCTAGTTCTTTATCATAATTCAAATTAAGTAAATTGCAAAAATATTCACCGAATGCATTTTTCTTAAAACTTTTCGAATTTTGTTTTATATTTATAAAACTTTTAGGTCAAAGTTTAATAAATAAACTTTTAATAAGAACTTGAATTCAATGTTTTGAAAGTTTAGAAAAAATTAAGATTTTATTATTATCTAATTCTTTATCCCAATTCAAATTAAGTAAATTGCAAAAATATTCACCAAATAAATTTTTCTTAAAACTTTTCGAATTTTGTTTTATATTTATAAAACTTTTAGGTCAAAGTTTAATAAATAAACTTTTTATAAGAATTTGAATTCAATGTTTTGAAAAGTTTAAACAAAATTTAGATTTTTTTATTACCTAGTTCTTATCCCAATTCAAATTAAGTAAATTTCACAAATATTCACAAAATGCATTTTCTTAAAACTTTTCGAGTTTTGTTTTATATTAATAAAACTTTTAGGTCAAAGTTTAATGAATAAACTTTTAATACGTATATGAATTCAATGTTTTGAAAATTTAAAAAAAAAATTAAGATTTTATTATTATCTAGTTCCTCAACTCATATTAAGTAAATTGCAAAAAATATTCACAAAATGCATTTTTCTTAAAACTTTTTGAATTTTGTTTTATATTTATAAAACTTTTAGGTCAAAGTTAAATAAATAAACTTTTAATAAGACATTGAATTAAATGTTTTGAAAAGTTTAAAAAAAATTAAGATTTTATTATTATCTAGTTCTTTATCTCAATTCAAATTAAGTAAATTGCAAAAATATTCAAAAAATGCATTTTTCTTAAAACTTGTCGAATTTTGTTTTATATTTATAAAACTTTTAGGTCAAAGTTTAATAAATAAACTTTTAATAAGAATTTGAATTCAATGTTTTGAAAAGTTTAAACAAAATTAATATTTTATTATTATCTAGTTCTTATCCTAATTCAAATTAAGTAAATTGCAAAAATATTCACAAAATGCATTTTTCTTAAAACTTTTCGAATTTTGTTTTGTTCTTATCCTAATTCAAATTAAGTAAATTGCAAAAATAAACTTTTTAGGTCAAAGTTTAATAGATAAACTTTTAATAAAAATTTGAATTCAATGTTTTGAAATGTTTAAAAATATTAAGATTTTATTATTATCTAGTTCTTTATCCCAATTCAAATTAAGTACATTGCAAAAATATTCACCAAATACATTTTTCTTAAAACTTATCGAATTTTGTTTTATATTTATAAAACTTTTTGGTCAAAGTTTAATAAATAAACTTTTAACACGAATTTGAATTCAATGTTTTGAAAAGTTTAAACAAAATTAAGATTTTATTATTTTCTAGTTCTTATCCCAATTCAAATTAAGTAAATTTCAAAAATATTCACAAAATGCATTTTCTTAAAACTTTTCGAATTTTGTTTTATATTAATAAAACTTTTAGGTCAAAGTTTAATAAATAAACTTTTAATACGAATTTGAATTCAATGTTTTGAAAAGTTTAAGAAAATTAAGATTATCTAGTTCTTATCCCAATTCAAATTAAGTAAGTTTCAAAAATATTCACAAAATGCATTTTCTTAAAATTTTTCGAATTTTGTTTTATATTAATAAATATTTTAGGTCAAAGTTTAATAAATAAACTTTTAATAAGAACTTGAATTCAATTTTTTGAAATGTTTAAAATATTTAAGATTTTATTATTATCTAATTCTTTATCATAATTCAAATTAAGTAAATTGCAAAAATATTCACCGAATGCATTTTTCTTAAAACTTTTCGAATTTTGTTTAATATTTATAAAACTTTTAGGTCAAAGTTTAATAAATAAACTTTTAATAAGAACTTGAATTCAATGTTTTGAAAGTTTAGAAAAAATTAAGATTTTATTATTATCTAATTCTTTATCCCAATTCAAATTAAGTAAATTGCAAAAATATTCACCAAATACATTTTTCTTAAAACTTTTCGAATTTTGTTTTATATTTATAAAACTTTTAGGTCAAAGTTTAATAAATAAACTTTTTATAAGAATTTGAATTCAATGTTTTGAAAAGTTTAAACAAAATTTAGATTTTTTTATTACCTAGTTCTTATCCCAATTCAAATTAAGTAAATTTCACAAATATTCACAAAATGCATTTTCTTAAAACTTTTCGAGTTTTGTTTTATATTAATAAAACTTTTAGGTCAAAGTTTAATGAATAAACTTTTAATACGAATTTGAATTCAATGTTTTGAAAAGTTTAAAAAAAATTAAGATATTATTATTATCTAGTTCTTATCCTAATTCAAATTAAGTAAATTTAAAAAATATTCATAAAATGCATTTTTCTTAAATCTTTTCGAATTTTGTTTTATATTTACAAAACTTTTAGGTCAAAGATTAATAAATAAACTTTTAATAAGAATTTGAATTCAATGTTTTGAAATGTTAACAAAAAATTAAGATTTTATTATTATCTAGTTCTTTATCCCAAGAATTTCAAAAATATTCACAAAATGGATTTTTCTTAAAACTTTTCTAATTTTGTTTTATATTTATAAAACTTTTAGGTCAAAGTTTAATAAATAAACTTTTAATAAGAATTTGAAAATTTTAAAAAAAAGTTAATATTTTATTATTATCCAGTTCTTTATCCCAATTCAAATTAAGTAAATTGCAAAAATATTCAACAAATACATTTTTCTTAAAACTTTTCGAATTTTGTTTTATATTTATAAAACTTTTTGGTCAAAGTTTAATAAATAAACTTTTCTTGAAACTTTTCGAATTTTGTTTAGTTCTTATCCTAATTCAAATTAAGTAAATTGCAAAAATAAACTTTTTAGGTCAAAGTTTAATAGATAAACTTTTAATAAGAATTTGAATTCAATGTTTTGAAATGTTTAAAAATATAAAGATTTTATTATTATCTAGTTCTTTATCCCAATTCAAATTAAGTACATTGCAAAAATATTCACCAAATACATTTTTCTTAAAACTTATCGAATTTTGTTTTATATTTATAAAACTTTTTGGTCAAAGTTTAATAAATAAACTTTTAACACGAATTTGAATTCAATGTTTTGAAAAGTTTAAACAAAATTAAGATTTTATTATTTTCTAGTTCTTATCCCAATTCAAATTAAGTAAATTTCAAAAATATTCACAAAATGCATTTTCTTAAAACTTTTCGAATTGTGTTTTATATTAATAAAACTTTTAGGTCAAAGTTTAATAAATAAACTTTTAATAAGAATTTGAATTCAATTTTTTGAAATGTTTAAAAATATTAAGATTTTATTATTATCTAGTTCTTTATCATAATTCAAATTAAGTAAATTGCAAAAATATTCACCAAATGCATTTTTCTTAAAACTTTTCGAATTTTGTTTTATATTAATAAAACTTTTAGGTCAAAGTTTAATGAATAAACTTTTAATACGAATTTGAATTAAATGTTTTGAAAAGTTTAAAAAAAATTAAGATTTTATTATTATCTAGTTCTTTATCTCAATTCAAATTAAGTAAATTGCAAAAATATTCAAAAAATGCATTTTTCTTAAAACTTGTCGAATTTTGTTTTATATTTATAAAACTTTTAGGTCAAAGTTTAATAAATAAACTTTTAATAAGAATTTGAATTCAATGTTTTGAAAAGTTTAAACAAAATTAATATTTTATTATTATCTAGTTCTTATCCTAATTCAAATTAAGTAAATTGCAAAAATATTCACAAAATGCATTTTTCTTAAAACTTTTCGAATTTTGTTTTGTTCTTATCCTAATTCAAATTAAGTAAATTGCAAAAATAAACTTTTTAGGTCAAAGTTTAATAGATAAACTTTTAATAAAAATTTGAATTCAATGTTTTGAAATGTTTAAAAATATTAAGATTTTATTATTATCTAGTTCTTTATCCCAATTCAAATTAAGTACATTGCAAAAATATTCACCAAATACATTTTTCTTAAAACTTATCGAATTTTGTTTTATATTTATAAAACTTTTTGGTCAAAGTTTAATAAATAAACTTTTAACACGAATTTGAATTCAATGTTTTGAAAAGTTTAAACAAAATTAAGATTTTATTATTTTCTAGTTCTTATCCCAATTCAAATTAAGTAAATTTCAAAAATATTCACAAAATGCATTTTCTTAAAACTTTTCGAATTTTGTTTTATATTAATAAAACTTTTAGGTCAAAGTTTAATAAATAAACTTTTAATACGAATTTGAATTCAATGTTTTGAAAAGTTTAAGAAAATTAAGATTATCTAGTTCTTATCCCAATTCAAATTAAGTAAGTTTCAAAAATATTCACAAAATGCATTTTCTTAAAATTTTTCGAATTTTGTTTTATATTAATAAATATTTTAGGTCAAAGTTTAATAAATAAACTTTTAATAAGAACTTGAATTCAATTTTTTGAAATGTTTAAAATATTTAAGATTTTATTATTATCTAATTCTTTATCATAATTCAAATTAAGTAAATTGCAAAAATATTCACCGAATGCATTTTTCTTAAAACTTTTCGAATTTTGTTTAATATTTATAAAACTTTTAGGTCAAAGTTTAATAAATAAACTTTTAATAAGAACTTGAATTCAATGTTTTGAAAGTTTAGAAAAAATTAAGATTTTATTATTATCTAATTCTTTATCCCAATTCAAATTAAGTAAATTGCAAAAATATTCACCAAATACATTTTTCTTAAAACTTTTCGAATTTTGTTTTATATTTATAAAACTTTTAGGTCAAAGTTTAATAAATAAACTTTTTATAAGAATTTGAATTCAATGTTTTGAAAAGTTTAAACAAAATTTAGATTTTTTTATTACCTAGTTCTTATCCCAATTCAAATTAAGTAAATTTCACAAATATTCACAAAATGCATTTTCTTAAAACTTTTCGAGTTTTGTTTTATATTAATAAAACTTTTAGGTCAAAGTTTAATGAATAAACTTTTAATACGAATTTGAATTCAATGTTTTGAAAAGTTTAAAAAAAATTAAGATATTATTATTATCTAGTTCTTATCCTAATTCAAATTAAGTAAATTTAAAAAATATTCATAAAATGCATTTTTCTTAAATCTTTTCGAATTTTGTTTTATATTTACAAAACTTTTAGGTCAAAGATTAATAAATAAACTTTTAATAAGAATTTGAATTCAATGTTTTGAAATGTTAACAAAAAATTAAGATTTTATTATTATCTAGTTCTTTATCCCAAGAATTTCAAAAATATTCACAAAATGGATTTTTCTTAAAACTTTTCTAATTTTGTTTTATATTTATAAAACTTTTAGGTCAAAGTTTAATAAATAAACTTTTAATAAGAATTTGAAAATTTTAAAAAAAAGTTAATATTTTATTATTATCCAGTTCTTTATCCCAATTCAAATTAAGTAAATTGCAAAAATATTCAACAAATACATTTTTCTTAAAACTTTTCGAATTTTGTTTTATATTTATAAAACTTTTTGGTCAAAGTTTAATAAATAAACTTTTCTTGAAACTTTTCGAATTTTGTTTAGTTCTTATCCTAATTCAAATTAAGTAAATTGCAAAAATAAACTTTTTAGGTCAAAGTTTAATAGATAAACTTTTAATAAGAATTTGAATTCAATGTTTTGAAATGTTTAAAAATATAAAGATTTTATTATTATCTAGTTCTTTATCCCAATTCAAATTAAGTACATTGCAAAAATATTCACCAAATACATTTTTCTTAAAACTTATCGAATTTTGTTTTATATTTATAAAACTTTTTGGTCAAAGTTTAATAAATAAACTTTTAACACGAATTTGAATTCAATGTTTTGAAAAGTTTAAACAAAATTAAGATTTTATTATTTTCTAGTTCTTATCCCAATTCAAATTAAGTAAATTTCAAAAATATTCACAAAATGCATTTTCTTAAAACTTTTCGAATTGTGTTTTATATTAATAAAACTTTTAGGTCAAAGTTTAATAAATAAACTTTTAATAAGAATTTGAATTCAATTTTTTGAAATGTTTAAAAATATTAAGATTTTATTATTATCTAGTTCTTTATCATAATTCAAATTAAGTAAATTGCAAAAATATTCACAAAATGCATTTTTCTTAAAACTTTTTGAATTTTGTTTTATATTTATAAAACTTTTAGGTCAAAGTTAAATAAATAAACTTTTAATAAGACATTGAATTAAATGTTTTGAAAAGTTTAAAAAAAATTAAGATTTTATTATTATCTAGTTCTTTATCTCAATTCAAATTAAGTAAATTGCAAAAATATTCAAAAAATGCATTTTTCTTAAAACTTGTCGAATTTTGTTTTATATTTATAAAACTTTTAGGTCAAAGTTTAATAAATAAACTTTTAATAAGAATTTGAATTCAATGTTTTGAAAAGTTTAAACAAAATTAATATTTTATTATTATCTAGTTCTTATCCTAATTCAAATTAAGTAAATTGCAAAAATATTCACAAAATGCATTTTTCTTAAAACTTTTCGAATTTTGTTTTGTTCTTATCCTAATTCAAATTAAGTAAATTGCAAAAATAAACTTTTTAGGTCAAAGTTTAATAGATAAACTTTTAATAAAAATTTGAATTCAATGTTTTGAAATGTTTAAAAATATTAAGATTTTATTATTATCTAGTTCTTTATCCCAATTCAAATTAAGTACATTGCAAAAATATTCACCAAATACATTTTTCTTAAAACTTATCGAATTTTGTTTTATATTTATAAAACTTTTTGGTCAAAGTTTAATAAATAAACTTTTAACACGAATTTGAATTCAATGTTTTGAAAAGTTTAAACAAAATTAAGATTTTATTATTTTCTAGTTCTTATCCCAATTCAAATTAAGTAAATTTCAAAAATATTCACAAAATGCATTTTCTTAAAACTTTTCGAATTTTGTTTTATATTAATAAAACTTTTAGGTCAAAGTTTAATAAATAAACTTTTAATACGAATTTGAATTCAATGTTTTGAAAAGTTTAAGAAAATTAAGATTATCTAGTTCTTATCCCAATTCAAATTAAGTAAGTTTCAAAAATATTCACAAAATGCATTTTCTTAAAATTTTTCGAATTTTGTTTTATATTAATAAATATTTTAGGTCAAAGTTTAATAAATAAACTTTTAATAAGAACTTGAATTCAATTTTTTGAAATGTTTAAAATATTTAAGATTTTATTATTATCTAATTCTTTATCATAATTCAATTTAAGTAAATTGCAAAAATATTCACCGAATGCATTTTTCTTAAAACTTTTCGAATTTTGTTTAATATTTATAAAACTTTTAGGTCAAAGTTTAATAAATAAACTTTTAATAAGAACTTGAATTCAATGTTTTGAAAGTTTAGAAAAAATTAAGATTTTATTATTATCTAATTCTTTATCCCAATTCAAATTAAGTAAATTGCAAAAATATTCACCAAATACATTTTTCTTAAAACTTTTCGAATTTTGTTTTATATTTATAAAACTTTTAGGTCAAAGTTTAATAAATAAACTTTTTATAAGAATTTGAATTCAATGTTTTGAAAAGTTTAAACAAAATTTAGATTTTTTTATTACCTAGTTCTTATCCCAATTCAAATTAAGTAAATTTCACAAATATTCACAAAATGCATTTTCTTAAAACTTTTCGAGTTTTGTTTTATATTAATAAAACTTTTAGGTCAAAGTTTAATGAATAAACTTTTAATACGAATTTGAATTCAATGTTTTGAAAAGTTTAAAAAAAATTAAGATATTATTATTATCTAGTTCTTATCCTAATTCAAATTAAGTAAATTTAAAAAATATTCATAAAATGCATTTTTCTTAAATCTTTTCGAATTTTGTTTTATATTTACAAAACTTTTAGGTCAAAGATTAATAAATAAACTTTTAATAAGAATTTGAATTCAATGTTTTGAAATGTTAACAAAAAATTAAGATTTTATTATTATCTAGTTCTTTATCCCAAGAATTTCAAAAATATTCACAAAATGGATTTTTCTTAAAACTTTTCTAATTTTGTTTTATATTTATAAAACTTTTAGGTCAAAGTTTAATAAATAAACTTTTAATAAGAATTTGAAAATTTTAAAAAAAAGTTAATATTTTATTATTATCCAGTTCTTTATCCCAATTCAAATTAAGTAAATTGCAAAAATATTCAACAAATACATTTTTCTTAAAACTTTTCGAATTTTGTTTTATATTTATAAAACTTTTTGGTCAAAGTTTAATAAATAAACTTTTCTTGAAACTTTTCGAATTTTGTTTAGTTCTTATCCTAATTCAAATTAAGTAAATTGCAAAAATAAACTTTTTAGGTCAAAGTTTAATAGATAAACTTTTAATAAGAATTTGAATTCAATGTTTTGAAATGTTTAAAAATATAAAGATTTTATTATTATCTAGTTCTTTATCCCAATTCAAATTAAGTACATTGCAAAAATATTCACCAAATACATTTTTCTTAAAACTTATCGAATTTTGTTTTATATTTATAAAACTTTTTGGTCAAAGTTTAATAAATAAACTTTTAACACGAATTTGAATTCAATGTTTTGAAAAGTTTAAACAAAATTAAGATTTTATTATTTTCTAGTTCTTATCCCAATTCAAATTAAGTAAATTTCAAAAATATTCACAAAATGCATTTTCTTAAAACTTTTCGAATTGTGTTTTATATTAATAAAACTTTTAGGTCAAAGTTTAATAAATAAACTTTTAATAAGAATTTGAATTCAATTTTTTGAAATGTTTAAAAATATTAAGATTTTATTATTATCTAGTTCTTTATCATAATTCAAATTAAGTAAATTGCAAAAATATTCACCAAATGCATTTTTCTTAAAACTTTTCGAATTTTGTTTTATATTAATAAAACTTTTAGGTCAAAGTTTAATGAATAAACTTTTAATACGAATTTGAATTCAATGTTTTGAAAAGTTTAAAAAAAATTAAGATTTTATTATTATCTAGTTCTTATCCCAATGCAAATTAAGTAAATTTCAAAAATATTCACAAAATGCATTTTTCGTAAAACTTTTCGAATTTTGTTTTATATTTACAAAACTTTTAGGTCAAAGATTAATAAATAAACTTTTAATAAGAATTTGAATTCAATGTTTTGAAATGTTAACAAAAAATTAAGATTTTATTATTATCCAGTTCTTTATCCCAAGCAATTTCAAAAATATTCACAAAATTGATTTTTCTTAAAACTTTTCTAATTTTGTTTTATATTTATAAAACTTTTAGGTCAAAGTTTAATAAATAAACTTTTAATAAGAATTTGAAAATTTTTAAAAAAAATTAATATTTTATTATTATCTAGTTCTTTATCCCAATTCAAATTAAGTAAATTGCAAAAATATTCAACAAATACATTTTTCTTAAAACTTTTCGAATTTTGTTTTATATTTATAAAACTTTTTGGTCAAAGTTTAATAAATAAACTTTTAATAAGAATTTGAATTCAATGTTTTGAAAAGCTTAGAAAAAATTAAGATTTTATTATTATCTAATTCTTTATCCCAATTCCAATTAAAAAAATTTCACAAATATTCACAAAATGCATGTTCTTAAAATTTTTCGAATCTTGTTTTATATTAATAAAACTTTTAGGTCAAAGTTTAATAAATAAACTTTTAATACGAAATTGAATTCAATGTTTTGAAAAGTTTAAAAAAAATTAAGATTTTATTATTATCTAGTTCTTTCTCAATTCAAATTAGGTAAATTGCAAAAATATTCATAATATGCATTTTTCTTAAATTTTTTCGAATTTTGTTTTTATTTATAAAACTTTTAGGTCAAAGTTTAATAAATAAACTTTTAATACGAATTTGAATTTAATGTTTTGAAAAGTTTAAACAAAATTAAGATTTTATTATTATCTTGTTCCTCAATTCAAAATAAGTAAATTGCAAAAAATATTCACAAAATGCAGTTTTCTTAAAACTTTTCGAATTTTGTTTTATATTTATAAAACTTTTAGGTCAAAGCTTAATAAATAAACTTTTAATAAGAGTTTGAATTCAATGTTTTGAAAAGTTTAAACAAAATTAAGATTTTATTATTTTCTAGTTCTTATCCCAATTCAAATTAAGTAAATTTCAAAAATATTCACAAAATGCATTTTTCTTAAAACTTTTCGAAGTCTGTTTTATATTTATAAAACTTGTGGGTCAAAGTTTAATAAATAAACTTTTTATAAGAATTTCAATTCAATGTTTTGAAAAGTTTAAAAATAAATTAAGATTTTATTATTATCTAGTTCTTTATCATAATTCAAATTAAGTAAATTTCACAAATATTCACAAAATGAATTTTCTTAAAACTTTTCGAATCTTGTTTTATATTAATAAAACTTTTAGGTCAAAGTTTAATAAATAAACTTTTAATACGAATTTGAATTCAATGTTTTGAAAAGTTTAAACCAAATTAAGATTTTATTATTATATAGTTCTTATCCTAATTCAAATTAAGTAAATTTAAAAAATATTCATAAAATGCATTTTTCTTATAACTTTTCGAATTTTGTTTTATATTAACAAAACTTTTAGGGCAAAGATTAATAAATAAACTTTTAATAAGAATTTGAATTCAATGTTTTGAAATGTTAACAAAAAATTAAGATTTTATTATTATCTAGTTCTTTATCCCAATTCAAATTAAGCAATTTCAAAAATATTCACAAAATGGATTTTTCTTAAAACTTTTCTAATTTTGTTTTATATTTATAAAACTTTTAGGTCAAAGTTTAATAAATAAACTTTTAATAAGAATTTGAAAATTTTAAAAAAAGTTAATATTTTATTATTATCTAGTTCTTTATCCCAATTCAAATTAAGTAAATTGCAAAAATATTCAACAAATACATTTTTCTTAAAACTTTTCGAATTTTGTTTTATATTTATAAAAATTTTTGGTCAAAGTTTAATAAATAAACTTTTAATAAGAATTTTAATTCAATGTTTTGAAAAGTTTAGAAAAAATTAAGATTTTATTATTATCTAATTCTTCATCCCAATTCAAATTAAGTAAATTTCACAAATATTCACAAAATGCATGTTCTTAAAACTTTTCGAACCTTGTTTTATATTAATAAAACTTTTAGGTTAAAGTTTAATAAATAAACTCTTAATACGAAATTGAATTCAATGTTTTGAAAAGTTTAAAAAAAATAAGATTTTATTATTATCTAGTTCTTTCTCAATTCAAATTAAGTAAATTGCAAAAATATTCATAAAATGCATTTTTCTTAAAATTTTTCGAATTCTGTTTTTATTTATAAAACTTTTAGGTCAAAGTTTAATAAATAAACTTTTAATAAGACTTAAATTAAATGTTTTGAAAAGTTAAAAAAAATAAGATTTTATTATTATCTAGTTCTTTATCTCAATTCAAAATAAATAAATTGCAAAAATATTCACAAAATGCATTTTTCTTAAAACGTTTCGAATTTTGTTTTATATTTATAAAACTTTTTGGTAAAGTTTAATAAATAAACTTTTAATAAGAGTTTGAATTCAATGTTTTGAAAAGTTTAAACAAAATTAAGATTTTATTATTTTCTGGTTCTTATCCCAATTCAAATTAAGTAAATTTCAAAAATGCACAAAATGCATTTTCTTAAAACTTTTCGAATTTTGTTTTATATTAATAAAACTTTCAGGTCAAAGTTAAATAAATAAATTTTTAATACGAATTTGAATTCAATGTTTTGAAAAGTTTAAAAAAAAATTAAGATTTTATTATTATCTAGTTCTTATCCCAATTCAAATTAAGTAAATTTCAAAAATATTCACAAAATGCATTTTTCTTAAAACTTTTCGAATTTTGTTTTATATTTAGAAAACTTGTAGGTCAAAGTTTACTAAATAAACTTTTAATAAGAATTTCAATTCAATTTTGAAAAGTTTAAACCAAATTAAGATTTTATTATTATATAGTTCTTATCCTAATTCAAATTAAGTAAATTGCAAAAATATTCACAAAATGCATTTTTCTTAAGACTTTTCGAATTTTGTTTTATATTTACAAAACTTTTAGGTCAAAGTTTAATAAATAAACTTTTAATAAGAATTTGAATTCAATGTTTTGAAAAGTTTAAACAAAATTAAGATTTTATTATTACCTAGTTCTTATCCTAATTCAAATTAAGTAAATTTAAAAAATATTCATAAAATGCATTTTTCATATAACTTTTCGAATTTTGTTTTATATTAACAAAACTTTTAGGGCAAAGATTAATAAATAAACTTTTAATAAGAATTTGAATTCAATGTTTTGAAATGTTAACAAAAAATTAAGATTTTATTATTATCTAGTTCTTTATCCCAATTCAAATTAAGCAATTTCAAAAATATTCACAAAATGGATTTTTCTTAAAACTTTTCTAATTTTGTTTTATATTTATAAAACTTTTAGGTCAAAGTTTAATAAATAAACTTTTAATAAGAATTTGAAAATTTTAAAAAAAGTTAATATTTTATTATTATCTAGTTCTTTATCCCAATTCAAATTAAGTAAATTGCAAAAATATTCAACAAATACATTTTTCTTAAAACTTTTCGAATTTTGTTTTATATTTATAAAACTTTTTGGTCAAAGTTTAATAAATAAACTTTTAATAAGAATTTGAATTCAATGTTTTGAAAAGTTTAAAGAAAATTAAGATTTTATTATTATCTGGTTCTTATCCCAATGCAAATTAAGTAAATTTCAAAAATATTCACAAAATGCATTTTTCGTAAAACTTTTCGAATCTTGTTTTATATTAATAAAACTTTTAGGTCAAAGTTTAATAAATAAACTTTTAATACGAGTTTGAATTCAATGTTTTGAAAAGTTTAAACCAAATTAAGATTTTATTATTATATAGTTCTTATCTTAATTCAAATTAAGTAAATTGCAAAAATATTCACAAAATGCATTTTTCTTAAGACTTTTCGAATTTTGTTTTATATTTACAAAACTTTTAGGTCAAAGTTTAATAAATAAACTTTTAATAAGAATTTGAATTCAATGTTTTGAAAAGTTTAAACAAAATTAAGATTTTATTATTACCTAGTTCTAATCCTAATTCAAATTAAGTAAATTAAAAAAATATTCATAAAATGCATTTTTCTTATAACTTTTCGAATTTTGTTTTATATTAACAAAACTTTTAGGGCAAAGATTAATAAATAAACTTTTAATAAGAATTTGAATTCAATGTTTTGAAATGTTAACAAAAAATTAAGATTTTATTATTATCTAGTTCTTTATCCCAATTCAAATTAAGCAATTTCAAAAATATTCACAAAATGGATTTCTCATTTTGTTTTATATTTATAAAACTTTTAGGTCAAAGTTTAATAAATAAACTTTTAATAAGAATTTGAAAATTTTTAAAAAAGTTAATATTTTATTATTATCTAGTTCTTTATCCCAATTCAAATTAAGTAAATTGCAAAAATATTCAACAAATACATTTTTCTTAAAACTTTTCGAATTTTGTTTTATATTTATAAAACTTTTTGGTCAAAGTTTAATAAATAAACTTTTAATAAGAATTTTAATTCAATGTTTTGAAAAGTTTAGAAAAAATTAAGAATTTATTATTATCTAATTCTTCATCCGAATTCAAATTAAGTAAATTTCACAAATATTCACAAAATGCATGTTCTTAAAACTTTTCGAACCTTGTTTTATATTAATAAAACTTTTAGGTTAAAGTTTAATAAATAAACTCTTAATACGAAATTGAATTCAATGTTTTGAAAAGTTTAAAAAAAAATAAGATTTTATTATTATCTAGTTCTTTCTCAATTCAAATTAAGTAAATTGCAAAAATATTCATAAAATGCATTTTTCTTAAAATTTTTCGAATTTTGTTTTTATTTATAAAACTTTTAGGTCAAAGTTTAATAAATATACTTTTAATACGAATTTGAATTTAATGTTTTGAAAAGTTTAAACAAAATTAAGATTTTATTATTATCTAGTTCCTCAATTCAAAATAAGTAAATTGCAAAAAATATTCACAAAATGCATTTTTCTTAAAACTTTTCGAATTTTGTTTTATATTTATAAAACTTTTAGGTCAAAGTTAAACAAATAAACTTTTAATAAGACTTAAATTAAATGTTTTGAAAAGTTAAAAAAAATAAGATTTTATTATTATCTAGTTCTTTATCTCAATTCAAAATAAATAAATTGCAAAAATATTCACAAAATGCATTTTTCTTAAAACGTTTCGAATTTTGTTTTATATTTATAAAACTTTTTGGTCAAAGTTTAATAAATAAACTTATAATAAGAGTTTGAATTCAATGTTTTGAAAAGTTTAAACAAAATTAAGATTTTATTATTTTCTGGTTCTTATCCCAATTCAAATTAAGTAAATTTCAAAAATGCACAAAATGCATTTTCTTAAAACTTTTCGAATTTTGTTTTATATTAATAAAACTTTCAGGTCAAAGTTTAATAAATACATTTTTAATACGAATTTGAATTCAATGTTTTGAAAAGTTTAAAAAAAATTAAGATTTTATTATTATCTAGTTCTTATCCCAATTCATATTAAGTAAATTTCAAAAATATTCACAAAATGCATTTTTCTTAAAACTTTTCGAATTTTGTTTTATATTTAGAAAACTTGTAGGTCAAAGTTTAATAAATAAACTTTTAATAAGAATTTCAATTCAATGTTTTGAAAAGTTTAAAAATAAATTAAGATTTTATTATTATCTAGTTCTTATCCCAATTCAAATTAAGTAAATTTCAAAAATATTCACAAAATGCATTTTCTTAAAACTTTTCGAATCTTGTTTTATATTAATAAAACTTTTAGGTCAAAGTATTAATAAAATAAACTTTTAATACGAAATTGAATTCAATGTTTTGAAAAGCTTAAAAAAAATTAAGATTTTATTATTATCTAGTTCTTTCTCAATTCAAATTAAGTAAATTGCAAAAATATTCATAAAATTCATTTTTCTTAAAATTTTTCGAATTTTGTTTTTATTTATAAAACTTTTAGTTCAAAGTTTAATAAATAAACTTTTAATACGAATTTGAATTTAATGTTTTGAAAAGTTTAAACAAAATTAAGATTTTATTATTATCTAGTTCCTCAATTCAAAATAAGTAAATTGCAAAAAATATTCACAAAATGCATTTTTCTTAAAACTTTTCGAATTTTGTTTTATATTTATAAAACTTTTAGGTCAAAGTTAAACAAATAAACTTTTAATAAGATATTAAATTAAATGTTTTAAAAAGGTAAAAAAAAAATTAAGATTTTATTATTATCTAGTTCTTTATCTCAATTCAAATTAAGTAAATTGCAAAAATATTCACAAAATGCATTTTTCTTAAAACTTTTCGAATTTTCTTTTATATTTATAAAACTTTTAAATCAAAGTTTAATAAATAAACTTTTAATAAGAGTTTGAATTCAATGTTTAGAAATGTTTAAAAAAAATTAAGAACTTTTAATAAGAATTTGAAAAGTTTAAAAAAAATTAATATTTTATTATTATCTGGTTCTTATCCCAATTCAAATTAAGTAAATTTAAAAAATATTCACAAAATACATTTTTCGTAAAACTTTTCGAATTTTGTTTTATATTTATAAAACTTTTAGTTCAAAGTTTAATTAAAAAACTTTTAATAAGAATTTGAATTCAATGTTTTGAAAAGTTTAGAAAAAAATAAGATTTTATTATTACCTAGTTCTTATCCCAATTCAAATTAAGTAAATTTCACAAATATTCACAAAATGCATTTTCTTAAAACTTTTCGAACCTTGTTTTATATTAATAAAACTTTTAGGTTAAAGTTTAATAAATAAACTCTTAATACGAAATTGAATTCAATGTTTTGAAAAGTTTAAAAAAAAAATAAGATTTTATTATTACCTAGTTCTTATCCCAATTCAAATTAAGTTAATTTCACAAATATTCACAAAATGCATTTTCTTAAAACTTTTCGAACCTTGTTTTATATTAATAAAACTTTTAGGTTAAAGTTTAATAAATAAACTTTTAATACGAATTTGAATTTAATGTTTTGAAAAGTTTAAACAAAATTAAGATTTTATTATTATCTAGTTCCTCAATTCAAAATAAGTAAATTGCAAAAAATATTCACAAAATGCATTTTTCTTAAAACTTTTCAAATTTTGTTTTATATTTATAAAACTTTTAGGTCAAAGTTAAACAAATAAACTTTTAATAAGACTTAAATTAAATGTTTTGAAAAGTTAAAAAAAATAAGATTTTATTATTATCTAGTTCTTTATCTCAATTCAAAATAAATAAATTGCAAAAATATTCACAAAATGCATTTTTCTTAAAACGTTTCGAATTTTGTTTTATATTTATAAAACTTTTTGGTCAAAGTTTAATAAATAAACTTTTAATAAGAGTTTGAATTCAATGTTTTGAAAAGTTTAAACAAAATTAAGATTTTATTATTTTCTGGTTCTTATCCCAATTCAAATTAAGTAAATTTCAAAAATGCACAAAATGCATTTTCTTAAAACTTTTCGAATTTGGTTTTATATTAATAAAACTTTCAGGTCAAAGTTTAATAAATAAATTTTTAATACGAATTTGAATTCAATGTTTTGAAAAGTTTAAAAAAAATTAAGATTTTATTATTATCTAGTTCTTATCCCAATTCAAATTAAGTAAATTTCAAAAATATTCACAAAATGCATTTTTCTTAAAACTTTTCGAATTTTGTTTTTATTTATAAAACTTTTAGGTTTAATTTTAATAAATAAACTTTTAATAAGAATTTCAATTCAATGTTTTGAAAAGTTTAAAAATAAATTAAGATTTTATTATTATCTAGTTCTTATCCCAATTCAAATTAAGTAAATTTCAAAAATATTCACAAAATGCATTTTCTTAAAACTTTTAATAAGAATTTGAATTAAATTTTTTGAAATGTTTAAAAATATTAAGATTTTATTATTATCTAGTTCTTTATCATAATTCAAATTAAGTAAATTGCAAAAATATTCACCAAATGCATTTTTCTTAAAACTTTTCGAATTTTGTTTTATATTTATAAAACTTTTAGGTCAAAGTTTAATAAATAAACTTTTAATAAGAACTTGAATTCAATGTTTTGAAAGTTTAGAAAAAATTAAGATTTTATTATTATCTAATTCTTTATCCCAATTCAAATTAAGTAAATTGCAAAAATATTCACCAAATACATTTTTCTTAAAACTTTTCGAATTTTGTTTTATATTTATAAAACTTTTAGGTCAAAGTTTAATAAATACACTTTTTATAAGAATTTGAATTCAATGTTTTGAAAAGTTTAAACAAAATTTAGATTTTTTTATTACCTAGTTCTTATCCCAATTCAAATTAAGTAAATTTCACAAATATTCACAAAATGCATTTTCTTAAAACTTTTCGAGTTTTGTTTTATATTATTAAAACTTTTAGGTCAAAGTTTAATGAATAAACTTTTAATACGAATTTGAATTCAATGTTTTGAAAAGTTTAAAAAAAATTAAGATTTTATTATTATCTAGTTCTTATCCTAATTCAAATTAAGTAAATTTAAAAAATATTCATAAAATGCATTTTTCTTAAATCTTTTCGAATTTTGTTTTATATTTACAAAACTTTTAGGTGAAAGATTAATAAATAAACTTTTAATAAGAATTTGAATTCAATGTTTTGAAATGTTAACAAAAAATTAAGATTTTATTATTATCTAGTTCTTTATCCCAAGCAATTTCAAAAATATTCACAAAATGGATTTTTCTTAAAACTTTTCTAATTTTGTTTTATATTTATAAAACTTTTAGGTCAAAGTTTAATAAATAAACTTTTAATAAGAATTTGAAAATTTTAAAAAAAGTTAATATTTTATTATTATCTAGTTCTTTATCCCAATTCAAATTAAGTAAATTGCAAAAATATTCAACAAATACATTTTTCTTAAAACTTTTCGAATTTTGTTTTATATTTATAAAACTTTTTGGTCAAAGTTTAATAAATAAACTTTTCTTGAAACTTTTCGAATTTTGTTTAGTTCTTATCCTAATTCAAATTAAGTAAATTGCAAAAATAAACTTTTTAGGTCAAAGTTTAATAGATAAACTTTTAATAAGAATTTGAATTCAATGTTTTGAAATGTTTAAAAATATTAAGATTTTATTATTATCTAGTTCTTTATCCCAATGCAAATTAAGTACATTGCAAAAATATTCACCAAATATATTTTTCTTAAAACTTATCGAATTTTGTTTTATATTTATAAAACTTTTTGGTCAAAGTAATAAATAAACTTTTAACACGAATTTGAATTCAATGTTTTGAAAAGTTTAAACAAAATTAAGATTTTATTATTTTCTAGTTCTTATCCCAATTCAAATTAAGTAAATTTCAAAAATATTCACAAAATGCATTTTCTTAAAACTTTTCGAATTTTGTTTTATATTAATAAAACTTTTAGGTCAAAGTTTAATAAATAAACTTTTAATACGAATTTGAATTCAATGTTTTGAAAAGTTTAAAAAAATTAAGATTATCTAGTTCTTATCCCAATTCAAATTAAGTAAGTTTCAAAAATATTCACAAAATGCATTTTCTTAAAACTTTTCGAATTTTGTTTTATATTAATAAAACTTTTAGGTCAAAGTTTAATAAATAAACTTTTAATAAGAATTTGAATTCAATTTTTTGAAATGTTTAAAAATATTAAGATTTTATTATTATCTAGTTCCTTATCATAATTCAAATTAAGTAAATTGCAAAAATATTCACCAAATGCATTTTTCTTAAAACTTTTCGAATTTTGTTTTATATTTATAAAACTTTTAGGTCAAAGTTTAATAAATAAACTTTTAATAAGAACTTGAATTCAATGTTTTGAAAGTTTAGAAAAAATTAAGATTTTATTATTATCTAATTCTTTATCCCAATTCAAATTAAGTAAATTGCAAAAATATTCACCAAATACATTTTTCTTAAAACTTTTCGAATTTTGTTTTATATTTATAAAACTTTTAGGTCAAAGTTTAATAAATAAACTTTTTATAAGAATTTGAATTCAATGTTTTGAAAAGTTTAAACAAAATTTAGATTTTTTTATTACCTAGTTCTTATCCCAATTCAAATTAAGTAAATTTCACAAATATTCACAAAATGCATTTTCTTAAAACTTTTCGAGTTTTGTTTTATATTAATAAAACTTTTAGGTCAAAGTTTAATGAATAAACTTTTAATACGAATTTGAATTCAATGTTTTGAAAAGTTTAAAAAAAATTAAGATTTTATTATTATCTAGTTCTTATCCTAATTCAAATTAAGTAAATTTAAAAAATATTCATAAAATGCATTTTTCTTAAAACTTTTCGAATTTTGTTTTATATTTACAAAACTTTTAGGTCAAAGATTAATAAATAAACTTTTAATAAGAATTTGAATTCAATGTTTTGAAATGTTAACAAAAAATTAAGATTTTATTATTATCTAGTGCTTTATCCCAAGCAATTTCAAAAATATTCACAAAATGGATTTTTCTTAAAACTTTTCTAATTTTGTTTTATATTTATAAAACTTTTAGATCAAAGTTTAATAAATAAACTTTTAATAAGAATTTGAAAATTTTAAAAAAAGTTAATATTTTATTATTATCTAGTTCTTTATCCCAATTCAAATTAAGTAAATTGCAAAAATATTCAACAAATACATTTTTCTTAAAACTTTTCGAATTTTGTTTTATATTTATAAAACTTTTTGGTCAAAGTTTAATAAATAAACTTTTAATAAGAATTTGAATTCAATGTTTTGAAAAGTTTAAACAAAATTTAGATTTTTTTATTACCTAGTTCTTATCCCAATTCAAATTAAGTAAATTTCACAAATATTCACAAAATGCATTTTCTTAAAACTTTTCGAGTTTTGTTTTATATTAATAAAACTTTTAGGTCAAAGTTTAATAAATAAACTTTTAATACGAATTTGAATTCAATGTTTTGAAAAGTTTAAAAAAATTAAGATTATCTAGTTCTTATCCCAATTCAAATTAAGTGAGTTTCAAAAATATTCACAAAATGCATTTTCTTAAAATTTTTCGAATTTTGTTTTATATTAATAAAACTTTTAGGTCAAAGTTTAATAAATAAACTTTTAATAAGAATTTGAATTCAATTTTTTGAAATGTTTAAAAATATTAAGATTTTATTATTATCTAGTTCCTTATCATAATTCAAATTAAGTAAATTGCAAAAATATTCACCAAATGCATTTTTCTTAAAACTTTTCGAATTTTGTTTTATATTTATAAAACTTTTAGGTCAAAGTTTAATAAATAAACTTTTAATAAGAACTTGAATTCAATGTTTTGAAAGTTTAGAAAAAATTAAGATTTTATTATTATCTAATTCTTTATCCCAATTCAAATTAAGTAAATTGCAAAAATATTCACCAAATACATTTTTCTTAAAACTTTTCGAATTTTGTTTTATATTTATAAAACTTTTAGGTCAAAGTTTAATAAATAAACTTTTTATAAGAATTTGAATTAAATGTTTTGAAAAGTTTAAACAAAATTTAGATTTTTTTATTACCTAGTTCTTATCCCAATTCAAATTAAGTAAATTTCACAAATATTCACAAAATGCATTTTCTTAAAACTTTTCGAGTTTTGTTTTATATTAATAAAACTTTTAGGTCAAAGTTTAATGAATAAACTTTTAATACGAATTTGAATTCAATGTTTTGAAAAGTTTAAAAAAAATTAAGATTTTATTATTATCTAGTTCTTATCCTAATTCAAATTAAGTAAATTTAAAAAATATTCATAAAATGCATTTTTCTTAAAACTTTTCGAATTTTGTTTTATATTTACAAAACTTTTAGGTCAAAGATTAATAAATAAACTTTTAATAAGAATTTGAATTCAATGTTTTGAAATGTTAACAAAAAATTAAGATTTTATTATTATCTAGTGCTTTATCCCAAGCAATTTCAAAAATATACACAAAATGGATTTTTCTTAAAACTTTTCTAATTTTGTTTTATATTTATAAAACTTTTAGATCAAAGTTTAATAAATAAACTTTTAATAAGAATTTGAAAATTTTAAAAAAAGTTAATATTTTATTATTATCTAGTTCTTTATCCCAATTCAAATTAAGTAAATTGCAAAAATATTCAACAAATACATTTTTCTTAAAACTTTTCGAATTTTGTTTTATATTTATAAAACTTTTAGGTCAAAGTTTAATAAATAAACTTTTAATAAGAATTTGAATTCAATGTTTTGAAAAGTTTAAAAAAAATTAAGATTTTATTATTATCTGGTTCTTATCCCAATGCAAATTAAGTAAATTTCAAAAATATTCACAAAATGCATTTTTCGTAAAACTTTTCGAATTTTGTTTTATATTTACAAAACTTTTAGGTCAAAGTTTAACAAATAAACTTTTAATAAGAATTTGAATTCAATGTTTTGAAAAGTTTAGAAAAAATTAAGATTTTATTATTATCTAATTCTTTATCCCAATTCCAATTAAAAAAATTTCACAAATATTCACAAAATGCATGTTCTTAAAATTTTTCGAATCTTGTTTTATATTAATAAAACTTTTAGGTCAAAGTTTAGTAAATAAACTTTTAATATGAAATTGAATTCAATGTTTTGAAAAGTTTAAAACAAATTAAGATTTTATTATTATCTAGTTCTTTCTCAATTCAAATTAGGTAAATTGCAAAAATATTCATAATATGCATTTTTCTTAAATTTTTTCGAATTTTGTTTTTATTTATAAAACTTTTAGGTCAAAGTTTAATAAATAAACTTTTAATACGAATTTTAATTTAATGTTTTGAAAAGTTTAAACAAAATTAAGATTTTATTAATATCTAGTTCCTCAATTCAAAATAAGTAAATTGCAAAAAATATTCACAAAATGCATTTGTCTTAAAACTTTTCGAATTTTGTTTTATATTTATAAAACTTTTAGGTCAAAGCTTAATAAATAAACTTTTAATAAGAGTTTGAATTCAATGTTTTGAAAAGTTTAAACAAAATTAAGATTTTATTATTTTCTAGTTCTTATCCCAATTCAAATTAAGTAAATTTCAAAAATATTCACAAAATGCATTTTCTTAAAACTTTTCGAATTTTGTTTTATATTAATAAAACTTTTAGGTCAAAGTTTAACAAATAAACTTTTAATACGAATTTGAATTCAATGTTTTGAAAAGTTTAAAAAAATTAAGATTTTATTATTATCTAGTTCTTACCCCAATTCAAATTAAGTAAATTTCAAAAATATTCACAAAATGCATTTTTCTTAAAACTTTTCGAAGTTTGTTTTATATTTATAAAACTTGTAGGTCAAAGTTTAATAAATAAACTTTTTATAAGAATTTCAATTCAATGTTTTGAAAAGTTTAAAAATAAATTAAAATTTTATTATTATCTAGTTCTTTATCATAATTCAAATTAAGTAAATTTCACAAATATTCACAAAATGCATTTTCTTAAAACTTTTCGAATCTTGTTTTATATTAATAAAACTTTTAGGTCAAAGTTTAATAAATAAACTTTTAATACGAAATTGAATTTAATGTTTTGAAAAGTTTAAAAAAAATTAAGATTTTATTATTATCTGGTTCTTTCTCAATTCAAATTAAGTAAATTGCAAAAATATTCACAAAATGCATTTTTCTTAAAACTATTCGAATTTTGTTTTATATCTATAAAACTTTTAGGTCAAAGTTTAATAAATAAACTTTTAATAAGAATTTGAGTTCAATGTTTTGAAAAGTTTAAAAAAAAAATTATGATTTTATTATTATCTATTTCCTCAATTCAAATTAAGTAAATTGAAAAAATATTCACAAAATGCATTTTTCTTAAAACTTTTCGAATTTTGTTTTATATTTATAAAACTTTTAGGTCAAAGTTAAACAAATAAACTTTTAATAAGATATTAAATTAAATGTTTTGAAAAGTTAAAAAAAAAATTAAGATTTTATTATTATCTAGTTCTTTATCTCAATTCAAATTAAGTAAATTGCAAAAATATTCACAAAATGCATTTTTCTTAAAACTTTTCGAATTTTGTTTTATATTTATAAAACTTTTAGGTCAAAGTTTAATAAATAAACTTTTAATAAGAATTTGAATTAAATGTTTTGAAATGCTTAAAAAAAATTAAGAACTTTTAATAAGAATTTGAAAAGTTTAAAAAAAATTAATATTTTATTATTATCTGGTTCTTATCCCAATTCAAATTAAGTAAATTTCTAAAATATTCACAAAATACATTTTTCGTAAAACTTTTCGAATTTTGTTTTATATTTATAAAACTTTTAGTTCAAAGTTTAATAAATAAACTTTTAATAAGAATTTGAATTCAATGTTTTGAAAAGTTTAGAAAAAATTAAGATTTTATTATTACCTAGTTCTTATCCCCATTCAAATTAAGTAAATTTCACAAATATTCACAAAATGCATTTTCTTAAAACTTTTCGAATTTTGTTTTATATTAATAAAACTTTTAGGTCAAAGTTTAATAAATAAACTTTTAATAAGAATTTAAATTCAAAGTTTTGAAAAGTTTAAACAAAATTAAGATTTTATTATTATCTAGTTCTTATCCTAATTCAAATTAAGTAAATTGCAAAAATATTCACAAAATGCATTTTTCTTAAGACTTTTCGAATTTTGTTTTATATTTACAAAACTTTTAGGTCAAAGTTTAATAAATAAACTTTTAATAAGAATTTGAATTCAATATTTTGAAAAGTTTAAACAAAATTAATATTTTATTATTATCTAGTTCTTATCCTAATTCAAATTAAGTAAATTGCAAAAATATTCACAAAATGCATTTTTCTTAAAATTTTTCGAATTTTGTTTTGTTCTTATCCTAATTCAAATTAAGTAAATTGCAAAAATAAACTTTTAAGGTCAAAGTTTAATAAATAAACTTTTAATAAGAATTTGAGTTGAATGTTTTGAAATGTTTAAAAAAATTAAGATTTTATTATTATCTAGTTCTTTATCCCAATTCAAATTAAGTAAATTGCAAAAATATTCACAAAATGCATTTTTCTTAAAACTTTTCGAATTTTGTTTTATATTTATAAAACTTTTAGGTCAAAATTTAATAAATAAACTTTTAATAAGAATTTAAATTCAAACTTTTGAAAAGTTTAAACAAAATTAAGATTTTATTATTATCTAGTTCTTATCCTAATTCAAATTAAGTAAATTGCAAAAATATTCACAAAATGCATTTTTCTTAAGACTTTTCGAATTTTGTTTTATATTTACAAAACTTTTAGGTCAAAGTTTAATAAATAAACTTTTAATAAGAATTTGAATTCAATATTTTGAAAAGTTTAAACAAAATTAATATTTTATTATTATCTAGTTCTTATCCTAATTCAAATTAAGTAAATTGCAAAAATATTCACAAAATGCATTTTTCTTAAAATTTTTCGAATTTTGTTTTGTTCTTATCCTAATTCAAATTAAGTAAATTGCAAAAATAAACTTTTAAGGTCAAAGTTTAATAAATAAACTTTTAATAAGAATTTGAGTTGAATGTTTTGAAAAGTTTAAAAAAAATTAAGATTTTATTATTATCTAGTTCTTTATCCCAATTCAAATTAAGTAAATTGCAAAAATATTCACAAAATGCATTTTTCTTAAGACTTTTCGAATTTTGTTTTATATTTACAAAACTTTTAGGGCAAAGATTAATAAATAAACTTTTAATAAGAATTTGAATTCAATGTTTTGAAATGTTAACTAAAAATTAAGATTTTATTATTATCTAGTGCTTTATCCCAAGCAATTTCAAAAATATTCACAAAATGGATTTTTCTTAAAACTTTTCTAATTTTGTTTTATATTTATAAAACTTTTAGATCAAAGTTTAATAAATAAACTTTTAATAAGAATTTGAAAATTTTAAAAAAAGTTAATATTTTATTATTATCTAGTTCTTTATCCCAATTCAAATTAAGTAAATTGCAAAAATATTCAACAAATACATTTTTCTTAAAACTTTTCGAATTTTGTTTTATATTTATAAAACTTTTTGGTCAAAGTTTAATAAATAAACTTTTAATAAGAATTTGAATTCAATGTTTTGAAAAGTTTAAAAAAAATTAAGATTTTATTATTATCTGGTTCTTATCCCAATGCAAATTAAGTAAATTTCAAAAATATTCACAAAATGCATTTTTCGTAAAACTTTTCGAATTTTGTTTTATATTTACAAAACTTTTAGGTCAAAGTTTAACAAATAAACTTTTAATAAGAATTTGAATTCAATGTTTTGAAAAGTTTAGAAAAAATTAAGATTTTATTATTATCTAATTCTTTATCCCAATTCCAATTAAAAAAATTCACAAATATTCACAAAATGCATGTTCTTAAAATTTTTCGAATCTTGTTTTATATTAATAAAACTTTTAGGTCAAAGTTTAGTAAATAAACTTTTAATACGAAATTGAATTCAATGTTTTGAAAAGTTTAAAAAAAATTAAGATTTTATTATTATCTAGTTCTTTCTCAATTCAAATTAGGTAAATTGCAAAAATATTCATAATATGCATTTTTCTTAAATTTTTTCGAATTTTGTTTTTATTTATAAAACTTTTAGGTCAAAGTTTAATAAATAAACTTTTAATACGAATTTGAATTTAATGTTTTGAAAAGTTTAAACAAAATTAAGATTTTATTAATATCTAGTTCCTCAATTCAAAATAAGTAAATTGCAAAAAATATTCACAAAATGCATTTGTCTTAAAACTTTTCGAATTTTGTTTTATATTTATAAAACTTTTAGGTCAAAGCTTAATAAATAAACTTTTAATAAGAGTTTGAATTCAATGTTTTGAAAAGTTTAAACAAAATTAAGATTTTATTATTTTCTAGTTCTTACCCCAATTCAAATTAAGTAAATTTCAAAAATATTCACAAAATGCATTTTTCTTAAAACTTTTCGAAGTTTGTTTTATATTTATAAAACTTGTAGGTCAAAGTTTAATAAATAAACTTTTTATAAGAATTTCAATTCAATGTTTTGAAAAGTTTAAAAATAAATTAAAATTTTATTATTATCTAGTTCTTTATCATAATTCAAATTAAGTAAATTTCACAAATATTCACAAAATGCATTTTCTTAAAACTTTTCGAATCTTGTTTTATATTAATAAAACTTTTAGGTCAAAGTTTAATAAATAAACTTTTAATACGAAATTGAATTTAATGTTTTGAAAAGTTTAAAAAAAATTAAGATTTTATTATTATCTAGTTCTTTCTCAATTCAAATTAAGTAAATTGCAAAAATAATCACAAAATGCATTTTTCTTAAAACTATTCGAATTTTGTTTTATATCTATAAAACTTTTAGGTCAAAGTTTAATAAATAAACTTTTAATAAGAATTTGAGTTCAATGTTTTGAAAAGTTTAAAAAAAAAATTATGATTTTATTATTATCTATTTCCTCAATTCAAATTAAGTAAATTGAAAAAATATTCACAAAATGCATTTTTCTTAAAACTTTTCGAATTTTGTTTTATATTTATAAAACTTTTAGGTCAAAGTTTAATAAATAAACTTTTAATAAGAATTTGAATTAAATGTTTTGAAATGTTTAAAAAAAATTAAGAACTTTTAATAAGAATTTGAAAAGTTTAAAAAAAATTAATATTTTATTATTATCTGGTTCTTATCCCAATTCAAATTAAGTAAATTTCTAAAATATTCACAAAATACATTTTTCGTAAAACTTTTCGAATTTTGTTTTATATTTATAAAACTTTTAGTTCAAAGTTTAATAAATAAACTTTTAATAAGAATTTGAATTCAATGTTTTGAAAAGTTTAGAAAAAATTAAGATTTTATTATTACCTAGTTCTTATCCCCATTCAAATTAAGTAAATTTCACAAATATTCACAAAATGCATTTTCTTAAAACTTTTCGAATTTTGTTTTATATTAATAAAACTTTTAGGTCAAAGTTTAATAAATAAACTTTTAATAAGAATTTAAATTCAATGTTTTGAAAAGTTTAAACAAAATTAAGATTTTATTATTATCTAGTTCTTATCCTAATTCAAATTAAGTAAATTGCAAAAATATTCACAAAATGCATTTTTCTTAAGACTTTTCGAATTTTGTTTTATATTTACAAAACTTTTAGGTCAAAGTTTAATAAATAAACTTTTAATAATAATTTGAATTCAATATTTTGAAAAGTTTAAACAAAATTAATATTTTATTATTATCTAGTTCTTATCCTAATTCAAATTAAGTAAATTGCAAAAATATTCACAAAATGCATTTTTCTTAAAATTTTTCGAATTTTGTTTTGTTCTTATCCTAATTCAAATTAAGTAAATTGCAAAAATAAACTTTTAAGGTCAAAGTTTAATAAATAAACTTTTAATAAGAATTTGAGTTGAATGTTTTGAAATGTTTAAAAAAATTAAGATTTTATTATTATCTAGTTCTTTATCCCAATTCAAATTAAGTAAATTGCAAAAATATTCACAAAATGCATTTTTCTTAAAACTTTTCGAATTTTGTTTTATATTTATAAAACTTTTAGGTCAAAGTTTAATAAATAAACTTTTAATAAGAATTTAAATTCAAAGTTTTGAAAAGTTTAAACAAAATTAAGATTTTATTATTATCTAGTTCTTATCCTAATTCAAATTAAGTAAATTGCAAAAATATTCACAAAATGCATTTTTCTTAAGACTTTTCGAATTTTGTTTTATATTTACAAAACTTTTAGGTCAAAGTTTAATAAATAAACTTTTAATAAGAATTTGAATTCAATATTTTGAAAAGTTTAAACAAAATTAATATTTTATTATTATCTAGTTCTTATCCTAATTCAAATTAAGTAAATTGCAAAAATATTCACAAAATGCATTTTTCTTAAAATTTTTCGAATTTTGTTTTGTTCTTATCCTAATTCAAATTAAGTAAATTGCAAAAATAAACTTTTAAGGTCAAAGTTTAATAAATAAACTTTTAATAAGAATTTGAGTTGAATGTTTTGAAAAGTTTAAAAAAAATTAAGATTTTATTATTATCTAGTTCTTTATCCCAATTCAAATTAAGTAAATTGCAAAAATATTCACAAAATGCATTTTTCTTAAGACTTTTCGAATTTTGTTTTATATTTACAAAACTTTTAGGGCAAAGATTAATAAATAAACTTTTAATAAGAATTTGAATTCAATGTTTTGAAATGTTAACTAAAAATTAAGATTTTATTATTATCTAGTTCTTTATCCCAATTCAAATTAAGCAATTCCAAAAATATTCACAAAATGGATTTTTCTTAAAACTTTTCTATTTTGTTTTATATTTATAAAACTTTTAGGTCAAAGTTTAATAAATAAACTTTTAATAAGAATTTGAAAATTTTAAAAAAAGTTAATATTTTATTATTATCTAGTTCTTTATCCCAATTCAAATTAAGTAAATTGCAAAAATATTCAACAAATACATTTTTCTTAAAACTTTTCGAATTTTGTTTTATATTTATAAAACTTTTTGGTCAAAGTTTAATAAATAAACTTTTAATAAGAATTTGAATTCAATGTTTTGAAAAGTTTAAAGAAAATTAAGATTTTATTATTATCTGGTTCTTATCCCAATGCAAATTAAGTAAATTTCAAAAATATTCACAAAATGCATTTTTCGTAAAACTTTTCGAATTTTGTTTTATATTTATAAAACTTTTAGGTCAAAGTTTAACAAATAAACTTTTAATAAGAATTTTAATTCAATGTTTTGAAAAGTTTAGAAAAAATTAGGATTTTATTATCATCTAATTCTTCATCCCAATTCAAATTAAGTAAATTTCACAAATATTCACAAAATGCATGTTCTTAAAACTTTTCGAACCTTGTTTTATATTAATAAAACTTTTAGGTTAAAGTTTAATAAATAAACTCTTAATACGAAATTGAATTCAATGTTTTGAAAAGTTTAAAAAAAAATAAGATTTTATTATTATCTAGTTCTTTCTCAATTCAAATTAAGTAAATTGCAAAAATATTCATAAAATGCATTTTTCTTAAAACTTTTCGAATTTTGTTTTATATTTATAAAACTTTTAGGTCAAAGTTAAACAAATAAACTTTTAATAAGACTTAAATTAAATGTTTTGAAAAGTTAAAAAAAAAAAGATTTTATTATTATCTAGTTCTTTATCTCAATTCAAAATAAATAAATTGCAAAAATATTCACAAAATGCATTTTTCTTAAAACGGTTCGAATTTTGTTTTATATTTATAAAACTTTTTGGTCAAAGTTTAATAAATAAACTTTTAATAAGAGTTTGAATTCAATGTTTTGAAAAGTTTAAACAAAATTAAGATTTTATTATTTTCTGGTTCTTATCCCAATTCAAATTAAGTAAATTTCAAAAATGCACAAAATGCATTTTCTTAAAACTTTTCGAATTTTGTTTTATATTAATAAAACTTTCAGGTCAAAGTTTAATAAATAAATTTTTAATACGAATTTGAATTCAATGTTTTGAAAAGTTTAAAAAAAATTAAGATTTTATTATTATCTAGTTCTTATCCCAATTCAAATTAAGTAAATTTCAAAAATATTCACAAAATGCATTTTTCTTAAAACTTTTCGAATTTTGTTTTATATTTAGAAAACTTGTAGGTCAAAGTTTAATAAATAAACTTTTAATACGAAATTGAATTTAATGTTTTGAAAAGTTTAAAAAAAATTAAGATTTTATTATTATCTAGTTCTTTCTCAATTCAAATTAAGTAAATTGCAAAAATATTCACAAAATGCATTTTTCTTAAAACTATTCGAATTTTGTTTTATATCTATAAAACTTTTAGGTCAAAGTTTAATAAATAAACTTTTAATAAGAATTTGAGTTCAATGTTTTGAAAAGTTTAAAAAAAAAATTATGATTTTATTATTATCTATTTCCTCAATTCAAATTAAGTAAATTGAAAAAATATTCACAAAATGCATTTTTCTTAAAACTTTTCGAATTTTGTTTTATATTTATAAAACTTTTAGGTCAAAGTTTAATAAATAAACTTTTAATAAGAATTTGAATTAAATGTTTTGAAATGTTTAAAAAAAATTAAGAACTTTTAATAAGAATTTGAAAAGTTTAAAAAAAATTAATATTTTATTATTATCTGGTTCTTATCCCAATTCAAATTAAGTAAATTTCTAAAATATTCACAAAATACATTTTTCGTAAAACTTTTCGAATTTTGTTTTATATTTATAAAACTTTTAGTTCAAAGTTTAATAAATAAACTTTTAATAAGAATTTGAATTCAATGTTTTGAAAAGTTTAGAAAAAATTAAGATTTTATTATTACCTAGTTCTTATCCCCATTCAAATTAAGTAAATTTCACAAATATTCACAAAATGCATTTTCTTAAAACTTTTCGAATTTTGTTTTATATTAATAAAACTTTTAGGTCAAAGTTTAATAAATAAACTTTTAATAAGAATTTAAATTCAATGTTTTGAAAAGTTTAAACAAAATTAAGATTTTATTATTATCTAGTTCTTATCCTAATTCAAATTAAGTAAATTGCAAAAATATTCACAAAATGCATTTTTCTTAAGACTTTTCGAATTTTGTTTTATATTTACAAAACTTTTAGGTCAAAGTTTAATAAATAAACTTTTAATAATAATTTGAATTCAATATTTTGAAAAGTTTAAACAAAATTAATATTTTATTATTATCTAGTTCTTATCCTAATTCAAATTAAGTAAATTGCAAAAATATTCACAAAATGCATTTTTCTTAAAATTTTTCGAATTTTGTTTTGTTCTTATCCTAATTCAAATTAAGTAAATTGCAAAAATAAACTTTTAAGGTCAAAGTTTAATAAATAAACTTTTAATAAGAATTTGAGTTGAATGTTTTGAAATGTTTAAAAAAATTAAGATTTTATTATTATCTAGTTCTTTATCCCAATTCAAATTAAGTAAATTGCAAAAATATTCACAAAATGCATTTTTCTTAAAACTTTTCGAATTTTGTTTTATATTTATAAAACTTTTAGGTCAAAGTTTAATAAATAAACTTTTAATAAGAATTTAAATTCAAAGTTTTGAAAAGTTTAAACAAAATTAAGATTTTATTATTATCTAGTTCTTATCCTAATTCAAATTAAGTAAATTGCAAAAATATTCACAAAATGCATTTTTCTTAAGACTTTTCGAATTTTGTTTTATATTTACAAAACTTTTAGGTCAAAGTTTAATAAATAAACTTTTAATAAGAATTTGAATTCAATATTTTGAAAAGTTTAAACAAAATTAATATTTTATTATTATCTAGTTCTTATCCTAATTCAAATTAAGTAAATTGCAAAAATATTCACAAAATGCATTTTTCTTAAAATTTTTCGAATTTTGTTTTGTTCTTATCCTAATTCAAATTAAGTAAATTGCAAAAATAAACTTTTAAGGTCAAAGTTTAATAAATAAACTTTTAATAAGAATTTGAGTTGAATGTTTTGAAAAGTTTAAAAAAAATTAAGATTTTATTATTATCTAGTTCTTTATCCCAATTCAAATTAAGTAAATTGCAAAAATATTCACAAAATGCATTTTTCTTAAGACTTTTCGAATTTTGTTTTATATTTACAAAACTTTTAGGGCAAAGATTAATAAATAAACTTTTAATAAGAATTTGAATTCAATGTTTTGAAATGTTAACTAAAAATTAAGATTTTATTATTATCTAGTTCTTTATCCCAATTCAAATTAAGCAATTCCAAAAATATTCACAAAATGGATTTTTCTTAAAACTTTTCTATTTTGTTTTATATTTATAAAACTTTTAGGTCAAAGTTTAATAAATAAACTTTTAATAAGAATTTGAAAATTTTAAAAAAAGTTAATATTTTATTATTATCTAGTTCTTTATCCCAATTCAAATTAAGTAAATTGCAAAAATATTCAACAAATACATTTTTCTTAAAACTTTTCGAATTTTGTTTTATATTTATAAAACTTTTTGGTCAAAGTTTAATAAATAAACTTTTAATAAGAATTTGAATTCAATGTTTTGAAAAGTTTAAAGAAAATTAAGATTTTATTATTATCTGGTTCTTATCCCAATGCAAATTAAGTAAATTTCAAAAATATTCACAAAATGCATTTTTCGTAAAACTTTTCGAATTTTGTTTTATATTTATAAAACTTTTAGGTCAAAGTTTAACAAATAAACTTTTAATAAGAATTTTAATTCAATGTTTTGAAAAGTTTAGAAAAAATTAGGATTTTATTATCATCTAATTCTTCATCCCAATTCAAATTAAGTAAATTTCACAAATATTCACAAAATGCATGTTCTTAAAACTTTTCGAACCTTGTTTTATATTAATAAAACTTTTAGGTTAAAGTTTAATAAATAAACTCTTAATACGAAATTGAATTCAATGTTTTGAAAAGTTTAAAAAAAAATAAGATTTTATTATTATCTAGTTCTTTCTCAATTCAAATTAAGTAAATTGCAAAAATATTCATAAAATGCATTTTTCTTAAAACTTTTCGAATTTTGTTTTATATTTATAAAACTTTTAGGTCAAAGTTAAACAAATAAACTTTTAATAAGACTTAAATTAAATGTTTTGAAAAGTTAAAAAAAAAAAGATTTTATTATTATCTAGTTCTTTATCTCAATTCAAAATAAATAAATTGCAAAAATATTCACAAAATGCATTTTTCTTAAAACGGTTCGAATTTTGTTTTATATTTATAAAACTTTTTGGTCAAAGTTTAATAAATAAACTTTTAATAAGAGTTTGAATTCAATGTTTTGAAAAGTTTAAACAAAATTAAGATTTTATTATTTTCTGGTTCTTATCCCAATTCAAATTAAGTAAATTTCAAAAATGCACAAAATGCATTTTCTTAAAACTTTTCGAATTTTGTTTTATATTAATAAAACTTTCAGGTCAAAGTTTAATAAATAAATTTTTAATACGAATTTGAATTCAATGTTTTGAAAAGTTTAAAAAAAATTAAGATTTTATTATTATCTAGTTCTTATCCCAATTCAAATTAAGTAAATTTCAAAAATATTCACAAAATGCATTTTTCTTAAAACTTTTCGAATTTTGTTTTATATTTAGAAAACTTGTAGGTCAAAGTTTAATAAATAAACTTTTAATAAGAATTTCAATTCAATGTTTTAAAAAGTTTAAAAATAAATTAAGATTTTATTATTATCTAGTTCTTATCCCAATTCAAATTAAGTAAATTTCAAAAATATTCACAAAATGCATTTTCTTAAAACTTTTCGAATCTTGTTTTATATTAATAAAACTTTTAGGTCAAAGTATTAATAAAATAAACTTTTAATACGAAATTGAATTCAATGTTTTGAAAAGTTTAAAAAAAATTAAGATTTTATTATTATCTAGTTCTTTCTCAATTCAAATTAAGTAAATTGCAAAAATATTCATAAAATGCATTTTTCTTAAAATTTTTCGAATTTTGTTTTTATTTATAAAACTTTTAGTTCAAAGTTTAACAAATAAACTTTTAATACGAATTTGAATTTAATGTTTTGAAAAGTTTAAACAAAATTAAGATTTTATTATTATCTAGTTCTTTATCTCAATTCAAATTAAGTAAATTGCAAAAATATTCACAAAATGCATTTTTCTTAAAACTTTTCGAATTTTGTTTTATATTTATAAAACTTTTAAATCAAAGTTTAATAAATAAACTTTTAATAAGAGTTTGAATTCAATGTTTTGAAAAGTTTAGAAAAAATTAAGATTTTATTATTATCTATTTCTTTATCCCAATTCAAATTAAGTAAGTTGCAAAATTATTCACCAAATACATTTTTCTTAAAACTTTTCGAATTTTGTTTTATATTTATAAAACTTTTAGGTCAAAGTTTAATAAATAAACTATTAATAAGAATTTGAATTCAATGTTTTGAAAAGTTTAAACAAAATTAAGATTTTATTATTACCTAGTTCTTATCCCAATTCAAATTAAGTTAATTTCACAAATATTCAGAAAATGCATTTTCTTAAAACTTTTCGAATTTTGTTTTATATTAATAAAACTTTTAGGTCAAAGTTTAATAAATAAACTTTTAATACGAATTTGAATTCAATGTTTTGAAAAGTTTAAAAAAAACTAAGATTTTGTTATTATCTAGTTCTTTCTCAATTCAAATTAAGTAAATTGCAAAAATATTCACAAAATGCATTTATCTTAAAACTTTTCGAATCTTGTTTTATATTTATAAAACTTTTAGGTCAAAGTTTAATAAATAAACTTTTAATAAGAATTTGAATTCAAAGTTTTGAAAAGTTTAAAAAAAAATTAAGATTTTATTATTATCTAGTTCTTATCCCAATTCAAATTAAGTAAATTGCAAAAATATTCACAAAATGCATTTTTCTTAAAACTTTTCGAATTTTGTTTTATATTTATAAAACTTTTAGGTCAAAGCTTAATAAATAAACTTTTAATAAGAATTTGAATTCAATGTTTTGAAAAGTTTAGAAAAAATTAAGATTTTATTATTATCTAGTTCTTTCTCAATTCAAATTAAGTAAATTGCAAAATATATTCGCATTTTTCTTAAAACTTTTCGAATTTTTTTTATATTTATAAAACTTTTAGGTCAAAGTTAAATAAATAAACTTTTAATAAGATATTGAATTAAATGTTTTGAAAAGTTTTAAAAAAATCAAATTCAAATTTTGAATTCAATGTTTTGAAAAGTTTAGAAAAAATTAAGATTGTATTATTATCTATTTCTTTATCCCAATTCAAATTAAGTAAGTTGCAAAATTATTCACCAAATACATTTTTCTTAAAACTTTTCGAATTTTGTTTTATATTTCTAAAACTATTAGGTCAAAGTTTAATAAATAAACTTTTAATAAAAATTTGAATTCAATGTTTTGAAAAGTTTAAACAAAATTAAGATTTTATTATTACCTAGTTATCCCAATTCAAATTAAGTAGATTTCACAAATATTCAGAAAATGCATTTTCTTAAAACTTTTCGAATTTTGTTTTATATTAATAAAACTTTTAGGTCATAGTTTAATAAATAAACTTTTAATACGAATTTGAATTCAATGTTTTGAAAAGTTTAAAAAAAAAATAAGATTTTATTATTATCTAGTTCTTCAATTCAAATTAAGTAAATTGCAAAAAATATTCACAAAATGCATTTTTCTTAAAACTTTTCGAATTTTTTTTTATATTTATAAAACTTTTAGGTCAAAGTTAAATAAATAAACTTTTAATAAGATATTGAATTAAATGTTTTGAAAAGTTTAAAAAAAATTTAGATTTTATTATTATCTAGTTCTTTATCTCAATTCAAATTAAGTAAATTGCAAAAATATTCACAAAATGAATTTTTCTTAAAACTTTTCGAATCTTGTTTTATATTTATAAAAATTTTAGGTCAAAGTTTAATAAATAAACTTTTAATAAGAATTTGAATTCAAAGTTTTGAAAAGTTTAAACAAAATTAAGATTTTATTATTATCTAGTTCTTATCCTAATTCAAATTAAGTAAATTGCAAAAATATTCACAAAATGCATTTTTCTTAAAAAAATAAGATTTTATTATTATCTAGTTCCTCAATTCAAATTAAGTAAACTGCAAAAAATATTCACAAAATGCATTTTTCTTAAAACTTTTCGAATTTTGTTTTATATATATAAAACTTTTAGGTCAAAGTTAAATAAATAAACTTTTAATAAGAATTTGAATTCAAAGTTTTGAAAAGTTTAAACAAAATTAAGATTTTATTATTATCTAGTTCTTATTCTAATTCAAATTAAATAAATTGCAAAAATATTCACAAAATGCATTTTTCTTAAAACTTTTCGAATTTTGTTTTATATTTATAAAACTTTTAGGTCAAAGTTTAATAAATAAACTTTTAATAAGAATTTGAATTCAATGTTTTGAAAAGTTTAGAAAAAATTAAGATTTTATTATTATCTAATTTGTATATCCCAATTCAAATTAAGTAAATTGCAAAAATATTCACCAAATACATTTTTCTTAAAACTTTTCGAATTTTGTTTTATATGTATAAAACTTTTAAATTTTTAGGTCAAAGTTTAATAAATAAACTTTTAATAAGAATTTGATTTCAATGTTTTGAAAAGTTTAGAAAAAATTAAGATTTTATTATTATCTAATTTGTATATCCCAATTCAAATTAAGTAAATTGCAAAAATATTCACCAAATACATTTTTCTTAAAACTTATCGAATTTTGTTTTATATTTATAAAACTTTTAAGTCAAAGTTTAATAAATAAACTTTTAATAAGAATTTGAATTCAATTTTTTGAAAAGTTTAAACAAAATTAAGATTTTATTATTACCTTATTCTTATCCCAATTCAAATTAAGTAAATTTCACAAATATTCACAAAATGCATTTTCTTAAAACTTTTTGAATTTTGTTTTATATTAATAAAACTTTTATGTCAAAGTTTAATAAATAAACTTTTAATAAGAATTTGAATTCAATGTTTTGAAAAGTTTAAAAAAAATTAAGATTTTATTATTATCTAGTTCTTTCTCAATTCAAATTAAGTAAATTGCAAAAATATTCATAAAATGCATTTTTCCTAAAACTTTTCGAATTTTGTTTTATATTTACAAAACTTTTAGGTCAAAGTTTAATAAATAAACTTTTAATAAGAATTTGAATTCAATGTTTTGAAAAGTTTAGAAAAAATTAAGATTTTATTATTATCTATTTCTTTATCCCAATTCAAATTAAGTAAGTTGCAAAATTATTCACCAAATACATTTTTCTTAAAACTTTTCGAATTTTGTTTTATATTTATAAAACTTTTAGGTCAAAGTTTAATAAATAAACTTTTAATACGAATTTGAATTCAATGTTTTGAAAAGTTTAAAAAAAAAATAAGATTTTATTATTATCTAGTTCCTCAATTCAAATTAAGTAAATTGCAAAAAATATTCACAAAATGCATTTTTCTTAAAACTTTTCGAATTTTGTTTTATATTTATAAAACTTTTAGGTCAAAGTTTAATAAATAAACTTTTAATAAGATATTGAATTAAAAGTTTTGAAAAGTTTAAAAAAAATTTAGATTTTATTATTATCTAGTTCTTTATCTCAATTCAAATTAAGTAAATTGCAAAAATATTCACAAAATGCATTTTTCTTAAAACTTTTCGAATTTTGTTTTATATTTATAAAACTTTTAGGTCAAAGTTTAATAAATAAACTTTTAATAAGAATTTGAATTCAATGTTTTGAAAAGTTTAGAAAAAATTAAGATTTTATTATTATCTATTTCCTTATCCCAATTCAAATTAAGTAAGTTGCAAAATTATTCACCAAATACATTTTTCTTAAAACTTTTCGAATTTTGTTTTATATTTATAAAACTTTTAGGTCAAAGTTTAATAAATAAACTATTAATAAGAATTTGAATTCAATGTTTTGAAAAGTTTAAACAAAATTAAGATTTTATTATTACCTAGTTCTTATCCCAATTCAAATTAAGTAAATTTCACAAATATTCAGAAAATGCATTTTCTTAAAACTTTTCGAATTTTGTTTTATATTAATAAAACTTTTAGGCCTAAGTTTAATAAATAAACTTTTAATACGAATTTGAATTCAATGTTTTGAAAAGTTTAAAAAAAAATAAGATTTTATTATTATCTAGTTCCTCAATTCAAATTAAGTAAATTGCAAAAAATATTCACAAAATGCATTTTTCTTAAAACTTTTCGAATTTTGTTTTATATTTATAAAACTTTTAGGTCAAAGTTAAATATAAACTTTTAATAAGATATTTAATTAAATGTTTTGAAAAGTTTAAAAAAAATTAAGATTTTATTATTATCTAGTTCTTTCTCAATTCAAATTAAGTAAATTGCAAAAATATTCATAAAAAGCATTTTTCTTAAAACTTTTCGAATTTTTTTTTATATTTATAAAACTTTTAGGTCAAAGTTTAATAAATAAACTTTTAATACGAATTTGAATTCAATGTTTTGAAAAGTTTAAAAAAAAATAAGATTTTAATAATATCTAGTTCCTCAATTCAAATTAAGTAAATTGCAAAAAATATTCACAAAATGCATTTTTCTTAAAACTTTTCGAATTTTTTTTTTATATTTATAAAACTTTTAGGTCAAAGTTAAATAAATAAACTTTTAATAAAATATTGAATTAAATGTTTTGAAAAGTTTAAAAAAAATTTAGATTTTATTATTATCTAGTTCTTTATCTCAATTCAAATTAAGTAAATTGCAAAAATATTCACAAAATGCATTTTTCTTAAAACTTTTCGAATTTTGTTTTATATTTATAAAACTTTTAGGTCAAAGTTTAATAAATAAACTTTTAATAAGAATTTGAATTCAATGTTTTGAAAAGTTTAGAAAAAATTAAGATTTTATTATTATCTATTTCTTTATCCCAATTCAAATTAAGTAAGTTGCAAAATTATTCACCAAATACATTTTTCTTAAAACTTTTCGAATTTTGTTTTATATTTATAAAACTTTTAGGTCAAAGTTTAATAAATAAACTATTAATAAGAATTTGAATTCAATGTTTTGAAAAGTTTAACCAAAATTAAGATTTTATTATTACCTAGTTCTTATCCCAATTCAAATTAAGTAAATTTCACAAATATTCAGAAAATGCATTTTCTTAAAACTTTTCGAATTTTGTTTTATATTAATAAAACTTTTAGGCCTAAGTTTAATAAATAAACTTTTAATACGAATTTGAATTCAATGTTTTGAAAAGTTTAAGAAAAACTAAGATTTTATTATTATCTAGTTCTTTCTCAATTCAAATTAAGTAAATTGCAAAAAATATTCACAAAATGCATTTTTCTTAAAACTTTTCGAATTTTTTTTTATATTTATAAAACTTTTAGGTCAAAGTTAAATAAATAAACTTTTTAAAAGATATTGAATTAAATGTTTTAAAAAGTTTTAAAAAAATCAAATTCAATGTTTTGAAAAGCTTAGAAAAAATTAAGATTTTATTATTATCTAGTTCGTTATCTCAATTCAAATTAAGTAAATTGCAAAAATATTCACAAAATGCATTTTTCCTAAAACTTTTCGAATTTTGTTTTATATTTATAAAACTTTTAGGTCAAAGTTTAATAAATAAACTTTTAATAAGAATTTGAATTCAATGTTTTGAAAAGTTTAAACAAAATTAAGATTTTATTATTACCTAGTTCTTATCCCAATTCAAATTAAGTAAATTTCACAAATATTTAGAAAATGCATTTTCTTAAAACTTTTCGAATTTTGTTTTATATTAATAAAACTTTTAGGTCTAAGTTTAATAAATAAACTTTTAATACGAATTTGAATTCAATGTTTTGAAAAGTTTAAAAAAAACTAAGATTTTATTATTATCTATTTCTTTCTCAATTCAAATTAAGTAAATTGCAAAAAAAATTCACAAAATGCATTTTTGTTAAAACTTTTCGAATTTTTTTTTATATTTTTAAAACTTTTAGGTCAAAGTTAAAAAAAAAAACTTTTTAAAAGATATTGAATTAAATGTTTTGAAAAGTTTTAAAAAAATCAAATTCATATTTTGAATTCAATGTTTTGAAAAGTTTAGAAAAAATTAAGATTTTATTATTATCTATTTCTTTATCCCAATTCAAATTAAGTAAGTTGCAAAATTATTCACCAAATACATTTTTCTTAAAACTTTTCGAATTTTGTTTTATATTTATAGAACTTTTAGGTCAAAGTTTAATAAATAAACTTTTAATAAGAATTTGAATTCAATATTTTGAAAAGTTTAAACAAAATTAAGATTTTATTATTACCTAGTTCTTATCCCAATTCAAATTAAGTAAATTTCACAAATATTCAGAAAATGCATTTTCTTAAAACTTTTCGAATTTTGTTTTATATTAATAAAACTTTTAGGTCAAAGTTAAATAAATAAACTTTTAATAAGATATTGAATTAAATGTTTTGAAAAGTTTAAAAAAAATTAAGATTTTATTATTATCTAGTTCCTCAATTCAAATTAAGTAAATTGCAAAAAATATTCACAAAATGCATTTTTCTTAAAAGTTTTCGAATTTTGTTTTATATTTATAAAACTTTTAGGTCAAAGTTAAATAAATAAACTTTTAATAAGATATTGAATTAAATGTTTTGAAAAGTTTTAAAAAAAATTTAGATTTTATTATTATCTAGTTCTTTATCTCAATTCAAATTAAGTAAATTGCAAAAATATTCACAAAATGCATTTTTCTTAAAACTTTTCGAATCTTGTTTTATATTTATAAAACTTTTAGGTCAGAGTTTAATAAATAAACTTTTAATAAGAATTTGAATTCAAAGTTTTGAAAAGTTTAAACAAAATTAAGATTTTATTATTATCTAGTTCTTATCCTAATTCAAATTAAGTAAATTGCAAAAATATTCACAAAATGCATTTTTCTTAAAAAAATAAGATTTTATTATTATCTAGTTCCTCAATTCAAATTAAGTAAATTGCAAAAAATATTCTCAAAATACATTTTTCTTAAAACTTTTCGAATTTTGTTTTATATTTAATAAACTTTTAATAAGAATTTGAATTCAATGTTTTGAAAAATTTAAACAAAATTAAGATTTTCTTATTACCTAGTTCTTATCCCAATTTAAATTAAGTAAATTTCACAAATATTCACAAAATGCATTTTTCTTAAAAAAATAAGATTTTATTATTATCTAGTTCCTCAATTCAAATTAAGTAAATTGCAAAAAATATTCACAAAATGCATTTTTCTTAAAACTTTTCGAATTTTGTTTTATATTTAATAAACTTTTAATAAGAATTTGAATTCAATGTTTTGAAAAGTTTAAAAAAAATTAAGATATTATTATTATCTAGTTCTTATCCTAATTCAAATTAAGTAAATTTCACAAATATTCAGAAAATGCATTTTCTTAAAACTTTTCGAATTTTGTTTTATATTAATAAAACTTTTAGGCCTAAGTTTAATAAATAAACTTTTAATACGAATTTGAATTCAATGTTTTGAAAAGTTTAAGAAAAACTAAGATTTTATTATTATCTAGTTCTTTCTCAATTCAAATTAAGTAAATTGCAAAAAATATTCACAAAATGCATTTTTCTTAAAACTTTTCGAATTTTTTTTTATATTTATAAAACTTTTAGGTCAAAGTTAAATAAATAAACTTTTTAAAAGATATTGAATTAAATGTTTTGAAAAGTTTTAAAAAAATCAAATTCAATGTTTTGAAAAGTTTAGAAAAAATTAAGATTTTATTATTATCTAGTTCGTTATCTCAATTCAAATTAAGTAAATTGCAAAAATATTCACAAAATGCATTTTTCTTAAAACTTTTCGAATTTTGTTTTATATTTATAAAACTTTTAGGTCAAAGTTTAATAAATAAACTTTTAATAAGAATTTGAATTCAATGTTTTGAAAAGTTTAAACAAAATTAAGATTTTATTATTACCTAGTTCTTATCCTAATTCAAATTAAGTAAATTTCACAAATATTTAGAAAATGCATTTTCTTAAAACTTTTCGAATTTTGTTTTATATTAATAAAACTTTTAGGTCAAAATTAAATAAATAAACTTTTAATAAGAATTTTAATTCAATGTTTTAAAAAGTTTAGAAAAAATTAAGATTTTATTATTATCTATTTCTTTATCCCAATTCAAATTAAGTAAGTTGCAAAATTATTCACCAAATACATTTTTCTTAAAACTTTTCGAATTTTGTTTTATATTTGTTGAAGTTATTTCTTATATAACTTATTCCTGTTATCCTGTTGAACTTATAACAACAACAATAAAGAAAACTCTAGACTTTAATTGAACAAATAAAGAATGTTTATTTAACGAGCAAACTAGATAGACTAAAAAAGATATTTATACAAAAAACGTTTCTACGCTATAATTCAAATTCAATTTAGGTAACCATAGCAACTAATGAAAAAACACAAAATAACAAGTTGTTCAGACTACTTGATAAATTAAAGATTTGTCAAAACTGAGTATGATATTTACAACACTCCCACTTTTTGACAACTTTTAAAAAAAAATTAAATTAAACTAGATTACTATAAAAAACAGGTTCTTTACACAAAAATTATTAATCATAATTAATTCTCGCAAACTCCCATTAATTTCCGTAAGAATTGGAAACGCTCTCTTGGCAAAGCCTTGGTTAAGATGTCTGCTATCATATCTTTGCTTGATACATTTTGCAAATTGAAACAGCCATCCTCAAATTTTTCACGAATGAGTGATATCTAACATCAATGTGTTTGCTGCGACGATGAAATTCAGGGTTCTTTATCAAGCGAATCGCGCTTGTGTTGTCCATGTAAAATGTTGTAATGTCTTTAATGTTGCCTGGTGCTATTTCTGCAAACAATTGTTGTAACCACACTAACTCCTTGATTGCCTCAGATGCTGCTATGTACTCTGATTCCGTTGTAGAAAGAGAAACACATTTCTGTCGAGTGCTACTCCAACTGATAATTCCAGCATTGTACTTGAAAACTAGACCTGACGTTGATCTTCGTGTGTCGATGTCACCAGCATAGTCTGCATCACTGAATCCGCACAACTGATGATCGCCATTTGTGTTGTACTTAATTCCGTAGTTGACTGTACCTTTAATGTATTTTAGTATCCGTTTAAGAGCATTCTCGTGAACTACCGTCGGCTTTTCTAGATATCGACTCACTAACCCAATTGCATAGCCAATGTCTGGTCTTGTTGCTATGGCCAAATACATGAGACTTCCAACCAGCTGTCGGTATGGAAACACACTCGGTTCGGATTCGTCAAAATTCGACATTATTTGGTTGGAATCAGCTGGAACAGATACTGAATTGCATCCTTCGAAGTGGAATCGTTTCAAAATCTTCTTGGCATATGCTGTTTGGTGCATGAAGATGGAACCATCGGCCTGTTGATCGATTTGAAATCCCAGAAAACAGCCCACTGGCATCACTTTGATATCGAAATGTTTTTGAAGATGTCCAATTACTGCTTCAACGTTGGCTTTATTATTTCCAACCACAATCCCATCGTCCACATAAATTGCCACAATTACTGATTTTCCATTCTCATGGTTAACAAACACACATGGATCTGACTCGCAAGTTTTTAGTCCGAAAAGTCTAATGAATTCTTTGAATTTATTATTCCAACAGCGCGAAGCTTGCTTCAAACCATATAGACTCTTCTGCAATCTACAAACACGTCCACTGTCGTCATTAAAACCAACTGGTTGCTGCATAAAAACAACTTCGTCAAGATCACCATTTAGGAAAGCAGTTTTAACATCGAACTGCTTCATGTGCATCCCCTTCTCAGCTGCAATGGCCAAAATCGCTCGCAATGATGTAAATCGAATTACTGGACTGAACGTTTCCAGATAGTCTATGCCATACTCCTGATTGAATCCACGACAAACTAGCCGTGCTTTAAAACGTTCAATTGAATCATCAGAGTTCTTCTTTATTTTAAAAACCCATTTATTGTCTATGACCTTTTGTTTCTTTGGCTTTTCAACCAATGTCCACGTCCGGTTTTTCAAAAGAGAATCATACTCTTCCTCCATCGCTTTTAACCATTCGTCGCTTTTCTTTGAACTAACAGCTTCTTCATAAGACTGGGGCTCCTCGCTGATCGACAGTAAGGCCATTGCCATAGAAGCACTTTCTTGACGGTTACGCAAACGTGTTTTCAAAATATTGCTTTCATCAATTTTTGCTTCCGGAATCAGTTGACTTGGAACCTTCTTTGCTGCTTGCTGAACCTCAAGATGTTCGTTCGTTTCTTCCTCGTCTTCGTTTTCTTCTCTGAAAACATTTTCACTTACCGGTTCCTTGCAGATCGCATCATCTTCCTCGATAAAAGTGACTGTAGATGTTTCCTCTGCCAAAAACTTTACATCACGAACTACGGACACACAATTTTCATTGTCCAAGACACGTAATCCTTTCTGGTTTTCATCGTAGCCAATAAATATACATTTCCTTGACTTAGCATCTAATTTCTTGCGTTTTTGCTTAGGGATATGAACGTAAACCTCTGAGCCAAAAATATGGAAATGGTGAAATTGAGCTTGCATGCCATACCAGAGTTCGTATGGCGTCTTGTCCTTTACAGTACTGGTTCCTGTCCGATTTAAAACAAACACTGCTGTCTGTACTGCTTCCGCCCAAAGCTTAAGATCCAATTTCTTCGAGTGAATCATTGTCCGTGCCGATTCCATAATGGTTCGGTTCTCACGTTCGACACAACCATTTTGTTCAGGCGTGTATGCAATAGATCGGCGATGATGTATACCATTTTCCTCCAGTAGCACCTTGATGCGATTATTTACGAATTCCAACCCATTCTCTGTTTGTAGGATTTTAATGGGGTGACCACATTGTTTTTCAGCTAACTTCAGAACTATTTTAAACTTCTCAAATACCTCCGATTTGTTTTTGAGGAAATACACAAACCGAAACTTTGAAAAATCGTCTTTGAAAAGTACAAAATATCTTGAGCCTCCTAATGAATCTTCCTCCATTGGTCCACAAACGTCCGCATGGATAATTTCGCCACACTTTTTTGATCTATCTGGGCGCAAACTAAAGCTGAGTCGATGCACAGCCATCGCAGTCAAAGTTTTGGTCGACAAAATCAATGTTGTTTCTCTTCAAAAAACTGCGAACTTGAGGCAAATTTTGATGGCCTAGACGCTCATGCCAAATGCGTAGAGTATCAGCCTTAACTGCGACCATTGATTTGTCGTGCGGTGGCTCAATGATTTTAAAAATCATTTGAAACAACCCACCTTGTCTTGCTCCCACTGCTACAACACTTTCACCATCTAGCAGCTTAAATGAATTTTTGTCTGACCAGCTTGTGTGACCATTGTCCATTGCCTTTGCCAAAGAGAACAAATTTGCATACAATTTCGGTGCATATAAAACATTTTTAATTGTTTTCTCGATCCACTGAATCCCATTGTAAGACAAAACTTTTAAGTCTCCTCTTCCGAATGCATGCATCAGTTTTCCGTCACCAAGAAGAACTTCAACCGGTGTATCTAGTTCAGAATACGTCGTTAACCAATCTCGGCGTCTACACATATGATTAGTGGCTCCTGAATCAACGAACCAAGCATCAGACGTACCCAGAGATTGAACAATGTTGCTGAAAAAAACCTTGTCTCCATCAGATCGTGTCTGTACTTTGCAATCGCGTTTCCAGTGTCCAGTTAATCCGCATTTAAAACATTTGCCAGGTCTCTTCGGTTTATGTGTTTTCTTAAAACTTTGCTGATTCTGACTCTTTAGAGAACCAGTTTTTCGTTTTGCCAGCAGCGCTTCGCTCGTTCCAATTTCGCCTTGATTCATAATGCCAACTCCTAATCGACTTTCTTCTACCATCAGTCGATTCGTCAAATTAGTAATCGTTTTATTTTCCCATGCTGTAGAAAAATGTCGGTACTCCGAAGGTAAAGTCATCAGTATCTTCGTAATCAGCATGCTGTCATCTATGGTGACACCGGCTAGCTTTAATTTTTGTGCCAAATTTTCTAGAGTTGAAATATGAGTTGCGATATCGTGTGCTTGGTTTTTCTGGTAAGCGTAGTACTGCTCTTCCAAAAGATGTTTCGCTGAATCGTTGGTTTGTTCGTAAATAGAATGCAGCTTATCCCACATTTCTTTTGATGTTGAGTAATTGCACAAATGAATAAGAACTTTAGACCCACATGAGTTCACTATTAGTTTCTGTGCCTTAGCATCTTTTTTAGACCATGTAGGCAACAAGGTTAAATCTGTTGGTTTCATTGATGTTCCATCAACGTAGTCATAGAGCTCCAATGCCATAAGGTTCACACGCACTTGGAATTTCCACATCATCCATTGTGATGAATCAATGAATTTCTCGATTGTACAAGATTCCTTTTCCATTCTGTCTATTCTGCAAAAATACGCCTTAGTGTTATATTTATTCTTCTAGAAAAATCTCCAGCAATTATCCGAACAAAAAAATTCAATTGCAAAACACAAATTACGCAGATTCACAGATATATTTTCTCCTGCGTAGAACTGGGCCCATAACCTGTTGAAGTTATTTCTTATATAACTTATTCCTGTTATCCTGTTGAACTTATAACAACAACAATAAAGAAAACTCTAGACTTTAATTGAACAAATAAAGAATGTTTATTTAACGAGCAAACTAGATAGACTAAAAAAGATATTTATACAAAAAACGTTTCTACGCTATAATTCAAATTCAATTTAGGTAACCATAGCAACTAATGAAAAAACACAAAATAACAAGTTGTTCAGACTACTTGATAAATAAAAGATTTGTCAAAACTGAGTATGATATTTACAACAATATTTATAAAACTTTTAGGTCAAAGTTTAATAAATAAACTATTAATAAGAATTTGAATTCAATGTTTTGAAAAGTTTAAACAAAATTAAGATTTTATTATTACTTAGTTCTTATCCCAATTCAAATTAAGTATATTTCATAAATATTCAGAAAATGCATTTTCTTAAAACTTTTCGAATTTTGTTTTATATTAATAAAACTTTTAGGTCTAAGTTTAATAAATAAACTTTTAATACGAATTTGAATTCAATGTTTTGAAAAGTTTAAAAAAAACTAAGATTTTATTATTATCTATTTCTTTCTCAATTCAAATTAAGTAAATTGCAAAAAAAATTCACAAAATGCATTTTTCTTAAAACTTTTCGAATTTTTTTTTATATTTATAAAACTTTTAGGTCAAAGTTAAAAAAAAAAACTTTTTAAAAGATATTGAATTAAATGTTTTGAAAAGTTTTAAAAAAATCAAATTCATATTTTGAATTCAATGTTTTGAAAAGTTTAGAAAAAATTAAGATTTTATTATTATCTATTTCTTTATCCCAATTCAAATTAAGTAAGTTGCAAAATTATTCACCAAATACATTTTTCTTAAAACTTTTCGAATTTTGTTTTATATTTATAGAACTTTTAGGTCAAAGTTTAATAAATAAACTTTTAATAAGAATTTGAATTCAATGTTTTGAAAAGTTTAAACAAAATTAAGATTTTATTATTACCTAGTTCTTATCCCAATTCAAATTAAGTAAATTTCACAAATATTCAGAAAATGCATTTTCTTAAAACTTTTCGAATTTTGTTTTATATTAATAAAACTTTTAGGTCAAAGTTAAATAAATAAACTTTTAATAAGATATTGAATTAAATGTTTTGAAAAGTTTAAAAAAAATTAAGATTTTATTATTATCTAGTTCCTCAATTCAAATTAAGTAAATTGCAAAAAATATTCACAAAATGCATTTTTCTTAAAAGTTTTCGAATTTTGTTTTATATTTATAAAACTTTTAGGTCAAAGTTAAATAAATAAACTTTTAATAAGATATTGAATTAAATGTTTTGAAAAGTTTTAAAAAATTCAAATTCAAATTTTGAATTCAATGTTTTAAAAAGTTTAGAAAAAATTAAGATTTTGTTATTATCTATTTCTTTATCCCAATTCAAATTAAGTAAGTTGCAAAATTATTCACCAAATACCTTTTTCTTAAAACTTTTCGAATTTTGTTTTATTTTTATAAAACTTTTAGGTCAAAGTTTAATAAATAAACTTTTAATAAGAATTTGAATTCAATGTTTTGAACAGTTTAAGCAAAATTTAGATTTTATTATTACCTAGTTCTTATCCCAATTCAAATTAAGTAAATTTCACAAATATTCAGAAAATGCATTTTCTTAAAACTTTTCGCATTTTGTTTTATATTTATAAGACTTTTAGGTCAAAGTTAAATAAATAAACTTTTAATAAGATATTGAATTAAATGTTTAGAAAAGTTTAAAAAAAATTAAGATTTTATTATTATCTAGTTCCTCAATTCAAATTAAGTAAATTGCAAAAAATATTCACAAAACGCATTTTTCTTAAAACTTTTCGAATTTTGTTTTATATTTATAAAACTTTTAGGTCAAAGTTAAATAAATAAACTTTTAATAAGATATTGAATTAAATGTTTTGAAAAGTTTAAAAAAATTAAGATTTTATTATTATCTAGTTCCTCAATTCAAATTAAGTAAATTGCAAAAAATATTAACAAAATTCATTTTTCTTAAAACTTTTCGAATTTTGTTTTATATTTATAAAACTTTTAGGTCAAAGTTAAATAAATAAACTTTTAATAAGATATTGAATTAAATGTTTTGAAAAGTTTAAAAAAATTTTAGATTTTATTATTATCTAGTTCTTTATCTCAATTCAATTTAAGTAAATTGCAAAAATATTCACAAAATGCATTTTTCTTAAAACTTTTCGAATCTTGTTTTATATTTATAAAACTTTTAGGTCAGAGTTTAATAAATAAACTTTTAATAAGAATTTGAATTCAAAGTTTTGAAAAGTTTAAACAAAATTAAGATTTTATTATTATCTAGTTCTTATCCTAATTCAAATTAAGTAAATTGCAAAAATATTCACAAAATGCATTTTTCTTAAAAAAATAAGATTTTATTATTATCTAGTTCCTCAATTCAAATTAAGTAAATTGCAAAAAACATTCACAAAATGCATTTTTCTTAAAACTTTTCGAATTTTGTTTTATATTTAATAAACTTTTAATAAGAATTTGAATTCAATGTTTTGAAAAATTTAAACAAAATTAAGATTTTCTTATTACCTAGTTCTTATCCCAATTCAAATTAAGTAAATTTCACAAATATTCACAAAATGCATTTTTCTTAAAACTTTTCGAATTTTGTTTTATATTAATAAAACTTTGGTCAAAGTTTAATAAATAAACTTTTAATACGAATTTGAATTCACTGTTTTAAAAAGTTTAAAAAAAACTAAGATTTTATTATTATCTAGTTCTTTCTCAATTCAAATTAAGTAAATTGCAAACAATATTCACAAAATGCAATTTTCTTAAAACTTTTCGAATTTTTTTTTATATTTATAAAACTTTTAGGTCAAAGTTAAATAAATAAACTTTTAATAAGATATTGAATTAAATGTTTTGAAAAGTTTTAAAAAATTCAAATTCAAATTTTGAATTCAATGTTTTGAAAAGTTTAGAAAAAATTAAGATTTTGTTATTATCTATTTCTTTATCCCAATTCAAATTAAGTAAGTTGCAAAATTATTCACCAAATACCTTTTTCTTAAAACTTTTCGAATTTTGTTTTATTTTTATAAAACTTTTAGGTCAAAGTTTAATAAATAAACTTTTAATAAGAATTTGAATTCAATGTTTTGAAAAGTTTAAACAAAATTTAGATTTTATTATTACCTAGTTCTTATCCCAATTCAAATTAAGTAAATTTCACAAATATTCAGAAAATGCATTTTCTTAAAACTTTTCGCATTTTGTTTTATATTTATAAGACTTTTAGGTCAAAGTTAAATAAATAAACTTTTAATAAGATATTGAATTAAATGTTTTGAAAAGTTTAAAAAAAATTAAGATATTATTATTATCTAGTTCCTCAATTCAAATTAAGTAAATTGCAAAAAATATTCACAAAATGCATTTTTCTTAAAACTTTTCGAATTTTGTTTTATATTTATAAAACTTTTAGGTCAAAGTTAAATAAATAAACTTTTAATAAGATATTGAATTAAATGTTTTGAAAAGTTTAAAAAAATTAAGATTTTATTATTATCTAGTTCCTCAATTCAAATTAAGTAAATTGCAAAAAATATTCACAAAATTAATTTTTCTTAAAACTTTTCGAATTTTGTTTTATATTTATAAAACTTTTAGGTCAAAGTTAAATAAATAAACTTTTAATAAGATATTGAATTAAATGTTTTGAAAAGTTTAAAAAAAATTTAGATTTTATTATTATCTAGTTCTTTATCTCAATTCAAATTAAGTAAATTGCAAAAATATTCACAAAATGCATTTTTCTTAAAACTTTTCGAATCTTGTTTTATATTTATAAAACTTTTAGGTCAGAGTTTAATAAATAAACTTTTAATAAGAATTTGAATTCAAAGTTTTGAAAAGTTTAAACAAAATTCAGATTTTATTATTATCTAGTTCTTATCCTAATTCAAATTAAGTAAATTGCAAAAATATTCACAAAATGCATTTTTCTTAAAAAAATAAGATTTTATTATTATCTAGTTCCTCAATTCAAATTAAGTAAATTGCAAAAAATATTCACAAAATGCATTTTTCTTAAAACTTTTCGAATTTTGTTTTATATTTAATAAACTTTTAATAAGAATTTGAATTCAATGTTTTGAAAAATTTAAACAAAATTAAGATTTTCTTATTACCTAGTTCTTATCCCAATTCAAATTAAGTAAATTTCACAAATATTCACAAAATGCATTTTTCTTAAAACTTTTCGAATTTTGTTTTATATTAATAAAACTTAGGTCAAAGTTTAATAAATAAACTTTTAATACGAATTTGAATTCAATGTTTTGAAAAGTTTAAAAAAAAACTAAGATTTTATTATTATCTAGTTCTTTCTCAATTCAATTAAGTAAATTGCAAAAAATATTCACAAAATGCAATTTTCTTAAAACTTTTCGAATTTTTTTTATATTTATAAAACTTTTAGGTCAAAGTTAAATAAATAAACTTTTAATAAGATATTGAATTAAATGTTTTGAAAAGTTTTAAAAAATTCAAATTCAAATTTTGAATTCAATGTTTTGAAAAGTTTAGAAAAAATTAAGATTTTGTTATTATCTATTTCTTTATCCCAATTCAAATTAAGTAAGTTGCAAAATTATTCACCAAATACCTTTTTCTTAAAACTTTTCGAATTTTGTTTTATTTTTATAAAACTTTTAGGTCAAAGTTTAATAAATAAACTTTTAATAAGAATTTGAATTCAATGTTTTGAAAAGTTTAAACAAAATTAAGATTTTATTATTATCTAGTTCTTATCCTAATTCAAATTAAGTAAATTGCAAAAATATTCACAAAATGCATTTTTCTTTAAAAAATAAGATTTTATTTTTATCTAGTTCCTCAATTCAAATTAAGTAAATTGCAAAAAATATTCACCAAATGCATTTTTCTTAAAACTTTTCGAATTTTGTTTTATATTTACAAAAGTTTTAGGTCAAATAAATAAACCTTTAATAAGAATTTGAATTAATGTTTTGAAAAGTTTTAAAAAAATTAATATTTTATTATTATCTAGTTCTTTCTCAATTCAAATTAAGTAAATTGCAAAAATATTCATAAAATGCATTTTTCTTAAAACTTTTCGAATTTTGTTTTATATTTATAAAACTTTTAGGTCAAAGTTTAATAAATAAACTTTTAATAAGAGTTTAAATTCAATGTTTTGAAAAGTTTAAACAAAATTTAGATTTTATTATTACCTAGTTCTTATGCCAATTCAAATTAAGTAAATTTCACAAATATTCAGAAAATGCATTTTCTTAAAACTTTTCGCATTTTGTTTTATATTTATAAGACTTTTAGGTCAAAGTTAAATAAATAAACTTTTAATAAGATATTGAATTAAATGTTTTGAAAAGTTTAAAAAAATTAAGATTTTATTATTATCTAGTTCCTCAATTCAAATTAAGTAAATTGCAAAAAATATTCACAAAATTCATTTTTCTTAAAACTTTTCGAATTTTGTTTTATATTTATAAAACTTTTAGGTCAAAGTTAAATAAATAAACTTTTAATAAGATATTGAATTAAATGTTTTGAAAAGTTTAAAAAAAATTTAGATTTTATTATTATCTAGTTCTTTATCTCAATTCAAATTAAGTAAATTGCAAAAATATTCACAAAATGCATTTTTCTTAAAACTTTTCGAATCTTGTTTTATATTTATAAAACTTTTAGGTCAGAGTTTAATAAATAAACTTTTAATAAGAATTTGAATTCAAAGTTTTGAAAAGTTTAAACAAAATTAAGATTTTATTATTATCTAGTTCTTATCCTAATTCAAATTAAGTAAATTGCAAAAATATTCACAAAATGCATTTTTCTTAAAAAAATAAGATTTTATTATTATCTAGTTCCTCAATTCAAATTAAGTAAATTGCAAAAAATATTCACAAAATGCATTTTTCTTAAAACTTTTCGAATTTTGTTTTATATTTAATAAACTTTTAATAAGAATTTGAATTCAATGTTTTGAAAAATTTAAACAAAATTAAGATTTTCTTATTACCTAGTTCTTATCCCAATTCAAATTAAGTAAATTTCACAAATATTCACAAAATGCATTTTTCTTAAAACTTTTCGAATTTTGTTAATAAAACTTAGGTCAAAGTTTAATAAATAATTTTTTAATACGAATTTGAATTCAATGTTTTGAAAAGTTTAAAAAAAAACTAAGATTTTATTATTATCTAGTTCTTTCTCAATTCAAATTAAGTAAATTGCAAAAAATATTCACAAAATGCAATTTTCTTAAAACTTTTCGAATTTTTTTTTATATTTATAAAACTTTTAGGTCAAAGTTAAATAAATAAACTTTTAATAAGATATTGAATTAAATGTTTTGAAAAGTTTTAAAAAATTCAAATTCAAATTTTGAATTCAATGTTTTGAAAAGTTTAGAAAAAATTAAGATTTTGTTATTATCTATTTCTTTATCCCAATTCAAATTAAGTAAGTTGCAAAATTATTCACCAAATACCTTTTTCTTAAAACTTTTCAAATTTTGTTTAATTTTTATAAAACTTTTAGGTCAAAGTTTAATAAATAAACTTTTAATAAGAATTTGAATTCAATGTTTTGAAAAGTTTAAACAAAATTAAGATTTTATTATTATCTAGTTCTTATCCTAATTCAAATTAAGTAAATTGCAAAAATATTCACAAAATGCATTTTTCTTTAAAAAATAAGATTTTATTTTTATCTAGTTCCTCAATTCAAATTAAGTAAATTGCAAAAAATATTCACCAAATGCATTTTTCTTAAAACTTTTCGGATTTTGTTTTATATTTACAAAAGTTTTAGGTCAAATAAATAAACCTTTAATAAGAATTTGAATTAATGTTTTGAAAAGTTTTAAAAAAATTAATATTTTATTATTATCTAGTTCTTTCTCAATTCAAACTAAGTAAATTGCAAAAATATTCATAAAATGCATTTTTCTTAAAACTTTTCGAATTTTGTTTTATATTTATAAAACTTTTAGGTCAAAGTTTAATAAATAAACTTTTAATAAGAATTTGAATTCAATGTTTTGAAAAGTTTAAAAAAAAATTAAGATTTTATTATTATCTAGTTCCTCAATTCAAATTAAATAAAATGCAAAAAATATTCACAAAATGCATTTTTCTTAAAAAAATAAGATTTTATTATTATCTAGTTCCTCAATTCAAATTAAGTAAATTGCAAAAAATATTCACAAAATGCATTTTCCTTAAAACTTTTCGAATTTTGTTTTATATTTATAAAACTTTTAGGTCATAGTTAAATAAATAAACTTTTAATAAGATATTGAATTAAATGTTTTGAAAAGTTTAAAAAAAAATTAAGATTTTATTATTATCTAGTTCCTCAATTCAAATTAAGTAAATTGCAAAAAATATTCACAAAATGCATTTTTCTTAAAATTTTTCGAATTTTATTTTATATTTATAAGACTTTTAGGTCAAAGTTAAATAAATAAACTTTTAATAAGATATTGAATTAAATGTTTTGAAAAGTTTAAACAAAATTAAGATTTTATTATTATCTAGTTATTATCCTAATTCAAATTAAGTAAATTGCAAAAATATTCACAAAATGCATTTTTCTTAAAAAAATAAGATTTTATTATTATCTAGTTCCTCAATTCAAATTAAGTAAATTGCAAAAAATATTCACAAAATGCATTTTTCTTAAAACTTTTCGAATTTTCTTTTATATTTATAAAACTTTTAGGTCAAAGTTAAATAAATAAACTTTGATTAAGATATTGAATTAAATGTTTTGAAAAGTTTAAAAAAAAATTAAGATTTTATTATTATCTAGTTCGTTATCTCAATTCAAATTAAGTAAATTGCAAAAATATTCACAAAATGCATTTTTCTTAAAACTTTTCGAATTTTGTTTTATATATATAAAACTTTTAGGTCAAAGTTAAATAAATAAACGTTTAATAAGAATTTGAATTCAAAGTTTTGAAAAGTTTAAACAAAATTAAGATTTTATTATTATCTAGTTATTATCCTAATTCAAATTAAGTAAATTGCAAAAATATTCACAAAATGCATTTTTCTTAAAAAAATAAGATTTTATTATTATCTAGTTCCTCAATTCAAATTAAGTAAATTGCAAAAAATATTCACAAAATGCATTTTTCTTAAAACTTTTCGAATTTTGTTTTATATTTATAAAACTTTTAGGTCAAAGTTAAATAAATAAACTTTGATTAAGATATTGAATTAAATGTTTTGAAAAGTTTAAAAAAAAATTAAGATTTTATTATTATCTAGTTCGTTATCTCAATTCAAATTAAGTAAATTGCAAAAATATTCACAAAATGCATTTTTCTTAAAACTTTTCGAATTTTGTTTTATATATATAAAACTTTTAGGTCAAAGTTAAATAAATAAACGTTTAATAAGAATTTGAATTCAAAGTTTTGAAAAGTTTAAACAAAATTAAGATTTTATTATTATCTAGTTCTTATTCTAATTCAAATTAAATAAATTGCAAAAATATTCACAAAATGCATTTTTCTTAAAACTTTTCGAATTTTGTTTTATATTTATAAAACTTTTAGGTCAAAGTTTAATAAATAAACTTTTAATAAGAATTTGAATTCAATGTTTTGAAAAGTTTAGAAAAAATTAAGATTTTATTATTATCTATTTCTTTATCCCAATTCAAATTAAGTAAGTTGCAAAATTATTCACCAAATACATTTTTCTTAAAACTTTTCGAATTTTGTTTTATATTTATAAAACTTTTAGGTCAAAGTTTAATAAATAAACTTTTAATAAGAATTTGAATTCAATGTTTTGAAAAGTTTAAACAAAATTAAGATTTTATTATTACCTAGTTCTTATCCCAATTCAAATTAAGTAAATTTCACAAATATTCAGAAAATGCATTTTCTTAAAACTTTTCGAATTTTGTTTTATATTAATAAAACTTTTAGGTCAAAGTTTAATAAATAAACTTTTAATACGATAAAATCTAAATTTTTTTTAAACTTTTCAAAACATTTAATTCAATATCTTATTAAAAGTTTATTTATTTAACTTTGACCTAAAAGTTTTATAAATATAAAACAAAATTCGAAAAGTTTTAAGAAAAATGCATTTTGTGAATATTTTTTGCAATTTACTTAATTTGAATTGAGGAACTAGATAGTAATAAAATCTTATTTTTTTAAGAAAAATGCATTTTGTGAATATTTTTGCAATTTACTTAATTTGAATTAGGATAATAACTAGATAATAATAAAATCTTAATTTTGTTTAAACTTTTCAAAACTTTGAATTCAAATTCTTATTAAAAGTTTATTTATTAAACTTTGACCCAAAAGTTTTATAAATATAAAACAAGATTCGAAAAGTTTTAAGAAAAATGCATATTGTGAATATTTTTGCAATTTACTTAATTTGAATTGAGATAAAGAACTAGATAATAATAAAATCTAAATTTTTTTTAAACTTTTCAAAACATTTTATTCAATATTTTATTAAAAGTTTATTTATTTAACTTTGACCTAAAAGTTTTATAAATATAAAAAAAAATTCGAAAAGTTTTAAGAAAATTGCATTTTGTGAATATTTTTTGCAATTTACTTAATTTGAATTGAGAAAGAACTAGATAATAATAAAATCTTAGTTTTTTTTAAACTTTTCAAAACATTGAATTCAAATTCGTATTAAAAGTTTATTTATTAAATTTTGACCTAAAAGTTTTATTAATATAAAACAAAATTCGCAAAGTTTTAAGAAAAATGCATTTTGTGAATATTTGTGAAATTTACTTAATTTGAATTGGGATAAGAACTAGGTAATAAGAAAATCTTAATTTTGTTTAAACTTTTCAAAACATTGAATTCAAATTCTTATTAAAAGTTTATTTATTAAACTTTGACTTAAAAGTTTTATAAATATAAAACAAAATTCGAAAAGTTTTAAGAAAAATGCATTTTGTGAATATTTTTTGCAATTTACTTAATTTGAATTGAGGAACTAGATAATAATAAAATCTTAATTTTTTTTAAACTTTTTAAAACATTGAATTCAAATTCGTATTAAAAGTTTATTTATTAAACTTTGACCTAAAAGTTTTATTAATATAAAACAAAATTCGGAAAGTTTTATGAAAATGCATTTTCTGAACATTTGTGAAATTTACTTAATTTGAATTGGGATAAGAACTAGGTAATAATAAAATCTTAATTTTTTTTAAACTTTTCAAAACATTGAATTCAATTTCGTATTAAAAGTTTATTTATTAAACTTTGACCTAAAAGTTTTATTAATATAAAACAAAATTCGAAAAGTTTTAAGAAAAATGCATTTTGTGAATATTTTTGCAATTTACTTAATTTGAATTAGGATAATAACTAGATAATAATAAAATCTAATTTTTTTTTAAACTTTTCAAAACATTTAATTCAATATCTTATTAAAAGTTTATTTATTTAACTTTGACCTAAAAGTTTTATAAATATAAAACAAAATTCGAAAAGTTTTAAGAAAAATGCATTTTGTGAATATTTTTTGCAATTTACTTAATTTGAATTGAGGAACTAGATAATAATAAAATCTTAATTTTTTTTAAACTTTTCAAAACATTGAATTCAAATTCGTATTAAAAGTTTATTTATTAAACTTTGACCTAAAAGTTTTATTAATATAAAACAAAATTCGAAAAGTTTTAAGAAAATGCATTTTCTGAATATTTGTGAAGTTTACTTAATTTGAATTGGTATAAGAACTAGGTAATAATAAAATCTTAATTTTTTTTAAACTTTTCAAAACATTGAATTCAATTTCGTATTAAAAGTTTATTTATTAAACTTTGACCTAAAAGTTTTATAAATATAAAACAAAATTCGAAAAGTTTTAAGAAAAATGCATTTTGTGAATATTTTTGCAATTTATTTAATTTGAATTAGAATGAGAACTAGATAATAATAAAATCTTAATTTTGTTTAAACTTTTCAAAACTTTGAATTCAAATTCTTATTAAAAGTTTATTTATTAAACTTTGACCTAAAAGTTTTATAAATATAAAACGAAATTCGAAAAGTTTTAAGAAAAATGCATTTTGTGAATATTTTTGCAATTTATTTAATTTGAATTAGAATGAGAACTAGATAATAATAAAATCTTAAATTTGTTTAAACTTTTCAAAACTTTGAATTCAAATTCTTATTAAAAGTTTATTTATTAAACTTTGACCTAAAAGTTTTATAAATATAAAACGAAATTCGAAAAGTTTTAAGAAAAATGCATTTTGTGAATATTTTTGCAATTTATTTAATTTGAATTAGAATGAGAACTAGATAATAATAAAATCTTAATTTTGTTTAAACTTTTCAAAACTTTGAATTCAAATTCTTATTAAAAGTTTATTTATTAAACTTTGACCTAAAAGTTTTATAAATATAAAACAAAATTCGAAAAGTTTTAAGAAAAATGCATTTTGTGAATATTTTTGCAATTTATTTAATTTGAATTAGAATGAGAACTAGATAATAATAAAATCTTAATTTTGTTTAAACTTTTCAAAACTTTGAATTCAAATTCTTATTAAAAGTTTATTTATTAAACTTTGACCTAAAAGTTTTATAAATATAAAACGAAATTCGAAAAGTTTTAAGAAAAATGCATTTTGTGAATATTTTTGCAATTTACTTAATTTGAATTAGGATAATAACTAGATAATTATAAAATCTTAATTTTATTTAAACTTTTCAAAACTTTGAATTCAAATTCTTATTAAAAGTTTATTTATTAAACTTTGACCTAAAAGTTTTATTAATATAAAACAAAATTCGGAAAGTTTTATGAAAATGCATTTTCTGAACATTTGTGAAATTTACTTAATTTGAATTGGGATAAGAACTAGGTAATAATAAAATCTTAATTTTTTTTAAACTTTTCAAAACATTGAATTCAATTTCGTATTAAAAGTTTATTTATTAAACTTTGACCTAAAAGTTTTATTAATATAAAACAAAATTCGAAAAGTTTTAAGAAAAATGCATTTTGTGAATATTTTTGCAATTTACTTAATTTGAATTAGGATAATAACTAGATAATAATAAAATCTTAATTTTGTTTAAACTTTTTAAAACTTTGAATTCAAATTCTTATTAAAAGTTTATTTATTAAACTTTGACCTAAAAGTTTTGTAAATATAAAACAAGATTCGAAAAGTTTTAAGAAAAATGCATTTTGTGAATATTTTTGCAATTTACTTAATTTGAATTGAGATAAAGAACTAGATAATAATAAAATCTAAATTTTTTTTAAACTTTTCAAAACATTTAATTCAATATCTTATTAAAAGTTTATTTATTTAACTTTGACCTAAAAGTTTTATAAATATAAAAAAAGTTAAATAAATAAACTTTGATTAAGATATTGAATTAAATGTTTTGAAAAGTTTAAAAAAAATTAAGATTTTATTATTACCTAGTTCTTATCCCAATTCAAATTAAGTAAATTTCACAAATATTCAGAAAATGCATTTTCTTAAAACTTTTCGAATTTTGTTTTATATTAATAAAACTTTTAGGTCAAAGTTTAATAAATAAACTTTCAATACGAATTTGAATTCAATGTTTTGAAAAGTTTAAAAAAAAATAAGATTTTATTATTATCTAGTTCCTCAATTCAAATTAAGTAAATTGCAAAAAATATTCACAAAATGCATTTTTCTTAAAACTTTTCGAATTTTGTTTTATATTTATAAAACTTTTAGGTCAAAGTTTAATAAATAAACTTTTAATAAGATATTGAATTAAATGTTTTGAAAAGTTTAAAAAAAATTTAGATTTTATTATTATCTAGTTCTTTATCTCAATTCAAATTAAGTAAATTGCAAAAATATTCACAAAATGCATTTTTCTTAAAACTTTTCGAATCTTGTTTTATATTTACAAAACTTTTAGGTCAAAGTTTAATAAATAAACTTTTAATAAGAATTTGAATTCAAAGTTTTGAAAAGTTTAAACAAAATTAAGATTTTATTATTATCTAGTTATTATCCTAATTCAAATTAAGTAAATTGCAAAAATATTCACCAAATGCATTTTTATTAAAACTTTTCGAATTTTGTTTTATATTAATAAAACTTTTAGGTCAAAGTTTAATAAATAAACTTTTAATACGAAATTGAGTTCAATGTTTTGAAAAGTTTAAAAAAAATTAAGATTTTATTATTACCTAGTTCTTATCCCAATTCAAATTAAGTAAATTTCACAAATGTTCAGAAAATGCATTTTCATAAAACTTTCCGAATTTTGTTTTATATTAATAAAACTTTTAGGTCAAAGTTTAATAAATAAACTTTTAATACGAATTTGAATTCAATGTTTTAAAAAGTTTAAAAAAAATTAAGATTTTATTATTATCTAGTTCCTCAATTCAAATTAATTAAATTGCAAAAAATATTCACAAAATGCATTTTTCTTAAAACTTTTCGAATTTTGTTTTATATTTATAAAACTTTTAAGTCAAAGTTTAATAAATAAACTTTTAATAAGAATTTGAATTCAATGTTTTGAAAAGTTTAAACAAAATTAAGATTTTCTTATTACCTAGTTCTTATCCCAATTCAAATTAAGTAAATTTCACAAATATTCACAAAATGCATTTTTCTTAAAACTTTTCGAATTTTGTTTTATATTAATAAAACTTTTAGGTCAAAATTTAATAAATAAACTTTTAATACGAATTTGAATTCAATGTTTTGAAAAGTTTAAAAAAAACTAAGATTTTATTATTATCTAGTTCTTTCTCAATTCAAATTAAGTAAATTGCAAAAAATATTCACAAAATGCATTTTTCTTAAAACTTTTCGAATTTTGTTTTATATTTATAAAACTTTTAGGTCAAAGTTAAATAAATAAACTTTGATTAAGATATTGAATTAAATGTTTTGAAAAGTTTAGAAAAAATTAAGATTTTATTATTACCTAGTTCTTATCCCAATTCAAATTAAGTAAATTTCACAAATATTCAGAAAATGCATTTTCTTAAAACTTTTCGAATTTTGTTTTATATTAATAAAACTTTTGATCAAAGTTTAATAAATAAACTTTTAATACGAATTTGAATTCAATGTTTTGAAAAGTTTAAAAAAAATTAAGATTTTATTATTATCTAGTTCCTCAATTCAAATTAAGTAAATTGCAAAAAATATTCACAAAATGCATTTTTCTTAAAACTTTTCGAATTTTGTTTTATATTTATAAAACTTTTAGGTCAAAGTTAAATAAATAATTTTTTAATAAGATATTGAATTAAATATTTTGAAAAGCTTAAAAAAAATTTAGATTTTATTATTATCTAGTTCTTTATCTCAATTCAAATTAAGTAAATTGCAAAAATATTCACAAAATGCATTTTTCTTAAAACTTTTCGAATCTTGTTTTATATTTACAAAACTTTTAGGTCAAAGTTTAATAAATAAACTTTTAATAAGAATTTGAATTCAAAGTTTTGAAAAGTTTAAACAAAATTAAGATTTTATTATTATCTAGTTATTATCCTAATTCAAATTAAGTAAATTGCTAAAATATTCACAAAATGCATTTTTCTTAAAACTTTTCGAATTTTGTTTTATATTAATAAAACTTTTAGGTCAAAGTTTAATAAATAAACTTTTAATACGAAATTGAATTCAATGTTTTGAAAAGTTTAAAAAAAATTAAGATTTTATTATTACCTAGTTCTTATCCCAATTCAAATTAAGTAAATTTCACAAATGTTCAGAAAATGCATTTTCATAAAACTTTCCGAATTTTGTTTTATATTAGTAAAACTTTTAGGTCAAAGTTTAATAAATAAACTTTTAATACGAATTTGAATTCAATGTTTTAAAAAGTTTAAAAAAATTAAGATTTTATTATTATCTAGTTCCTCAATTCAAATTAAGTAAATTGCAAAAAATATTCACAAAATGCATTTTTCTTAAAACTTTTCGAATTTTGTTTTATATTTATAAAACTTTTAAGTCAAAGTTTAATAAATAAACTTTTAATAAGAATTTGAATTCAATGTTTTGAAAAGTTTAAACAAAATTAAGATTTTCTTATTACCTAGTTCTTATCCCAATTCAAATTAAGTAAATTTCACAAATATTCACAAAATGCATTTTTCTTAAAACTTTTCGAATTTTGTTTTATATTAATAAAACTTTTAGGTCAAAATTTAATAAATAAACTTTTAATACGAATTTGAATTCAATGTTTTAAAAAGTTTAAAAAAAACTAAGATTTTATTATTATCTAGTTCTTTCTCAATTCAAATTAAGTAAATTGCAAAAAATATTCACAAAATGCAATTTTTTTAAAACTTTTCGAATTTTTTTTTATATTTATAAAACTTTTAGGTCAAAGTTAAATAAATTAACTTTTAATAAGATATTGAATAAAATGTTTTGAAAAGTTTAAACAAAATTTAGATTTTATTATTATCTAGTTCTTTATCTCAATTCAAATTAAGTAAATTGCAAAAATATTCACAATATGCATTTTTCTTAAAACTTTTCGAATCTTGTTTTATATTTATAAAACTTTTAGGTCAACGTTTAATAAATAAACTTTTAATAAGAATTTGAATTCAAAGTTTTGAAAAGTTTAAACAAAATTAAGATTTTATTATTATCTAGTTATTATCCTAATTCAAATTAAGTAAATTGCAAAAATATTCACAAAATGCATTTTTCTTAAAAAAATAAGATTTTATTATTATCTAGTTCCTCAATTCAAATTAAGTAAATTGCAAAAAATATTCACAAAATGCATTTTTCTTAAAACTTTTCGAATTTTGTTTTATATTTATAAAACTTTTAGGTCAAAGTTAAATAAATAAACTTTTAATAAGATATTGAATTAAATGTTTTGAAAAGTTTAAAAAAAAATTAGATTTTATAATTATCAAGTTCTTTATCTCAATTCAAATTAAGTAAATTGCAAAAATATTCACAAAATGCATTTTTCTTAAAACTTTTCGAATCTAGTTTTATATTTAAAAAACTTTTAGGTCAAAGTTTAATAAATAAACTTTTAATAAGAATTTGAATTCAAAGTTATGAAAAGTTTAAAAAAAAATAAGATTTTATTATTATCTAGTTCTTATTCTAATTCAAATTAAATATATTGCAAAAATATTCACAAAATGCATTTTTCTTAAAACTTTTCCAATTTCGTTTTATATTTATAAAACTTTTAGGTCAAAGTTTAATAAATAAACTTTTAATAAGAATTTGAATTCAAAGTTTTGAAAAGTTTAAACAAAATTAAGATTTTATTATTATCTAGATCTTATTCTAATTCAAATTAAATAAATTGCAAAAATATTCACAAAATGCATTTTTCTTAAAACTTTTCGAATTTTGTTTTATATTTATAAAACTTTTAGGTCAAAGTTTAATAAATAAACTATTAAAAAGAATTTGAATTCAATGTTTTGAAAAGTTTAGAAAAAATTAAGATTTTATTATTATCTATTTCTTTATCCCAATTCAAATTAAGTAAGTTGCAAAATTATTCACCAAATACATTTTTCTTAAAACTTTTCGAATTTTGTTTTATATTTATAAAACTTTTAGGTCAAAGTTTAATAAATAAACTTTTAATACGAAATTGAATTCAATGTTTTGAAAAGTTTAAAAAAAATTAGTTCTTATCCCAATTCAAATTAAGTAAATTTCACAAATATTCAGAAAATGCATTTTCTTAAAACTTTTCGAATTTTGTTTTATATTAATAAAACTTTTAGGTCAAAGTTTAATAAATAAACTTTTAATACGAATTTGAATTCAATGTTTTGAAAAGTTTAAACAAAATTAAGATTTTATTATTATCTAGTTCCTCAATTCAAATTAAGTAAATTGCAAAAAATATTCACAAAATGCATTTTTCTTAAAACTTTTCGAATTTTGTTTTATATTTATAAAACTTTTAAGTCAAAGTTTAATAAATAAACTTTTAATAAGAATTTGAATTCAATGTTTTGAAAAGTTTAAACAAAATTAAGATTTTCTTATTACCTAGTTCTTATCCCAATTCAAATTAAGTAAATTTCACAAATATTCAGAAAATGCATTTTCATAAAACTTTTCGAATTTTGTTTTATATTAATGAAACTTTTAGGTCAAAGTTTAATAAATAAACTTTTAATACGAATTTGAATTCAATGTTTTAAAAAGTTTAAAAAAAATTAAGAATTTATTATTATCTAGTTCCTCAATTCAAATTAAGTAAATTGCAAAAAATATTCACAAAATGCATTTTTCTTAAAACTTTTCGAATTTTGTTTTATATTTATAAAACTTTTAAGTCAAAGTTTAATAAATAAACTTTTAATAAGAATTTGAATTCAATGTTTTGAAAAGTTTAAACAAAATTAAGATTTTCTTATTACCTAGTTCTTATCCCAATTCAAATTAAGTAAATTTCACAAATATTCACAAAATGCATTTTTCTTAAAACTTTTCGAATTTTGTTTTATATTAATAAAACTTTTAGATAAAAGTTTAATAAATAAACTTTTAATACGAATTTGAATTCAATGTTTTGAAAAGTTTAAAAAAAACTAAGATTTTATTATTATCTAGTTCTCTCTCAATTCAAATTAAGTAAATTGCAAAAAATATTCACAAAATGCAATTTTCTTAAAACTTTTCGATTTTTTTTTTATATTTATAAAACTTTTAGGTCAAAGTTAAATAAATAAACTTTTAATAAGATATTGAATTAAATGTTTTGAAAAGTTTTAAAAAATTCAAATTCAAATTTTAAATTCAATGTTTTGAAAAGTTTAGAAAAAATTAAGATTTTATTATTATCTATTTCTTTATCCCAATTCAAATTAAGTAAGTTGCAAAATTATTCACCAAATACATTTTTCTTAAAACTTTTCGAATTTTGTTTTATATTTATAAAACTTTTAGGTCAAAGTTTAATAAATAAACTTTTAATAAGAATTTGAATTCAAAGTTTTGAAAAGTTTAAACAAAATTAAGATTTTATTATTATCTAGTTATTATCCTAATTCAAATTAAGTAAATTGCAAAAATATTCACAAAATGCATTTTTCTTAAAAAAATAAGATTTTATTATTATCTAGTTCCTCAATTCAAATTAAGTAAATTGCAAAAAATATTCACAAAATGTATTTTTCTTAAAACTTTTCGAATTTTGTTTTATATTTATAAAACTTTTAGGTCAAAGTTAAATAAATAAACTTTTAATAAGATATTGAATTAAATGTTTTGAAAAGTTTAAAAAAAATTTAGATTTTATTATTATCTAGTTCTTTATCTCAATTCAAATTAAGTAAATTGCAAAAATATTCACAAAATGCATTTTACTTAAAACTTTTCGAATCTTGTTTTATATTTATAAAACTTTTAGGTCAAAGTTTAATAAATAAACTTTTAATAAGAATTTGAATTCAAAGTTTTGAAAAGTTTAAACAAAATTAAGATTTTATTATTATCTAGTTATTATCCTAATTCAAATTAAGTAAATTGCAAAAATATTCACAAAATGCATTTTTCTTAAAAAAATAAGATTTTATTATTATCTAGTTCCTCAATTCAAATTAAGTAAATTGCAAAAAATATTCACAAAATGCATTTTTCTTAAAACTTTTCGAATTTTGTTTTATATTTATAAAACTTTAAGGTCAAAGTTAAATAAATAAACTTTTAATAAGATATTGAATTAAATGTTTTGAAAAGTTTAAAAAAAATTAGATTTTATTATTATCTAGTTCTTTATCTCAATTCAAATTAAGTAAATTGCAAAAATATTCACAAAATGCATTTTTCTTAAAACTTTTCGAATTTTTGTTTTATATATATAAAACTTTTAGGTCAAAGTTAAATAAATAAACTTTTAATAAGATATTGAATTAAATGTTTTGAAAAGTTTTAAAAAATTCAAATTCAAATTTTAAATTCAATGTTTTGAAAAGTTTAGAAAAAATTAAGATTTTATTATTATCTATTTCTTTATCCCAATTCAAATTAAGTAAGTTGCAAAATTATTCACCAAATACATTTTTCTTAAAACTTTTCGAATTTTGTTTTATATTTATAAAACTTTTAGGTCAAAGTTTAATAAATAAACTTTTAATAAGAATTTGAATTCAAAGTTTTGAAAAGTTTAAACAAAATTAAGATTTTATTATTATCTAGTTATTATCCTAATTCAAATTAAGTAAATTGCAAAAATATTCACAAAATGCATTTTTCTTAAAAAAATAAGATTTTATTATTATCTAGTTCCTCAATTCAAATTAAGTAAATTGCAAAAAATATTCACAAAATGCATTTTTCTTAAAACTTTTCGAATTTTGTTTTATATTTATAAAACTTTTAGGTCAAAGTTAAATAAATAAACTTTTAATAAGATATTGAATTAAATGTTTTGAAAAGTTTAAAAAAAAATTAGATTTTATAATTATCAAGTTCTTTATCTCAATTCAAATTAAGTAAATTGCAAAAATATTCACAAAATGCATTTTTCTTAAAACTTTTCGAATCTAGTTTTATATTTAAAAAACTTTTAGGTCAAAGTTTAATAAATAAACTTTTAATAAGAATTTGAATTCAAAGTTATGAAAAGTTTAAAAAAAATTAAGATTTTATTATTATCTAGTTCTTATTCTAATTCAAATTAAATATATTGCAAAAATATTCACAAAATGCATTTTTCTTAAAACTTTTCCAATTTCGTTTTATATTTATAAAACTTTTAGGTCAAAGTTTAATAAATAAACTTTTAATAAGAATTTGAATTCAAAGTTTTGAAAAGTTTAAACAAAATTAAGATTTTATTATTATCTAGATCTTATTCTAATTCAAATTAAATAAATTGCAAAAATATTCACAAAATGCATTTTTCTTAAAACTTTTCGAATTTTGTTTTATATTTATAAAACTTTTAGGTCAAAGTTTAATAAATAAACTATTAAAAAGAATTTGAATTCAATGTTTTGAAAAGTTTAGAAAAAATTAAGATTTTATTATTATCTATTTCTTTATCCCAATTCAAATTAAGTAAGTTGCAAAATTATTCACCAAATACATTTTTCTTAAAACTTTTCGAATTTTGTTTTATATTTATAAAACTTTTAGGTCAAAGTTTAATAAATAAACTTTTAATACGAAATTGAATTCAATGTTTTGAAAAGTTTAAAAAAAATTAGTTCTTATCCCAATTCAAATTAAGTAAATTTCACAAATATTCAGAAAATGCATTTTCTTAAAACTTTTCGAATTTTGTTTTATATTAATAAAACTTTTAGGTCAAAGTTTAATAAATAAACTTTTAATACGAATTTGAATTCAATGTTTTGAAAAGTTTAAACAAAATTAAGATTTTATTATTATCTAGTTCCTCAATTCAAATTAAGTAAATTGCATAAAATATTCACAAAATGCAATTTTCTTAAAACTTTTCGAATTTTTTTTTATATTTATAAAAATTTTAGGTCAAAGTTAAATAAATAAACTTTTAATAAGAATTTGAATTCAAAGTTTTGAAAAGTTTAAACAAAATTAAGATTTTATTATTATCTAGTTCTTATTCTAATTCAAATTAAATATATTGCAAAAATATTCACAAAAAGCATTTTTCTTAAAACTTTTCGAATTTCGTTTTATATTTATAAAACTTTTAGGTCAAAGTTTAATAAATAAACTTTTAATAAGAATTTGAATTCAAAGTTTTGAAAAGTTTAAACAAAATTAAGATTTTATTATTATCTATTTCTTATTCTAATTCAAATTAAATAAATTGCAAAAATATTCACAAAATGCATTTTTCTTAAAACTTTTCGAATTTTGTTTTATATTTATAAAACTTTTAGGTCAAAGTTTAATAAATAAACTTTTAATAAGAATTTGAATTCCATGTTTTGAAAAGTTTAGAAAAAATTAAGATTTTTTTATTATCTATTTCTTTATCCCAATTCAAATTAAGTAAGTTGCAAAATTATTCACCAAATACATTTTTCTTAAAACTTTTCGAATTTTGTTTTATATTTATAAAACTTTTAGGTCAAAGTTTAATAAATAAACTTTTAATACGAAATTGAATTCCATGTTTTGAAAAGTTTAGAAAAAATTAAGATTTTTTTATTATCTATTTCTTTATCCCAATTCAAATTAAGTAAGTTGCAAAATTATTCACCAAATACATTTTTCTTAAAACTTTTCGAATTTTGTTTTATATTTATAAAACTTTTAGGTCAAAGTTTAATAAATAAACTTTTAATAAAAATTTGAATTCAATGTTTTGAAAAGTTTAAACAAAATTAAGATTTTCTTATTACCTAGTTCTTATCCCAATTCAAATTAAGTAAATTTCACAAATATTCAGAAAATGCATTTTCATAAAACTTTTCGAATTTTGTTTTATATTAATGAAACTTTTAGGTCAAAGTTTAATAAATAAACTTTTAATACGAATTTGAATTCAATGTTTTAAAAAGTTTAAAAAAAATTAAGAATTTATTATTATCTAGTTCCTCAATTCAAATTAAGTAAATTGCAAAAAATATTCACAAAATGCATTTTTCTTAAAACTTTTCGAATTTTGTTTTATATTTATAAAACTTTTAAGTCAAAGTTTAATAAATAAACTTTTAATAAGAATTTGAATTCAATGTTTTGAAAAGTTTAAACAAAATTAAGATTTTCTTATTACCTAGTTCTTATCCCAATTCAAATTAAGTAAATTTCACAAATATTCACAAAATGCATTTTTCTTAAAACTTTTCGAATTTTGTTTTATATTAATAAAACTTTTAGATAAAAGTTTAATAAATAAACTTTTAATACGAATTTGAATTCAATGTTTTGAAAAGTTTAAAAAAAACTAAGATTTTATTATTATCTAGTTCTTTCTCAATTCAAATTAAGTAAATTGCAAAAAATATTCACAAAATGCAATTTTCTTAAAACTTTTCGATTTTTTTTTTATATTTATAAAACTTTTAGGTCAAAGTTAAATAAATAAACTTTTAATAAGATATTGAATTAAATGTTTTGAAAAGTTTTAAAAAATTCAAATTCAAATTTTAAATTCAATGTTTTGAAAAGTTTAGAAAAAATTAAGATTTTATTATTATCTATTTCTTTATCCCAATTCAAATTAAGTAAGTTGCAAAATTATTCACCAAATACATTTTTCTTAAAACTTTTCGAATTTTGTTTTATATTTATAAAACTTTTAGGTCAAAGTTTAATAAATAAACTTTTAATAAGAATTTGAATTCAAAGTTTTGAAAAGTTTAAACAAAATTAAGATTTTATTATTATCTAGTTATTATCCTAATTCAAATTAAGTAAATTGCAAAAATATTCACAAAATTCATTTTTCTTAAAAAAATAAGATTTTATTATTATCTAGTTCCTCAATTCAAATTAAGTAAATTGCAAAAAATATTCACAAAATGTATTTTTCTTAAAACTTTTCGAATTTTGTTTTATATTTATAAAACTTTTAGGTCAAAGTTAAATAAATAAACTTTTAATAAGATATTGAATTAAATGTTTTGAAAAGTTTAAAAAAAATTTAGATTTTATTATTATCTAGTTCTTTATCTCAATTCAAATTAGGTAAATTGCAAAAATATTCACAAAATGCATTTTACTTAAAACTTTTCGAATCTTGTTTTATATTTATAAAACTTTTAGGTCAAAGTTTAATAAATAAACTTTTAATAAGAATTTGAATTCAAAGTTTTGAAAAGTTTAAACAAAATTAAGATTTTATTATTATCTAGTTATTATCCTAATTCAAATTAAGTAAATTGCAAAAATATTCACAAAATGCATTTTTCTTACAAAAATAAGATTTTATTATTATCTAGTTCCTCAATTCAAATTAAGTAAATTGCAAAAAATATTCACAAAATGCATTTTTCTTAAAACTTTTCGAATTTTGTTTTATATTTATAAAACTTTAAGGTCAAAGTTAAATAAATAAACTTTTAATAAGATATTGAATTAAATGTTTTGAAAAGTTTAAAAAAAATTAGATTTTATTATTATCTAGTTCTTTATCTCAATTCAAATTAAGTAAATTGCAAAAATATTCACAAAATGCATTTTTCTTAAAACTTTTCGAATTTTTGTTTTATATATATAAAACTTTTAGGTCAAAGTTAAATAAATAAACTTTTAATAAGAATTTGAATTCAAAGTTTTGAAAAGTTTAAACAAAATTAAGATTTTATTATTATCTAGTTCTTATTCTAATTCAAATTAAATATATTGCAAAAATATTCACAAAATGCATTTTTCTTAAAACTTTTCGAATTTCGTTTTATATTTATAAAACTTTTAGGTCAAAGTTTAATAAATAAACTTTTAATAAGAATTTGAATTCAAAGTTTTGAAAAGTTTAAACAAAATTAAGATTTTATTGTTATCTATTTCTTATTCTAATTCAAATTAAATAAATTGCAAAAATATTCACAAAATACATTTTTCTTAAAACTTTTCGAATTTTGTTTTATATTTATAAAACTTTTAGGTCAAAGTTTAATAAATAAACTTTTAATAAGAATTTGAATTCAATGTTTTGAAAAGTTTAGAAAAAATTAAGATTTTATTATTATCTATTTCTTTATCCCAATTCAAATTAAGTAAGTTGCAAAATTATTCACCAAATACATTTTTCTTAAAACTTTTCGAATTTTGTTTTATATTTATAAAACTTTTAGGTCAAAGTTTAATAAATAAACTTTTAATACGAAATTGAATTCAATGTTTTGAAAAGTTTAAAAAAAATTAAGATTTTATTATTATGTAGTTCCTCAATTCAAATTAAGTAAATTGCAAAAAATATTCACAAAATGCATTTTTCTTAAAACTTTTCGAATTTTGTTTTATATTTATAAAACTTTTAAGTCAAAGTTTAATAAATAAACTTTTAATAAGAATTTGAATTCAATGTTTTGAAAAGTTTAAACAAAATTAAGATTTTCTTATTACCTAGTTCTTATCCCAATTCAAATTAAGTAAATTTCACAAATATTCAGAAAATGCATTTTCATAAAACTTTTCGAATTTTGTTTTATATTAATGAAACTTTTAGGTCAAAGTTTAATAAATAAACTTTTAATACGAATTTGAATTCAATGTTTTAAAAAGTTTAAAAAAAATTAAGAATTTATTATTATCTAGTTCCTCAATTCAAATTAAGTAAATTGCAAAAAATATTCACAAAATGCATTTTTCTTAAAACTTTTCGAATTTTGTTTTATATTTATAAAACTTTTAAGTCAAAGTTTAATAAATAAACTTTTAATAAGAATTTGAATTCAATGTTTTGAAAAGTTTAAACAAAATTAAGATTTTCTTATTACCTAGTTCTTATTCCAATTCAAATTAAGTAAAATTCACAAATATTCACAAAATGCATTTTTCTTAAAACTTTTCGAATTTTGTTTTATATTAATAAAACTTTTAGATCAAAGTTTAATAAATAAACTTTTAATACGAATTTGAATTCAATGTTTTGAAAAGTTTAAAAAAAACTAAGATTTTATTATTATCTAGTTCTTTCTCAATTCAAATTAAGTAAATTGCAAAAAATATTCACAAAATGCAATTTTCTTAAAACTTTTCGATTTTTTTTTTATATTTATAAAACTTTTAGGTCAAAGTTAAATAAATAAACTTTTAATAAGATATTGAATTAAATGTTTTGAAAAGTTTTAAAAAATTCAAATTCAAATTTTAAATTCAATGTTTTGAAAAGTTTAGAAAAAATTAAGATTTTATTATTATCTATTTCTTTATCCCAATTCAAATTAAGTAAGTTGCAAAATTATTCACCAAATACATTTTTCTTAAAACTTTTCGAATTTTGTTTTATATTTATAAAACTTTTAGGTCAACGTTTAATAAATAAACTTTTAATAAGAATTTGAATTCAAAGTTTTGAAAAGTTTAAACAAAATTAAGATTTTATTATTATCTAGTTATTATCCTAATTCAAATTAAGTAAATTTCAAAAATATTCACAAAATGCATTTTTCTTAAAAAAATAAGATTTTATTATTATCTAGTTCCTCAATTCAAATTAAGTAAATTGCAAAAAATATTCACAAAATGCATTTTTCTTAAAACTTTTCGAATTTTGTTTTATATTTATAAAACTTTTAGGTCAAAGTTAAATAAATAAACTTTTAATAAGATATTGAATTAAATGTTTTGAAAAGTTTAAAAAAAATTTAGATTTTATTATTATCTAGTTCTTTATCTCAATTCAAATTAAGTAAATTGCAAAAATATTCACAAAATGCATTTTTCTTAAAACTTTTCGAATTTTGTTTTATAAATATAAAACTTTTAGGTCAAAGTTAAATAAATAAACTTTTAATAAGAATTTGAATTCAAAGTTTTGAAAAGTTTAAACAAAATTAAGATTTTATTATTATCTAGTTCTTATTCTGATTCAAATTAAATATATTGCAAAAATATTCACAAAATGCATTTTTCTTAAAACTTTTCGAATTTCGGTTTATATTTATAAAACTTTTAGGTCAAAGTTTAATAAATAAACTTTTAATAAGAATTTGAATTCAAAGTTTTGAAAAGTTTAAACAAAATTAAGATTTTATTATTATCTATTTCTTATTCTAATTCAAATTAAATAAATTGCAAAAATATTCACAAAATGCATTTTTCTTAAAACTTTTCGAATTTTGTTTTATATTTATAAAACTTGTAGGTCAAAGTTTAATAAATAAACTTTTAATAAGAATTTGAATTCAATGTTTTGAAAAGTTTATAAAAAATTAAGATTTTATTATTATCTATTTCTTTATCCCAATTCAAATTAAGTAAGTTGCAAAATTATTCACCAAATACATTTTTCTTAAAACTTTTCGAATTTTGTTTTATATTTATAAAACTTCTAGTTCTTATCCCAATTCAAATTAAGTAAATTTCACAAATATTCACAAAATGCATTTTTCTTAAAACTTTTCGAATTTTGTTTTATATTAATAAAACTTTTAGATCAAAGTTTAATAAATAAACTTTTAATACGAATTTGAATTCAATGTTTTGAAAAGTTTAAAAAAAACTAAGATTTTATTATTATCTAGTTCTTTCTCAATTCAAATTAAGTAAATTGCAAAAAATATTCACAAAATTCAATTTTCTTAAAACTTTTCGATTTTTTTTTATATTTATAAAACTTTTAGGTCAAAGTTAAATAAATAAACTTTTAATAAGATATTGAATTAAATGTTTTGAAAAGTTTTAAAAAATTCAAATTCAAATTTTAAATTCAATGTTTTGAAAAGTTTAGAAAAAATTAAGATTTTATTATTATCTATTTCTTTATCCCAATTCAAATTAAGTAAGTTGCAAAATTATTCACCAAATACATTTTTCTTAAAACTTTTCGAATTTTGTTTTATATTTATAAAACTTTTAGGTCAACGTTTAATAAATAAACTTTTAATAAGAATTTGAATTCAAAGTTTTGAAAAGTTTAAACAAAATTAAGATTTTATTATTATCTAGTTATTATCCTAATTCAAATTAAGTAAATTGCAAAAATATTCACAAAATGCATTTTTCTTAAGAAAATAAGATTTTATTATTATCTAGTTCCTCAATTCAAATTAAGTAAATTGTAAAAAATATTCACAAAATGCATTTTTCTTAAAACTTTTCGAATTTTGTTTTATATTTATAAAACTTTTAGGTCAAAGTTAAATAAATAAACTTTTAATAAGATATTGAATTAAATGTTTTGAAAAGTTTAAAAAAAATTTAGATTTTATTATTATCTAGTTCTTTATCTCAATTCAAATTAAGTAAATTGCAAAAATATTCACAAAATGCATTTTTCTTAAAACTTTTCGAATCTTGTTTTATATTTATAAAACTTTTAGGTCAAAGTTTAATAAATAAACTTTTAATAAGAATTTGAATTCAAAGTTTTGAAAAGTTTAAACAAAATTAAGATTTTATTATTATCTAGTTATTATCCTAATTCAAATTAAGTAAATTGCAAAAATATTCACAAAATGCATTTTTCTTAAAAAAATAAGATTTTATTATTATCTAGTTCCTCAATTCAAATTAAGTAAATTGCTAAAAATATTCACAAAATGCATTTTTCTTAAAACTTTTCGAATTTTGTTTTATATTTATAAAACTTTTAGGTCAAAGTTAAATAAATAAACTTTTAATAAGATATTGAATTAAATGTTTTTAAAAGTTTAAAAAAAATTTAGATTTTATTATTATCTAGTTCTTTATCTCAATTCAAATTAAGTAAATTGCAAAAATATTCACAAAATGCATTTTTCTTAAAACTTTTCGAATTTTGTTTTATATATATAAAACTTTTAGGTCAAAGTTAAATAAATAAACTTTTAATAAGAATTTGTATTCAAAGTTTTGAAAAGTTTAAACAAAATTAAGATTTTATTATTATCTAGTTCTTATTCTAATTCAAATTAAATATATTGCAAAAATATTCACAAAATGCATTTTTCTTAAAACTTTTCGAATTTCGTTTTATATTTATAAAATTTTTAGGTCAAAGTTTAATAAATAAACTTTTAATAAGAATTTGAATTCAAAGTTTTGAAAAGTTTAAACAAAATTAAGATTTTATTATTATCTATTTCTTATTCTAATTCAAATTAAATAAATTGCAAAAATATTCACAAAATGCATTTTTCTTAAAACTTTTCGAATTTTGTTTTATATTTATAAAACTTTTAGGTCAAAATTTTATAAATAAACTTTAAATACGAATTTGAATTCAATGTTTTGAAAAGTTTAGAAAAATTTAAGATTTTATTATTATCTATTTCTTTATCCCAATTCAAATTAAGTAAGTTGCAAAATTATTCACCAAATACATTTTTCTTAAAACTTTTCGAATTTTGTTTTATATTTATAAAACTTTTAGGTCAAAGTTAAATAAATAAACTTTTAATAAGATATTTAATTAAATGTTTTGAAAAGTTTAAAAAAAATTTAGATTTTTTTATTATCTAGTTCTTTATCTCAATTCAAATTAAGTAAATTGCAAAAATATTCACAAAATGCATTTATCTTAAAACTTTTCGAATCTTGTTTTATATTTATAAAACTTTTAAGTCAAAGTTTAATATATAAACTTTTAATAAGAATTTGAATTCAATGTTTTGAAAAGTTTAAACAAAATTAAGATTTTCTTATTACCTAGTTCTTATCCTAATTCAAATTAAGTAAATTTCACAAATATTCAGAAAATGCATTTTCATAAAACTTTTCGAATTTTGTTTTATATTAATCAAACTTTTAGGTCAAAGTTTAATAAATAAACTTTTAATACGAATTTTAATTCAATGTTTTGAAAAGTTTAAAAAAAACTAAGATTTTATTATTATCTAGTTCTTTCTCAATTCAAATTAAGTAAATTGCAAGAAATATTCACAAAATGCAATTTTCTTAAAACTTTTTCGAATTTTTTTTTATATTTATAAAACTTTTAGGTCAAAGTTAAATAAATAAACTTTTAATAAGATATTGAATTAAATGTTTTGAAAAGTTTTAAAAAATTCAAATTCAAATTTTGAATTCAATGTTTTGAAAAGTTTAGAAAAAATTAAGATTTTATTATTATCTATTTCTTTATCTCAATTCAAATTAAGTAAACTGCAAAAATATTCACAAAATGCATTTTTCTTAAAACTTTTCGAATCTTGTTTTATATTTAAAAAAACTTTTAGGTCAAAGTTTAATAATTAAACTTTTAATAAGAATTTGAATTCAAAGTTTTGAAAAGTTTAAACAAAATTAAGATTTTATTATTATCAAGTTCTTATTCTAATTCAAATTAAATATATTGCAAAAATATTCACAAAATGCATTTTTCTTAAAACTTTTCGAATTTCGTTTTATATTTATAAAACTTTTAGGTCAAAGTTAAATAAATAAACTTTTAATAAGAATTTGAATTCAAAGTTTTGAAAAGTTTAAACAAAATTAAGATTTTATTATTATCTAGTTCTTATTCTATTTCAAATTAAATATATTGCAAAAATATTCACAAAATGCATTTTTCTTAAAACTTTTCGAATTTCGTTTTATATTTATAAAACTTTTAGGTCAAAGTTTAATAAATAAACTATTAAAAAGAATTTGAATTCAATGTTTTGAAAAGTTTAGAAAAAAATAAGATTTTATTATTATCTATTTCTTTATCCCAATTCAAATTAAGTAAGTTGCAAAATTATTCACCAAATACATTTTTCTTAAAACTTTTCGAATTTTGTTTTATATTTATAAAACTTTTAGGTCAAAGTTAATTAAATAAACTTTTAATAAGATATTGAATTAAATGTTTTAAAAAGTTAAAAAAAAATTTAGATTTTATTATTATCTAGTTCTTTATCTCAATTCAAATTAAGTAAATTGCAAAAATATTCACAAAATGCATTTTTCTTAAATCTTTTCGAATCTTTTTTTATATTTATAAAACTTTTAGGTCAAAGTTAAATAAATAAACTTTTAATAAGATATTGAATTAAATGTTTTGAAAAGTTTAAAAAAAAATTAGATTTTATTATTATCTAGTTCTTTATCTCAATTCAAATTAAGTAAATTGCAAAAATATTCACAAAATGCATTTTTCTTAAAACTTTTCGAATCTTGTTTTATATTTATAAGTAAAACTTTTAGGTCAAAGTTTAATAAATAAACTTTTAATAAGAATTTGAATTCAATGTTTTGAAAAATTTAGAAAAAATTAAGATTTTATTATTATCTATTTCTTTATCTCAATTCAAATTAAGTAAATTGCAAAAATATTCACAAAATGCATTTTTCTTAAAACTTTTCGAATCTTGTTTTATATTTAAAAAAACTTTTAGGTCAAAGTTTAATAAATAAACTTTTAATAAGAATTTGAATTCAAAGTTTTGAAAAGTTTAAACAAAATTAAGATTTTATTATTATCTAGTTATTCTCCTAATTCAAATTAAGTAAATTGCAAAAATATTCACAAAATGCATTTTGCTTAAAAAAATAAGATTTTATTATTATCTAGTTTCTCAATTCAAATTAAATAAATTGCAAAAAATATTCACAAAATGCATTTTTCTTAAAACTTTTCGAATTTTGTTTTATATTTATAAAACTTTTAGGTCAAAGTTAAATAAATAAACTTTGATTAAGATATTGAATTAAATGTTTTGAAAAGTTTAAAAAAAAGTAAGATTTTATTATTATCTAGTTCGTTATCTCAATTCAAATTAAGTAAATTGCAAAAATATTCACAAAATGCATTTTTCTTAAAACTTTTCGAATCTTTTTTTATATTTATAAAACTTTTAGGTCAAAGTTAAATAAATAAACTTTTAATAAGATATTGAATTAAAAGTTTTGAAAAGTTTAAAAAAAAATTAGATTTTATTATTATCTAGTTCTTTATCTCAATTCAAATTAAGTAAATTGCAAAAATATTCACAAAATGCATTTTTCTTAAAACTTTTCGAATCTTGTTTTATATTTATAAGTAAAACTTTTAGGTCAAAGTTTAATAAATAAACTTTTAATAAGAATTTGAATTCAAAGTTTTGAAAAGTTTAAACAAAATTAAGATTTTATTATTATCTAGTTCTTTATCTCAATTCAAATTAAGTAAATTGCAAAAATATTCACAAAATGCATTTTTCTTAAAACTTTTCGAATCTTGTTTTATATTTATAAGTAAAACTTTTAGGTCAAAGTTTAATAAATAAACTTTTAATAAGAATTTGAATTCAAAGTTTTGAAAAGTTTAAACAAAATTAAGATTTTATTATTATCTAGTTATTATCCTAATTCAAATTACGTAAATTGCAAAAATATTCACAAAATGCATTTTTCTTAAAAAAATAAGATTTTATTATTATCTAGTTCCTCAATTCAAATTAAGTAAATCGCAAAAAATATTCACAAAATGCATTTTTCTTAAAACTTTTCGAATTTTGTTTTATATTTATAAAACTTTTAGGTCAAAGTTTAATAAATAAACTTTTAATACGAATTTTAATTCAATGTTTTGAAAAGTTTAAAAAAAACTAAGATTTTATTATTATCTAGTTCTTTCTCAATTCAAATTAAGTAAATTGCAAAAATATTCAGAAAATGCATTTTTCTTAAAACTTTTCGAATCTTGTTTTATATTTATAAAACTTTTAGGTCAAAGTTTAATAAATAAACTTTTAATACGAATTTTAATTCAATGTTTTGAAAAGTTTAAAAAAAACTAAGATTTTATTATTATCTAGTTCTTTCTCAATTCAAATTAAGTAAATTGCAAGAAATATTCACAAAATGCAATTTTCTTAAAACTTTTTCGAATTTTTTTTTATATTTATAAAACTTTTAGGTCAAGGTTAAATAAATAAACTTTTAATAAGATATTGAATTAAATGTTTTGAAAAGTTTTAAAAAATTCAAATTCAAATTTTGAATTCAATGTTTTGAAAAGTTTAGAAAAAATTAAGATTTTATTATTATCTATTTCTTTATCTCAATTCAAATTAAGTAAATTGGAAAAATATTCACAAAATGCATTTTTCTTAAAACTTTTCGAATCTTGTTTTATATTTAAAAAAACTTTTAGGTCAAAGTTTAATAAATAAACTTTTAATAAGAATTTGAATTCAAAGTTTTGAAAAGTTTAAACAAAATTAAGATTTTATTATTATCTAGTTATTCTACTAATTCAAATTAAGTAAATTGCAAAAATATTCACAAAATGCATTTTGCTTAAAAAAATAAGATTTTATTATTATCTAGTTTCTCAATTCAAATTAAATAAATTGCAAAAAATATTCACAAAATGCATTTTTCTTAAAACTTTTCGAATTTTGTTTTATATTTATAAAACTTTTAGGTCAAAGTTAAATAAATAAACTTTGATTAAGATATTGAATTAAATGTTTTGAAAAGTTTAAAAAAAAGTAAGATTTTATTATTATCTAGTTCGTTATCTCAATTCAAATTAAGTAAATTGCAAAAATATTCACAAAATGCATTTTTCTTAAAACTTTTCGAATTTTGTTTTATATATATAAAACTTTTAGGTCAAAGTTAAATAAATAAACTTTTAATAAGAATTTGAATTCAAAGTTTTGAAAAGTTTAAACAAAATTAAGATTTTATTATTATCTAGTTCTTATTCTAATTCAAATTAAATATATTGCAAAAATATTCACAAAATGCATTTTTCTTAAAACTTTTCGAATTTCGTTTTATATTTATAAAACTTTTAGGTCAAAGTTAAATAAATAAACTTTTAATAAGAATTTGAATTCAAAGTTTTGAAAAGTTTAAACAAAATTAAGATTTTATTATTATCTAGTTCTTATTCTATTTCAAATTAAATATATTGCAAAAATATTCAAAAAATGCATTTTTCTTAAAACTTTTCGAATTTCGTTTTATATTTATAAAACTTTTAGGTCAAAGTTTAATAAATAAACTATTAAAAAGAATTTGAATTCAATCTTTTGAAAAGTTTAGAAAAAATTAAGATTTTATTATTATCTATTTCTTTATCTCAATTCAAATTAAGTAAGTTGCAAAATTATTCACCAAATACATTTTTCTTAAAACTTTTCGAATCTTGTTTTATATTTAAAAAAACTTTTAGGTCAAAGTTTAATAAATAAACTTTTAATAAGAATTTGAATTCAAAGTTTTGAAAAGTTTAAACAAAATTAAGATTTTATTATTATCTAGTTATTCTCCTAATTCAAATTAAGTAAATTGCAAAAATATTCACAAAATGCATTTTGCTTAAAAAAATAAGATTTTATTATTATCTAGTTTCTCAATTCAAATTAAATAAATTGCAAAAAATATTCACAAAATGCATTTTTCTTAAAACTTTTCGAATTTTGTTTTATATTTATAAAACTTTTAGGTCAAAGTTAAATAAATAAACTTTGATTAAGATATTGAATTAAATGTTTTGAAAAGTTTAAAAAAAAGTAAGATTTTATTATTATCTAGTTCGTTATCTCAATTTAAATTAAGTAAATTGCAAAAATATTCACAAAATGCATTTTTCTTAAAACTTTTCGAATCTTTTTTTATATTTATAAAACTTTTAGGTCAAAGTTAAATAAATAAACTTTTAATAAGATATTGAATTAAAAGTTTTGAAAAGTTTAAAAAAAAATTAGATTTTATTATTATCTAGTTCTTTATCTCAATTCAAATTAAGTAAATTGCAAAAATATTCACAAAATGCATTTTTCTTAAAACTTTTCGAATCTTGTTTTATATTTATAAGTAAAACTTTTAGGTCAAAGTTTAATAAATAAACTTTTAATAAGAATTTGAATTCAAAGTTTTGAAAAGTTTAAACAAAATTAAGATTTTATTATTATCTAGTTCTTTATCTCAATTCAAATTAAGTAAATTGCAAAAATATTCACAAAATGCATTTTTCTTAAGACTTTTCGAATCTTGTTTTATATTTATAAGTAAAACTTTTAGGTCAAAGTTTAATAAATAAACTTTTAATAAGAATTTGAATTCAAAGTTTTGAAAAGTTTAAACAAAATTAAGATTTTATTATTATCTAGTTATTATCCTAATTCAAATTACGTAAATTGCAAAAATATTCACAAAATGCATTTTTCTTAAAAAAATAAGATTTTATTATTATCTAGTTCCTCAATTCAAATTAAGTAAATCGCAAAAAATATTCACAAAATGCATTTTTCTTAAAACTTTTCGAATTTTGTTTATTATTTATAAAACTTTTAGGTCAAAGTTTAATAAATAAACTTTTAATACGAATTTTAATTCAATGTTTTGAAAAGTTTAAAAAAAACTAAGATTTTATTATTATCTAGTTCTTTCTCAATTCAAATTAAGTAAATTGCAAGAAATATTCACAAAATGCAATTTTCTTAAAACTTTTTCGAATTTTTTTTTATATTTATAAAACTTTTAGGTCAAGGTTAAATAAATAAACTTTTAATAAGATATTGAATTAAATGTTTTGAAAAGTTTTAAAAAATTCAAATTCAAATTTTGAATTCAATGTTTTGAAAAGTTTAGAAAAAATTAAGATTTTATTATTATCTATTTCTTTATCTCAATTCAAATTAAGTAAATTGCAAAAATATTCACAAAATGCATTTTTCTTAAAACTTTTCGAATCTTGTTTTATATTTAAAAAAACTTTTAGGTCAAAGTTTAATAAATAAACTTTTAATAAGAATTTGAATTCAAAGTTTTGAAAAGTTTAAACAAAATTAAGATTTTATTATTATCTAGTTATTCTCCTAATTCAAATTAAGTAAATTGCAAAAATATTCACAAAATGCATTTTGCTTAAAAAAATAAGATTTTATTATTATCTAGTTTCTCAATTCAAATTAAATAAATTGCAAAAGATATTCACAAAATGCATTTTTCTTAAAACTTTTCGAATTTTGTTTTATATTTATAAAACTTTTAGGTCAAAGTTAAATAAATAAACTTTGATTAAGATATTGAATTAAATGTTTTGAAAAGTTTAAAAAAAAGTAAGATTTTATTATTATCTAGTTCGTTATCTCAATTCAAATTAAGTAAATTGCAAAAATATTCACAAAATGCATTTTTCTTAAAACTTTTCGAATTTTGTTTTATATATATAAAACTTTTAGGTCAAAGTTAAATAAATAAACTTTTAATAAGAATTTGAATTCAAAGTTTTGAAAAGTTTAAACAAAATTAAGATTTTATTATTATCTAGTTCTTATTCTAATTCAAATTAAATATATTGCAAAAATATTCACAAAATGCATTTTTCTTAAAACTTTTCGAATTTCGTTTTATATTTATAAAACTTTTAGGTCAAAGTTAAATAAATAAACTTTTAATAAGAATTTGAATTCAAAGTTTTGAAAAGTTTAAACAAAATTAAGATTTTATTATTATCTAGTTCTTATTCTATTTCAAATTAAATATATTGCAAAAATATTCAAAAAATGCATTTTTCTTAAAACTTTTCGAATTTCGTTTTATATTTATAAAACTTTTAGGTCAAAGTTTAATAAATAAACTATTAAAAAGAATTTGAATTCAATGTTTTGAAAAGTTTAGAAAAAATTAAGATTTTATTATTATCTATTTCTTTATCCCAATTCAAATTAAGTAAGTTGCAAAATTATTCACCAAATACATTTTTCTTAAAACTTTTCGAATTTTGTTTTATATTTAGAAAACTTTTAGGTCAAAGTTTAATAAATAAACTTTTAATACGAAATTGAATTCAATGTTTTGAAAAGTATAAAAAAAATTAAGATTTTATTATTACCTAGTTCTTATCCCAATTCAAATTAAGTAAATTTCACAAATATTCAGAAAATGCATTTTCTTAAAACTTTTCGAATTTTGTTTTATATTAATAAAACTTTTAGGTCAAAGTTTAATAAATAAACTTTTAATACGAATTTGAATTCAATGTTTTGAAAAGTTTAAAAAAAATTAAGATTTTATTATTATCTAGTTCCTCAATTCAAATTAAGTAAATTGCAAAAAATATTCACAAAATGCAATTTTCTTAAAACTTTTCGAATTTTTTTTTATATTTATAAAACTTTTAGGTCAAAGTTAAATAAATAAACTTTTAATAAGATATTGAATTAAATGTTTTGAAAAGTTTTAAAAATTCAAATTCAAATTTTGAATTCAATGTTTTAAAAAGTTTAGAAAAAAATAAGATTTTATTATTATCTATTTCTTTATCCCAATTCAAATTAAGTAAGTTGCAAAATTATTCACCAAATAAATTTTTTATAAAATTTTTTGAATTTTGTTTTATATTTATAAAACTTTTAGGTCAAAGTTTAATAAATAAACTTTTAATACGAAATTGAAATCAATGTTTTGAAAAGTTTAAAAAAAATTAAGATTTTATTATTACCTAGTTCTTATCCCAATTCAAATTAAGTAAATTTCACAAATATTCAGAAAATGCATTTTCTTAAAACTTTTCGAATTTTGTTTTATATTAATAAAACTTTTAGGTCAAAGTTTAATAAATAAACTTTTAATACGAATTTGAATTCAATGTTTTGAAAAGTTTAAAAAAAATTAAGATTTTATTATTATCTAGTTCCTCAATTCAAATTACGTAAATTGCAAAAATATTCACAAAATGCATTTTTCTTAAAAAAATAAGATTTTATTATTATCTACTTCCTCAATTCAAATTAAGTAAATTGCAAAAAATATTCACAAAATGCATTTTTCTTAAAACTTTTCGAATTTTGTTTTATATTTATAAAACTTTTAGGTCAAAGTTAAATAAATAAACTTTTAATAAGATATTGAATTAAATGTTTTGAAAAGTTTAAAAAAAATGTAGATTTTATTATTATCTAGTTCTTTATCTCAATTCAAATTAAGTAAATTGCAAAAATATTCAGAAAATGCATTTTTCTTAAAACTTTTCGAATCTTGTTTTATATTTATAAAACTTTTAGGTTAAAGTTAAATAAATAAACTATTAGTAAGATATTGAATTAAATGTTTTGAAAAGTTAAAAAAAAATTTAGATTTTATTATTATCTAGTTCTTTATCTCAATTCAAATTAAGTAAATTGCAAAAATATTCACAAAATGCATTTTTCTTAAATCTTTTCGAATCTTTTTTTATATTTATAAAACTTTTAGGTCAAAGTTAAATAAATAAACTTTTAATAAGATATTGAATTAAAAGTTTTGAAAAGTTTAAAAAAAAATTAGATTTTATTATTATCTAGTTCTTTATCTCAATTCAAATTAAGTAAATTGCAAAAATATTCACAAAATGCATTTTTCTTAAAACTTTTCGAATCTTGTTTTATATTTATAAGTAAAACTTTTAGGTCAAAGTTTAATAAATAAACTTTTAATAAGAATTTGAATTCAAAGTTTTGAAAAGTTTAAACAAAATTAAGATTTTATTATTATCTAGTTATTATCCTAATTCAAATTACGTAAATTGCAAAAATATTCACAAAATGCATTTTTCTTAAAAAAATAAGATTTTATTATTATCTAGTTCCTCAATTCAAATTAAGTAAATTGCAAAAAATATTCACAAAATGCATTTTTCTTAAAACTTTTCGAATTTTGTTTTATATTTATAAAACTTTTAGGTCAAAGTTAAATAAATAAACTTTTAATAAGATATTGAATTAAATGTTTTGAAAAGTTTAAAAAAAATTTAGATTTTATTATTATCTAGTTCTTTATCTCAATTCAAATTAAGTAAATTGCAAAAATATTCAGAAAATGCATTTTTCTTAAAACTTTTCGAATCTTGTTTTATATTTATAAAACTTTTAGGTCAAAGTTTAATAAATAAACTTTTAATAAGAATTTGAATTCAAAGTTTTGAAAAGTTTAAACAAAATTAAGATTTTATTATTATCTAGTTATTATCCTAATTCAAATTAAGTAAATTGCAAAAATATTCACAAAATGCATTTTTCTTAAAAAAATAAGATTTTATTATTATCTAGTTCCTCAATTCAAATTAAGTAAATTGCAAAAAATATTCACAAAATGCATTTTTCTTAAAACTTTTCGAATTTTGTTTTATATTTATAAAACTTTTAGGTCAAATTTAAATAATAAACTTTTAATAAGATATTGAATTAAATGTTTTGAAAAGTTTAAAAAAATTTAGATTTTATTATTATCTAGTTCTTTATCTCAATTCAAATTAAGTAAATTGCAAAAATATTCACAAAATGCATTTTTCTTAAAATTTTTCGAATTTTGTTTTATATATATAAAACTTTTAGGTCAAAGTTAAATAAATAAACTTTTAATAAGAATTTGAATTCAAAGTTTTGAAAAGTTTAAACAAAATTAAGATTTTATTATTATCTAGTTCTTATTCTAATTCAAATTAAATATATTGCAAAAATATTCACAAAATGCATTTTTCTTAAAACTTTTCGAATTTCGTTTTATATTTATAAAACTTTTAGGTCAAAGTTTAATAAATAAACTTTTAATAAGAAGTTGAATTCAAAGTTTTGAAAAGTTTAAACAAAATTAAGATTTTATTATTATCTAGTTCTTATTCTAATTCAAATTAAATAAATTGCAAAAATATTCACAAAATGCATTTTTCTTAAAACTTTTCGAATTTTGTTTTATATTTATAAAACTTTTAGGTCAAAGTTTAGTAAATAAACTTTTAATAAGAATTTGAATTCAATGTTTTGAAAAGTTTAGAAAAAATTAAGATTTTATTATTATCTATTTCTTTATCCCAATTCTAATTAAGTAAGTTGCAAAATTATTCACCAAATACATTTTTCTTAAAACTTTTCGATTTTTGTTTTATATTTATAAAACTTTTAGGTCAAAGTTTAATAAATAAACTTTTAATACGAAATTGAATTCAATGTTTTGAAAAGTTTAAAAAAAATTAAGATTTTATTATTATCTAGTTCCTAAATTCAAATTAAGTAAATTGCAAAAAATATTCACAAAATGCATTTTTCTTAAAACTTTTCGAATTTTGTTTTGTATTTATAAAACTTTTAAGTCAAAGTTTATTAAATAAACTTTTAATAAGAATTTGAATTCAATGTTTTGAAAAGTTTAAACAAAATTAAGATTTTCTTATTACCTAGTTCTTATCCCAATTCAAATTAAGTAAATTTCACAAATATTCAGAAAATGCATTTTCATAAAACTTTTCGAATTTTGTTTTATATTAATAAAACTTTTAGGTCAAAGTTTAATAAATAAACTTTTAATACGAATTTGAATTCAATGTTTTAAAAAGTTTAAAAAAAATTAAGAATTTATTATTATCTAGTTCCTCAATTCAAATTAAGTAAATTGCAAAAAATATTCACAAAATGCATTTTTCTTAAAACTTTTCGAATTTTGTTTTATATTTATAAAACTTTTAAGTCAAAGTTTAATAAATAAACTTTTAATAAGAATTTGAATTCAATGTTTTGAAAAGTTTAAACAAAATTAAGATTTTCTTATTACCTAGTTCTTATCCCAATTCAAATTAAGTAAATTTCACAAATATTCACAAAATGCATTTTTCTTAAAACTTTTCGAATTTTGTTTTATATTAATAAAACTTTTAGGTCAAAGTTTAATAAATAAACTTTTAATACGAATTTGAATTCAATGTTTTGAAAAGTTTAAAAAAAAACTAAGATTTTATTATTATCTAGTTCTTTCTCAATTCAAATTAAGTAAATTGCAAAAAATATTCACAAAATGCAATTTTCTTAAAACTTTTCGAATTTTTTTTTATATTTATAAAACTTTAAGTTCAAAGTTAAATAAATAAACTTTTAATAAGATATTGAATTAAATGTTTTGAAAAGTTTTAAAAAATTCAAATTCAAATTTTGAATTCAATGTTTTGAAAAGTTTAGAAAAAATTAAGATTTTCTTATTATCTATTTCTTTATCCCAATTCAAATTAAGTAAGTTGCAAAATTATTCACCAAATACATTTTTCTTAAAACTTTTCGAATTTCGTTTTATATTTATAAAACTTTTAGGTCAAAGTTTAATAAATAAACTTTTAATAAGAAGTTGAATTCAAAGTTTTGAAAAGTTTAAACAAAATTAAAATTTTATTATTATCTAGTTCTTATTCTAATTCAAATTAAATAAATTGCAAAAATATTCACAAAATGCATTTTTCTTAAAACTTTTCGAATTTTGTTTTATATTTATAAAACTTTTAGGTCAAAGTTTAATAAATAAACTTTTAATAAGAATTTGAATTCAATGTTTTGAAAAGTTTAGAAAAAATTAAGATTTTATTATTATATATGCAAGCATGTCATTCATTATTGTTTTATTTACAGGAGTCCAAATCTCGACAGCAATTCGACTTGTAACGAGTTTGATGCGCTGTCAGATTCTATCTCGAAAATTGTTTCCCTTTGTCCTCGCACTGAAATCGTTATTGCGGGCGATTTCAATGTACACAATTCCAATTGGCTCCGCTATTCTGGTCAGACAACACCCGAAGGAAGGTATGTCGAGCTCTTTGCCGGGTTACATCACCTTACCCAGCTGATCGATGTGCCAACGCGTATACCGGATGTTGCTGGGCAAGCCGCCCATACTCTTGACTTGTTTCTTACTTCTCACCCTGATAAATATACCATTAGTGTAACTTCTCCATTTGGCACTTCAGACCATTGTGTCATTTCAGCTAATTTCTCATCCTCCACCCATCCAGTTAAAGAAAAACTTCCCACCAGGACCGTTTGGCAATACGAGAAAGCCAACTGGGACGGCCTGAATATTTTTTTCCGAAACTTTAACTGGTCACTATGCTTCCTCGATAGTGACATTGATGCCAGTGCTGAAATGATCACAAATGTGATTCTTCTAGGGATGCGTGCTTTTATTCCCAACAGAGTAAAAAGCATCAAACCTAAAGAAAAGTCTTGGTTTAATTCTGAGTGTAAAGAAGCTATCAGGCTCAAAGAAGTAAGTTTCCGTTCTTACAAAGCCAACCCTACAGAGGAAAATCGGAAAAAGCACAAACAAGCAAGAAACTCATGCAACTCCGTTATTGAAATAACCAAATTTTTGCATGACCAAAAATTACGGCAAAAAATTCTGCAGTGTCCCAAAGGCAGTAAAAATTTTTGGTCATTTGTAAAAAATATTAAAAACTCCTCAACATCTTCGGTTCCAACGCTCATCGACAATAACACACCAATTGTTTACTCTTCAGAGAAGGCAAACTTGCTCGCCGCCCATTTCGCTGCCAGCTCCACGCTGCCGCATAGCAACGTTGCCCCTCCTGTACTTGAGAATGTAAATTTTTCCATGGGACAGATTTTTTTCCGCACTCGTACAGTAGCAAGAGTTCTCAAAGATCTCGATATACACAAATCCGCTGGCCCGGATGGTATACCCCCGATTATTCTGAAGAGGTGTTCTTCCACACTGGCAAAGCCACTGCGTAAGCTTTTCCATCGCTCCTACTCTTCTGGAATCTTTCCTAGAAGATGGAAAACAGCATTTGTCCAGCCTGTCCCTAAGAAAGGTGACCCATCCTCCCCCTCCTCCTACCGACCCATAGCACTGACATCCCTTCTTTCTAAGGTCATGGAAACACTGATTAACCGTCAGCTTAAAGAATATCTCGAAGATCGTAAGCTTCTCCATGACCGTCAGTATGGCTTCCGCAGCAACCGTTCCACTGGTGATCTGATGGCATATCTCACCGAACAGTGGAACAAATCTTTACATCGCTTTGGTGAAAGTAAGATTATTGCTCTTGATATCTCCAAAGCATTTGATAGAGTTTGGCATGAAGCTCTCTTATCGAAAATGCGTGCTTTTGGGATCGATAATACTCTTGTTCGTTGGATTAGAAGCTATCTCCTGGACCGTTCAATACAAGTTGTATTGGACGGATTCAAGTCTGATTCCCATAAAATAAATGCTGGTGTGCCCCAGGGCTCTGTTCTGTCTCCGACTCTTTTCCTCATTTTTATAAATGATCTTCTGTCTGTTACTTCTAATCCACTTAACTGTTTTGCTGACGACTCTACCCTCAGCTTTTCATATTCGTTCGATAATTCACGTCCTTCGCCTTCGGACGTACAATTGCAACGGTGCCGTATGTCAAGCTCATTAAACTCCGATTTATACAGCATTATCAAATGGGGTAATAGAAATCGTGTGGAGTTTAATGCTTCGAAAACTCAATGCTGTCTTCTGTCGTTAAAGCTAAACATTCCCCCAATGCCATTGTCCATGAATGGCACTTACATCGAAGAAACCGAAAAGCTCTCAGTACTCGGTATGTGTGTCAACGACGACCTCCGTTGGAACGACCATATATTTGAGATCGCTAAGAATGCTGCAAAGTGCTTAGGTTTTCTGTATCGGTGTAAGAAGTATTTTTCCCCATCTGATCTGGCTACAATTTATAAAGCGTTTATACGCCCTAAACTCGAGTACAACTCCCACCTGTGGGCAGGTGCTTCACAATCATCGCTTCACCTGCTTGATAGAATACAAAATCGAGCGTTAAGATTGATAGGAAATAGAACTGCCGCTGAAACAATTGCCCCTCTCGAACACCGACGCAATGTTTCATGTCTTTCCTTATTTTATCGGTTCTTTTATAAAAAATGTTCACTCGAGGTAGCCAGCTGCATTCCTCCCCTTAAAAGTTTCGCCCGTAATACTCGTCTTGCTAGGAATGCCCATCAGTTCACCCTTGAGCCCAATTTCGGACGTACCGTGAAATATAGAGATTCTTTTTTTAGCCGTACAACACGACTTTGGAATGGTTTACCCGGCGAGATTTTCCCTTGCCATTTCAACATGCAAACATTCAAAACCAATGTTAATCGACACCTCCTATCTCTCCCCTCCCTATCTTCCTAATGCCCGCGCAGTGTGTTACATTAAAAGGGAAACAAATAGTCCCTTGTGCGCGCGTTAATTATAAAAAAAAAAAAAAAAAAAAAATCTATTTCTTTATCCCAATTCAAATTTAGTAAGTTGCAAAATTATTCACCAAATACATTTTTCTTAAAACTTTTCGAATTTTGTTTTATATTTATAAAACTTTTAGGTCAAAGTTTAATAAATAAACTTTTAATACGAAATTGAATTCAATGTTTTGAAAAGTTGAAAAAAAATTAAGATTTTATTATTATCTAGTTCCTCAATTCAAATTAAGTAATTTGCAAAAAATATTCACAAAATGCATTTTTCTTAAAACTTTTCGAATTTTGTTTTATATTTATAAAACTTTTAAGTCAAAGTTTAATAAATAAACTTTTAATAAGAATTTGAATTCAATGTTTTGAAAAGTTTAAACAAAATTAAGATTTTCTTATTACCTAGTTCTTATCCCAATTCAAATTAAGTAAATTTCACAAATATTCACAAAATGCATTTTTCTTAAAACTTTTCGAATTTTGTTTTATATTAATAAAACTTTTAGGTCAAAGTTTAATAAATAAACTTTTAATACGAATTTGAATTCAATGTTTTGAAAAGTTTAAAAAAAACTAAGATTTTTTTATTATCTAGTTCTTTCTCAATTCAAATTAAATATATTGCAAAAATATTCACAAAATGCATTTTTCTTAAAACTTTTCGAATTTCGTTTTATATTTATAAAACTTGTAGGTCAAAGTTTAATAAATAAACTTTTAATAAGAAATTGAATTCAAAGTTTTGAAAAGTTTAAACAAAATTAAGATTTTATTATTATCTAGTTCTTATTCTAATTCAAATTAAATAAATTGCAAAAATATTCACAAAATGCATTTTTCTTAAAACTTTTCGAATTTTGTTTTATATTTATAAAACTTTTAGGTCAAAGTTTAATAAATAAACTTTTAATAAGAATTTGAATTCAATGTTTTGAAAAGTTTAGAAAAAATTAAGATTTTATTATTATCTATTTCTTTATCCCAATTCAAATTAAGTAAGTTGCAAAATTATTCACCAAATACATTTTTCTTAAAACTTTTCGAATTTTGTTTTATATTTATAAAACTTTTAGGTCAAAGTTTAATAAATAAACTTTTAATACGAAATTGAATTCAATGTTTTGAAAAGTTTAAAAAAAATTAAGATTTTATTATTATCTAGTTCCTCAATTCAAATTAAGTAAATTGCAAAAAATATTCACAAAATGCATTTTTCTTAAAACTTTTCGAATTTTGTTTTATATTTATAAAACTTTTAAGTCAAAGTTTAATAAATAAACTTTTAATAAGAATTTGAATTCAATGTTTTGAAAAGTTTAAACAAAATTAAGATTTTCTTATTACCTAGTTCTTATATCCCAATTCAAATTAAGTAAATTTCACAAATATTCAGAAAATGCATTTTCATAAAACTTTTCGAATTTTGTTTTATATTAATAAAACTTTTAGGTCAAAGTTTAATAAATAAACTTTTAATTCGAATTTGAATTCAATGTTTTAAAAAGTTTAAAAAAAATTAAGAATTTATTATTATCTAGTTCCTCAATTCAAATTAAGTAAATTGCAAAAAATATTCACAAAATGCATTTTTCTTAAAACTTTTCGAATTTTGTTTTATATTTATAAAACTTTTAAGTCAAAGTTTAATAAATAAACTTTTAATAAGAATTTGAATTCAATGTTTTGAAAAGTTTAAACAAAATTAAGATTTTCTTATTACCTAGTTCTTATCCTAATTCAAATTAAGTAAATTTCACAAATATTCAAAAAATGCATTTTTCTTAAAACTTTTCGAATTTTGTTTTATATTTATAAAACTTTTAAGTCAAAGTTTAATAAATAAACTTTTAATACGAATTTGAATTCAATGTTTTGAAAAGTTTAAAAAAAAACTAAGATTTTATTATTATCTAGTTCTTTCTCAATTCAAATTAAGTAAATTGCAAAAAATATTCACAAAATGCAATTTTCTTAAAACTTTTCGAATTTTTTTTTATATTTATAAAACTTTAAGTTCAAAGTTAAATAAATAAACTTTTAATAAGATATTGAATTAAATGTTTTGAAAAGTTTTAAAAAATTCAAATTCAAATTTTGAATTCAATGTTTTGAAAAGTTTAGAAAAAAATAAGATTTTATTATTATCTATTTCTTTATCCCAATTCAAATTAAGTAAGTTGCAAAATTATTCACCAAATACATTTTTCTTAAAACTTTTCGAATTTTGTTTTATATTTATAAAACTTTTAGGTCAAAGTTAAATAAATAAACTTTTAATAAGGTATTGAATTAAATGTTTTGAAAAGTTTAAAAAAAATTTAGATTTTATTATTATCTAGTTCTTTATCTCAATTCAAATTAAGTAAATTGCAAAAATATTCACAATATGCATTTTTCTTAAAACTTTTCGAATCTTGTTTTATATTTATAAAACTTTTAGGTCAAAGTTTAATAAATAAAATTTTAATAAGAATTTGAATTCAATGTTTTGAAAAGTTTAAACAAAATTAAGATTTTATTATTATCTACTTATTATCCTTATTCAAATTAAGTAAATTGCAAAAAAATTCACAAAATGCATTTTTCTTAAAAAAATAAGATTTTATTATTATCTAGTTCCTCAATTCAAATTAAGTAAATTGCAAAAATATTCACAAAATGCATTTTTCTTAAAACTTTTCGAATTTTGTTTTATATTTATAAAACTTTTAGGTCAAAGTTAAATAAATAAACTTTTAATAAGATATTGAATTAAATGTTTTGAAAAGTTTAAAAAAAATAGATTTTATTATTATCTATTTCTTTATCTCAATTCAAATTAAGTAAATTGCGAAAATATTCACAAAATGCATTTTTCTTAAAACTTTTCGAATCTTGTTTTATATTTAAAAAAAACTTTTAGGTCAAAGTTTAATAAATAAACTTTTAATAAGAATTTGAATTCAAAGTTTTGAAAAGTTTAAACAAAATTAAGATTTTATTATTATCTAGTTATTATCCTAATTCAAATTAAGTAAATTGCAAAAATATTCACAAAATGCATTTTTCTTAAAAAAATAAGATTTAATTATTATCTAGTTTCTCAATTCAAATAAAGTAAATAGCAAAAAATATTCACAAAATGCATTTTTCTTAAAACTTTTCGAATTTTGTTTTATATTTATAAAACTTTTAGGTCAAAGTTAAATAAATAAACTTTGATTAAGATATTGAATTAAATGTTTTGAAAAGTTTAAAAAAAAGTAAGATTTTATTATTATCTAGTTCGTTATCTCAATTCAACTTAAGTAAATTGCAAAAATATTCACAAAATGCATTTTTCTTAAAACTTTTCGAATTTTGTTTTATATTTATAAAACTTTTAGGTCAAAGTTAAATAAATAAACTTTTAATAAGAATTTGAATTCAAAGTTTTGAAAAGTTTAAACAAAATTAAGATTTTATTATTATCTAGTTCTTATTCTAATTCAAATTAAATATATTGCAAAAATATTCACAAAATGCATTTTTCTTAAAACTTTTCGAATTTTGTTTTATATTTATAAAACTTTTAGGTCAAAGTTTAATAAATAAACTTTTAAAAAGAATTTGAATTCAATTTTTTGAAAAGTTTAGAAAAAATTAAGATTTTATTATTATCTATTTCTTTATCCCAATTCAAATTAAGTAAGTTGCAAAATTATTCACCAAATACATTTTTCTTAAAACTTTTCGAATTTTGTTTTATATTTATAAAACTTTTAGGTCAAAGTTTAATAAATAAACTTTTAATACGAAATTGAATTCAATGTTTTGAAAAGTTTAAAAAAAATTAAGATTTTATTATTATCTATTTCTTTATCCCAATTCAAATTAAGTAAGTTGCAAAATTATTCACCAAATACATTTTTCTCAAAACTTTTCGAATTTTGTTTTATATTTATAAAACTTTTAGGTCAAAGTTTAATAAATAAACTTTTAATACGAATTTGAATTCAATGTTTTGAAAAGTTTAAACAAAATTAAGATTTTATTATTACCTAGTTCTTATCCCAATTCAAATTAAGTAAATTTCACAAATATTCAGAACATGCATTTTCTTAAAACTTTTCGAATTTTGTTTTATATTAATAAAACTTTTAGGTCAAAGTTTAATAAATAAACTTTTAATACGAATTTGAATTCAATGGTTTGAAAAGTTTAAAAAAAATTAAGATTTTATTATTATCTAGTTCCTCAATTCAAAATAAGTAAATTGCAAAAAATATTCACAAAATGCATTTTTCTTAAAACTTTTCGAATCTTGTTTTATATTTATAAAACTTTTAGGTCAAAGTTAAATAAATAAACTTTTAATAAGATATTGAATTTAATGTTTTGAAAAGTTTAAAAAAAATTTAGATTTTATTATTATCTAGTTCTTTATCTCAATTCAAATGAAGTAAATTGCAAAAATATTCACAAAATGCATTTTTCTTAAAACTTTTCGAATCTTGTTTTATATTTATAAAACTTTTAGGTCAAAGTTTAATAAATAAACTTTTAATAAGAATTTGAATTCAAAGTTTTGAAAAGTTTAAAGAAAATTAAGATTTTATTATTATCTAGTTATTATCCTAATTCAAATTAAGTAAATTGCAAAAATATTCACAAAATGCATTTTTCTTAATAAAATAAGATTTTATTATTATCTAGTTCCTCAATTCAAATTAAGTAAATTGCAAAAAATATTCACAAAATGCATTTTTCTTAAAACTTTTCGAATTTTGTTTTATATTTATAAAACTTTTAGGTCAAAGTTAAATAAATAAACTTTTAATAAGATATTGAATTAAATATTTGAAAAGTTTAAAAAAAATTTAGATTTTATTATTATCTAGTTCTTTATCTCAATTCAAATTAAGTAAATTGCAAAAATATTCACAAAATGCATTTTTCTTAAAACTTTTCGAATCTTGTTTTATATTTAAAAAACTTTTAGGTCAAAGTTTAATAAATAAACTTTTAATAAGAATTTGAATTCAAAGTTTTGAAAAGTTTAAACAAAATTAAGATTTTATTATTATCTAGTTATTATCCTAATTCAAATTAAGTAAATTGCAAAAATATTCACAAAATGCATTTTTCTTAAAACTTTTCGAATTTTGTTTTATATTAATAAAACTTTTAGGTCAAAGTTTAATAAATAAACTTTTAATACGAATTTGAATTCAATGTTTTGAAAAGTTTAAAAAAAATTAAGATTTTATTATTATCTAGTTCCTCAATTCAAATTAAGTAAATTGCAAAAATATTCACAAAATGCATTTTTCTTAAAACTTTTCGAATTTTGTTTTATATTTATAAAACTTTTAGGTCAAAGTTAAATAAATAAACTTTTAATAAGAATTTGAATTCAAAGTTTTGAAAAGTTTAAACAAAATTAAGATTTTATTATTATCTAGTTCTTATTCTAATTCAAATTAAATATATTGCAAAAATATTCACAAAATGCATTTTTCTTAAAACTTTTCGACTTTCATTTTATATTTATAAAACTTTTAGGTCAAAGTTTAATAAATAAACTTTTAATAAGAATTTGAATTCAAAGTTTTGAAAAGTTCAAACAAAATTAAGATTTTATTATTATCTAGTTCTTATTCTAATTCAAATTAAATAAATTGCAAAAATATTAACAAAATGCATTTTTCTTAAAACTTTTCGAATTTTGTTTTATATTTATAAAACTTTTAGGTCAAAGTTAAATAAATAAACTTTTAATAAGAATTTTTTTTTTTTTTTTATATAATTAACGCGCGCACAAGGGATTATGTGTTTCCCTTTTAATGTAGAACACACTGCGCGGGCATTACAAAGATAGGGAGGGGAGAGATAGGAGGTGCCGATTAACATTGGTTTTGAATGTTTGCAGATCAAAATGGCAAGGGAAAATCCCGCCGGGTAAACTATTCCAGATTCGTGTGGTTCGGCTAAAAAAAGAATCCCTATATTTCACGGTACGTCCGAAATTAGGCTCAAGGGTGAACTGATGAGCATTCCTTGCGAGACGAGTATTACGGGAGAAACTTTTAAGGGGAGGAATGCAACTGGCTACTTCGAGTGAACATTTTTTGTAAAAGAAACGATAAAATAAGGAAAGACATGAAACATTGTGTCGGTGTTCGAGTGGGGCAATTGTTTCAGCGGCAATTCTATTACCTATCAATCTTAACGCTCGATTTTGTATTCTATCAAGCAGGTGAAGCGATGTTTGCGAAGCACCTGCCCAGAGGTGGGAGTTATACTCGAGTTTAGGGCGTATAAACGCTTTATAAATTGTAGCCAGATCAGATGGGGAAAAGTACTTCTTACACCGATACAGAAAACCTAAGCACTTTGCAGCATTCTTAGCGATCTCAAATATATGGTCGTTCCAACGGAGGTCGTCGTTGACAGACATACCGAGTACTGAGAGCTTTTCGGTTTCTTCGATGTAAGTGCCATTCATGGACAATGGCATTGGGGGAATGTTTAGCTTTAACGACAGAAGACAGCATTGAGTTTTCGAAGCATTAAACTCCACACGATTTCTATTACCCCATTTGACAATGCTGTATAAATCGGAGTTTAATGAGCTTGACATACGGCACCGTTGCAATTGTACGTCCGAAGGCGAAGGACGTGAATTATCGAACGAATATGAAAAGCTGAGGGTAGAGTCGTCAGCAAAACAGTTAAGTGGATTAGAAGTAACAGACAGAAGATCATTTATAAAAATGGGAAAAGAGTCGGAGACAGAACAGAGCCCTGGGGCACACCAGCATTTATTTTATGGGAATCAGACTTGAATCCGTCCAATACAACTTGTATTGAACGGTCCAGAAGATAGCTTCTAATCCAACGAACAAGAGTATTATCGATCCCAAAAGCACGCATTTTCGATAAGAGAGCTTCATGCCAAACTCTATCAAATGCCTTGGAGATATCAAGAGCAATAATCTTACTTTCACCAAAGCGATGTAAAGATTTGTTCCACTGTTCGGTGAGATATGCCATCAGATCACCAGTGGAACGGTTGCTGCGGAAGCCATACTGACGGTCATGGAGAAGCTTACGATCTTCGAGATATTCCTTAAGCTGACGGTTAATCAGTATTTCCATGACCTTAGAAAGAAGGGATGTCAGTGCTATGGGTCGGTAGGAGGAGGGGGAGGATGGGTCACCTTTCTTAGGGACAGGCTGGACAAATGCTGTTTTCCATCTTCTAGGAAAGATTCCAGAAGAGTAGGAGCGATGGAAAAGCTTACGCAGTGGCTTTGCCAGTGTGGAAGAACACCTCTTCAGAAGAATCGGGGGTATACCATCCGGGCCAGCGGATTTGTGTATATCGAGATCTTTGAGAACTCTTGCTACTGTACGAGTACGGAAAAAAATGTGTCCCATGGAAAAATTTACATTCTCAAGTACAGGAGGGGCAACGTTGCTTTGAGGCAGCGTGGAGCTGGCAGCGAAATGGGCGGCGAGCAAGTTTGCCTTCTCTGAAGAGTAAACAATTGGTTTGTTATTGTCGATGAGCGTTGGAACCGAAGATGTCGAGGAGTTTTTTATATTTTTTACAAATGACCAAAAATTTTTACTGCCTTTGGGACACTGCAGAATTTTTTGCCGTAATTTTTGGTCATGCAAAAATTTGGTTCTTTCTATAACGGAGTTGCATGAGTTCCTTGCTTGTTTGTGCTTTTTCCGATTTTCCTCTGTAGGGTTGGCTTTGTAAGATCGGAAACTTACTTCTTTGAGCCTGATAGCTTCTTTACACTCAGAATTAAACCAAGACTTTTCTTTAGGTTTGATGCTTTTTACTCTGTTAGGAATAAAAGCACGCATCCCTAGAAGAATCACATTTGTGATCATTTCAGCACTGGCATCAATGTCACTATCGAGGAAGCATAGTGACCAGTTAAAGTTTCGGAAAAAGAAATTCAGGCCGTCCCAGTTGGCTTTCTCGTATTGCCAAACGGTCCTGGTGGGAAGTTTTTCTTAAACTGGATGGGTGGGGGATGAGAAATTAGCTGAAATGATACAATGGTCTGAAGTGCCAAATGGAGAAGTTACACTAATGGTATATTTATCAGGGTGAGAAGTAAGAAACAAGTCAAGAGTATGGGCTGCTTGCCCAGCAACATCCGGTATACGCGTTGGCACATCGATCAATTGGGTAAGGTGATGTAACCCGGCAAAGAGCTCGACATACCTTCCTTCGGGTGTTGTCTGACCAGAATAGCGGAGCCAGTTGGAATTGTGTACATTGAAATCGCCCGCAATAACGATTTCAGTGCGAGGACAAAGGGAAACAATTTTCGAGATGGAATCAGACAGTGCATCAAACTCGTTACAAGTCGAATTACTGTCAAGATTTGGACTCCTGTAAATAAAACAATAATGAATGACATGCTTGCGGACAGTGAATTTGAGCCATAAGAAGTTAAAGTCCGTGTTGGAACATTGCCCATATTGGGGCAATGAATTCAATGTTTTGAAAAGTTTAGAAAAAATTAAGATTTTATTATTATCTAATTTGTATATCCCAATTCAAATTAAGTAAATTGCAAAAATATTCATCAAATACATTTTTCTTAAAACTTTTCGAATTTTGGTTTATATTTATAAAACTTTTAGGTCAAAGTTTAATAAATAAACTTTTAATAAGAATTTGAATTCAATGTTTTGAAAAGTTTAAACAAAATTAAGATTTTATTATTACCCAGTTCTTATCCCAATTCAAATTAAGTAAATTTCACAAATATACAGAAAATGCATTTTCTTAAAACTTTTCGAATTTTGTTTTATTTTAATAAAACTTTTAGGTCAAAGTTTAATAAATAAACTTTTAATACGAATTTGACTTCAATGTTTTGAAAAGTTTAAAAAAAAATAAGATTTTATTATTATCTAGTTCCTCAATTCAAATTAAGTAAATTGCAAAAAATATTCACAAAATGCATTTTTCTTAAAACTTTTCGAATTTTGTTTTATATTTATAAAACTTTTAAGTCAAAGTTTAATAAATAAACTTTTAATAAGAATTTGAATTCAATGTTTTGAAAAGTTTAAAAAAACTAAGATTTTATTATTATCTAGTTCTTTCTCAAATTAAAAATAATTCAAAATAAATATATTGCAAAAATATTCACAAAATGCATTTTTCTTAAAACTTTTCGAATTTCGTTTTATATTAATAAAACTTTTAGGTCAAATATTAATAAATAAACTTTTAATAAGAATTTGAATTCAAAGTTTTGAAAAGTTTAAACAAAATTAAGATTTTATTATTATCTAGTTCTTATTCTAATTCAAATTAAATAAATTGCAAAAATATTCACAAAATGCATTTTTCTAAAAACTTTTCGAATTTTGTTTTATATTTATAAAACTTTTAGGTCAAAGTTTAATAAATAAACTCTTAATAAGAATTTGAATTCAATGTTTTGAAAAGTTTAGAAAAAATTAAGATTTTATTATTATCTAATTTGTATATCCCCATTCAAATTAAGTAAATTGCAAAAATATTCACCAAATACATTTTTCTTAAAACTTTTCGAATTTTGTTTTATATTTATAAAACTTTTAAGTCAAAGTTTAATAAATAAACTTTTAATAAGAATTTGAATTCAATGTTTTGAAAAGTTTAAACAAAATTAAGATTTTCTTATTACCTAGTTCTTATCCCAATTCAAATTAAGTAAATTTCACAAATATTCACAAAATGCATTTTCTTAAAACTTTTCGAATTTTGTTTTATATTAATAAAACTTTTAGGTCAAAGTTTAATAAATAAACTTTTAATAAGAATTTGAATTCAATGTTTTGAAAAGTTTAAAAAAAAGTAAGATTTTATTATTATCTAGTTCTTTCTCAATTCAAATTAAGTAAATTGCAAAAATATTCATAAAATGCATTTTTCTTAAAACTTTTCGAATCTTGTTTTATATTTATAAAACTTTTAGGTCAAAGTTTAATAAATAAACTTTTAATAAGATATTGAATTTAATGTTTTGAAAAGTTTAAAAAAAATTTAGATTTTATTATTATCTAGTTCTTTATCTCAATTCAAATGAAGTAAATTGCAAAAATATTCACAAAATGCATTTTTCTTAAAACTTTTCGAATCTTGTTTTATATTTATAAAACTTTTAGGTCAAAGTTTAATAAATAAACTTTTAATAAGAATTTGAATTCAAAGTTTTGAAAAGTTTAAAGAAAATTAAGATTTTATTATTATCTAGTTATTATCCTAATTCAAATTAAGTAAATTGCAAAAATATTCACAAAATGCATTTTTCTTAATAAAATAAGATTTTATTATTATCTAGTTCCTCAATTCAAATTAAGTAAATTGCAAAAAATATTCACAAAATGCATTTTTCTTAAAACTTTTCGAATTTTGTTTTATATTTATAAAACTTTTAGGTCAAAGTTAAATAAATAAACTTTTAATAAGATATTGAATTAAATATTTGAAAAGTTTAAAAAAAATTTAGATTTTATTATTATCTAGTTCTTTATCTCAATTCAAATTAAGTAAATTGCAAAAATATTCACAAAATGCATTTTTCTTAAAACTTTTCGAATCTTGTTTTATATTTAAAAAACTTTTAGGTCAAAGTTTAATAAATAAACTTTTAATAAGAATTTGAATTCAAAGTTTTGAAAAGTTTAAACAAAATTAAGATTTTATTATTATCTAGTTATTATCCTAATTCAAATTAAGTAAATTGCAAAAATATTCACAAAATGCATTTTTCTTAAAACTTTTCGAATTTTGTTTTATATTAATAAAACTTTTAGGTCAAAGTTTAATAAATAAACTTTTAATACGAATTTGAATTCAATGTTTTGAAAAGTTTAAAAAAAATTAAGATTTTATTATTATCTAGTTCCTCAATTCAAATTAAGTAAATTGCAAAAATATTCACAAAATGCATTTTTCTTAAAACTTTTCGAATTTTGTTTTATATTTATAAAACTTTTAGGTCAAAGTTAAATAAATAAACTTTTAATAAGAATTTGAATTCAAAGTTTTGAAAAGTTTAAACAAAATTAAGATTTTATTATTATCTAGTTCTTATTCTAATTCAAATTAAATATATTGCAAAAATATTCACAAAATGCATTTTTCTTAAAACTTTTCGACTTTCATTTTATATTTATAAAACTTTTAGGTCAAAGTTTAATAAATAAACTTTTAATAAGAATTTGAATTCAAAGTTTTGAAAAGTTCAAACAAAATTAAGATTTTATTATTATCTAGTTCTTATTCTAATTCAAATTAAATAAATTGCAAAAATATTAACAAAATGCATTTTTCTTAAAACTTTTCGAATTTTGTTTTATATTTATAAAACTTTTAGGTCAAAGTTAAATAAATAAACTTTTAATAAGAATTTTTTTTTTTTTTTATATAATTAACGCGCGCACAAGGGATTATGTGTTTCCCTTTTAATGTAGAACACACTGCGCGGGCATTACAAAGATAGGGAGGGGAGAGATAGGAGGTGCCGATTAACATTGGTTTTGAATGTTTGCAGATCAAAATGGCAAGGGAAAATCCCGCCGGGTAAACTATTCCAGATTCGTGTGGTTCGGCTAAAAAAAGAATCCCTATATTTCACGGTACGTCCGAAATTAGGCTCAAGGGTGAACTGATGAGCATTCCTTGCGAGACGAGTATTACGGGAGAAACTTTTAAGGGGAGGAATGCAACTGGCTACTTCGAGTGAACATTTTTTGTAAAAGAAACGATAAAATAAGGAAAGACATGAAACATTGTGTCGGTGTTCGAGTGGGGCAATTGTTTCAGCGGCAATTCTATTACCTATCAATCTTAACGCTCGATTTTGTATTCTATCAAGCAGGTGAAGCGATGTTTGCGAAGCACCTGCCCAGAGGTGGGAGTTATACTCGAGTTTAGGGCGTATAAACGCTTTATAAATTGTAGCCAGATCAGATGGGGAAAAGTACTTCTTACACCGATACAGAAAACCTAAGCACTTTGCAGCATTCTTAGCGATCTCAAATATATGGTCGTTCCAACGGAGGTCGTCGTTGACAGACATACCGAGTACTGAGAGCTTTTCGGTTTCTTCGATGTAAGTGCCATTCATGGACAATGGCATTGGGGGAATGTTTAGCTTTAACGACAGAAGACAGCATTGAGTTTTCGAAGCATTAAACTCCACACGATTTCTATTACCCCATTTGACAATGCTGTATAAATCGGAGTTTAATGAGCTTGACATACGGCACCGTTGCAATTGTACGTCCGAAGGCGAAGGACGTGAATTATCGAACGAATATGAAAAGCTGAGGGTAGAGTCGTCAGCAAAACAGTTAAGTGGATTAGAAGTAACAGACAGAAGATCATTTATAAAAATGGGAAAAGAGTCGGAGACAGAACAGAGCCCTGGGGCACACCAGCATTTATTTTATGGGAATCAGACTTGAATCCGTCCAATACAACTTGTATTGAACGGTCCAGAAGATAGCTTCTAATCCAACGAACAAGAGTATTATCGATCCCAAAAGCACGCATTTTCGATAAGAGAGCTTCATGCCAAACTCTATCAAATGCCTTGGAGATATCAAGAGCAATAATCTTACTTTCACCAAAGCGATGTAAAGATTTGTTCCACTGTTCGGTGAGATATGCCATCAGATCACCAGTGGAACGGTTGCTGCGGAAGCCATACTGACGGTCATGGAGAAGCTTACGATCTTCGAGATATTCCTTAAGCTGACGGTTAATCAGTATTTCCATGACCTTAGAAAGAAGGGATGTCAGTGCTATGGGTCGGTAGGAGGAGGGGGAGGATGGGTCACCTTTCTTAGGGACAGGCTGGACAAATGCTGTTTTCCATCTTCTAGGAAAGATTCCAGAAGAGTAGGAGCGATGGAAAAGCTTACGCAGTGGCTTTGCCAGTGTGGAAGAACACCTCTTCAGAAGAATCGGGGGTATACCATCCGGGCCAGCGGATTTGTGTATATCGAGATCTTTGAGAACTCTTGCTACTGTACGAGTACGGAAAAAAATGTGTCCCATGGAAAAATTTACATTCTCAAGTACAGGAGGGGCAACGTTGCTTTGAGGCAGCGTGGAGCTGGCAGCGAAATGGGCGGCGAGCAAGTTTGCCTTCTCTGAAGAGTAAACAATTGGTTTGTTATTGTCGATGAGCGTTGGAACCGAAGATGTCGAGGAGTTTTTTATATTTTTTACAAATGACCAAAAATTTTTACTGCCTTTGGGACACTGCAGAATTTTTTGCCGTAATTTTTGGTCATGCAAAAATTTGGTTCTTTCTATAACGGAGTTGCATGAGTTCCTTGCTTGTTTGTGCTTTTTCCGATTTTCCTCTGTAGGGTTGGCTTTGTAAGATCGGAAACTTACTTCTTTGAGCCTGATAGCTTCTTTACACTCAGAATTAAACCAAGACTTTTCTTTAGGTTTGATGCTTTTTACTCTGTTAGGAATAAAAGCACGCATCCCTAGAAGAATCACATTTGTGATCATTTCAGCACTGGCATCAATGTCACTATCGAGGAAGCATAGTGACCAGTTAAAGTTTCGGAAAAAGAAATTCAGGCCGTCCCAGTTGGCTTTCTCGTATTGCCAAACGGTCCTGGTGGGAAGTTTTTCTTAAACTGGATGGGTGGGGGATGAGAAATTAGCTGAAATGATACAATGGTCTGAAGTGCCAAATGGAGAAGTTACACTAATGGTATATTTATCAGGGTGAGAAGTAAGAAACAAGTCAAGAGTATGGGCTGCTTGCCCAGCAACATCCGGTATACGCGTTGGCACATCGATCAATTGGGTAAGGTGATGTAACCCGGCAAAGAGCTCGACATACCTTCCTTCGGGTGTTGTCTGACCAGAATAGCGGAGCCAGTTGGAATTGTGTACATTGAAATCGCCCGCAATAACGATTTCAGTGCGAGGACAAAGGGAAACAATTTTCGAGATGGAATCAGACAGTGCATCAAACTCGTTACAAGTCGAATTACTGTCAAGATTTGGACTCCTGTAAATAAAACAATAATGAATGACATGCTTGCGGACAGTGAATTTGAGCCATAAGAAGTTAAAGTCCGTGTTGGAACATTGCCCATATTGGGGCAATGAATTCAATGTTTTGAAAAGTTTAGAAAAAATTAAGATTTTATTATTATCTAATTTGTATATCCCAATTCAAATTAAGTAAATTGCAAAAATATTCATCAAATACATTTTTCTTAAAACTTTTCGAATTTTGGTTTATATTTATAAAACTTTTAGGTCAAAGTTTAATAAATAAACTTTTAATAAGAATTTGAATTCAATGTTTTGAAAAGTTTAAACAAAATTAAGATTTTATTATTACCCAGTTCTTATCCCAATTCAAATTAAGTAAATTTCACAAATATACAGAAAATGCATTTTCTTAAAACTTTTCGAATTTTGTTTTATTTTAATAAAACTTTTAGGTCAAAGTTTAATAAATAAACTTTTAATACGAATTTGACTTCAATGTTTTGAAAAGTTTAAAAAAAAATAAGATTTTATTATTATCTAGTTCCTCAATTCAAATTAAGTAAATTGCAAAAAATATTCACAAAATGCATTTTTCTTAAAACTTTTCGAATTTTGTTTTATATTTATAAAACTTTTAAGTCAAAGTTTAATAAATAAACTTTTAATAAGAATTTGAATTCAATGTTTTGAAAAGTTTAAAAAAACTAAGATTTTATTATTATCTAGTTCTTTCTCAAATTAAAAATAATTCAAAATAAATATATTGCAAAAATATTCACAAAATGCATTTTTCTTAAAACTTTTCGAATTTCGTTTTATATTAATAAAACTTTTAGGTCAAATATTAATAAATAAACTTTTAATAAGAATTTGAATTCAAAGTTTTGAAAAGTTTAAACAAAATTAAGATTTTATTATTATCTAGTTCTTATTCTAATTCAAATTAAATAAATTGCAAAAATATTCACAAAATGCATTTTTCTAAAAACTTTTCGAATTTTGTTTTATATTTATAAAACTTTTAGGTCAAAGTTTAATAAATAAACTCTTAATAAGAATTTGAATTCAATGTTTTGAAAAGTTTAGAAAAAATTAAGATTTTATTATTATCTAATTTGTATATCCCTATTCAAATTAAGTAAATTGCAAAAATATTCACCAAATACATTTTTCTTAAAACTTTTCGAATTTTGTTTTATATTTATAAAACTTTTAAGTCAAAGTTTAATAAATAAACTTTTAATAAGAATTTGAATTCAATGTTTTGAAAAGTTTAAACAAAATTAAGATTTTCTTATTACCTAGTTCTTATCCCAATTCAAATTAAGTAAATTTCACAAATATTCACAAAATGCATTTTCTTAAAACTTTTCGAATTTTGTTTTATATTAATAAAACTTTTAGGTCAAAGTTTAATAAATAAACTTTTAATAAGAATTTGAATTCAATGTTTTGAAAAGTTTAAAAAAAAGTAAGATTTTATTATTATCTAGTTCTTTCTCAATTCAAATTAAGTAAATTGCAAAAATATTCATAAAATGCATTTTTCTTAAAACTTTTCGAATTTTGTTTTATATTTAGAAAACTTTTAGGTCAAAGTTTAATAAATAAACTTTTAATAAGAATTTGAATTCAATGTTTTGAAAAGTTTAGAAAAAATTAAGATTTTATTATTATCTATTTCTTTATCCCAATTCAAATTAAGTAAGTTGCAAAATTATTCACCAAATACATTTTTCTTTAAAACTTTTCGAATTTTGTTTTATATTTATAAAACTTTTAGGTCAAAGTTTAATATATAAACTTTTAATAAGAATTTGAATTCAATGTTTTGAAAAGTTTAAACAAAATTAATATTTTATTATTACCCAGTTCTTATCCCAATTCAAATTAAGTAAATTTCACAAATATTCAGAAAATGCATTTTCTTGAAACTTTTCGAATTTTGTTTTATATTAATAAAACTTTTAGGTCAAAGTATAATAAATAAACTTTTAATACGAATTTGAATTCAAATTTTTGAAAAGTTTAAAAAAAATTAAGATTTTATTATTATCTAGTTCCTCAATTCAAATTAAGTAAATTGCAAAAAATATTCACAAAATGCATTTTTCTTAAAACTTTTCGAATTTTGTTTTATATTTTTAAAAATATTTTAGGTCAAAATTAAATAAAAAAACTTTTAATAAGATATTGAATTAAATGTTTTGAAAAGTTTAAAAAAAATTAAGATTTTATTATTATCTAGTTATTATCCTAATTCAAATTAAGTAAATTGCAAAAATATTCACAAAATGCATTTTTCTAAAAAAATAAGATTTTATTATTATCTAGTTCCTCAATTCAAATTAAGTAAATTGCAAAAAATATTCACAAAATGCATTTTTCTTAAAACTTTTCGAATTTTGTTTTATATTTATAAAAGTTTTAGGTCAAAGTTAAATAAATAAACTTTGATTAAGATATTGAATTAAATGTTTTGAAAAGTTTAAAAAAAATTAAGATTTTATTATTATCTAGTTCGTTATCTCAATTCAAATTAAGTAAATTGCAAAAATATTCACAAAATGCATTTTTCTTAAAACTTTTCGAATTTTGTTTTATATATATAAAACTTTTAGGTCAAAGTTAAATAAATAAATTTTAATAAGAATTTGAATTCAAAGTTTTGAAAAGTTTAAACAAAATTAAGATTTTATTATTATCTAGTTCTTATTCTAATTCAAATTAAATATATTGCAAAAATATTCACAAAATGCATTTTTCTTAAAACTTTTCGAATTTCGTTTTATATTAATAAAACTTTTAGGTCAAAGTTTAAAAAATAAACTTTTAATAAGAATTTGAATTCAATGTTTTGAAAAGTTTAGAAAAAATTAAGATTTTATTATTATCTAGTTCCTCAATTCAAATTTAGTAAATTGCAAAAAATATTCACAAAATGCATTTTTCTTAAAACTTTTCGAATTTTGTTTTATATTTTTAAAAATATTTTAGGTCAAAGTTAAATAAACAAACTTTTAATAAGAATTTGAATTCAATGTTTTGAAAAGTTTAGAAAAAATTAAGATTTTATTATTATCTAGTTCCTCAATTCAAATTTAGTAAATTGCAAAAAATATTCACAAAATGCATTTTTCTTAAAACTTTTCGAATTTTGTTTTATATTTTTAAAAATATTTTAGGTCAAAGTTTAATAAATAAACTTTTAATAAGAATTTGAATTCAATGTTTTGAAAAATTTAAAAAAAATAAAGATTTTATTATTATCTAGTTCTTTCTCAATTCAAATTAAGTAAATTGCAAAAATATTCATTAAATGCATTTTTCTTAAAACTTTTCGAATTTTGTTTTATATTTACAAAACTTTTAGGTCAAAGTTTAATAAATAAACTTTTAATAAGAATTTGAATTCAATGTTTTGAAAAGTTTAGAAAAAATTAAGATTTTATTATTATCTAGTTCTTTATCTCAATTTAAATTAAGTAAATTGCAAAAATATTCACAAAATGCATTTTTCTTAAAACTTTTCGAATCTTGTTTTATATTTATAAAACTTTTAGGTCAAAGTTTAATAAATAAACTTTTAATAAGAATTTGAATTCAAAGTTTTGAAAAGTTTAAACAAAACTAAGATTTTATTATTATCTAGTTATTATCCTAATTCAAATTAAGTAAATTGCAAAAAATATTCACAAAATGCATTTTTCTTAAAACTTTTCGAATTTTGTTTTATATTTATAAAACTTTTAGGTCAAAGTTAAATAAATAAACTTTGATTAAGATATTGAATTAAATGTTTTGAAAAGTTTAAAAAAAAATAAGATTTTATTATTATCTAGTTCGTTATCTCAATTCAAATTAAGTAAATTGCAAAAATATTCACAAAATGCATTTTTCTTAAAACTTTTCGAATTTTGTTTTATATATATAAAACTTTTAGGTCAAAGTTAAATAAATAAACTTTTAATAAGAATTTGAATTCAAAGTTTTGAAAAGTTTAAACAAAATTAAGATTTTATTATTATCTAGTTCTTATTCTAATTCAAATTAAATATATTGCAAAAATATTCACAAAATGCATTTTTCTTAAAACTTTTCGAATTTCGTTTTATATTAATAAAACTTTTAGGTCAAAGTTTAAAAAATAAACTTTTAATAAGAATTTGAATTCAATGTTTTGAAAAGTTTAGAAAAAATTAAGATTTTATTATTATCTAGTTCCTCAATTCAAATTTAGTAAATTGCAAAAAATATTCACAAAATGCATTTTTCTTAAAACTTTTCGAATTTTGTTTTATATTTTTAAAAATATTTTAGGTCAAAGTTAAATAAATAAACTTTTAATAAGAATTTGAATTCAATGTTTTGAAAAGTTTAAACAAAATTAAGATTTTCTTATTACCTACTTCTTATCCCAATTCAAATTAAGTAAATTTCACAAATATTCACAAAATGCATTTTCTTAAAACTTTTCGAATTTTGTTTTATATTAATAAAACTTTAAGGTCAAAGTTTAATAAATAAACTTTTAATAAGAATTTGAATTCAATGTTTTGAAAAGTTTAAAAAAAATAAAGATTTTATTATTATCTAGTTCTTTCTCAATTCAAATTAAGTAAATTGCAAAAATATTCACAAAATGCATTTTTCTTAAAACTTTTCGAATCTTGTTTTATATTTATAAAACTTTTAGGTCAAAGTTTTATAAATAAACTTTTAATAAGAATTTGAATTCAAAGTTTTGAAAAGTTTAAACAAAATTAAGATTTTATTATTATCTAGTTATTATCCTAATTCAAATTAAGTAAATTGCAAAAAATATTCACAAAATGCATTTTTCTTAAAACTTTTCGAATTTTGTTTTATATTTATAAAACTTTTAGGTCAAAGTTAAATAAATAAACTTTGATTAAGATATTGAATTAAATGTTTTGAAAAGTTTAAAAAAAAATAAGATTTTATTATTATCTAGTTCGTTATCTCAATTCAAATTAAGTAAATTGCAAAAATATTCACAAAATGCATTTTTCTTAAAACTTTTCGAATTTTGTTTTATATATATAAAACTTTTAGGTCAAAGTTAAATAAATAAACTTTTAATAAGAATTTGAATTCAAAGTTTTGAAAAGTTTAAACAAAATTAAGATTTTATTATTATCTAGTTCTTATTCTAATTCAAATTAAATATATTGCAAAAATATTCACAAAATGCATTTTTCTTAAAACTTTTCGAATTTCGTTTTATATTAATAAAACTTTAAGGTCAAAGTTTAATAAATAAACTTTAAATAAGAATTTGAATTCAAAGTTTTGAAAAGTTTAAACAAAATTAAGATTTTATTATTATCTAGTTCTTATTCTAATTCAAATTAAATAAATTGCAAAAATTTTCACAAAATGCATTTTTCTTAAAACTTTTCGAATTTTGTTTTATATTTATAAAACTTTTAGGTCAAAGTTTAATAAATAAACTTTTAATAAGAATTTGAATTCAATGTTTTGAAAAGTTTAGAAAAAATTAAGATTTTATTATTATCTAATTTGAATATCCCAATTCAAATTAAGTAAATTGCAAAAATATTCACCAAATACATTTTTCTTAAAACTTTTCGAATTTTGTTTTATATTTATAAAACTTTTAAGTCAAAGTTTAATAAATAAACTTTTAATAAGAATTTGAATTCAATGTTTTGAAAAGTTTAAACAAAATTAAGATTTTCTTATTACCTAGTTCTTATCCCAATTCAAATTAAGTAAATTTCACAAATATTCACAAAATGCATTTTCTTAAAACTTTTCGAATTTTGTTTTATATTAATAAAACTTTTAGGTCAAAGTTTAATAAATAAACTTTTAATAAGAATTTGAATTCAATGTTTTGAAAAGTTTAAAAAAAATAAAGATTTTATTATTATCTAGTTCTTTCTCAATTCAAATTAAGTAAATTGCAAAAATATTCATAAAATGCATTTTTCTTTAAAACTTTTCGAATTTTGTTTTATATTTATAAAACTTTTAGGTCAAAGTTTAATAAATAAACTTTTAAAAAGAATTTGAATTCAATGTTTTGAAAAGTTAAGAAAAAATTAAGATTTTATTATTATCTATTTCTTTATCCCAATTCAAATTAAGTAAGTTGCAAAATTATTCACCAAATACATTTTTCTTAAAACTTTTCGAATTTTGTTTTATATTTATAAAACTTTAAGGTCAAAGTTTAATAAATAAACTTTTAATAAGAATTTGAATTCAATGTTTTGAAAAGTTTAAACAAAATTAATATTTTATTATTACCCAGTTCTTATCCCAATTCAAATTAAGTAAATATCACAAATATTCAGAAAATGAATTTTCTTAAAACTTTTCGAATTTTGTTTTATATTAATAAAACTTTTAGGTCAAAGTTTAATAAATAAACTTTTAATAAGAATTTGAATTCAATGTTTTGAAAAGTTTAAAAAAAATAAAGATTTTATTATTATCTAGTTCTTTCTCAATTCAAATTAAGTAAATTGCAAAAAATATTCACAAAATGCATTTTTCTTAAAACTTTTCGAATTTTGTTTTATATTTATAAAACTTTTAGGTCAAAGTTAAATAAATAAACTGTTAATAAGATATTGAATTAAATGTTTTGAAAAGTTTAAAAAAATTTAGATTTTATTATTATCTAGTTCTTTATCTCAATTCAAATTAAGTAAATTGCAAAAATATTCACAAAATGCATTTTTCTTAAGACTTTTCGAATCCTGGTTTATACTTATAAAATTTTTAGGTCAAAGTTTAATAAATAAACTTTTATTAAAAATTTGAATTCAAAGTTTTGAAAAGTTTAAAAAAAAGTTAAGATTTTATTATTATCTAGTTCTTATCCTAATTCAAATTAAGTAAATTGCAAAAATATTCACAAAATGCATTTTTCTTAAAACTTTTCGAATTTGGTTTTATATTAATAAAACTTAGGTCAAAGTTTAATAAATAAACTTTTAATAAGAATTTGAATTCAATGTTTTGAAAAGTTTAGAAAAAATTAAGATTTTATTATTATCTATTTCTTCATCCCAATTCAAATTAAGTAAGTTGCAAAATTATTCACCAAATACATTTTTCTTAAAACTTTTCGAATTTTGTTTTATATTTATAAAACTTTTAGGTCAAAGTTTAATAAATAAACTTTTAATAAGAATTTCAATTCAATGTTTTGAAAAGTTTAAACAAAATTAAAATTTTATTATTACCTAGTTCTTATCCCAATTCAAATTAAGTAAATTTCACAAATATTCAGAAAATGCATTTTCTTAAAACTTTTCGAATTTTGTTTTATATTAATAAAACTTTTAGGTCAAAGTTTAATAAATAAACTTTTAATACGAATTTGAATTCAATGTTTTGAAAAGTTTAAAAAAAAACTAAGATTTTATTATTATCTAGTTCTTTCTCAATTCAAATTAAATAAACTGCAAAAAATATTCACAAAATGCATTTTTCTTAAAACTTTTCGAATTTTGTTTTATATTTATAAAACTTTTAGGTCAAAGTTAAATAAATAAAATTTTGATAAGATATTGAATTAAATGTTTTGAAAAGTTTTAAAAAATTCAAATTCAAATTTTGAATTCAATGTTTTGAAAAGTTTAGAAATAATTAAGATTTTATTATTATCTATTTCTTTATCCCAATTCAAATTAAGTAAGTTGCAAAATTATTCACCAAATACATTTTTCTTAAAACTTTTCGAATTTTGTTTTATATTTATAAAACTTTTAGGTCAAAGTTTAATAAATAAACTTTTAATAAGAATTTCAATTCAATGTTTTGAAAAGTTTAAACAAAATTAAGATTTTATTATTACCTAGTTCTTATCCCAATTCAAATTAAGTAAATTTCACAAATATTCACAAAATGCATTTTCTTAAAACTTTTCGAATTTTGTTTTATATTTATAAAACTTTTAGGTCAAAGTTTAATAAATAAACTTTTAATAAGAATTTGAATTCAATGTTTTGAAAAGTTTAAACAAAATTAAGATTTTATTATTACCCAGTTCTTATCCCAATTCAAATTAAGTAAATTTCACAAATTATCAGAAAATGCATTTTCTTAAAACTTTTCGAAATTTGTTTTATATTAATAAAACTTTTAGGTCAAAGTTTAATAAATAAAATTTTAATACGAATTTGAATTCAATGTTTTGAAAAGTTTAAAAAAAATAAGATTTTATTATTATCTAGTTCCTCAATTCAAAATAAGTAAATTGCAAAAAATATTCACAAAATAAAAAAAAAAAATAAAATTTTAATACGAATTTGAATTCAATGTTTTGAAAAGTTTAAAAAAAATAAGATTTTATTATTATCTAGTTCCTCAATTCAAAATAAGTAAATTGCAAAAAATATTCACAAAATGCATTTTGCTTAAAACTTTTCGAATTTAGTTTTATATTTATAAATGTTTTAGGTCAAAGTTAAATAAATAAACTTTTAATAAGATATTGAATTAAATGTTTTGAAAAGTTTAAAAAAAATTTAGATTTTGTCAACGGCCTTGGTTCCGATAAAGCATCGCTTCCCGTGAGATCAGATGGGGGTCCGTCTGAAAACCAACTGCGTGCTGTTGACATGTGTTATGTGTTTTCTGTTTTCTGTTTTCCGTTCTCCTTCTGTCTTCTCTTCTGTCCTGTATCAATGTCGTGTTGTGTGTTGTCTTTGTAATTGTCTGAGCCGATGGCCTCAGTAGCCAGTGCTCGTAAATGTGTCTACTTCGTAGATTTATCTACGGAGTAGATTAAAATGTTTATTATTATCTAGTTCTTTATCTCAATTCAAATTAAGTAAATTGCAAAAATATTCACAAAATGCATTTTTCTTAAAACTTTTCGAATCTTGTTTTATAATTATAAAACTTTTAGGTCAAAGTTTAATAAATAAACTTTTAATAAGAATTTGAATTCAAAGTTTTGAAAAGTTTAAAAAAAAATTAAGATTTTATTATTACCTAGTTCTAATCCCAATTCAAATTAAGTAAATTTCACAAATATTCAGAAAATGCATTTTCTTAAAACTTTTCGAATTTTGTTTTATATTAATAAAACTTTTAGGTCAAAGTTTAATAAATAAACTTTTAATAAGAATTTGAATTCAATGTTTTGAAAATTTTAAACAAAATTAAGATTTTATTATTACCTAGTTCTTATCCCAATTCAAATTAAAAAAAATTCACAAATATTCAGAAAATGCAATTTCTTAAAACTTTTCGAATTTAGTTTTATATTAATAAAACTTTTAGGTCAAAGTTTAATAAATAAACTTTTAATACGAATTTTAATTCAATGTTTTGAAAAGTTTAAAAAAATTAAGATTTTATTATTATCTAGTTCTTTCTCAATTCAAATTAAGTAAATTGCAAAAATATTCATAAAATGCATTTTTCTTAAAACTTTTCGAATTTTGTTTTATATTTATAAAACTTTTAGGTCAAATAATAAATAAACTTTTAATACGAATTTGAATTCAATGTTTTGAAAAGTTTAAAAAAAAAAATAAGATTTTATTATTATCTAACTAGTTCCTCAATTCAAAATAAGTAAATTGCAAAAAATATTCACAAAATGCATTTTTCTTAAAACTTTTCGAATCTTGTTTTATAATTATAAAACTTTTAAGTCAAAGTTTAATAAATAAACTTTTAATAAGAATTTGAATTCAAAGTTTTGAAAACTTTAAAAAAAAATTAAGATTTTATTATTACCTAGTTCTTATCCCAATTCAAATTAAGTAAATTTCACAAATATTAAGAAAATGCATTTTCTTGAAACTTTTCGAATTTTGTTTTATATTAATAAAACTTTTAGGTCAAAGTATAATAAATAAACTTTTAATACGAATTTGAATTCAAATTTTTGAAAAGTTTAAAAAAAATTAAGATTTTATTATTATCTAGTTCCTCAATTCAAATTAAGTAAATTGCAAAAAATATTCACAAAATGCATTTTTCTTAAAACTTTTCGAATTTTGTTTTATATTTTTAAAAATATTTTAGGTCAAAGTTAAATAAATAAACTTTTAATAAGATATTGAATTAAATGTTTTGAAAAGTTTAAAAAAAATTTAGATTTTATTATTATCTAGTTCTTTATCTCAATTCAAATTAAGTAAATTGCAGAAATATTCACAAAATGCATTTTTCTTTAAACTTTTCGAATCTTGTTTTATATTTATAAAACTTTTAGGTCAAAGTTTAATAAATAAACTTATAATAAGAATTTGAATTCAAAGTTTTGAAGAGTTTAAACAAAATTAAGATTTTATTATTATCTAGTTATTATCCTAATTCAAATTAAGTAAATTGCAAAAATATTCACAAAATGCATTTTTCTTAAAAAAATAAGATTTTATTATTATCTAGTTCCTCAATTCAAATTAAGTAAATTGCAAAAATATTCACAAAATGCATTTTTCTTAAAACTTTTCGAATTTTGTTTTATATATATAAAACTTTTAGGTCAAAGTTAAATAAATAAATTTTAATAAGAATTTGAATTCAAAGTTTTGAAAAGTTTAAACAAAATTAAGATTTTATTATTATCTAGTTCTTATTCTAATTCAAATAAAATATATTGCAAAAATATTCACAAAATGCATTTTTCTTAAAACTTTTCGAATTTCGTTTTATATTAATAAAACTTTTAGGTCAAAGTTTAAAAAATAAACTTTTAATAAGAATTTGAATTCAATGTTTTGAAAAGTTTAGAAAAAATTAAGATTTTATTATTATCTAGTTCTTTATCTCAATTCAAATTTAGTAAATTGCAAAAAATATTCACAAAATGCATTTTTCTTAAAACTTTTCGAATTTTGTTTTATATTTTTAAAAATATTTTAGATCAAAGTTAAATAAATAAACTTTTAATAAGAATTTGAATTCAATGTTTTGAAAAGTTTAAACAAAATTAAGATTTTCTTATTACCTACTTCTTATCCCAATTCAAATTAAGTAAATTTCACAAATATTCACAAAATGCATTTTCTTAAAACTTTTCGAATTTTGTTTTGTATTAATAAAACTTTAAGGTCAAAGTTTAATAAATAAACTTTTAATAAGAATTTGAATTCAATGTTTTGAAAAGTTTATAAAAAATAAAGATTTTATTATTATCTAGTTCTTTCTCAATTCAAATTAAGTAAATTGCAAAAATATTCATTAAATGCATTTTTCTTAAAACTTTTCGAATTTTGTTTTATATTTACAAAACTTTTAGGTCAAAGTTTAATAAATAAACTTTTAATAAGAATTTGAATTCAATGTTTTCAAAAGTTTAGAAAAAATTAAGATTTTATTATTATCTAGTTCTTTATCTCAATTCAAATTAAGTAAATTGCAAAAATATTCACAAAATGCATTTTTCTTAAAACTTTTCGAATCTTGTTTTATATTTATAAAACTTTTAGGTCAAAGTTTAATAAATAAACTTTTAATAAGAATTTGAATTCAAAGTTTTGAAAAGTTTAAACAAAATTAAGATTTTATTATTATCTAGTTATTATTCTAATTCAAATTAAGTAAATTGCAAAAATATTCACAAAATGCATTTTTCTTAAAAAAATAAGATTTTATTATTATCTAGTTCCTCAATTCAAATTAAGTAAATTGCAAAAAATATTCACAAAATGCATTTTTCTTAAAACTTTTCGAATTTTGTTTTATATTTATAAAACTTTTAGGTCAAAGTTAAATAAATAATCTTTGATTAAGATATTGAATTAAATGTTTTGAAAAGTTTAAAAAAAATTAAGATTTTATTATTATCTAGTTCTTTCTCAATTCAAATTAAGTAAATTGCAAAAATATTAATAAAATGCATTTTTCTTAAAACTTTTCGAATTTTTTTTTATATATATAAAACTTTTAGGTCAAAGTTAAATAAATAAACTTTTAATAAGAATTTGAATTCAAAGTTTTGAAAAGTTTAAACAAAATTAAGATTTTATTATTATCTAGTTCTTATTCTAATTCAAATTAAATATATTGCAAAAATATTCACAAAATGCATTTTTCTTAAAACTTTTCGAATTTCGTTTTATATTAATAAAACTTTTAGGTCAAAGTTTAATAAATAAACTTTAAATAAGAATTTGAATTCAAAGTTTTGAAAAGTTTAAACAAAATTAAGATTTTATTATTATCTAGTTCTTATTCTAATTCAAATTAAATAAATTGCAAAAATTTTCACAAAATGCATTTTTCTTAAAACTTTTCGAATTTTGTTTTATATTTATAAAACTTTTAGGTCAAAGTTTAATAAATAAACTTTTAATAAGAATTTGAATTCAATGTTTTGAAAAGTTAAGAAAAAATTAAGATTTTATTATTATCTAATTTGAATATCCCAATTCAAATTAAGTAAATTGCAAAAATATTCACCAAATACATTTTTCTTAAAACTTTTCGAATTTTGTTTTATATTTATAAAACTTTTAAGTCAAAGTTTAATAAATAAACTTTTAATAAGAATTTGAATTCAATGTTTTGAAAAGTTTAAACAAAATTAAGATTTTCTTTTTACCTAGTTCTTATCCCAATTCAAATTAAGTAAATTTCACAAATATTCACAAAATGCATTTTCTTAAAACTTTTCGAATTTTGTTCTATATTAATAAAACTTTTAGGTCAAAGTTTAATAAATAAACTTTTAATAAGAATTTGAATTCAATGTTTTAAAAAGTTTAAAAAAAATAAAGATTTTATATTTATCTAGTTCTTTCTCAATTCAAATTAAGTAAATTGCAAAAATATTCATAAAATGCATTTTTCTTAAAACTTTTCGAATTTTGTTTTATATTTATAAAACTTTTAGGTCGAAGTTTAATAAATAAACTTTTAAAAAGAATTTGAATTCAATGTTTTGAAAAGTTAAGAAAAAATTAAGATTTTATTATTATCTATTTCTTTATCCCAATTCAAATTAAGTAAGTTGCAAAATTATTCACCAAATACATTTTTCTTAAAACTTTTCGAATTTTGTTTTATATTTATAAAACTTTAAGGTCAAAGTTTAATAAATAAACTTTTAATAAGAATTTGAATTCAATGTTTTGAAAAGTTTAAACAAAATTAATATTTTATTATTACCCAGTTCTTATCCCAATTCAAATTAAGTAAATTGCAAAAAATATTCACAAAATGCATTTTTCTTAAAACTTTTCGAATTTTGTTTTATATTATTAAAACTTTTAGGTCAAAGTTTAATAAATAAACTTTTAATACGAATTTGAATTCAATGTTTTGAAAAGTTTAAAAAAAAATAAGATTTTATTATTATCTAGTTCCTCAATTCAAAATAAGTAAATTGCAAAAAATATTCACAAAATGCATTTTTCTTAAAACTTTTCGAATTTTGTTTTATATTTATAAAACTTTTAGGTCAAAGTTAAATAAATAAACTTTTAATAAGATATTGAATTAAATGTTTTGAAAAGTTTAAAAAAAAATAAGATTTTATTATTATCTAGTTCGTTATCTCAATTCAAATTAAGTAAATTGCAAAAATATTCACAAAATGCATTTTTCTTAAAACTTTTCGAATTTTGTTTTATATATATAAAACTTTTAGGTCAAAGTTAAATAAATAAACTTTTAATAAGAATTTGAATTCAAAGTTTTGAAAAGTTTAAACAAAATTAAGATTTTATTATTATCTAGTTCTTATTCTAATTCAAATTAAATATATTGCAAAAATATTCACAAAATGCATTTTTCTTAAAACTTTTCGAATTTCGTTTTATATTAATAAAACTTTTAGGTCAAAGTTTAATAAATAAACTTTAAATAAGAATTTGAATTCAAAGTTTTGAAAAGTTTAAACAAAATTAAGATTTTATTATTATCTAGTTCTTATTCTAATTCAAATTAAATAAATTGCAAAAATTTTCACAAAATGCATTTTTCTTAAAACTTTTCGAATTTTGTTTTATATTTATAAAACTTTTAGGTCAAAGTTTAATAAATAAACTTTTAATAAGAATTTGAATTCAATGTTTTGAAAAGTTTAGAAAAAATTAAGATTTTATTATTATCTAATTTGAATATCCCAATTCAAATTAAGTAAATTGCAAAAATATTCACCAAATACATTTTTCTTAAAACTTTTCGAATTTTGTTTTATATTTATAAATTTTTTAAGTCAAAGTTTAATAAATAAACTTTTAATAAGAATTTGAATTCAATGTTTTGAAAAGTTTAAACAAAATTAAGATTTTCTTATTACCTAGTTCTTATCCCAATTCAAATTAAGTAAATTTCACAAATATTCACAAAATGCATTTTCTTAAAACTTTTCGAATTTTGTTTTATATTAATAAAACTTTTAGGTCAAAGTTTAATAAATAAACTTTTAATAAGAATTTGAATTCAATGTTTTGAAAAGTTTAAAAAAAATAAAGATTTTATTATTATCTAGTTCTTTCTCAATTCAAATTAAGTAAATTGCAAAAATATTCATAAAATGCATTTTTCTTTAAAACTTTTCGAATTTTGTTTTATATTTATAAAACTTTTAGGTCAAAGTTTAATAAATAAACTTTTAAAAAGAATTTGAATTCAATGTTTTTAAAAGTTAAGAAAAAATTAAGATTTTATATTATCTATTTCTTTATCCCAATTCAAATTAAGTAAGTTGCAAAATTATTCACCAAATACATTTTTCTTAAAACTTTTCGAATTTTGTTTTATATTTATAAAACTTTAAGGTCAAAGTTTAATAAATAAACTTTTAATAAGAATTTGAATTCAATGTTTTGAAAAGTTTAAACAAAATTAATATTTTATTATTACCCAGTTCTTATCCCAATTCAAATTAAGTAAATATCACAAATATTCAGAAAATGCATTTTCTTAAAACTTTTCGAATTTTGTTTTATATTAATAAAACTTTTAAGTCAAAGTTTAATAAATAAACTTTTAATACGAATTTGAATTCAATGTTTTGAAAAGTTTAAAAAAAATAAAGATTTTATTATTATCTAGTTCTTTCTCAATTCAAATTAAGTAAATTGCAAAAATATTCATAAAATGCATTTTTCTTTAAAACTTTTCGAATTTTGTTTTATATTTATAAAACTTTTAGGTCAAAGTTTAATAAATAAACTTTTAAAAAGAATTTGAATTCAATGTTTTGAAAAGTTAAGAAAAAATTAAGATTTTATATTATCTATTTCTTTATCCCAATTCAAATTAAGTAAGTTGCAAAATTATTCACCAAATACATTTTTCTTAAAACTTTTCGAATTTTGTTTTATATTTATAAAACTTTAAGGTCAAAGTTTAATAAATAAACTTTTAATAAGAATTTGAATTCAATGTTTTGAAAAGTTTAAACAAAATTAATATTTTATTATTACCCAGTTCTTATCCCAATTCAAATTAAGTAAATATCACAAATATTCAGAAAATGCATTTTCTTAAAACTTTTCGAATTTTGTTTTATATTAATAAAACTTTTAGGTCAAAGTTTAATAAATAAACTTTTAATACGAATTTGAATTCAATGTTTTGAAAAGTTTAAAAAAAATAAAGATTTTATTATTATCTAGTTCTTTCTCAATTCAAATTAAGTAAATTGCAAAAAATATTCACAAAATGCATTTTTCTTAAAACTTTTCGAATTTTGTTTTATATTTATAAAACTTTTAGGTCAAAGTTAAATAAATAAACTGTTAATAAGATATTGAATTAAATGTTTTGAAAAGTTTAAAAAAATTTAGATTTTATTATTATCTAGTTCTTTATCTCAATTCAAATTAAGTAAATTGCAAAAATATTCACAAAATGCATTTTTCTTAAGACTTTTCGAATCCTGGTTTATACTTATAAAATTTTTAGGTCAAAGTTTAATAAATAAACTTTTATTAAAAATTTGAATTCAAAGTTTTGAAAAGTTTAAAAAAAAGTTAAGATTTTATTATTATCTAGTTCTTATCCTAATTCAAATTAAGTAAATTGCAAAAATATTCACAAAATGCATTTTTCTTAAAACTTTTCGAATTTGGTTTTATATTAATAAAACTTAGGTCAAAGTTTAATAAATAAACTTTTAATAAGAATTTGAATTCAATGTTTTGAAAAGTTTAGAAAAAATTAAGATTTTATTATTATCTATTTCTTCATCCCAATTCAAATTAAGTAAGTTGCAAAATTATTCACCAAATACATTTTTCTTAAAACTTTTCGAATTTTGTTTTATATTTATAAAACTTTTAGGTCAAAGTTTAATAAATAAACTTTTAATAAGAATTTCAATTCAATGTTTTGAAAAGTTTAAACAAAATTAAAATTTTATTATTACCTAGTTCTTATCCCAATTCAAATTAAGTAAATTTCACAAATATTCAGAAAATGCATTTTCTTAAAACTTTTCGAATTTTGTTTTATATTAATAAAACTTTTAGGTCAAAGTTTAATAAATAAACTTTTAATACGAATTTGAATTCAATGTTTTGAAAAGTTTAAAAAAAAACTAAGATTTTATTATTATCTAGTTCTTTCTCAATTCAAATTAAATAAACTGCAAAAAATATTCACAAAATGCATTTTTCTTAAAACTTTTCGAATTTTGTTTTATATTTATAAAACTTTTAGGTCAAAGTTAAATAAATAAAATTTTGATAAGATATTGAATTAAATGTTTTGAAAAGTTTTAAAAAATTCAAATTCAAATTTTGAATTCAATGTTTTGAAAAGTTTAGAAATAATTAAGATTTTATTATTATCTATTTCTTTATCCCAATTCAAATTAAGTAAGTTACAAAATTATTCACCAAATACATTTTTCTTAAAACTTTTCGAATTTTGTTTTATATTTATAAAACTTTTAGGTCAAAGTTTAATAAATAAACTTTTAATAAGAATTTCAATTCAATGTTTTGAAAAGTTTAAACAAAATTAAGATTTTATTATTACCTAGTTCTTATCCCAATTCAAATTAAGTAAATTTCACAAATATTCACAAAATGCATTTTCTTAAAACTTTTCGAATTTTGTTTTATATTTATAAAACTTTTAGGTCAAAGTTTAATAAATAAACTTTTAATAAGAATTTGAATTCAATGTTTTGAAAAGTTTAAACAAAATTAAGATTTTATTATTACCCAGTTCTTATCCCAATTCAAATTAAGTAAATTTCACAAATTATCAGAAAATGCATTTTCTTAAAACTTTTCGAATTTTGTTTTATATTAATAAAACTTTTAGGTCAAAGTTTAATAAATAAAATTTTAATACGAATTTGAATTCAATGTTTTGAAAAGTTTAAAAAAAATAAGATTTTATTATTATCTAGTTCCTCAATTCAAAATAAGTAAATTGCAAAAAATATTCACAAAATGCATTTTGCTTAAAACTTTTCGAATTTAGTTTTATATTTATAAATGTTTTAGGTCAAAGTTAAATAAATAAACTTTTAATAAGATATTGAATTAAATGTTTTGAAAAGTTTAAAAAAAATTTAGATTTTGTCAACGGCCTTGGTTCCGATAAAGCATCGCTTCCCGTGAGATCAGATGGGGGTCCGTCTGAAAACCAACTGCGTGCTGTTGACATGTGTTATGTGTTTTCTGTTTTCTGTTTTCCGTTCTCCTTCTGTCTTCTCTTCTGTCCTGTATCAATGTCGTGTTGTGTGTTGTCTTTGTAATTGTCTGAGCCGATGGCCTCAGTAGCCAGTGCTCGTAAATGTGTCTACTTCGTAGATTTATCTACGGAGTAGATTAAAATGTTTATTATTATCTAGTTCTTTATCTCAATTCAAATTAAGTAAATTGCAAAAATATTCACAAAATGCATTTTTCTTAAAACTTTTCGAATCTTGTTTTATAATTATAAAACTTTTAGGTCAAAGTTTAATAAATAAACTTTTAATAAGAATTTGAATTCAAAGTTTTGAAAAGTTTAAAAAAAAATTAAGATTTTATTATTACCTAGTTTTTATCCCAATTCAAATTAAGTAAATTTCACAAATATTCAGAAAATGCATTTTCTTAAAACTTTTCGAATTTTGTTTTATATTAATAAAACTTTTAGGTCAAAGTTTAATAAATAAACTTTTAATAAGAATTTGAATTCAATGTTTTGAAAATTTTAAACAAAATTAAGATTTTATTATTACCTAGTTCTTATCCCAATTCAAATTAAAAAAAATTCACAAATATTCAGAAAATGCAATTTCTTAAAACTTTTCGAATTTAGTTTTTTATTAATAAAACTTTTAGGTCAAAGTTTAATAAATAAACTTTTAATACGAATTTTAATTCAATGTTTTGAAAAGTTTAAAAAAATTAAGATTTTATTATTATCTAGTTCTTTCTCAATTCAAATTAAGTAAATTGCAAAAATATTCATAAAATGCATTTTTCTTAAAACTTTTCGAATTTTGTTTTATATTTATAAAACTTTTAGGTCAAATAATAAATAAACTTTTAATACGAATTTGAATTCAATGTTTTGAAAAGTTTAAAAAAAAAAATAAGATTTTATTATTATCTAACTAGTTCCTCAATTCAAAATAAGTAAATTGCAAAAAATATTCACAAAATGCATTTTTCTTAAAACTTTTCGAATCTTGTTTTATAATTATAAAACTTTTAAGTCAAAGTTTAATAAATAAACTTTTAATAAGAATTTGAATTCAAAGTTTTGAAAACTTTAAAAAAAAATTAAGATTTTATTATTACCTAGTTCTTATCCCAATTCAAATTAAGTAAATTTCACAAATATTAAGAAAATGCATTTTCTTGAAACTTTTCGAATTTTGTTTTATATTAATAAAACTTTTAGGTCAAAGTATAATAAATAAACTTTTAATACGAATTTGAATTCAAATTTTTGAAAAGTTTAAAAAAAATTAAGATTTTATTATTATCTAGTTCCTCAATTCAAATTAAGTAAATTGCAAAAAATATTCACAAAATGCATTTTTCTTAAAACTTTTCGAATTTTGTTTTATATTTTTAAAAATATTTTAGGTCAAAGTTAAATAAATAAACTTTTAATAAGATATTGAATTAAATGTTTTGAAAAGTTTAAAAAAAATTTAGATTTTATTATTATCTAGTTCTTTATCTCAATTCAAATTAAGTAAATTGCAAAAATATTCACAAAATGCATTTTTCTTTAAACTTTTCGAATCTTGTTTTATATTTATAAAACTTTTAGGTCAAAGTTTAATAAATAAACTTATAATAAGAATTTGAATTCAAAGTTTTGAAGAGTTTAAACAAAATTAAGATTTTATTATTATCTAGTTATTATCCTAATTCAAATTAAGTAAATTGCAAAAATATTCACAAAATGCATTTTTCTTAAAAAAATAAGATCTTATTATTATCTAGTTCCTCAATTCAAATTAAGTAAATTGCAAAAATATTCACAAAATGCATTTTTCTTAAAACTTTTCGAATTTTGTTTTATATATATAAAACTTTTAGGTCAAAGTTAAATAAATAAATTTTAATAAGAATTTGAATTCAAAGTTTTGAAAAGTTTAAACAAAATTAAGATTTTATTATTATCTAGTTCTTATTCTAATTCAAATTAAATATATTGCAAAAATATTCACAAAATGCATTTTTCTTAAAACTTTTCGAATTTCGTTTTATATTAATAAAACTTTTAGGTCAAAGTTTAAAAAATAAACTTTTAATAAGAATTTGAATTCAATGTTTTGAAAAGTTTAGAAAAAATTAAGATTTTATTATTATCTAGTTCCTCAATTCAAATTTAGTAAATTGCAAAAAATATTCACAAAATGCATTTTTCTTAAAACTTTTCGAATTTTGTTTTATATTTTTAAAAATATTTTAGATCAAAGTTAAATAAATAAACTTTTAATAAGAATTTGAATTCAATGTTTTGAAAAGTTTAAACAAAATTAAGATTTTCTTATTACCTACTTCTTATCCCAATTCAAATTAAGTAAATTTCACAAATATTCACAAAATGCATTTTCTTAAAACTTTTCGAATTTTGTTTTGTATTAATAAAACTTTAAGGTCAAAGTTTAATAAATAAACTTTTAATAAGAATTTGAATTCAATGTTTTGAAAAGTTTAAAAAAAATAAAGATTTTATTATTATCTAGTTCTTTCTCAATTCAAATTAAGTAAATTGCAAAAATATTCATTAAATGCATTTTTCTTAAAACTTTTCGAATTTTGTTTTATATTTACAAAACTTTTAGGTCAAAGTTTAATAAATAAACTTTTAATAAGAATTTGAATTCAATGTTTTCAAAAGTTTAGAAAAAATTAAGATTTTATTATTATCTAGTTCTTTATCTCAATTCAAATTAAGTAAATTGCAAAAATATTCACAAAATGCATTTTTCTTAAAACTTTTCGAATCTTGTTTTATATTTATAAAACTTTTAGGTCAAAGTTTAATAAATAAACTTTTAATAAGAATTTGAATTTAAAGTTTTGAAAAGTTTAAACAAAATTAAGATTTTATTATTATCTAGTTATTATTCTAATTCAAATTAAGTAAATTGCAAAAATATTCACAAAATGCATTTTTCTTAAAAAAATAAGATTTTATTATTATCTAGTTCCTCAATTCAAATTAAGTAAATTGCAAAAAATATTCACAAAATGCATTTTTCTTAAAACTTTTCGAATTTTGTTTTATATTTATAAAACTTTTAGGTCAAAGTTAAATAAATAAACTTTGATTAAGATATTGAATTAAATGTTTTGAAAAGTTTAAAAAAAATTAAGATTTTATTATTATCTAGTTCTTTCTCAATTCAAATTAAGTAAATTGCAAAAATATTAATAAAATGCATTTTTCTTAAAACTTTTCGAATTTTGTTTTATATATATAAAACTTTTAGGTCAAAGTTAAATAAATAAACTTTTAATAAGAATTTGAATTCAAAGTTTTGAAAAGTTTAAACAAAATTAAGATTTTATTATTATCTAGTTCTTATTCTAATTCAAATTAAATATATTGCAAAAATATTCACAAAATGCATTTTTCTTAAAACTTTTCGAATTTCGTTTTATATTAATAAAACTTTTAGGTCAAAGTTTAATAAATAAACTTTAAATAAGAATTTGAATTCAAAGTTTTGAAAAGTTTAAACAAAATTAAGATTTTATTATTATCTAGTTCTTATTCTAATTCAAATTAAATAAATTGCAAAAATTTTCACAAAATGCATTTTTCTTAAAACTTTTCGAATTTTGTTTTATATTTATAAAACTTTTAGGTCAAAGTTTAATAAATAAACTTTTAATAAGAATTTGAATTCAATGTTTTGAAAAGTTAAGAAAAAATTAAGATTTTATTATTATCTAATTTGAATATCCCAATTCAAATTAAGTAAATTGCAAAAATATTCACCAAATACATTTTTCTTAAAACTTATTATTATCTATTTCTTTATCCCAATTCAAATTAAGTAAGTTGCAAAATTATTCACCAAATACATTTTTCTTAAAACTTTTCGAATTTTGTTTTATATTTATAAAACTTTAAGGTCAAAGTTTAATAAATAAACTTTTAATAAGAATTTGAATTCAATGTTTTGAAAAGTTTAAACAAAATTAATATTTTATTATTACCCAGTTCTTATCCCAATTCAAATTAAGTAAATTGCAAAAAATATTCACAAAATGCATTTTTCTTAAAACTTTTCGAATTTTGTTTTATATTATTAAAACTTTTAGGTCAAAGTTTAATAAATAAACTTTTAATACGAATTTGAATTCAATGTTTTGAAAAGTTTAAAAAAAAATAAGATTTTATTATTATCTAGTTCTTTCTCAATTCAAATTAATTAAATTGCAAAAATATTAATAAAATGCATTTTTCTTAAAACTTTTCGAATTTCGTTTTATATTAATAAAACTTTTAGGTCAAAGTTTAATAAATAAACTTTAAATAAGAATTTGAATTCAAAGTTTTGAAAAGTTTAAACAAAATTAAGATTTTATTATTATCTAGTTCTTATTCTAATTCAAATTAAATAAATTGCAAAAATTTTCACAAAATGCATTTTTCTTAAAACTTTTCGAATTTTGTTTTATATTTATAAAACTTTTAGGTCAAAGTTTAATAAATAAACTTTTAATAAGAATTTGAATTCAATGTTTTGAAAAGTTAAGAAAAAATTAAGATTTTATTATTATCTAATTTGAATATCCCAATTCAAATTAAGTAAATTGCAAAAATATTCACCAAATACATTTTTCTTAAAACTTTTCGAATTTTGTTTTATATTTATAAAACTTTTAAGTCAAAGTTTAATAAATAAACTTTTAATAAGAATTTGAATTCAATGTTTTGAAAAGTTTAAACAAAATTAAGATTTTCTTTTTACCTAGTTCTTATCCCAATTCAAATTAAGTAAATTTCACAAATATTCACAAAATGCATTTTCTTAAAACTTTTCGAATTTTGTTCTATATTAATAAAACTTTTAGGTCAAAGTTTAATAAATAAACTTTTAATAAGAATTTGAATTCAATGTTTTAAAAAGTTTAAAAAAAATAAAGATTTTATATTTATCTAGTTCTTTCTCAATTCAAATTACGTAAATTGCAAAAATATTCATAAAATGCATTTTTCTTAAAACTTTTCGAATTTTGTTTTATATTTATAAAACTTTTAGGTCAAAGTTTAATAAATAAACTTTTAAAAAGAATTTGAATTCAATGTTTTGAAAAGTTAAGAAAAAATTAAGATTTTATTATTATCTATTTCTTTATCCCAATTCAAATTAAGTAAGTTGCAAAATTATTCACCAAATACATTTTTCTTAAAACTTTTCGAATTTTGTTTTATATTTATAAAACTTTAAGGTCAAAGTTTAATAAATAAACTTTTAATAAGAATTTGAATTCAATGTTTTGAAAAGTTTAAACAAAATTAATATTTTATTATTACCCAGTTCTTATCCCAATTCAAATTAAGTAAATTGCAAAAAATATTCACAAAATGCATTTTTCTTAAAACTTTTCGAATTTTGTTTTATATTATTAAAACTTTTAGGTCAAAGTTTAATAAATAAACTTTTAATACGAATTTGAATTCAATGTTTTGAAAAGTTTAAAAAAAAATAAGATTTTATTATTATCTAGTTCCTCAATTCAAAATAAGTAAATTGCAAAAAATATTCACAAAATGCATTTTTCTTAAAACTTTTCGAATTTTGTTTTATATTTATAAAACTTTTAGGTCAAAGTTAAATAAATAAACTTTTAATAAGATATTGAATTAAATGTTTTGAAAAGTTTACAAAAATTTAGATTTTATTATTATCTAGTTCTTTATCTCAATTCAAGTTAAGTAAATTGCAAAAATATTCACAAAATGCATTTTTCTTTAGACTTTTCGAATCTTGTTTTATATTTATAAAACTTTTAGGTCAAAGTTTATTAAATAAACTTTTAATAAGAATTTGAATTCAAAGTTTTGAAAAGTTTAAAAAAAAGTTAAGATTTTATTATTGTCTAGTTCTTATCCTAATTCAAATTAAGTAAATTGCAAAAATATTCACAAAATGCATTTTTCTTAAAACTTTTCGAATTTGGTTTTATATTAATAAAACTTAGGTCAAAGTTTAATAAATAAACTTTTAATAAGAATTTGAATTCAATGTTTTGAAAAGTTTAGACAAAATTAAGATTTTATTATTATCTATTTCTTCATCCCAATTCAAATTAAGTAAGTTGCAAAATTATTCACCAAATACATTTTTCTTAAAACTTTTCGAATTTTGTTTTATATTTATAAAACTTTTAGGTCAAAGTTTAATAAATAAACTTTTAATAAGAATTTCAATTCAATGTTTTGAAAAGTTTAAACAAAATTAAGATTTTATTATTACCTAGTTCTTATCCCAATTCAAATTAAGTAAATTTAACAAATATTCAGAAAATGCATTTTCTTAAATTTTTTCGAATTTGTTTTATATTAATAAAACTTTTAGGTCAAAGTTTAATAAATAAACTTTTAATACGAATTTGAATTCAATGTTTTGAAAAGTTTAAAAAAAAACTAAGATTTTATTATTATCTAGTTCTTTCTCAATTCAAATTAAGTAAATTGCAAAAAATATTCACAAAATGCATTTTTCTTAAAACTTTTCGAATTTTGTTTTATATTTATAAAACTTTTAGGTCAAAGTTAAATAAATAAACTTTTGATAAGATATTGAATTAAATGTTTTGAAAAGTTTTAAAAAATTCAAATTCAAATTTTGAATTCAATGTTTTGAAAAGTTTAGAAAAAATTAAGATTTTATTATTATCTATTTCTTTATCCCAATTCAAATTAAGTAAGTTGCAAAATTATTCACCAAATACATTTTTCTTAAAACTTTTCGAATTTTGTTTTATATTTATAAAACTTTTAGGTCAAAGTTTAATAAATAAACTTTTAATTAGAATTTCAATTCAATGTTTTGAAAAGTTTAAACAAAATTAAGATTTTATTATTACCTAGTTCTTATCCCAATTCAATGTTTTGAAAAGTTTAAAAAAAAATAAGATTTTATTATTATCTAGTTCCTCAATTCAAAATAAGTAAATTGCAAAAAATATTCACAAAATGCATTTTTCTTAAAACTTTTCGAATTTTGTTTTATATTTATAAATGTTTTAAGTCAAAGTTAAATAAATAAACTTTTAATAAGATATTGAATTAAATGTTTTGAAAAGTTTAAAAAAAAATTAGATTTTGTCAACGGCCTTGGCTCCGATAAAGCATCGCTTACCGTCAGTCGTTCAGCAACTGTGGAAGAGTGGAGACTGCGTTGACGACTTTCACAGTGTATAGTAAATTTTTTCAAGTGTTTACTTAATTAAATAAAGTAATTAAAGTAAATTGTTAGTTTATTTGCCAAAAGGCGAATAATTAAATTTGTTTTTTTTTGCTATAAATATAGCCAAATTCAATTTGGCTTTCATAATTCATTAAAAAAAAAAGCTTTTTTAAAAGCTCCTTTTTAGTTCTTTGGGCAAGCCAGCCCAAAGGTATATCAACCCAAAATACCATCAAGTCATTTATAAGCCAGTAGCTCAGTGGTAGAGTGGCCGATCGCGGCGCAGAGGAACCCAGGTTCGAATCCGGCCAGGGTGACTTCACAAAACTTTTTTGGGAAAAAGTTTTATCAAATAGACAAAGCCTAGAAGGCGAGAAAATGTCCCAGCCAGTGGTAGACAAGACCGAAGAGGTGGTGCCATCGGATGATGGGCTACCAACAACATCGGCTGATGTCGCAATGACGTCAGCAAAAAGACGAAAAAAGCAATATAAGCCTAATCTGGTTAAAAGGCAAACCAGAACAACAACAACAACAACAACAACAGCAGCTCAGAATTTAGCCGTAGAGGAAATACTACCAGCGAAGACGAACGCTGCAGCCAAAATACGTCAGCAGCTGGAAGTTGCTGGACAAGCGTCGGACATATCTGTGTCGTATGTGTCCGACGAAGGGGAGGGGCACTATACAAGCACCCCTGACGACACACAAATTACCGACACCCAGATAGAAGAAAGGCCTTCCTCATCAGAATCCGACGATGAGGAGGAAATAATCAGCGATTTCGAGCGCAAGATCCTGGCGGTCAGAACCAAGCAAGAGAACAGAAGGAGGGCGGAAAGGCTCGCCAAAGAGCAAAAGGAGGCAGCCAAGCTTAAGGCCCTCCAGACGGCTGAGCAGCAGAAGCAGCAACTACAACAACAACAGCAGCAAGCACAGCTGCAGAAACAACAGCCACAGCAGAAGCAAAAACAACAGTCTGCTAAGCAACAACAGCAAAAAGAACAGCAAACAAAGATGGATCAACCATCTACATCTAAAAAGGCACAACAGCAGCAGCAGAACCAACAGCAGCAGCAGATCCAACAGCAGCAGCAGAACCAACAGCAGCAGCAAAACCAACAGCAGCAGAGACAACAGCAGCTGATACAACAGCAGCAGAGTCAACAGCAGCAGACACAACAGCCAGCGCAGCCAACACAAAAAAAAGGTAAGGTGCCGCCCATTAATACATATAAAATGAACATTAAGGATATAATAGATATATGTAGAGACGCCATAGGCGACAATTTTTTTATTAAACGACTTAATAATGATAGACATGCTATCCACTGCTTCTCAGTGGATCAGCATAAGAAAGTTAGAGAAATTCTCGAAAAAACGGCCACTGAACACTACAGTTTCACGCCGAAAGAGGAAAAAATTCAGACGGTCCTCTTAAAGGGCCTTGATAGCTCCACTGATACGGTGGCGCTTTTAAACGAACTCCGTCGGGTAGCGACGAACGATCTTGAGTTCGTGGGGGTCAAGCCTTTCACGACTGTTAGAACCAGACGGGAGCAACGGAAATTACCGTTCTTCCTGGTACAGCTGTCGCCCAAAAGCAAACTGGATAGTCTACGGAAAATTACCAAAGTAGACTACCAGGGTGTAACCTGGGACAAATTAAAGAGACGCGGCGACATGCTTCAATGCATGCGCTGCCAAAGGTTCGGGCATGCCGCGGCGAACTGCGGTATGCAGTCTCGCTGCGTGAAATGCAGTGAGAACCACAATTTAGGTGAGTGTAAGCTCGGTCAGGAAAGGGTCGAAGATAAGACTCTACTTAAATGTGTGCTTTGCGGAGGCGAGGGGCACCCTGCTAGTTATCGGGGCTGTCCTAAGTTTCAGCAGATAAAGCAAACAAAAGCTCCGAAGGTGGTGGAGAGGCGACCTATTTTTGCTCCTGCACCGATAGCCGTTGTGCCCCAAATCTCTTACGCTCAAATGGCGGCAGGGAGGGCAACAACAACGGTACAGCCACAACCAAAGGTTGCCAAACAGGCCCCCGTGCCTACGGCACCTGCGGGACAGGCCGATATAATGACTGTGTTGCTGGCCATGCAGGCCCAGTTAACCAGCCTACAACAACAGCTCGGAAAGCAGGAGGAAAGACTAGACCGTGTCTACGCTTACCTTCCCAGCTTAGGGCACTTTAAACCATAATGGGCGCGCTGTACGAGAACCCCTTTAAAATCCTGGCTGTGAATGTAAATTCACTAATCAGGACCGAACGTAGAGCAAATTTGTTTCAATTGTTGCATGATCACAGTCCAGATGTCTTTTTGGCTAGCGAAACCAAGCTAAACCAGAAACACAAACTGACTCATAATAATTACAATATCGTAAGAAGGGACCGGCCCAACTCCACTCGTGGGGGCGGGGTCGCTATCTTTTTACGAAAAGGTATTGTTCATAAGGTCATATATAATAGCGAAGTGCGAAGATTCGAGTTGTTAGAAGCTTGCATCATATGCATTCCTCTCCAACATGGGAAGCGAATGTATGTGATTGCAGTGTACGCACAAGAAGCACCTCAACCTGCAAACTTTATTGCAGAGCTCGAAAAACTTTTCGAGTGCCTTAGTTTGCACTCGGATGAAAACTACTACATTATCGCTGGAGATTTTAATGCCAAACATGAAGATTGGGGAAATCAAATCCAAAATCCAAGGGGATACCATCTTTTTGATTGGATGGGTCGACACCATATTGAGTATAAAATCTACCTTCTTGCTACAGATAGACCATCGTTCCCAAGGAGCGGTGCTTTTCTAGATCTACTACTGTTAGACTCAAGACTGACAGTAACTGACTCTGTGGGCCAACAGACAAGAAACTGTTTACAGACGGTAGAATACGAAAGTGACCACTGCGGACTTTCCGCCGTCATACAGCTACCAAATGAACTTGTGGTGTTGGATGAATTTGTGCCTGCGCGCTCTTACAATTTTAGTAAGGCACGCTGGCCACGTTTCTCCAACATCCTGACAAGAGAACTCCTCTCTAACGACATTGTGCCTCCAAACGACAGGAATCTATCGAACGTAGAGATCGACGGATACCTGCTTCAGATGGATGGTGTCATAAAACAAACGATGGACAAAACAATCCCACGATACAAAGAACATAACGCAACTGAAATGTACAAGAACGCGACAATAGACGCACTACATAGACAAAAAAGTGGCCTCCTGACAAGATTAAAACTCTTGTACAGGCGGTTTACTGACAGAAACGATCTGGAGATTAGGACACTGAAGTCTTCAATCAAAAATGTCAACTCGCTCATTAAACAAAACTATCGATTGTCTATTAACTCTTACTGGGATAACAGAATTCCAGCCGTTAATTCTAGCGACCCGAGTATGTTTCCCGAGATTAATAAAATCTTTAGAAAGAACACTCAAAATGATCTTCCGTGTCTTAAGCTCCAAAGAACGACAGACAACGAAAACATACTTCTGACCGCAGGAGTAGATCTGGGGGACGCCGTCTTGGACGACGACTTCTTTGTGATCGAAGATCCATTGGAGAAGGTTGAGACAGTGGGTTCTGCTTTTCAGCAAGTGTATAAGGTGAATGAGTCCATTCACCCAAATCACGACCTGGAGAACAGAGCTCTGCTGAATCACTTCTACCTTCGAAATAGCATCACGCAATGGCGATCTGAGAATCTTGGTTTTACCGGATTCAATGAAGACAATCTGGCAAACGCCACCGTCGCCGAGCGAAATGGGCCAAGTTCCCTGCTCATCTCGAAGGTCGAACTACAAATGATCTTCGCATCATTAAAGAAAAAGAAGTCAGCAGGAGTCGATGGTATACCCAATGTTGTACTACGACATCTCCCCGAGGATGCAATTAACATATACACAACACTGTTCAACAACGCGCTGAATAATGCATATTATCCAGTGAGTTGGAAGACAGCAGTTGTACATCCTCTCCCCAAAAAGGGAAAGGACAATTCCAATCCGGCAAATCTCCGGTCGATAAGTCTTCTTCCGAGTATCAGTAAGGTATTCGAAAAGGTTATCAATAGAGCTCTGTCCAAGTGGGCCGAGGACAAAAATATAATTCCAGACACCCAGTTCGGCTTTAAGGCGGGACATGACACAATTCATGCCGCGTCTAAGTTAGTATCTGCTGTCCAATGGAACAATGCTAAAAATCAATGCACGGGTGCCTGTCTGGTTGATTTGGAGAAGGCTTTTGACACCGTATGGTTAGAAGGTCTGTATCTGAAGCTAACCAGATGGGGCATAAGTAAACCACTGCTATATATGCTTTACGACATGCTTAATGGTAGAAAATTTGTTGTCAAGAGTGGCAATGTAACATCTACCACAACGTTTGATATCAAAAATGGTCTGCAACAGGGAGCGGTGAACTCGCCGATTCTCTTTAGTATTTACACCAGCGATCTCATTGGGAGTCTACCTCATGCAATTGCGTATGCCGATGATTTAGTTGCGTACAGAACAGGTCCAAAAGTTGAAGTCATCAGAATTCTCTTGCAACGTGATTTCGATAAAATTCAAAAGTACTGTAATGATTGGAAGCTGAAAATTAACTTCCAGAAATGTGAAACTATCCTGTTTAGAACCCCTTTGTCTGGGGCCTCTAGGGATACGAGAAAGAACTGGCGCAAGCTAGTGATCGCTGGGCCACATGGACATCCACTGGCGAGTAAAGATGTAGTAAAGTACCTTGGCATCTGGTTGGATCAGTATCTATATTTCAATCGACATGTAGAGGCTGCTCTGACCAGGGCTAGGGGAGCTTTTGCCCTGACAAGACGGTTGTTTTATAGCAGCCGCCTTGATAGCAGGGTGAAAGTGATTTGCTACATGGCCCTAATCAGGCCGATGATTGCCTATGGATGCCCTGTGTGGTTCAACGTTGCACCATCTCTAATGGAAAAGATTCGGGTGTTCGAGAGACAGTGCCTTCGCACTTGTCTCGGTCTTTATAGAACACCAGAGTCGGAGTACAAACACTATTATTCCAACGAGGTCCTATACAACGGGGCCAATATAAACAGGATAGATAACTTTTTAATTAAGCTCATTCGCGGACACATTGCAAGGGCGATGACCTCAACTAATGGACAAATCTTCGGGGCTTACTACCCCCAAGATGAATATTTTGAAAGCACACGTTCGAGTGGTTTTATCCCGCCCAAGGCTTTCCTATACCTTGATAGTCGAGGGCTGATTCAGGATAGATCGGCGATTCCGTTGATCTACCACGTCGGCCGCAGAACAGTCGATAGGCGGCTCCTCTACGACCGAGACATAGTCGCTGGGAGCGAAGCAGAGCGCCTCCGTTTCAGTAGGGCCGTGCCCGACCGGGATCGGAAGGAAGCCCTAGATCAGGTCCACCAATTTTGGTGGCTTAACTAAAACCCGATAATTTTCAGTCGGCAAAGTCGAAATATCGCCCATGGCCGACTACATATATCTATTGTAGCTTTAAGTTAGGTAGGGCAGTTGCGGCGGCACAAAAAAAAAAAAAAAAAAAAAAAAAAAAAAAAAAAAAAAAAAAGCTTGCTGTGGCTGTTCTAGATTTAAGTATTTTAGGTGTATTTTAAGTTATTTTAAGTTTATTTTTAGTTTATTTTTAGTTTATTTTTAGTTTAGTTTTAAGTTAGTTCTTAAGTAGTTTAAGACAGATTAATAAACTGATAAGATACCCAGTTTTTTTTCATTTTCTGGGTGAAAAATAAAAACCCTTTATATATAAGATAAACTTAAGCTATTTTTAGGCCGAAAGGCAATTAAAATTAAGTTAGAGTATAATTTAGAGCGCCCGCATAGGGCCAGTAAGTTAATTAAGATGATAGTTTTAGCTAGTTTTAAGATTTTTGTCTAGCATTTAAGTAGATATAAGAAAAAGTAAAATAAAAATCATTTAAAAGTTAAAAGTTAAAAGCATCGCTTCCCGTGAGATCAGCGAAATCAAGCATCGTTGCGCGTGGTTAGTAGAGAGATGGGGGTCCGTCTGAAAACCAACTGCGTGCTGTTGACATGTGTTATGTGTTTTCTGTTTTCCGTTCTCCTTCTGTCTTCTCTTCTGTCCTGTATCAATATCGTGTTGTGTGTTGTCTTTGTAATTGTCTGAGCCGATGGCCTCAGTAGCCAGTGCTCGTAAATGTGTCTACTTCGTAGATTTATCTACGGAGTAGATTAAAATGTAATGTAATGTAATTTAGATTTTATTATTATCTAGTTCTTTATCTCAATTCAAATTAAGTAAATTGAAAAAATATTCACAAAATGCATTTTTCTTAAAACTTTTCGAATCTTGTTTTATAATTATAAAACTTTTAGGTCAAAGTTTAATAAATAAACTTTTGATAAGAATTTGAATTCAAAGTTTTGAAAAGTTTAAAAAAAAATTAAGATTTTATTATTACCTAGTTCTTATCCCAATTCAAATTAAGTAAATTTCACAAATATTCAGAAAATGCAATTTCTTAAAACTTTTCGAATTTAGTTTTATATTAATAAAACTTTTAGGTCAAAGTTTAATAAATAAACTTTTAATACGAATTTTAATTCAATGTTTTGAAAAGTTTAAAAAAAATTAAGATTTTATTATTATCTAGTTCTTTCTCAATTCAAATTAAGTAAATTGCAAAAATATTCATAAAATGCATTTTTCTTAAAACTTTTCGAATTTTGTTTTATATTTATAAAACTTTTAGGTCAAATAATAAATAAACTTTTAATACGAATTTGAATTCAATGTTTTGAAAAGTTTAAAAAAAAAATAAGATTTTATTATTATCTAACTAGTTCCTCAATTCAAAATAAGTAAATTGCAAAAAATATTCACAAAATGCATTTTTCTTAAAACTTTTCGAATTTTGTTTTATATTTATAAAACTTTTAGGTCAAAGTTAAATAAATAAACTTTTAATAAGATATTGAATTAAATGTTTTGAAAAGTTTAAAAAAAATTAAGATTTTATTATTATCTAGTTCTTTATCTCAATTCAAATTAAGTAAATTGCAAAAATATTCACAAAATGCATTTTTCTTAAAACTTTTCGAGTTTTGTTTTATATTTATAAAACTTTTAGGTCAAAGTTTAATAAATAAACTTTTAATAAGAATTTGAATTCAAAGTTTTGAAAAGTTTAAACAAAATTAAGATTTTATTATTATCTAGTTATTATCCTAATTCAAATTAAGTAAATTGCAAAAATATTCATAAAATGCATTTTTCTTAAAACTTTTCGAATTTTGTTTTATATTTACAAAACTTTTAGGTCAAAGTTTAATAAATAAACTTTTAATAAGAATTTGAATTCAATGTTTTGGAATGTTTAGAAAAAATTAAGATTTTATTATTATCTATTTCTTTATCCCAATTCAAATTAAGTAAGTTGCAAAATTATTCACCAAATACATTTTTCTTAAAACTTTTCGAATTTTGTTTTATATTTATAAAACTTTTAGGTCAAAGTTTATTAAATAAACTTTTAATAAGAATTTGAATTCAATGTTTTGAAAAGTTTAAACAAAATTAAGATTTTATTATTACCTAGTTCTTATCCCAATTCAAATTAAGTAAATTTCAAAAATATTCAGAAAATGCATTTTCTTAAAACTTTGAAAGCACACGTTCGAGTGGTTTTATCCCGCCCAAGGCTTTCCTATACCTTGATAGTCGAGGGCTGATTCAGGATAGATCGGCGATTCCGTTGATCTACCACGTCGGCCGCAGAACAGTCGATAGGCGGCTCCTCTACGACCGAGACATAGTCGCTGGGAGCGAAGCAGAGCGCCTCCGTTTCAGTAGGGCCGTGCCCGACCGGGATCGGAAGGAAGCCCTAGATCAGGTCCACCAATTTTGGTGGCTTAACTAAAACCCGATAATTTTCAGTCGGCAAAGTCGAAATATCGCCCATGGCCGACTACATATATCTATTGTAGCTTTAAGTTAGGTAGGGCAGTTGCGGCGGCACAAAAAAAAAAAAAAAAAAAAAAAAAAAAAAAAAAAAAAAAAAAAAAGCTTGCTGTGGCTGTTCTAGATTTAAGTATTTTAGGTGTATTTTAAGTTATTTTAAGTTTATTTTTAGTTTATTTTTAGTTTATTTTTAGTTTAGTTTTAAGTTAGTTCTTAAGTAGTTTAAGACAGATTAATAAACTGATAAGATACCCAGTTTTTTTTCATTTTCTGGGTGAAAAATAAAAACCCTTTATATATAAGATAAACTTAAGCTATTTTTAGGCCGAAAGGCAATTAAAATTAAGTTAGAGTATAATTTAGAGCGCCCGCATAGGGCCAGTAAGTTAATTAAGATGATAGTTTTAGCTAGTTTTAAGATTTTTGTCTAGCATTTAAGTAGATATAAGAAAAAGTAAAATAAAAATCATTTAAAAGTTAAAAGTTAAAAGCATCGCTTCCCGTGAGATCAGCGAAATCAAGCATCGTTGCGCGTGGTTAGTAGAGAGATGGGGGTCCGTCTGAAAACCAACTGCGTGCTGTTGACATGTGTTATGTGTTTTCTGTTTTCCGTTCTCCTTCTGTCTTCTCTTCTGTCCTGTATCAATGTCGTGTTGTGTGTTGTCTTTGTAATTGTCTGAGCCGATGGCCTCAGTAGCCAGTGCTCGTAAATGTGTCTACTTCGTAGATTTATCTACGGAGTAGATTAAAATGTAATGTAATGTAATTTAGATTTTATTATTATCTAGTTCTTTATCTCAATTCAAATTAAGTAAATTGAAAAAATATTCACAAAATGCATTTTTCTTAAAACTTTTCGAATCTTGTTTTATAATTATAAAACTTTTAGGTCAAAGTTTAATAAATAAACTTTTGATAAGAATTTGAATTCAAAGTTTTGAAAAGTTTAAAAAAAAATTAAGATTTTATTATTACCTAGTTCTTATCCCAATTCAAATTAAGTAAATTTCACAAATATTCAGAAAATGCAATTTCTTAAAACTTTTCGAATTTAGTTTTATATTAATAAAACTTTTAGGTCAAAGTTTAATAAATAAACTTTTAATACGAATTTTAATTCAATGTTTTGAAAAGTTTAAAAAAAATTAAGATTTTATTATTATCTAGTTCTTTCTCAATTCAAATTAAGTAAATTGCAAAAATATTCATAAAATGCATTTTTCTTAAAACTTTTCGAATTTTGTTTTATATTTATAAAACTTTTAGGTCAAATAATAAATAAACTTTTAATACGAATTTGAATTCAATGTTTTGAAAAGTTTAAAAAAAAAATAAGATTTTATTATTATCTAACTAGTTCCTCAATTCAAAATAAGTAAATTGCAAAAAATATTCACAAAATGCATTTTTCTTAAAACTTTTCGAATTTTGTTTTATATTTATAAAACTTTTAGGTCAAAGTTAAATAAATAAACTTTTAATAAGATATTGAATTAAATGTTTTGAAAAGTTTAAAAAAAATTAAGATTTTATTATTATCTAGTTCTTTATCTCAATTCAAATTAAGTAAATTGCAAAAATATTCACAAAATGCATTTTTCTTAAAACTTTTCGAGTTTTGTTTTATATTTATAAAACTTTTAGGTCAAAGTTTAATAAATAAACTTTTAATAAGAATTTGAATTCAAAGTTTTGAAAAGTTTAAACAAAATTAAGATTTTATTATTATCTAGTTATTATCCTAATTCAAATTAAGTAAATTGCAAAAATATTCATAAAATGCATTTTTCTTAAAACTTTTCGAATTTTGTTTTATATTTACAAAACTTTTAGGTCAAAGTTTAATAAATAAACTTTTAATAAGAATTTGAATTCAATGTTTTGGAATGTTTAGAAAAAATTAAGATTTTATTATTATCTATTTCTTTATCCCAATTCAAATTAAGTAAGTTGCAAAATTATTCACCAAATACATTTTTCTTAAAACTTTTCGAATTTTGTTTTATATTTATAAAACTTTTAGGTCAAAGTTTATTAAATAAACTTTTAATAAGAATTTGAATTCAATGTTTTGAAAAGTTTAAACAAAATTAAGATTTTATTATTACCTAGTTCTTATCCCAATTCAAATTAAGTAAATTTCAAAAATATTCAGAAAATGCATTTTCTTAAAACTTTTCGAATTTTGTTTTATATTAATAAAACTTTTAGGTCAAAGTTTAATAAATAAACTTTTAATACGTATTTGAATACAATGTTTTGAAAAAATTAAAAAAAAATAAGATTTTATTATTATCTAGTTCTTTCTCAATTCAAATTAAGTAAATTGCAAAAATATTCATAAAATGCATTTTTCTTAAAATTTTTCGAATTTTGTTTTATATTTATAAAACTTTTCGGTCAAAGTTTAATAAATAAACTTTTAATACGAATTTGAATTCAATGTTTTGAAAAGTTTAAAAAAAAAATAAGATTTTATTATTATCTAGTTCCTCAATTCAAATTAAGTAGATTGCAAAAAATATTCACAAAATGCATTTTTCTTAAAACTTTTCGAATTTTGTTTTATATTTATAAAACTTTTAGGTCAAAGTTAAATAAATAAACTTTTAATAAGATATTGAATTAAATGTTTTGAAAAATTAAAAAAAAATAAGATTTTATTATTATCTAGTTCTTTCTCAATTCAAATTAAGTAAATTGCAAAAATATTCACAAAATGCATTTTTCTTAAAACTTTTCGAATCTTGTTTTATATTTATAAAACTTTAAGGTCAAAGTTTAATAAATAAACTTTTAATAAGAATTTGAATTCAAAGTTTTGAAAAGTTTAAACAAAATTAAGATTTTATTATTATCGAGTTCTTATCCTAATTCAAATTAAGTAAATTGCAAAAATATCCACAAAATGCATTTTTCTTAAAAAATTAAGATTTTATTATTATCTAGTTCCTCAATTCAAATTAAGTAAATTGCAAAAAATATTCACAAAATGCCCTTTTCTTAAAACTTTTCGAATTTCGTTTTATATTTATAAAACTTTTAGGTCAAAGTTTAATAAATAAACTTTTAATAAGAATTTGAATTCAAAGTTTTGAAAAGTTTAAACAAAACTAAGATTTTATTAGTATCTAGTTCTTATTCTTATTCAAATTAAATATATTGCAAAAATATTCACAAAATGCATTTTTCTTAAAACTTTTCGAATTTCGTTTTATATTTATAAAACTTTTAGGTCAAAGTTTAATAAATAAACTTTTAATAAGAATTTGAATTCAAAGTTTTGAAAAGTTTAAACAAAATTAAGATTTTATTATTATCTAGTTCTTATTCTAATTCAAATTAAATAAATTGCAAAAATATTCATAAAATGCATTTTTCTTAAAACTTTTCGAATTTCGTTTTATATTTATAAAACTTTTAGGTCAAAGTTTAATAAATAAACTTTTAACAAGAATTTCAATTCAATGTTTTGAAAAGTTAAGAAAAAAATAAGATTTTATTATTATCTAATTTGTATATCCCAATTCAAATTAATTAAATTGCAAAAATATTCACCAAATACATTTTTCTTAAAACTTTTCGAATTTTGTTTTATATTTATATAACTTTTAGGTCAAAGTTTAATAAATAAACCTTTAATAAGAATTTGAATTCAATGTTTGGAAAAGTTTAAACAAAATTAAGATTTTATTATTACCTAGTTCTTATCCCAATTCAAATTAAGTAAATTTCACAAATATTCAGAAAATGCATTTTCTTAAAACTTTTCGAATTTTGTTTTATATTAATAAAACTTTTAGTTCAAAGTTTAATAAATAAACTTTCAATACGAATTTGAATTCAATGTTTTGAAAAGTTTAAAAAAAATTAAGATTTTATTATTATCTAGTTCCTCAATTCAAATTAAGTAAATTGCAAAAAATATTCACCAAATGCATTTTTCTTAAAACTTTTCGAATTTTGTTTTATATTTACAAAAGTTTTAGGTCAAATAAATAAACCTTTAATAAGAATTTGAATTAATGTTTTGAAAAGTTTTAAAAAAATTAATATTTTATTATTATCTAGTTCTTTCTCAATTCAAATTAAGTAAATTGCAAAAATATTCATAAAATGCATTTTTCTTAAAACTTTTCGAATTTTGTTTTATATTTATAAAACTTTTAGGTCAAAGTTTAATAAATAAACTTTTAATAAGAATTTGAATTCAATGTTTTGAAAAGTTTAAAAAAAAATTAAGATTTTATTATTATCTAGTTTCTCAATTCAAATTAAATAAATTGCAAAAAATATTCACAAAATGCATTTTTCTTAAAAAAATAAGATTTTATTATTATCTAGTTCCTCAATTCAAATTAAGTAAATTGCAAAAAAATATTCACAAAATGCATTTTCCTTACAACTTTTCGAATTTTGTTTTATATTTATAAAACTTTTAGGTCAAAGTTAAATAAATAAACTTTTAATAAGATATTGAATTAAATGTTTTGAAAAATTAAAAAAAATTAAGATTTTATTATTATCTAGTTCTTTCTCAATTCAAATTAAGTAAATTGCAAAAATATTCATAAAATGCATTTTTCTTAAAACTTTTTCGAATTTTGTTTTATATTTTTAAATTTTTTTAGGTCAAAGTTTAATAAATAAACTTTTAATACGAATTTGAATTCAATGTTTTGAAAAGTTTAAAAAAAAATAAGATTTTATTATTATCTAGTTCCTCAATTCAAATTAAGTAAATTGCAAAAATATTCACAAAATGCATTTTTCTTAAAACTTTTCGAATCTTGTTTTATATTTATAAAACTTTAAGGTCAAAGTTTAATAAATAAACTTTTAATAAGAATTTGAATTCAAAGTTTTGAAAAGTTTAAACAAAATTAAGATTTTATTATTATCGAGTTCTTATCCTAATTCAAATTAAGTAAATTGCAAAAATATCCACAAAATGCATTTTTCTTAAAAAATTAAGATTTTATTATTATCTAGTTCCTCAATTCAAATTAAGTAAATTGCAAAAAATATTCACAAAATGCACTTTTCTTAAAACTTTTCGAATTTCGTTTTATATTTATAAAACTTTTAGGTCAAATTAAGTAAATTGCAAAAATATCCACAAAATGCATTTTTCTTAAAAAATTAAGATTTTATTATTATCTAGTTCCTCAATTCAAATTAAGTAAATTGCAAAAAATATTCACAAAATGCACTTTTCTTAAAACTTTTCGAATTTCGTTTTATATTTATAAAACTTTTAGGTCAAAGTTTAATAAATAAACTTTTAATAAGAATTTGAATTCAAAGTTTTGAAAAGTTTAAACAAAACTAAGATTTTATTATTATCTAGTTCTTATTCTTATTCAAATTAAATATATTGCAAAAATATTCACAAAATGCATTTTTCTTAAAACTTTTCGAATTTCGTTTTATATTTATAAAACTTTTAGGTCAAAGTTTAATAAATAAACTTTTAATAAGAATTTGAATTCAAAGTTTTGAAAAGTTTAAACAAAATTAAGATTTTATTATTATCTAGTTCTTATTCTAATTCAAATTAAATAAATTGCAAAAATATTCATAAAATGCATTTTTCTTAAAACTTTTCGAATTTCGTTTTATATTTATAAAACTTTTAGGTCAAAGTTTAATAAATAAACTTTTAATAAGAATTTCAATTCAATGTTTTGAAAAGTTAAGAAAAAATTAAGATTTTATTATTATCTAATTTGTATATCCCAATTCAAATTAATTAAATTGCAAAAATATTCACCAAATACATTTTTCTTAAAACTTTTCGAATTTTGTTTTATATTTATAAAACTTTTAGGTCAAAGTTTAATAAATAAACTTTTAATAAGAATTTGAATTCAATGTTTGGAAGAGTTTAAACAAAATTAAGATTTTATTATTACCTAGTTCTTATCCCAATTCAAATTAAGTAAATTTCACAAATATTCAGAAAATGCATTTTCTTAAAACTTTTCGAATTTTGTTTTATATTAATAAAACTTTTAGTTCAAAGTTTAATAAATAAACTTTCAATACGAATTTGAATTCAATGTTTTGAAAAGTTTAAAAAAAATTAAGATTTTATTATTATCTAGTTCCTCAATTCAAATTAAGTAAATTGCAAAAAATATTCACCAAATGCATTTTTCTTAAAACTTTTCGAATTTTGTTTTATATTTACAAAAGTTTTAGGTCAAATAAATAAACCTTTAATAAGAATTTGAATTAATGTTTTGAAAAGTTTTAAAAAAATTAATATTTTATTATTATCTAGTTCTTTCTCAATTCAAATTAAGTAAATTGCAAAAATATTCATAAAATGCATTTTTCTTAAAACTTTTCGAATTTTGTTTTATATTTATAAAACTTTTAGGTCAAAGTTTAATAAATAAACTTTTAATAAGAATTTGAATTCAATGTTTTGAAAAGTTTAAAAAAAATTAAGATTTTATTATTATCTAGTTTCTCAATTCAAATTAAATAAATTGCAAAAAATATTCACAAAATGCATTTTTCTTAAAAAAATAAGATTTTATTATTATCTAGTTCCTCAATTCAAATTAAGTAAATTGCAAAAAAATATTCACAAAATGCATTTTCCTTACAACTTTTCGAATTTTGTTTTATATTTATAAAACTTTTAGGTCAAAGTTAAATAAATAAACTTTTAATAAGATATTGAATTAAATGTTTTGAAAAGTTTAAAAAAAATTAAGATTTTATTATTATCTAGTTCTTTATCTCAATTCAAATTAAGTAAATTGCAAAAATATTCACAAAATGCATTTTTCTTAAAACTTTTCGAATTTTGTTTTATATTTATAAAACTTTTAGGTTAAAGTTTAATAAATAAACTTTTAATAAGAATTTGAATTCAAAGTTTTGAAAAGTTTAAACAAAATTAAGATTTTATTATTATCTAGTTCTTATTCTAATTCAAATTAAATATATTGCAAAAATATTCACAAAATGCATTTTTCTTAAAACTTTTCGAATTTCGTTTTATATTTATAAACCTTTTAGGTTAAAGTTTAATAAATAAACTTTTAATAAGAATTTGAATTCAAAGTTTTGAAAAGTTTAAACAAAATTAAGATTTTATTATTATCTAGTTCTTATTCTAATTCAAATTAAATAAATTGCAAAAATATTCACAAAATGCATTTTTCTTAAAACTTTTCGAATTTCGTTTTATATTTATAAAACTTTTAGGTTAAAGTTTAATAAATAAACTTTTAATAAGAATTTGAATTCAAAGTTTTGAAAAGTTTAAACAAAATTAAGATTTTATTATTATCTAGTTCTTATTCTAATTCAAAATAAATAAATTGGAAAAATATTCACAAAATGCATTTTTCTTAAAACTTTTCGAATTTCGTTTTATATTTATAAAACTTTTAGGTCAAAGTTTAATAAATAAACTTTTAATAAGAATTTCAATTCAATGTTTTGAAAAGTGTAGAAAAAATTAAGATTTTATTATTATCTAATTTGTATATCCCACTTCAAATCAATTAAATTGCAAAAATATTCACCAAATACATTTTTCTTAAAACTTTTCGAATTTTGTTTTATATTTATAAAACTTTTAAGTCAAAGTTTAATAAATAAACTTTTAATAAGAATTTGAATTCAATGTTTTGAAAAGTTTAAACAATATTAAGATTTTATTATTGCCTAGTTCTTATCCCAATTCAAATTAAGTAAATTTCACAAATATTCACAAAATGCATTTTCTTAAAACTTTTCGAATTTTGTTTTATATTAATAAAACTTTTAGGTCAAAGTTTAATAAATAAACTTTTAATCCGAATTTGAATTCAATGTTTTGAAAAGTTTAAAAAAAATTAAGATTTTATTATTATCTAGTTCTTTCTCAATTCAAATTAAGTAAATTGCAAAAATATTCATAAAATGCATTTTTCTTAAAACTTTTCGAATTTTGTTTTATATTTACAAAACTTTTAGGTCAAAGTTTAATAAATAAACTTTTAATAAGAATTTGAATTCAATGTTTTGAAAAGTTTAGAAAAAATTAAGATTTTATTATTATCTATTTCTTTATCCCAATTCAAATTAAGTAAGTTGCAAAATTATTCACCAAATACATTTTTCTTAAAACTTTTCGAATTTAGTTTTATATTTATAAAACTTTTAGGTCAAAGTTTATTAAATAAACTTTTAATAAGAATTTGAATTCCATGTTTTGAAAAGTTTAAACAAAATTAAGATTTTATTATTACCTAGTTCTTATCCCAATTCAAATTAAGTAAATTTCAAAAATATTCAGAAAATGCATTTTTCTTAAAACTTTTCGAATTTTGTTTTATATTAATAAAACTTTTAGGTCAAAGTTTAATAAATAAACTTTTAATACGTATTTGAATACAATGTTTTGAAAAGTTTAAAAAAAATTAAGATTTTATTTATCTAGTTCTTTCTCAATTCAAATTTAGTAAATTGCAAAAATATTCATAAAATGCATTTTTCTTAAAACTTTTTCGAATTTTGTTTTATATTTATAAAACTTTTAGGTCAAAGTTTAATAAATAAACTTTTAATACGAATTTGAATTCAATGTTTTGAAAAGTTAAAAAAAAAAATAAGATTTTATTATTATCTAGTTCCTCAATTCAAATTAAGTAAATTGCAAAAAATATTCACAAAATGCATTTTTCTCAAATATTTTCGAATTTTGTTTTATATTTATAAAACTTTTAGGTCAAAGTTAAATAAATAAACTTTTAATAAGATATTGAATTAAATGTTTTGAAAAGTTTAAAAAAAATTAGATTTTATTATTATCTAGTTCCTCAATTCAAATTAAGTAAATTGCAAAAAATATTCACAAAATGCATTTTTCTTAAAACTTTTCGAATTTTGTTTTATATTTATAAGACTTTTAGGTCAAAGTTAATAATTAAACTTTTAATAAGATATTGTATTAAATGTTTTGAAAAGTTTAAAAAAAATTAGATTTTATTATTATCTAGTTCTTTATCTCAATTCAAATTAAGTAAATTGCAAAAATATCCACAAAATGCATTTTCTTAAAAAATTAAGATTTTATTATTATTTAGTTCTTCAATTCAAATTAAGTAAATTGCAAAAAATATTCACAAAATGCATTTTTCTTAAAACTTTTCGAATTTCGTTTTATATTTATAAAACTTTTAGGTCAAAGTTTAATAAATAAACTTTTAATAAGAATTTGAATTCAAAGTTTTGAAAAGTTTAAACAAAATTAAGATTTTATTATTATCTAGTTCTTATTCTAATTCAAATTAAATAAATTGCAAAAATATTCACAAAATGCATTTTTCTTAAAACTTTTCGAATTTCGTTTTATATTTATAAAACTTTAAGGTCAAAGTTTAATAAATAAACTTTTAATAAGAATTTCAATTCAATGTTTTGAAAAGTTTAGAAAAAATTAAGATTTAATTATTATTTAATTTGTATATCCCAATTCAAATTAATTAAATTGCAAAAATATTCACCAAATACATTTTTCTTAAAACTTTTCGAATTTTGTTTTATATTTATAAAACTTTTAAGTCAAAGTTTAATAAATAAACTTTTAATAAGAATTTGAATTCAATGTTTTGAAAAGTTTAAACAAAATTAAGATTTTATTATTACCTAGTTCTTATCCCAATTCAAATTAAGTAAATTTCACAAATATTCAGAAAATGCATTTTCTTAAAACTTTTCGAATTTTGTTTTATATTAATAAAACTTTTAGGTCAAAGTTTAATAAATAAACTTTTAATACGAATTTGAATTCAATGTTTTGAAAAGTTTAAAAAAAACTAAGATTTTATTATTATCTAGTTCTTTCTCAATTCAAATTAAGTAAATTGCAAAAAATATTCACAAAATGCATTTTTCTTAAAACTTTTCGAATTTCGTTTTATATTTATAAAACTTTTGGGTCAAAGTTAAATAAATAAACTTTTAATAAGATATTGAATTAAATGTTTTGAAAAGTTTTAAAAAATTCAAATTCAAATTTTGAATTCAATGTTTTGAAAACTTTAGAAAAAATTAAGATTTTATTATTATCTATTTTTTTATCCCAATTCAAATTAAGTAAGTTGCAAAAGTATTCACCAAATACATTTTTCTCAAAACTTTTCGAATTTTGTTTTATATTTATAAAACTTTTAGGTCAAAGTTTAATAAATAAACTTTTAATAAGAATTTGAATTCAATGTTTTGAAAAGTTTAAACAAAATTAAGATTTTATTATTACCTAGTACTTATCCCAATTCAAATTAAGTAAATTTCACAAATATTCAGAAAATGCATTTTCTTCAAACTTTTCGAATTTTGTTTTATATTAATAAAACTTTTAGGTCAAAGTTTAATAAATAAACTTTTAATACGAATTTGAATTCAATGTTTTGAAAAGTTTAAAAAAATTAAGATTTTATTATTATCTAGTTCTTTCTCAATTCAAATTAAGTAAATTGCAAAAATATTCATTAAATGCATTTTTCTTAAAACTTTTCGAATTTTGTTTTATATTTATAAAACTTTTAGGTCAAAGTTTTATAAATAAACTTTTAATAAGAATTTGAATTCAATGTTTTGAAAAGTTTAAAAAAAAATTAAGATTTTATTATTATCTAGTTCCTCAATTCAAATTAAATAAATTGCAAAAAATATTCACAAAATGCATTTTTCTTAAAAAAATAAGATTTTATTATTATCTAGTTCCTCAATTCAAATTAAGTAAATTGCAAAAAATATTCACAAAATGCATTTTCCTTAAAACTTTTCGAATTTTGTTTTATATTTATAAAACTTTTAGGTCAAAGTTAAATAAATAAACTTTTAATAAGATATTGAATTAAATGTTTTGAAAAGTTTAAAAAAAATTAAGATTTTATTATTATCTAGTTCTTTATCTCAATTCAAATTAAGTAAATTGCAAAAATATTCACAAAATGCATTTTTCTTAAAACTTTTCGAATTTTGTTTTATATATATAAAACTTTTAGTTCAAAGTTAAATAAATAATTTTTTAATAAGAATTTGAATTCAAAGTTTTGAAAAGTTTAAACAAAATTAAGATTTTATTATTATCTAGTTCTTATTCTAATTCAAATTAAATATATTGGAAAAATATTCACAAAATGCATTTTTCTTAAAACTTTTCGAATTTCGTTTTATATTTATAAAACTTTTAGGTCAAAGTTTAATAAATAAACTTTTAATAAGAATTTGAATTCAAAGTTTTGAAAAGTTTAAACAAAATTAAGATTTTATTATTATCTAGTTCTTATTCTAATTCAAATTAAATATATTGGAAAAATATTCAAAAAATGCATTTTTCTTAAAACTTTTCGAATTTCGTTTTATATTTATAAAACTTTTAGGTGAAAAATTAATATATAAACTTTTACTAAGAATTTCAATTCAATGTTTTGAAAAGTTTAGAAAAAATTAAGATTTTATTATTATCTAATTTGTATATCCCAATTCAAATTAATTAAATTGCAAAAATATTCACCAAATACATTTTTCTTAAAACTTTTCGAATTTTGTTTTATATTTATAAAACTTTTAAGTCAAAGTTTAATAAATAAACTTTTAATAAGAATTTGAATTCAAAGTTTTGAAAAGTTTAAACAAAATTAAGATTTTATTATTATCTAGTTCTTATTCTAATTCAAATTAAATATATTGGAAAAATATTCACAAAATGCATTTTTCTTAAAACTTTTCGAATTTCGTTTTATATTTATAAAACTTTTAGGTCAAAGTTTTATAAATAAACTTTTAATAAGAATTTGAATTCAATGTTTTGAAAAGTTTAAAAAAAAATTAAGATTTTATTATTATCTAGTTCCTCATAATAATAAAATGTAAATTGCAAAAAATATTCACCAAATGCATTTTTCTTAAAACTTTTCGAATTTTGTTTTATATTTACAAAAGTTTTAGGTCAAATAAATAAACCTTTAATAAGAATTTGAATTATTGTTTTGAAAAGTTTTAAAAAAATTAATATTTTATTATTATCTAGTTCTTTCTCAATTCAAATTAAGTAAATTGCAAAAATATTCATAAAATGCATTTTTCTTAAAACTTTTCGAATTTTGTTTTATATTTATAAAACTTTTAGGTCAAAGTTTTATAAATAAACTTTTAATAAGAATTTGAATTCAATGTTTTGAAAAGTTTAAAATAAAATTAAGATTTTATTATTATCTAGTTCCTCAATTCAAATTAAATAAATTGCAAAAAATATTCACAAAATGCATTTTTCTTAAAAAAATAAGATTTTATTATTATCTAGTTCCTCAATTCAAATTAAGTAAATTGCAAAAAATATTCACAAAATGCATTTTCCTTAAAACTTTTCGAATTTTGTTTTATATTTATAAAACTGTTAGGTTAAAGTTAAATAAATAAACTTTTAATAAGATATTGAATTAAATGTTTTGAAAAGTTTAAAAAAAAATAAGATTTTATTATTATCTAGTTCTTTATCTCAATTCAAATTAAGTAAATTGCAAAAATATTCACAAAATGCATTTTTCTTAAAACTTTTCGAATTTTGTTTTATATATATAAAACTTTTAGTTCAAAGTTAAATAAATAAACTTTTAATAAGAATTTGAATTCAATGTTTTAAAAAGTTTAAAAAAAATAAAGATTTTATTATTATCTAGTTCTTATTCTAATTCAAATTAAATATATTGGAAAAATATTCACAAAATGCATTTTTCTTAAATTTTTTCGAATTTCGTTTTATATTTATAAAACTTTTAAGTCAAAGTTTAATAAATAAACTTTTAATAAGATATTGAATTAAATGTTTTGAAAAGTTTAAAAAAAATTAAGATTTTATTATTATCTAGTTCTTTATCTCAATTCAAATTAAGTAAATTGCAAAAATATTCACAAAATGCATTTTTCTTAAAACTTTTCGAATTTTGTTTTATATATATAAAACTTTTAGTTCAAAGTTAAATAAATAAACTTTTAATAAAAATTTGAATTCAAAGTTTTGAAAAGTTTAAACAAAATTAAGATTTTATTATTATCTAGTTCTTATTCTAATTCAAATTAAATATATTGGAAAAATATTCACAAAATGCATTTTTCTTAAAACTTTTCGAATTTCGTTTTATATTTATAAAACTTTTAGGTCAAAGTTTAATAAATAAACTTTTAATAAGAATTTGAATTCAAAGTTTTGAAAAGTTTAAACAAAATTAAGATTTTATTATTATCTAGTTCTTATTCTAATTCAAATTAAATATACTGGAAAAATATTCACAAAATGCATTTTTCTTAAAACTTTTCGAATTTCGTTTTATATTTATAAAACTTTTAGGTCAAAGTTTAATAAATAAACTTTTACTAAGAATTTCAATTCAATGTTTTGAAAAGTTTAGAAAAAATTAAGATTTTATTATTATCTAGTTCTTTCTCAATTCAAATTAAGTAAATTGCAAAAATATTCATTAAATGCATTTTTCTTAAAACTTTTCGAATTTTGTTTTATATTTATAAAACTTTTAGGTCAAAGTTTTATAAATAAACTTTTAATAAGAATTTGAATTCAATGTTTTGAAAAGTTTAAAAAAAAATTAAGATTTTATTATTATCTAGTTCCTCAATTCAAATTAAATAAATTGCAAAAAATATTCACAAAATGCATTTTTCTTAAAAAAATAAGATTTTATTATTATCTAGTTCCTCAATTCAAATTAAGTAAATTGCAAAAAATATTCACAAAATGCATTTTCCTTAAAACTTTTCGAATTTTGTTTTATATTTATAAAACTTTTAGGTCAAAGTTAAATAAATAAACTTTTAATAAGATATTGAATTAAATGTTTTGAAAAGTTTAAAAAAAATTAAGATTTTATTATTATCTAGTTCTTTATCTCAATTCAAATTAAGTAAATTGCAAAAATATTCACAAAATGCATTTTTCTTAAAACTTTTCGAATTTTGTTTTATATATATAAAACTTTTAGTTCAAAGTTAAATAAATAATTTTTTAATAAGAATTTGAATTCAAAGTTTTGAAAAGTTTAAACAAAATTAAGATTTTATTATTATCTAGTTCTTATTCTAATTCAAATTAAATATATTGGAAAAATATTCACAAAATGCATTTTTCTTAAAACTTTTCGAATTTCGTTTTATATTTATAAAACTTTTAGGTCAAAGTTTAATAAATAAACTTTTAATAAGAATTTGAATTCAATGTTTTGAAAAGTTTAGAAAAAATTAAGATTTTATTATTATCTAATTTGTATATCCCAATTCAAATTAATTAAATTGCAAAAATATTCACCAAATACATTTTTCTTAAAACTTTTCGAATTTTGTTTTATATTTATAAAACTTTTAAGTCAAAGTTTAATAAATAAACTTTTAATAAGAATTTGAATTCAAAGTTTTGAAAAGTTTAAACAAAATTAAGATTTTATTATTATCTAGTTCTTATTCTAATTCAAATTAAATATATTGGAAAAATATTCACAAAATGCATTTTTCTTAAAACTTTTCGAATTTCGTTTTATATTTATAAAACTTTTAGGTCAAAGTTTTATAAATAAACTTTTAATAAGAATTTGAATTCAATGTTTTGAAAAGTTTAAAAAAAAATTAAGATTTTATTATTATCTAGTTCCTCATAATAATAAAATGTAAATTGCAAAAAATATTCACCAAATGCATTTTTCTTAAAACTTTTCGAATTTTGTTTTATATTTACAAAAGTTTTAGGTCAAATAAATAAACCTTTAATAAGAATTTGAATTATTGTTTTGAAAAGTTTTAAAAAAATTAATATTTTATTATTATCTAGTTCTTTCTCAATTCAAATTAAGTAAATTGCAAAAATATTCATAAAATGCATTTTTCTTAAAACTTTTCGAATTTTGTTTTATATTTATAAAACTTTTAGGTCAAAGTTTTATAAATAAACTTTTAATAAGAATTTGAATTCAATGTTTTGAAAAGTTTAAAATAAAATTAAGATTTTATTATTATCTAGTTCCTCAATTCAAATTAAATAAATTGCAAAAAATATTCACAAAATGCATTTTTCTTAAAAAAATAAGATTTTATTATTATCTAGTTCCTCAATTCAAATTAAGTAAATTGCAAAAAATATTCACAAAATGCATTTTCCTTAAAACTTTTCGAATTTTGTTTTATATTTATAAAACTTTTAGGTTAAAGTTAAATAAATAAACTTTTAATAAGATATTGAATTAAATGTTTTGAAAAGTTTAAAAAAAAATAAGATTTTATTATTATCTAGTTCTTTATCTCAATTCAAATTAAGTAAATTGCAAAAATATTCACAAAATGCATTTTTCTTAAAACTTTTCGAATTTTGTTTTATATATATAAAACTTTTAGTTCAAAGTTAAATAAATAAACTTTTAATAAGAATTTGAATTCAATGTTTTAAAAAGTTTAAAAAAAATAAAGATTTTATTATTATCTAGTTCTTATTCTAATTCAAATTAAATATATTGGAAAAATATTCACAAAATGCATTTTTCTTAAAACTTTTCGAATTTCGTTTTATATTTATAAAACTTTTAAGTCAAAGTTTAATAAATAAACTTTTAATAAGATATTGAATTAAATGTTTTGAAAAGTTTAAAAAAAATTAAGATTTTATTATTATCTAGTTCTTTATCTCAATTCAAATTAAGTAAATTGCAAAAATATTCACAAAATGCATTTTTCTTAAAACTTTTCGAATTTTGTTTTATATATATAAAACTTTTAGTTCAAAGTTAAATAAATAAACTTTTAATAAAAATTTGAATTCAAAGTTTTGAAAAGTTTAAACAAAATTAAGATTTTATTATTATCTAGTTCTTATTCTAATTCAAATTAAATATATTGGAAAAATATTCACAAAATGCATTTTTCTTAAAACTTTTCGAATTTCGTTTTATATTTATAAAACTTTTAGGTCAAAGTTTAATAAATAAACTTTTAATAAGAATTTGAATTCAAAGTTTTGAAAAGTTTAAACAAAATTAAGATTTTATTATTATCTAGTTCTTATTCTAATTCAAATTAAATATACTGGAAAAATATTCACAAAATGCATTTTTCTTAAAACTTTTCGAATTTCGTTTTATATTTATAAAACTTTTAGGTCAAAGTTTAATAAATAAACTTTTACTAAGAATTTCAATTCAATGTTTTGAAAAGTTTAGAAAAAATTAAGATTTTATTATTATCTAATTTGTATATCCCAATTCAAATTAATTAAATTGCAAAAATATTCACCAAATACATTTTTCTTAAAACTTTTCGAATTTTGTTTTATATTTATAAAACTTTTAAGTCAAAGTTTAATAAATAAACTTTTAATAAGAATTTGAATTCAATGTTTTGAAAAGTTTAAACAATATTAAGATTTTATTATTACCTAGTTCTTATCCCAATTCAAATTAAGTAAATTTCACAAATATTCACAAAATGCATTTTCTTAAAACTTTTCGAATTTTGTTTTATATTAATAAAACTTTTAGGTCAAAGTTTAATAAATAAACTTTTAATCCGAATTTGAATTCAATGTTTTGAAAAGTTTAAAAAAAATTAAGATTTTATTATTATCTAGTTCTTTCTCAATTCAAATTAAGTAAATTGCAAAAATATTCATAAAATGCATTTTTCTTAAAACTTTTCGAATTTTGTTTTATATTTACAAAACTTTTAGGTCAAAGTTTAATAAATAAACTTTTAATAAGAATTTCAATTCAATGTTTTAAAAAGTTTAGAAAAAATTAAGATTTTATTATTATCTATTTCTTTATCCCAATTCAAATTAAGTAAGTTGCAAAATTATTCACCAAATACATTTTTCTTAAAACTTTTCGAATTTTGTTTTATATTTATAAAACTTTTAGGTCAAAGTTTATTAAATAAACTTTTAATAAGAATTTGAATTCAATGTTTTGAAAAGTTTAAACAAAATTAAGATTTTATTATTACCTAGTTCTTATCCCAATTCAAATTAAGTTAATTTCAAAAATATTCAGAAAATGCATTTTCTTAAAACTTTTCGAATTTTGTTTTATATAAATAAAACTTTTAGGTCAAAGTTTAATAAATAAACTTTTAATACGTATTTGAATACAATGTTTTGAAAAGTTTAAAAAAAATTAAGATTTTATTATTATCTAGTTCTTTCTCAATTCAAATTTAGTAAATTGCAAAAATATTCATAAAATGCATTTTTCTTAAAACTTTTTCGAATTTTTTTTTATATTTATAAAACTTTTAGGTCAAAGTTTAATAAATAAACTTTTAATACGAATTTGAATTCAATGTTTTGAAAAGTTTAAACAAAATTAAGATTTTATTATTACCTAGTACTTATCCCAATTCAAATTAAGTAAATTTCACAAATATTCAGAAAATGCATTTTCTTAAAACTTTTCGAATTTTGTTTTATATTTATAAAACTTTTAGGTCAAAGTTTAATAAATAAACTTTTAATACGAATTTGAATTCAATGTTTTGAAAAGTTTAAAAAAAATTAAGATTTTATTATTATCTAGTTCCTCATAATAATAAAATGTAAATTGCAAAAAATATTCACCAAATGCATTTTTCTTAAAACTTTTCGAATTTTGTTTTATATTTACAAAAGTTTTAGGTCAAATAAATAAACCTTTAATAAGAATTTGAATTATTGTTTTGAAAAGTTTTAAAAAAATTAATATTTTATTATTATCTAGTTCTTTCTCAATTCAAATTAAGTAAATTGCAAAAATATTCATAAAATGCATTTTTCTTAAAACTTTTCGAATTTTGTTTTATATTTATAAAACTTTAAGGTCAAAGTTTTATAAATAAACTTTTAATAAGAATTTGAATTCAATGTTTTGAAAAGTTTAAAATAAAATTAAGATTTTATTATTATCTAGTTCCTCAATTCAAATTAAATAAATTGCAAAAAATATTCACAAAATGCATTTTTCTTAAAAAAATAAGATTTTATTATTATCTAGTTCCTCAATTCAAATTAAGTAAATTGCAAAAAATATTCACAAAATGCATTTTCCTTAAAACTTTTCGAATTTTGTTTTATATTTATAAAACTTTTAGGTTAAAGTTAAATAAATAAACTTTTAATAAGATATTGAATTAAATGTTTTGAAAAGATTAAAAAAAAATTTAGATTTTATTATTATCTAGTTCTTTATCTCAATTCAAATTAAGTAAATTGCAAAAATATTCACAAAATGCATTTTTCTTAAAACTTTTCGAATTTTGTTTTATATATATAAAACTTTTAGTTCAAAGTTAAATAAATAAACTTTTAATAAGAATTTGAATTCAAAGTTTTGAAAAGTTTAAACAAAATTAAGATTTTATTATTATCTAGTTCTTATTCTAATTCAAATTAAATATATTGGAAAAATATTCACAAAATGCATTTTTCTTAAAACTTTTCGAATTTCGTTTTATATTTATAAAACTTTTAGGTCAAAGTTTAATAAATAAACTTTTAATAAGAATTTGAATTCAAAGTTTTGAAAAGTTTAAACAAAATTAAGATTTTATTATTATCTAGTTCTTATTCTAATTCAAATTAAATAAATTGCAAAAATATTCACAAAATGCATTTTTCTTAAAACTTTTCGAATTTCGTTTTATATTTATAAAACTTTTAGGTCAAAGTTTAATAAATAAACTTTTACTAAGAATTTCAATTCAATGTTTTGAAAAGTTTAGAAAAAATTAAGATTTTATTATTATCTAATTTGTATATCCCAATTCAAAATAATTAAATTGCAAAAATATTCACCAAATACATTTTTCTTAAAACTTTTCGAATTTTGTTTTATATTTATAAAACTTTTAAGTCAAAGTTTAATAAATAAACTTTTAATAAGAATTTGAATTCAATGTTTTGAAAAGTTTAAACAATATTAAGATTTTATTATTACCTAGTTCTTATCCCAATTCAAATTAAGTAAATTTCACAAATATTCACAAAATGCATTTTCTTAAAACTTTTCGAATTTTGTTTTATATTAATAAAACTTTTAGATCAAAGTTTAATAAATAAACTTTTAATCCGAATTTGAATTCAATGTTTTGAAAAGTTTAAAAAAAATTAAGATTTTATTATTATCTAGTTCTTTCTCAATTCAAATTAAGTAAATTGCAAAAATATTCATAAAATGCATTTTTCTTAAAACTTTTCGAATTTTGTTTTATATTTACAAAACTTTAAGGTCAAAGTTTTATAAATAAACTTTTAATAAGAATTTGAATTCAATGTTTTGAAAAGTTTAAAATAAAATTAAGATTTTATTATTATCTAGTTCCTCAATTCAAATTAAATAAATTGCAAAAAATATTCACAAAATGCATTTTTCTTAAAAAAATAAGATTTTATTATTATCTAGTTCCTCAATTCAAATTAAGTAAATTGCAAAAAATATTCACAAAATGCATTTTCCTTAAAACTTTTCGAATTTTGTTTTATATTTATAAAACTTTTAGGTTAAAGTTAAATAAATAAACTTTTAATAAGATATTGAATTAAATGTTTTGAAAAGATTAAAAAAAAATTTAGATTTTATTATTATCTAGTTCTTTATCTCAATTCAAATTAAGTAAATTGCAAAAATATTCACAAAATGCATTTTTCTTAAAACTTTTCGAATTTTGTTTTATATATATAAAACTTTTAGTTCAAAGTTAAATAAATAAACTTTTAATAAGAATTTGAATTCAAAGTTTTGAAAAGTTTAAACAAAATTAAGATTTTATTATTATCTAGTTCTTATTCTAATTCAAATTAAATATATTGGAAAAATATTCACAAAATGCATTTTTCTTAAAACTTTTCGAATTTCGTTTTATATTTATAAAACTTTTAGGTCAAAGTTTAATAAATAAACTTTTAATAAGAATTTGAATTCAAAGTTTTGAAAAGTTTAAATAAAATTAAGATTTTATTATTATCTAGTTCTTATTCTAATTCAAATTAAATAAATTGCAAAAATATTCACAAAATGCATTTTTCTTAAAACTTTTCGAATTTCGTTTTATATTTATAAAACTTTTAGGTCAAAGTTTAATAAATAAACTTTTACTAAGAATTTCAATTCAATGTTTTGAAAAGTTTAGAAAAAATTAAGATTTTATTATTATCTAATTTGTATATCCCAATTCAAATTAATTAAATTGCAAAAATATTCACCAAATACATTTTTCTTAAAACTTTTCGAATTTTGTTTTATATTTATAAAACTTTTAAGTCAAAGTTTAATAAATAAACTTTTAATAAGAATTTGAATTCAATGTTTTGAAAAGTTTAAACAAAATTAAGATTTTATTATTACCTAGTTCTTATCCCAATTCAAATTAAGTTAATTTCAAAAATATTCAGAAAATGCATTTTCTTAAAACTTTTCGAATTTTGTTTTATATAAATAAAACTTTTAGGTCAAAGTTTAATAAATAAACTTTTAATACGTATTTGAATACAATGTTTTGAAAAGTTTAAAAAAAATTAAGATTTTATTATTATCTAGTTCTTTCTCAATTCAAATTTAGTAAATTGCAAAAATATTCATAAAATGCATTTTTCTTAAAACTTTTTCGAATTTGATTTTATATTTATAAAACTTTTAGGTCAAAGTTTAATAAATAAACTTTTAATACGAATTTGAATTCAATGTTTTGAAAAGTTTAAACAAAATTAAGATTTTATTATTACCTAGTACTTATCCCAATTCAAATTAAGTAAATTTCACAAATATTCAGAAAATGCATTTTCTTAAAACTTTTCGAATTTTGTTTTATATTTATAAAACTTTTAGGTCAAAGTTTAATAAATAAACTTTTAATACGAATTTGAATTCAATGTTTTGAAAAGTTTAAAAAAAATTAAGATTTTATTATTATCTAGTTCCTCATAATAATAAAATGTAAATTGCAAAAAATATTCACCAAATGCATTTTTCTTAAAACTTTTCGAATTTTGTTTTATATTTACAAAAGTTTTAGGTCAAATAAATAAACCTTTAATAAGAATTTGAATTATTGTTTTGAAAAGTTTTAAAAAAATTAATATTTTATTATTATCTAGTTCTTTCTCAATTCAAATTAAGTAAATTGCAAAAATATTCATAAAATGCATTTTTCTTAAAACTTTTCGAATTTTGTTTTATATTTATAAAACTTTAAGGTCAAAGTTTTATAAATAAACTTTTAATAAGAATTTGAATTCAATGTTTTGAAAAGTTTAAAATAAAATTAAGATTTTATTATTATCTAGTTCCTCAATTCAAATTAAATAAATTGCAAAAAATATTCACAAAATGCATTTTTCTTAAAAAAATAAGATTTTATTATTATCTAGTTCCTCAATTCAAATTAAGTAAATTGCAAAAAATATTCACAAAATGCATTTTCCTTAAAACTTTTCGAATTTTGTTTTATATTTATAAAACTTTTAGGTTAAAGTTAAATAAATAAACTTTTAATAAGATATTGAATTAAATGTTTTGAAAAGATTAAAAAAAAATTTAGATTTTATTATTATCTAGTTCTTTATCTCAATTCAAATTAAGTAAATTGCAAAAATATTCACAAAATGCATTTTTCTTAAAACTTTTCGAATTTTGTTTTATATATATAAAACTTTTAGTTCAAAGTTAAATAAATAAACTTTTAATAAGAATTTGAATTCAAAGTTTTGAAAAGTTTAAACAAAATTAAGATTTTATTATTATCTAGTTCTTATTCTAATTCAAATTAAATATATTGGAAAAATATTCACAAAATGCATTTTTCTTAAAACTTTTCGAATTTCGTTTTATATTTATAAAACTTTTAGGTCAAAGTTTAATAAATAAACTTTTACTAAGAATTTCAATTCAATGTTTTGAAAAGTTTAGAAAAAATTAAGATTTTATTATTATCTAATTTGTATATCCCAATTCAAATTAATTAAATTGCAAAAATATTCACCAAATACATTTTTCTTAAAACTTTTCGAATTTTGTTTTATATTTATAAAACTTTTAAGTCAAAGTTTAATAAATAAACTTTTAATAAGAATTTGAATTCAATGTTTTGAAAAGTTTAAACAATATTAAGATTTTATTATTACCTAGTTCTTATCCCAATTCAAATTAAGTAAATTTCACAAATATTCACAAAATGCATTTTCTTAAAACTTTTCGAATTTTGTTTTATATTAATAAAACTTTTAGATCAAAGTTTAATAAATAAACTTTTAATCCGAATTTGAATTCAATGTTTTGAAAAGTTTAAAAAAAATTAAGATTTTATTATTATCTAGTTCTTTCTCAATTCAAATTAAGTAAATTGCAAAAATATTCATAAAATGCATTTTTCTTAAAACTTTTCGAATTTTGTTTTATATTTACAAAACTTTTAGGTCAAAGTTTAATAAATAAACTTTTAATACGAATTTGAATTCAATGTTTTGAAAAGTTTAAATAAAAAATAAGATTTTATTATTATCTAGTTCCTCAATTCAAATTAAGTAAATTGCAAAAAATATTCACAAAATGCATTTTTCTTAAAACTTTTCGAATTTTGTTTTATATTTATAAAACTTTTAGGTCAAAGTTAAATAAATAAACTTTTAATAAGATATTGAATTAAATGTTTTGAAAAGTTTAAAAAAAATGTAGATTTTATTATTATCTAGTTCCTCAATTCAAATTAAGTAAATTGCAAAAAATATTCACAAAATGCATTTTTCTTAAAACTTTTCGAATTTTGTTTTATATTTATAAGATTTTAAGGTCAAAGTTAATAAATAAACTTTTAATAAGATATTGTATTAAATGTTTTGAAAAGTTTAAAAAAATTTAGATTTTATTATTATCTAGTTCTTTATCTCAATTCAAATTAAGTAAATTGCAAAAATATTCACAAAATGCATTTTTCTTAAAACTTTTCGAATCTTGTTTTATATTTATAAAACTATAAGGTCAAAGTTTAATAAATAAACTTTTAATAAGAATTTGAATTCAAAGTTTTGAAAAGTTTAAACAAAATTAAGATTTTATTATTATCTAGTTCTTATCCTAATTCAAATTAAGTAAATTGCAAAAATATCCACAAAATGCATTTTTCTTAAAAAATTAAGATTTTATTATTATCTAGTTCCTCAATTCAAATTAAGTTAATTGCAAAAGTATTCACCAAATACATTTTTCTCAAAACTTTTCGAATTTTGTTTTATATTTATAAAATTTTTAGGTCAAAGTTTAATAAATAAACTTTTAATAAGAATTTGAATTCAATGTTTTGAAAAGTTTAAACAAAATTAAGATTTTATTATTACCTAGTTCTTATCCCAATTCAAATTAAGTAAATTTCACAAATATTCAGAAAATGCATTTTCTTAAAACTTTTCGAATTTTGTTTTATATTAATAAAACTTTTAGGTCAAAGTTTAATAAATAAACTTTTAATACGAATTTGAATTCAATGTTTTGAAAAGTTTAAAAAAAATTAAGATTTTATTATTATCTAGTTCCTCATAATAATAAAATGTAAATTGCAAAAAATATTCACCAAATGCATTTTTCTTAAAAACTTTTCGAATTTTGTTTTATATTTATAAAACTTTTAGGTCAAAGTTAAATAAATAAACTTTTAATAAGATATTGAATTAAATGTTTTGAAAAGTTTAAAAAAAATGTAGATTTTATTATTATCTAGTTCCTCAATTCAAATTAAGTAAATTGCAAAAAATATTCACAAAATGCATTTTTCTTAAAACTTTTCGAATTTTGTTTTATATTTATAAGATTTTAAGGTCAAAGTTAATAAATAAACTTTTAATAAGATATTGTATTAAATGTTTTGAAAAGTTTAAAAAAAAATTAGATTTTATTATTATCTAGTTCTTTATCTCAATTCAAATTAAGTAAATTGCAAAAATATTCACAAAATGCATTTTTCTTAAAACTTTTCGAATTTTGTTTTATATAAATAAAACTTTTAGGTCAAAGTTTAATAAATAAACTTTTAATACGTATTTGAATACAATGTTTTGAAAAGTTTAAAAAAAATTAAGATTTTATTATTATCTAGTTCTTTCTCAATTCAAATTTAGTAAATTGCAAAAATATTCATAAAATGCATTTTTCTTAATACTTTTTCGAATTTTGTTTTATATTTATAAAACTTTTAGGTCAAAGTTTAATAAATAAACTTTTAATACGAATTTGAATTCAATGTTTTGAAAAGTTTAAATAAAAAATAAGATTTTATTATTATCTAGTTCCTCAATTCAAATTAAGTAAATTGCAAAAAATATTCACAAAATGCATTTTTCTTAAAACTTTTCGAATTTTGTTTTATATATATAAAACTTTTAGTTCAAAGTTAAATAAATAAACTTTTAATAAGAATTTGAATTCAAAGTTTTGAAAAGTTTAAAGAAAATTAAGATTTTATTATTATCTAGTTCTTATTCTAATTCAAATTAAATATATTGGAAAAATATTCACAAAATGCATTTTTCTTAAAACTTTTCGAATTTCGTTTTATATTTATAAAACTTTTAGGTCAAAGTTTAATAAATAAACTTTTAATAAGAATTTGAATTCAATGTTTTGAAAAGTTTAAACAAAATTAAGATTTTATTATTACCTAGTTCTTATCCCAATTCAAATTAAGTAAATTTCAAAAATATTCAGAAAATGCATTTTCTTAAAACTTTTCGAATTTTGTTTTATATAAATAAAACTTTTAGGTCAAAGTTTAATAAATAAACTTTTAATACGTATTTGAATACAATGTTTTGAAAAGTTTAAAAAAAATTAAGATTTTATTATTATCTAGTTCTTTCTCAATTCAAATTTAGTAAATTGCAAAAATATTCATAAAATGCATTTTTCTTAAAACTTTTTCGAATTTGATTTTATATTTATAAAACTTTTAGGTCAAAGTTTAATAAATAAACTTTTAATACGAATTTGAATTCAATGTTTTGAAAAGTTTAAATAAAAAATAAGATTTTATTATTATCTAGTTCCTCAATTCAAATTAAGTAAATTGCAAAAAATATTCACAAAATGCATTTTTCTTAAAACTTTTCGAATTTTGTTTTATATTTATAAAACTTTTAGGTCAAAGTTAAATAAATAAACTTTTAATAAGATATTGAATTAAATGTTTTGAAAAGTTTAAAAAAAATGTAGATTTTATTATTATCTAGTTCCTCAATTCAAATTAAGTAAATTGCAAAAAATATTCACAAAATGCATTTTTCTTAAAACTTTTCGAATTTTGTTTTATATTTATAAGATTTTAAGGTCAAAGTTAATAAATAAACTTTTAATAAGATATTGTATTAAATGTTTTGAAAAGTTTAAAAAAATTTAGATTTTATTATTATCTAGTTCTTTATCTCAATTCAAATTAAGTAAATTGCAAAAATATTCACAAAATGCATTTTTCTTAAAACTTTTCGAATCTTGTTTTATATTTATAAAACTATAAGGTCAAAGTTTAATAAATAAACTTTTAATAAGAATTTGAATTCAAAGTTTTGAAAAGTTTAAACAAAATTAAGATTTTATTATTATCTAGTTCTTATCCTAATTCAAATTAAGTAAATTGCAAAAATATCCACAAAATGCATTTTTCTTAAAAAATTAAGATTTTATTATTATCTAGTTCCTCAATTCAAATTAAGTTAATTGCAAAAGTATTCACCAAATACATTTTTCTCAAAACTTTTCGAATTTTGTTTTATATTTATAAAATTTTTAGGTCAAAGTTTAATAAATAAACTTTTAATAAGAATTTGAATTCAATGTTTTGAAAAGTTTAAACAAAATTAAGATTTTATTATTACCTAGTTCTTATCCCAATTCAAATTAAGTAAATTTCACAAATATTCAGAAAATGCATTTTCTTAAAACTTTTCGAATTTTGTTTTATATTAATAAAACTTTTAGGTCAAAGTTTAATAAATAAACTTTTAATACGAATTTGAATTCAATGTTTTGAAAAGTTTAAAAAAAATTAAGATTTTATTATTATCTAGTTCCTCATAATAATAAAATGTAAATTGCAAAAAATATTCACCAAATGCATTTTTCTTAAAAACTTTTCGAATTTTGTTTTATATTTATAAAACTTTTAGGTCAAAGTTAAATAAATAAACTTTTAATAAGATATTGAATTAAATGTTTTGAAAAGTTTAAAAAAAATGTAGATTTTATTATTATCTAGTTCCTCAATTCAAATTAAGTAAATTGCAAAAAATATTCACAAAATGCATTTTTCTTAAAACTTTTCGAATTTTGTTTTATATTTATAAGATTTTAAGGTCAAAGTTAATAAATAAACTTTTAATAAGATATTGTATTAAATGTTTTGAAAAGTTTAAAAAAAATTAGATTTTATTATTATCTAGTTCTTTATCTCAATTCAAATTAAGTAAATTGCAAAAATATTCACAAAATGCATTTTTCTTAAAACTTTTCGAATTTTGTTTTATATAAATAAAACTTTTAGGTCAAAGTTTAATAAATAAACTTTTAATACGTATTTGAATACAATGTTTTGAAAAGTTTAAAAAAAATTAAGATTTTATTATTATCTAGTTCTTTCTCAATTCAAATTTAGTAAATTGCAAAAATATTCATAAAATGCATTTTTCTTAATACTTTTTCGAATTTTGTTTTATATTTATAAAACTTTTAGGTCAAAGTTTAATAAATAAACTTTTAATACGAATTTGAATTCAATGTTTTGAAAAGTTTAAATAAAAAATAAGATTTTATTATTATCTAGTTCCTCAATTCAAATTAAGTAAATTGCAAAAAATATTCACAAAATGCATTTTTCTTAAAACTTTTCGAATTTTGTTTTATATTTATAAAACTTTTAGGTCAAAGTTAAATAAATAAACTTTTAATAAGATATTGTATTAAATGTTTTGAAAAGTTTAAAAAAATTTAGATTTTATTATTATCTAGTTCTTTATCTCAATTCAAATTAAGTAAATTGCAAAAATATTCACAAAATGCATTTTTCTTAAAACTTTTCGAATCTTGTTTTATATTTATAAAACTTTAAGGTCAAAGTTTAATAAATAAACTTTTAATAAGAATTTGAATTCAAAGTTTTGAAAAGCTTAAACAAAATTAAGATTTTATTATTATCTATTTCTTATCCTAATTCAAATTAAGTAAATTGCAAAAATATCCACAAAATGCATTTTTCTTAAAAAATTAAGATTTTATTATTATCTAGTTCCTCAATTCAAATTAAGTTAATTGCAAAAAATATTCACAAAATGCATTTTTCTTAAAACTTTTCGAATTTCGTTTTATATTTATAAAACTTTTAGGTCAAAGTTTAATAAATAAACTTTTAATAAGAATTTGAATTCAAAGCTTTGAAAAGTTTAAACAAAATTAAGATTTTATTATTATCTAGTTCTTATTCTAATTCAAATTAAATCAATTGCAAAAATATTCACAAAATGCATTTTTCTTAAAACTTTTCGAATTTCGTTTTATATTTATAAAACTTTTAGGTCAAAGTTTAATAAATAAACTTTTAATAAGAATTTGAATTCAATGTTTTGAAAAGTTTAGAAAAAATTAAGATTTTATTATTATCTAGTTCTTTATCCCAATTCAAATTAAGTAAATTGCAAAAATATTCATCAAATACATTTTTCTTAAAACTTTTCGAATTTTGTTTTATATTTATAAAACTTTTAGGTCAAAGTTTAATAAATAAACTTTTAATAAGAGTTTTAATTCAATGTTTCGAAAAGTTTAAACAAAATTAAGATTTTATTATTACCTAGTTCTTATCCCAATTCAAATTAAGTAAATTTCACAAATATTCACAAAATGCATTTTCTTAAAACTTTTCGAATTTTGTTTTATATTAATAAAACTTTTAGGTCAAAGTTGAATAAATAAACTTTTAATAAGAATTTGAATTCAATGTTTTGAAAAGTTTAAAAAAAATTAAGATTTTGTTGTTATCTAGTTCTTTCTCAAACTTTTAAGATTTTTTTTATTGTTATTTAGTTCTTTCTCAAAACGTCTGAAAACGGACTTAGGCTAATTGACTTCGCAGCGGCACATAACGTCACCATTGCAAGCACACGGTTTCCTCATCTCTATATACACAAAGGGACTTGGCGACACCCAGATCAAAGAACCGTCAATCAGATTGATCACGTTGCGATCGATGCAAGACACGCCTCCAATATCTTGGATGTTCGCACCTTTCGAGCAGCTAACATCGACTCGGATCACTACCTTGTTGCAGCAAAGGTAAGAATGCGAATAACCCGAACTCCACAACAACGGAGTAATACTGTGAGGAAGTATGACGTCGGAAAGCTGCAATCGCAAGAAACCGCCAGAACCTATGCCGATCGAATATCCCGTAACCTCTCAAGAAATCCAGTACCGCCAGCATCAAGTGCCGAAGATCAGTGGCAACACTGCCAACAAGCCATCAGAGATGCCGCAACTCATGTGCTAGGTTTCACCAGACCACCACCACGAAACCTCTTGTTTGATGACGAATGTAGGCAGGCCAGGAGAGCTGCTCGCGAGCTTTACGAGCAGAAAAGACGGGCTCACCGGCTTCTCCAAAAGAAAAAGAGAGAGCATGAGAAGCGCGCGATCGAAGATATTGAGAGATGCTACTCCAGGAACAACGTGCGGAAGTTTTACCAACAGGTAAAAAGAACATGCCAAGGAAAAAAATCCCGCACAGAAGCCTGTAGAGATAGGAATGGAAACCTCGTAGTAGATTCACAGTCGGTGCTAAGTACATGGAAAGACCATTTCTGCAGACTGTTAAACGGCGATGAAGGCCAAAATCCCGCTGTCAGGCAGAATGAACCATTCAACATGGATGATGACAGACAAAACTTCCGTCCACCTGACCAAAATGAAGTAAGGATAGCAATATCTAAACTCAAAAACAACAAAGCTGCTGGACCCGACGGACTACCCGCCGAACTTTTTAAAGCGGCCGGAGATGACCTGGTAGAGTGCATACACCAACTCATCTCTAAAGTTTGGTCAGAAGAAAGTATGCCTGATGAATGGAACCTCAGCATCGTTTGCCCGATCCACAAGAAAGGAGACCCTCTAAACTGCGCCAACTATAGAGGAATAAGTCTCCTGAATATCGCCTACAAGATCCTCTCTGCCGTACTATGTGAACGCCTGAAACCTTTCGTCAGCAACCTGATTGGCCCCTATCAGTGTGGTTTCAGACCAGGAAAGTCCACAATCGTTTAAATTTTCACTCTACGGCAGATCCTGGAAACCACCCAAAAATTCCAAATCGATACTCACCACCTCTTTATCGATTTTAATGCCGCGTATGATAGCATTTATAGAGACGAGCTATACAGAGCCATGTCAGGTTTTGGCATTCCCACAAAACTCGTCCGACTGTGCAGGATGACGATGGAGAACTCTCGCTGCTCCGTCAAGGTTGGTTCTGAACTCACAGAAGCTTTTGACGTCAAAAAAGGATTCCGACAAGGTGATGCGCTATCGTGCGATTTCTTCAACTTAATACTTGAAAAAAATTATAAGAAACTCGCAAGTCAATTGTAGTGGGACAATTTTTTTCAAGTCTGTGCAATTGCTAGCATACGCTGACGACATAGACATCATTGGCAGAACTCGGCGAGCTGTCAGTGGAACGTTTGCTAGCATTGAAGCTGAAGCGGCTAAGATGGGACTAGCAGTCAATGAGGCCAAAACGAAGTACCTGCTGTCCACAAAAAGGGACACACAAGACCGGCGGATTGGACAAAACATCACAATAGACAGGTACAACTTTGAGGTAGTTAGGGACTTTGTGTACCTCGGATCCGCTATAACATCTGACAACAACATCTCGTCAGAAATAAAGCGAAGAATTACTCTTGCCAATCGCTGTTTCTATGGGCTAGGAAGGCAATTGAGTAGCAAAGCCCTCTCTCGAAAGACAAAGGAGACTCTGTATCAGACCCTTATCATCCCAGTCCTGCTCTATGGCGCTGAGGCATGGACTCTATCTAAAGCGGATGAAGATATCCATAGTCGTTTCGAGCGTAAGATTCTTCGGAAGATTTTTGGCCCTATCTGCGTTAACGGGCTTTGGAGGAGAAGGTTCAACCAAGAACTATACGAGCTGTACAGCGACATTGACCTGGTCAAAAAAATACGCATATCACGTTTAAGATGGCTAGGTCATGTAGAGCGAATGGACAGCAATGCTCCGGCTCGCAGGATCTTCGATTCCATCCCAGAGGGTAGACGCAGTCAAAGAAGACCTCGCCTTAGGTGGCGCGCTCAAGTGGAGGACGACCTGAACCAACTTGGAGTGCAAAACTGGAGGCAGCTAGCCAAAGACCGAGTTGGCTGGAGAGGCATGTTGGTTGAGGCCCAGGTTCGTCCCGAACTGTAGCGCCACCTAAGTAAGTTAGTAAGTTCTTTCTCAATTCAAGTTAAGTAAATTGCAAAAATATTCATAAAATGCATTTTTCTTAAAACTTTTCGAATTTTGTTTTATATTTACAAAACTTTTAGGCCTAAGTTTAATAAATAAACTTTTAATAAGAATTTGAATTCAATGTTTTGAAATGTTTAAAAAAAATTAAGATTTTATTATTATCTAGTTCTTATCCCAATTCAAATTAAGTAATTTCAAAAATATTCCCAAAATGGGTTTTTCTTAAAACTTTTCGAATTTTGTTAAATATTTGTAAACTTTTTAGGTCAAAGTTAAATAAATAAACTTTTAATAAGAATTTGAATTCAATGTTTTGAAAAGTTTAAAAAAATTCAAATTTTATTATTATCTAGTTCTTTATCCCAATTCAAATTAAGTAAATATATATTAATACAATTTTCGAATTTTGTTTTATATTTATGTTTAAAACTTTTAGGTCAAAGTTGAATAAATAAACTTTTAATAAGAATTTGAATTCAATGTTTTGAAAAGTTTAAAAATAAATTGCACGATTGATCGCACGTAATTGCTCTTATGTGCGGTCACAGCTTGAAATAAAATTTGAAAAATATTAACGGAACTTCAAAGATTATATTCGATTTTACTGACTTTTGATTGTTTGAAAAAGTACGTAAAATAGTTTTCACCGGAAAAAATTAAACGCCATTTTATTTCTTTTTTTCAAAATCGTTAGAGCCGTTTTTAAATTAAAAATTTAAAAAAAAATTCAAGTACCCTCTTTCAAAATATTGATTTTTCAAAACAAAAATGTAAATAAATTATTAAAAATACAAAAAAAAAGTTTTCGAAAATGAATTAATGCAAAATTACTCAAGCTACCTACATCTTCTTGAATATCAATTTTTATTGTAATCGGATCAACAGTTTTCGAAAAAGTCGAAGAAAAAAAACCGGCCCTATGGGAGGTACCGTTTTTAACCCACCATATTTTTTTTTTCACGAAAATATAATGCATACCTAACGTAGTGAAATGTATGTATATGCCTAATACAAACCCCTAGGTCTGTACTTTAATACTATTTGTATATATATTAGTTTAGGTAATAGATGATAAGAAATAATGTTATTAGTCAGTCATGTAAGAGAACTTGAACAATAAAGATCTTCCAAACACAACATTATGGCGACGAGGATGGTCCTCCGATGGTTGATAAACAAGCCTAGTTCTAACGGTTGTGATTTGCTATATAATGTACAGTAATTTTTTTTCAAGACTTATTGCGTGATATTGCGGTAAAAAAAAAGAAAAAAAGAAGCTATATGAATTAAATTATGATGGAAGTTGATGAGAAAAAAACTAATGAAAAAGTTGAAACCAAGGAAATTGCAGCTAAAATAAAAATGGGAAATTTTCGTGGTAACAACACACGATTTTAAAAAAAAGAAATAAAATGGCGTTTAAATTTTTCCGCTGAAAACTATTTTACGTACTTTTTTCAAACAATCAAAAGTCAGAAAAATCGAATATAATCTTTGAAGTTCCGTTAATATTTTTCAAATTTTATTTCAAGCTGTGTCCGCACATAAGAGCAAGTACGTGCGATCAGTCGTGAAATTTATTTTTAAAATTTTCAAAACATTGAATTCAAATTCTTATTAAAAGTTTATTTATTCAACTTTGACCTAAAAGTTTTATACATAAATAACCTTTGACCTAAAAGTTTTATAAATATAAAACAAAATTCGAAAAGTTTTAAGAAAAATGCATTTTGTGAATATTTTTGCAATTTACTTAATTTGAATTGGGATAAGAACCAGATAATAATAAAATCTGAATTTTTTTTTTAAACTTTTCAAAACATTGAATTTAAATTCGCATTAAAAGTTTATTTATTAAACTTTGACCTAAAAGTTTTATAAATATAAAACAAGTTTCAAAAAGTTTAACGAAAAATGCATTTTGTGAATATTTTTGAAATTTATTTAATTTGAATTGAGATAAGAACCAGATAATAATAAAATCTGAATTTTTTTTAAACTTTTCAAAACATTAATTCAAATTCGTATTAAAGGTATATTTATTTGACCTAAAAGTTTTATAAATATAAAACAAAATTCGAAAACTTTAAAAAAAAAATGCATTTTGTGAATATTTTTGAAATTTACTTAATTTGTATTGGTATAAGTAACTAGATAATAATAAAATCTTATTTTTTTTTAAACTTTTCAAAACATTGAATTCAAATTCTTATTAAAAGTTTATTTATTCAACTTTGACCTAAAAGCTTTATAAATATAAAACAATATTCGAATAGTTTTAAGAAAAATGAGTTTAGTGAATATTTTTGCAATTTACCTAATTTGAATTGGGATAAAGAACTAGATAATAATAAAATCTTAATTTTTTTTAAACTTTTCAAAACATTTAATTCAAATTCTTAATAAAAGTTTATTTATTAAACTTTGACCTAAAAGTTTTATAAATATAAAACGAAAATTTCAAAAGTTTTAAGAAAAATGCATTTTGTGAATATTTTTGCAATTTACTTAATTTGAATTGGGATAAAGAACTTTTCAAAACATTGAATTCAAATTCGTATTAAAAGTTTATTTATTAAACTTTGACCTAAAAAATGTATTTATATAAAACAAAATTTGAAAAGTTTTAAGAAAAATGCATTTGGTGAATATTTTTGCAATTTATTTAATTTGAATTAGGATAAAGAACTTTTCAAAACATTGAATTCAATCTTATTAAAAGTTTATTTATTAAACTTTGACCTAAACGTTTTATAAATACAAAACAAAATTCGAAAAGTTTTAAGAAAAATGCATTTGGTGAATATTTTTGCAATTTACTTAATTTGAATTATGATAAAGAACTAGATAATAATAAACTCTTAATTTATTTTTAAACTTTTCAAAACATTGAATAGAAATTCTTATTAAAAGTTTATTTATTAAACTTTGACCTAAAAGTTTTATAAATATAAAACAAAACTCGAAAAGTTTTAAGAAAAATGCATTTTGTGAATATTTTTGAAATTTACTTAATTTGAATTGGGATAAGAACTAGATAATAATAAAATCTTATTTTTTTTTAAACTTTTCAAAACATTGAATTCAAATTCTTATTAAAAGTTTATTTATTAAACTTTGACATTAAAGTTTTATAAATATAAAACAAAATTTGAAAAGTTTTAAGAAAAATGTATTTGGTGAATATTTTTGCAATTTACTTAATTTGAATTGGGATAAAGAACTAGATAATAATAAAATCTATTTTTTTTTAAACTTTTCAAAACATTGAATTCAAATTCTTATTAAAAGTTTATTTATTAAACTTTGACATTAAAGTTTTATAAATATAAAACAAAATTCGAAAAGTTTTAAGAAAAATGTATTTGGTGAATATTTTTGCAATTTACTTAATTTGCATTGGGATAAGGAACTAGATAATAATAAAATCTTATTGTTTTAAACTTTTCAAAACATTGAATTCAAGTTCTTATCAAAAGTTTATTTATTCAACTTTGACCTAAAAGCTTTATAAATTTAAAACAAAATTCGAATAGTTTAAAGAAAAATGAATTTTTGTGAATATTTTTGCAATTTACTTAATTTGAATTATGATAAAGAACTAGATAATAATAAAATCTTAATTTATTTTTAAACTTTTTAAAACAATGAATTCAAATTCTTATTAAAACTTTATTTATTAAACTTTGACCTAAAAGTTTTATAAATATAAAACAAAATTCGAAAAATTTTAAGAAAAATGGATTTTGTGAATATTTTTGAAATTTACTTAATTTGAATTGGGATAAGAACTAGATAATAATAAAATCTAAATTTTTTTTTAAACTTTTCAAAACTTTGAATTCAAATTCTTATTAAAAGTTAATTTATTAAAATTTGACCTAAAAGTTTTATAAATATAAAACAAAATTCGATAGTTTTAAGAAAAATGCATTTGGTGAATATTTTTGCAATTTACTTAATTTGAATTGGGATAAGGAACTAGATAATAATAAAATCTTATTTTTTTTTAAACTTTTCAAAACATTGAATTCAAATTCTTATTAAAAGTTTATTTATTCAACTTTGACCTAAAAGCTTTATAAATATAAAACAAAATTCGAATGGTTTTAAAAAAAATTAATTTCGTGAGTATTTTTGCAATTTACTTAATTTGAATTGGGATAAAGAACTAGATTTTTTTTTTTTTTTTTTTTATAATTAACGCGCGCACAAGGGATTATGTGTTTCCCTTTTAATATATAACACACTGCGTGGGCATGTTGAAGATAGGGAGGGGAGAGATAGGAGGTCCCGATTAACATTGGTTTTGAATGTTTGCAGATCAAAATGGCAAGGGAAAATCCCGCCGGGTAAACTATTCCAAATTCGTGTCGTTCGGCTAAAAAAAGAATCCCTATATTTCACGGTACGTCCGAAATTAGGCTCAAGGGTGAACTGATAAGCTTTCCTTGCGAGACGAGTATTACGGGAGAAACTTTTAAGGGGAGGAATGCAACTGGCTACTTCGAGTGAACATTTTTTGTAAAAGAAACGATAAAATAAGGAAAGACATGAAACATTGCGTCGGTGTTCGAGTGGGGCAATTGTTTCAGCGGCAGTTCTATTACCTATCAATCTTAACGCTCGATTTTGTATTCTATCAAGCAGGTGAAGCGATGTTTGCGAAGCACCTGCCCAGAGGTGGGAGTTTTACTCGAGTTTAGGGCGTATAAACGCTTTATAAATTGTAGCCAGATCAGATGGGGAAAAATACTTCTTACACCGATACAGAAAACCTAAGCACTTTACAGCATTCTTAGCGATCTCAAATATATGGTCGTTCCAACGGAAGTCGTCGTTGACACACATACCGAGTACTGAGAGCTTTTCGGTTTCTTCGATGTAAGTACCATTCATGGACAATGGCATTGGGGGAATGTTTAGCTTTAACGACAGAAGACAGCATTGAGTTTTCGAAGCATTAAACTCCAAACGATTTCTATTACCCCATTTGACAATGCTGTATAAATCGGAGTTTAATGAGCTTCACATATGGTAACGACTTGAATCCGTCCAATACAACTTGTATTGAACGGTCCAGAAGATAGCTTCTAATCCAACGATCAAGTGTATCATCGATCCCAAAAGCACGCATTTTCGATAAAAGAGCTTCATGCCAAACTCTGTCAAATGCCTTGGAGATATCAAGAGCAATAATCTTACTTTCGCCAAAGCGATAAAAAGATTTGTTCCACTGTTCGGTGAGATATGCCATCAGATCACCAGTGGAACGGTTGCTGCGGAAGCCGTACTGACGGTCATGGAGAAGCTTTCGATCTTCGAGATATTCCTTAAGCTGACGGTTAATCAGTGTTTCCATGACCTTAGAAAGAAGGGATGTCAGTTATATGGGTCGGTAGGAGGAGGGGGAGGATGGGTCACCTTTCTTAGGGACAGGCTGGACAAATGCTGTTTTCCATCTTCTAGGAAAGATTCCAGAAGAGTAGGAGCGATGGAAAAGCTTACGCAGTGGCTTTGCCAGTGTGGAAGAACACCTCTTCAAAAGAATTGGGGGTATACCATCCAGGCCAGCGGATTTGTGTATATCGAGATCTTTGAGAACTCTTGCTACTGTACGAGTGCGGAAAAAAATTTGTCCCATGGAAACATTTACATTCTCAAGTACAGGAGGGGCAACGTTGCTTTGAGGCAGCGTGGAGCTGGCAGCGAAATGGGCGTCGAGCAAGTTTGCCTTCTCTGAAGAGTAAACAATTGGTTTGTTATTGTCGATGAGCGTTGGAAATGAAGATGTCAAGAAGTTTTTTATATTTTTTACATCTTCTTGAATATCAATTTTTATTGTAATCGGATCAACAGTTTTCGAAAAAGTCGAAGAAAAAAAACCGGCCCTATGGGAGGTACCGTTTTTAACCCACCATATTTTTTTTTTCACGAAAATATAATGCATACCTACAGTAGTGAAATGTATGTATATGCCTAATACAAACCCCTAGGTCTGTACTTTAATACTATTTGTATATATATTAGTTTAGGTAATAGATGATAAGAAATAATGTTATTAGTCAGTCATGTAAGAGAACTTGAACAATAAAGATCTTCCAAACACAACATTATGGCGACGAGGATGGTCCTCCGATGGTTGATAAACAAGCCTAGTTCTAACGGTTGTGATTTGCTATATAATGTACAGTAATTTTTTTTCAAGACTTATTGCGTGATATTGCGGTAAAAAAAAAGAAAAAAAGAAGCTATATGAATTAAATTATGATGGAAGTTGATGAGAAAAAAACTAATGAAAAAGTTGAAACCAAGGAAATTGCAGCTAAAATAAAAATGGGAAATTTTCGTGGTAACAACACACGATTTAAAAAAAAAGAAATAAAATGGCGTTTAAATTTTTCCGCTGAAAACTATTTTACGTACTTTTTTCAAACAATCAAAAGTCAGAAAAATCGAATATAATCTTTGAAGTTCCGTTAATATTTTTCAAATTTTATTTCAAGCTGTGTCCGCACATAAGAGCAAGTACGTGCGATCAGTCGTGAAATTTATTTTTAAAATTTTCAAAACATTGAATTCAAATTCTTATTAAAAGTTTATTTATTCAACTTTGACCTAAAAGTTTTATACATAAATAACCTTTGACCTAAAAGTTTTATAAATATAAAACAAAATTCGAAAAGTTTTAAGAAAAATGCATTTTGTGAATATTTTTGCAATTTACTTAATTTGAATTGGGATAAGAACCAGATAATAATAAAATCTGAATTTTTTTTTTAAACTTTTCAAAACATTGAATTTAAATTCGCATTAAAAGTTTATTTATTAAACTTTGACCTAAAAGTTTTATAAATATAAAACAAGTTTCAAAAAGTTTAACGAAAAATGCATTTTGTGAATATTTTTGAAATTTATTTAATTTGAATTGAGATAAGAACCAGATAATAATAAAATCTGAATTTTTTTTAAACTTTTCAAAACATTAATTCAAATTCGTATTAAAGGTATATTTATTTGACCTAAAAGTTTTATAAATATAAAACAAAATTCGAAAACTTTAAAAAAAAAATGCATTTTGTGAATATTTTTGAAATTTACTTAATTTGTATTGGTATAAGTAACTAGATAATAATAAAATCTTATTTTTTTTTAAACTTTTCAAAACATTGAATTCAAATTCTTATTAAAAGTTTATTTATTAAACTTTGACCTAAAAGTTTTATAAATATAAAACGAAAATTTCAAAAGTTTTAAGAAAAATGCATTTTGTGAATATTTTTGCAATTTACTTAATTTGAATTGGGATAAAGAACTTTTCAAAACATTGAATTCAAATTCGTATTAAAAGTTTATTTATTAAACTTTGACCTAAAAAATGTATTTATATAAAACAAAATTTGAAAAGTTTTAAGAAAAATGCATTTGGTGAATATTTTTGCAATTTATTTAATTTGAATTAGGATAAAGAACTTTTCAAAACATTGAATTCAATCTTATTAAAAGTTTATTTATTAAACTTTGACCTAAACGTTTTATAAATATAAAACAAAATTCGAAAAGTTTTAAGAAAAATGCATTTGGTGAATATTTTTGCAATTTACTTAATTTGAATTATGATAAAGAACTAGATAATAATAAACTCTTAATTTATTTTTAAACTTTTCAAAACATTGAATAGAAATTCTTATTAAAAGTTTATTTATTAAACTTTGACCTAAAAGTTTTATAAATATAAAACAAAACTCGAAAAGTTTTAAGAAAAATGCATTTTGTGAATATTTTTGAAATTTACTTAATTTGAATTGGGATAAGAACTAGATAATAATAAAATCTTATTTTTTTTTAAACTTTTCAAAACATTGAATTCAAATTCTTATTAAAAGTTTATTTATTAAACTTTGACATTAAAGTTTTATAAATATAAAACAAAATTCGAAAAGTTTTAAGAAAAATGTATTTGGTGAATATTTTTGCAATTTACTTAATTTGAATTGGGATAAAGAACTAGATAATAATAAAATCTATTTTTTTTTAAACTTTTCAAAACATTGAATTCAAATTCTTATTAAAAGTTTATTTATTAAACTTTGACATTAAAGTTTTATAAATATAAAACAAAATTCGAAAAGTTTTAAGAAAAATGTATTTGGTGAATATTTTTGCAATTTACTTAATTTGCATTGGGATAAGGAACTAGATAATAATAAAATCTTATTGTTTTAAACTTTTCAAAACATTGAATTCAAGTTCTTATCAAAAGTTTATTTATTCAACTTTGACCTAAAAGCTTTATAAATTTAAAACAAAATTCGAATAGTTTAAAGAAAAATGAATTTTTGTGAATATTTTTGCAATTTACTTAATTTGAATTATGATAAAGAACTAGATAATAATAAAATCTTAATTTATTTTTAAACTTTTTAAAACAATGAATTCAAATTCTTATTAAAACTTTATTTATTAAACTTTGACCTAAAAGTTTTATAAATATAAAACAAAATTCGAAAAATTTTAAGAAAAATGGATTTTGTGAATATTTTTGAAATTTACTTAATTTGAATTGGGATAAGAACTAGATAATAATAAAATCTAAATTTTTTTTTAAACTTTTCAAAACTTTGAATTCAAATTCTTATTAAAAGTTAATTTATTAAACTTTGACCTAAAAGTTTTATAAATATAAAACAAAATTCGATAGTTTTAAGAAAAATGCATTTGGTGAATATTTTTGCAATTTACTTAATTTGAATTGGGATAAGGAACTAGATAATAATAAAATCTTATTTTTTTTTAAACTTTTCAAAACATTGAATTCAAATTCTTATTAAAAGTTTATTTATTCAACTTTGACCTAAAAGCTTTATAAATATAAAACAAAATTCGAATGGTTTTAAAAAAAATGAATTTCGTGAGTATTTTTGCAATTTACTTAATTTGAATTGGGATAAAGAACTAGATTTTTTTTTTTTTTTTTTTTTATAATTAACGCGCGCACAAGGGATTATGTGTTTCCCTTTTAATATATAACACACTGCGTGGGCATGTTGAAGATAGGGAGGGGAGAGATAGGAGGTCCCGATTAACATTGGTTTTGAATGTTTGCAGATCAAAATGGCAAGGGAAAATCCCGCCGGGTAAACTATTCCAAATTCGTGTCGTTCGGCTAAAAAAAGAATCCCTATATTTCACGGTACGTCCGAAATTAGGCTCAAGGGTGAACTGATAAGCTTTCCTTGCGAGACGAGTATTACGGGAGAAACTTTTAAGGGGAGGAATGCAACTGGCTACTTCGAGTGAACATTTTTTGTAAAAGAAACGATAAAATAAGGAAAGACATGAAACATTGCGTCGGTGTTCGAGTGGGGCAATTGTTTCAGCGGCAGTTCTATTACCTATCAATCTTAACGCTCGATTTTGTATTCTATCAAGCAGGTGAAGCGATGTTTGCGAAGCACCTGCCCAGAGGTGGGAGTTTTACTCGAGTTTAGGGCGTATAAACGCTTTATAAATTGTAGCCAGATCAGATGGGGAAAAATACTTCTTACACCGATACAGAAAACCTAAGCACTTTGCAGCATTCTTAGCGATCTCAAATATATGGTCGTTCCAACGGAAGTCGTCGTTGACACACATACCGAGTACTGAGAGCTTTTCGGTTTCTTCGATGTAAGTACCATTCATGGACAATGGCATTGGGGGAATGTTTAGCTTTAACGACAGAAGACAGCATTGAGTTTTCGAAGCATTAAACTCCAAACGATTTCTATTACCCCATTTGACAATGCTGTATAAATCGGAGTTTAATGAGCTTCACATATGGTAACGACTTGAATCCGTCCAATACAACTTGTATTGAACGGTCCAGAAGATAGCTTCTAATCCAACGATCAAGTGTATCATCGATCCCAAAAGCACGCATTTTCGATAAAAGAGCTTCATGCCAAACTCTGTCAAATGCCTTGGAGATATCAAGAGCAATAATCTTACTTTCGCCAAAGCGATAAAAAGATTTGTTCCACTGTTCGGTGAGATATGCCATCAGATCACCAGTGGAACGGTTGCTGCGGAAGCCGTACTGACGGTCATGGAGAAGCTTTCGATCTTCGAGATATTCCTTAAGCTGACGGTTAATCAGTGTTTCCATGACCTTAGAAAGAAGGGATGTCAGTTATATGGGTCGGTAGGAGGAGGGGGAGGATGGGTCACCTTTCTTAGGGACAGGCTGGACAAATGCTGTTTTCCATCTTCTAGGAAAGATTCCAGAAGAGTAGGAGCGATGGAAAAGCTTACGCAGTGGCTTTGCCAGTGTGGAAGAACACCTCTTCAAAAGAATTGGGGGTATACCATCCAGGCCAGCGGATTTGTGTATATCGAGATCTTTGAGAACTCTTGCTACTGTACGAGTGCGGAAAAAAATTTGTCCCATGGAAACATTTACATTCTCAAGTACAGGAGGGGCAACGTTGCTTTGAGGCAGCGTGGAGCTGGCAGCGAAATGGGCGTCGAGCAAGTTTGCCTTCTCTGAAGAGTAAACAATTGGTTTGTTATTGTCGATGAGCGTTGGAAATGAAGATGTCAAGAAGTTTTTTATATTTTTTACATCTTCTTGAATATCAATTTTTATTGTAATCGGATCAACAGTTTTCGAAAAAGTCGAAGAAAAAAAACCGGCCCTATGGGAGGTACCGTTTTTAACCCACCATATTTTTTTTTTCACGAAAATATAATGCATACCTACAGTAGTGAAATGTATGTATATGCCTAATACAAACCCCTAGGTCTGTACTTTAATACTATTTGTATATATATTAGTTTAGGTAATAGATGATAAGAAATAATGTTATTAGTCAGTCATGTAAGAGAACTTGAACAATAAAGATCTTCCAAACACAACATTATGGCGACGAGGATGGTCCTCCGATGGTTGATAAACAAGCCTAGTTCTAACGGTTGTGATTTGCTATATAATGTACAGTAATTTTTTTTCAAGACTTATTGCGTGATATTGCGGTAAAAAAAAAGAAAAAAAGAAGCTATATGAATTAAATTATGATGGAAGTTGATGAGAAAAAAACTAATGAAAAAGTTGAAACCAAGGAAATTGCAGCTAAAATAAAAATGGGAAATTTTCGTGGTAACAACACACGATTTTAAAAAAAAGAAATAAAATGGCGTTTAAATTTTTCCGCTGAAAACTATTTTACGTACTTTTTTCAAACAATCAAAAGTCAGAAAAATCGAATATAATCTTTGAAGTTCCGTTAATATTTTTCAAATTTTATTTCAAGCTGTGTCCGCACATAAGAGCAAGTACGTGCGATCAGTCGTGAAATTTATTTTTAAAATTTTCAAAACATTGAATTCAAATTCTTATTAAAAGTTTATTTATTCAACTTTGACCTAAAAGTTTTATACATAAATAACCTTTGACCTAAAAGTTTTATAAATATAAAACAAAATTCGAAAAGTTTTAAGAAAAATGCATTTTGTGAATATTTTTGCAATTTACTTAATTTGAATTGGGATAAGAACCAGATAATAATAAAATCTGAATTTTTTTTTTAAACTTTTCAAAACATTGAATTTAAATTCGCATTAAAAGTTTATTTATTAAACTTTGACCTAAAAGTTTTATAAATATAAAACAAGTTTCAAAAAGTTTAACGAAAAATGCATTTTGTGAATATTTTTGAAATTTATTTAATTTGAATTGAGATAAGAACCAGATAATAATAAAATCTGAATTTTTTTTAAACTTTTCAAAACATTAATTCAAATTCGTATTAAAGGTATATTTATTTGACCTAAAAGTTTTATAAATATAAAACAAAATTCGAAAACTTTAAAAAAAAAATGCATTTTGTGAATATTTTTGAAATTTACTTAATTTGTATTGGTATAAGTAACTAGATAATAATAAAATCTTATTTTTTTTTAAACTTTTCAAAACATTGAATTCAAATTCTTATTAAAAGTTTATTTATTCAACTTTGACCTAAAAGCTTTATAAATATAAAACAATATTCGAATAGTTTTAAGAAAAATGAGTTTAGTGAATATTTTTGCAATTTACCTAATTTGAATTGGGATAAAGAACTAGATAATAATAAAATCTTAATTTTTTTTAAACTTTTCAAAACATTTAATTCAAATTCTTAATAAAAGTTTATTTATTAAACTTTGACCTAAAAGTTTTATAAATATAAAACGAAAATTTCAAAAGTTTTAAGAAAAATGCATTTTGTGAATATTTTTGCAATTTACTTAATTTGAATTGGGATAAAGAACTTTTCAAAACATTGAATTCAAATTCGTATTAAAAGTTTATTTATTAAACTTTGACCTAAAAAATGTATTTATATAAAACAAAATTTGAAAAGTTTTAAGAAAAATGCATTTGGTGAATATTTTTGCAATTTATTTAATTTGAATTAGGATAAAGAACTTTTCAAAACATTGAATTCAATCTTATTAAAAGTTTATTTATTAAACTTTGACCTAAACGTTTTATAAATATAAAACAAAATTCGAAAAGTTTTAAGAAAAATGCATTTGGTGAATATTTTTGCAATTTACTTAATTTGAATTATGATAAAGAACTAGATAATAATAAACTCTTAATTTATTTTTAAACTTTTCAAAACATTGAATAGAAATTCTTATTAAAAGTTTATTTATTAAACTTTGACCTAAAAGTTTTATAAATATAAAACAAAACTCGAAAAGTTTTAAGAAAAATGCATTTTGTGAATATTTTTGAAATTTACTTAATTTGAATTGGGATAAGAACTAGATAATAATAAAATCTTATTTTTTTTTAAACTTTTCAAAACATTGAATTCAAATTCTTATTAAAAGTTTATTTATTAAACTTTGACATTAAAGTTTTATAAATATAAAACAAAATTCGAAAAGTTTTAAGAAAAATGTATTTGGTGAATATTTTTGCAATTTACTTAATTTGAATTGGGATAAAGAACTAGATAATAATAAAATCTATTTTTTTTTAAACTTTTCAAAACATTGAATTCAAATTCTTATTAAAAGTTTATTTATTAAACTTTGACATTAAAGTTTTATAAATATAAAACAAAATTCGAAAAGTTTTAAGAAAAATGTATTTGGTGAATATTTTTGCAATTTACTTAATTTGCATTGGGATAAGGAACTAGATAATAATAAAATCTTATTGTTTTAAACTTTTCAAAACATTGAATTCAAGTTCTTATCAAAAGTTTATTTATTCAACTTTGACCTAAAAGCTTTATAAATTTAAAACAAAATTCGAATAGTTTAAAGAAAAATGAATTTTTGTGAATATTTTTGCAATTTACTTAATTTGAATTATGATAAAGAACTAGATAATAATAAAATCTTAATTTATTTTTAAACTTTTTAAAACAATGAATTCAAATTCTTATTAAAACTTTATTTATTAAACTTTGACCTAAAAGTTTTATAAATATAAAACAAAATTCGAAAAATTTTAAGAAAAATGGATTTTGTGAATATTTTTGAAATTTACTTAATTTGAATTGGGATAAGAACTAGATAATAATAAAATCTAAATTTTTTTTTAAACTTTTCAAAACTTTGAATTCAAATTCTTATTAAAAGTTAATTTATTAAACTTTGACCTAAAAGTTTTATAAATATAAAACAAAATTCGATAGTTTTAAGAAAAATGCATTTGGTGAATATTTTTGCAATTTACTTAATTTGAATTGGGATAAGGAACTAGATAATAATAAAATCTTATTTTTTTTTAAACTTTTCAAAACATTGAATTCAAATTCTTATTAAAAGTTTATTTATTCAACTTTGACCTAAAAGCTTTATAAATATAAAACAAAATTCGAATGGTTTTAAAAAAAATGAATTTCGTGAGTATTTTTGCAATTTACTTAATTTGAATTGGGATAAAGAACTAGATTTTTTTTTTTTTTTTTTTTTATAATTAACGCGCGCACAAGGGATTATGTGTTTCCCTTTTAATATATAACACACTGCGTGGGCATGTTGAAGATAGGGAGGGGAGAGATAGGAGGTCCCGATTAACATTGGTTTTGAATGTTTGCAGATCAAAATGGCAAGGGAAAATCCCGCCGGGTAAACTATTCCAAATTCGTGTCGTTCGGCTAAAAAAAGAATCCCTATATTTCACGGTACGTCCGAAATTAGGCTCAAGGGTGAACTGATAAGCTTTCCTTGCGAGACGAGTATTACGGGAGAAACTTTTAAGGGGAGGAATGCAACTGGCTACTTCGAGTGAACATTTTTTGTAAAAGAAACGATAAAATAAGGAAAGACATGAAACATTGCGTCGGTGTTCGAGTGGGGCAATTGTTTCAGCGGCAGTTCTATTACCTATCAATCTTAACGCTCGATTTTGTATTCTATCAAGCAGGTGAAGCGATGTTTGCGAAGCACCTGCCCAGAGGTGGGAGTTTTACTCGAGTTTAGGGCGTATAAACGCTTTATAAATTGTAGCCAGATCAGATGGGGAAAAATACTTCTTACACCGATACAGAAAACCTAAGCACTTTGCAGCATTCTTAGCGATCTCAAATATATGGTCGTTCCAACGGAAGTCGTCGTTGACACACATACCGAGTACTGAGAGCTTTTCGGTTTCTTCGATGTAAGTACCATTCATGGACAATGGCATTGGGGGAATGTTTAGCTTTAACGACAGAAGACAGCATTGAGTTTTCGAAGCATTAAACTCCAAACGATTTCTATTACCCCATTTGACAATGCTGTATAAATCGGAGTTTAATGAGCTTCACATATGGTAACGACTTGAATCCGTCCAATACAACTTGTATTGAACGGTCCAGAAGATAGCTTCTAATCCAACGATCAAGTGTATCATCGATCCCAAAAGCACGCATTTTCGATAAAAGAGCTTCATGCCAAACTCTGTCAAATGCCTTGGAGATATCAAGAGCAATAATCTTACTTTCGCCAAAGCGATAAAAAGATTTGTTCCACTGTTCGGTGAGATATGCCATCAGATCACCAGTGGAACGGTTGCTGCGGAAGCCGTACTGACGGTCATGGAGAAGCTTTCGATCTTCGAGATATTCCTTAAGCTGACGGTTAATCAGTGTTTCCATGACCTTAGAAAGAAGGGATGTCAGTTATATGGGTCGGTAGGAGGAGGGGGAGGATGGGTCACCTTTCTTAGGGACAGGCTGGACAAATGCTGTTTTCCATCTTCTAGGAAAGATTCCAGAAGAGTAGGAGCGATGGAAAAGCTTACGCAGTGGCTTTGCCAGTGTGGAAGAACACCTCTTCAAAAGAATTGGGGGTATACCATCCAGGCCAGCGGATTTGTGTATATCGAGATCTTTGAGAACTCTTGCTACTGTACGAGTGCGGAAAAAAATTTGTCCCATGGAAACATTTACATTCTCAAGTACAGGAGGGGCAACGTTGCTTTGAGGCAGCGTGGAGCTGGCAGCGAAATGGGCGTCGAGCAAGTTTGCCTTCTCTGAAGAGTAAACAATTGGTTTGTTATTGTCGATGAGCGTTGGAAATGAAGATGTCAAGAAGTTTTTTATATTTTTTACATCTTCTTGAATATCAATTTTTATTGTAATCGGATCAACAGTTTTCGAAAAAGTCGAAGAAAAAAAACCGGCCCTATGGGAGGTACCGTTTTTAACCCACCATATTTTTTTTTTCACGAAAATATAATGCATACCTACAGTAGTGAAATGTATGTATATGCCTAATACAAACCCCTAGGTCTGTACTTTAATACTATTTGTATATATATTAGTTTAGGTAATAGATGATAAGAAATAATGTTATTAGTCAGTCATGTAAGAGAACTTGAACAATAAAGATCTTCCAAACACAACATTATGGCGACGAGGATGGTCCTCCGATGGTTGATAAACAAGCCTAGTTCTAACGGTTGTGATTTGCTATATAATGTACAGTAATTTTTTTTCAAGACTTATTGCGTGATATTGCGGTAAAAAAAAAGAAAAAAAGAAGCTATATGAATTAAATTATGATGGAAGTTGATGAGAAAAAAACTAATGAAAAAGTTGAAACCAAGGAAATTGCAGCTAAAATAAAAATGGGAAATTTTCGTGGTAACAACACACGATTTTAAAAAAAAGAAATAAAATGGCGTTTAAATTTTTCCGCTGAAAACTATTTTACGTACTTTTTTCAAACAATCAAAAGTCAGAAAAATCGAATATAATCTTTGAAGTTCCGTTAATATTTTTCAAATTTTATTTCAAGCTGTGTCCGCACATAAGAGCAAGTACGTGCGATCAGTCGTGAAATTTATTTTTAAAATTTTCAAAACATTGAATTCAAATTCTTATTAAAAGTTTATTTATTCAACTTTGACCTAAAAGTTTTATACATAAATAACCTTTGACCTAAAAGTTTTATAAATATAAAACAAAATTCGAAAAGTTTTAAGAAAAATGCATTTTGTGAATATTTTTGCAATTTACTTAATTTGAATTGGGATAAGAACCAGATAATAATAAAATCTGAATTTTTTTTTTAAACTTTTCAAAACATTGAATTTAAATTCGCATTAAAAGTTTATTTATTAAACTTTGACCTAAAAGTTTTATAAATATAAAACAAGTTTCAAAGTTTAACGAAAAATGCATTTTGTGAATATTTTTGAAATTTATTTAATTTGAATTGAGATAAGAACCAGATAATAATAAAATCTGAATTTTTTTTAAACTTTTCAAAACATTAATTCAAATTCGTATTAAAGGTATATTTATTTGACCTAAAAGTTTTATAAATATAAAACAAAATTCGAAAACTTTAAAAAAAAAATGCATTTTGTGAATATTTTTGAAATTTACTTAATTTGTATTGGTATAAGTAACTAGATAATAATAAAATCTTATTTTTTTTTAAACTTTTCAAAACATTGAATTCAAATTCTTATTAAAAGTTTATTTATTCAACTTTGACCTAAAAGCTTTATAAATATAAAACAATATTCGAATAGTTTTAAGAAAAATGAGTTTAGTGAATATTTTTGCAATTTACCTAATTTGAATTGGGATAAAGAACTAGATAATAATAAAATCTTAATTTTTTTTAAACTTTTCAAAACATTTAATTCAAATTCTTAATAAAAGTTTATTTATTAAACTTTGACCTAAAAGTTTTATAAATATAAAACGAAAATTTCAAAAGTTTTAAGAAAAATGCATTTTGTGAATATTTTTGCAATTTACTTAATTTGAATTGGGATAAAGAACTTTTCAAAACATTGAATTCAAATTCGTATTAAAAGTTTATTTATTAAACTTTGACCTAAAAAATGTATTTATATAAAACAAAATTTGAAAAGTTTTAAGAAAAATGCATTTGGTGAATATTTTTGCAATTTATTTAATTTGAATTAGGATAAAGAACTTTTCAAAACATTGAATTCAATCTTATTAAAAGTTTATTTATTAAACTTTGACCTAAACGTTTTATAAATATAAAACAAAATTCGAAAAGTTTTAAGAAAAATGCATTTGGTGAATATTTTTGCAATTTACTTAATTTGAATTATGATAAAGAACTAGATAATAATAAACTCTTAATTTATTTTTAAACTTTTCAAAACATTGAATAGAAATTCTTATTAAAAGTTTATTTATTAAACTTTGACCTAAAAGTTTTATAAATATAAAACAAAACTCGAAAAGTTTTAAGAAAAATGCATTTTGTGAATATTTTTGAAATTTACTTAATTTGAATTGGGATAAGAACTAGATAATAATAAAATCTTATTTTTTTTTAAACTTTTCAAAACATTGAATTCAAATTCTTATTAAAAGTTTATTTATTAAACTTTGACATTAAAGTTTTATAAATATAAAACAAAATTTGAAAAGTTTTAAGAAAAATGTATTTGGTGAATATTTTTGCAATTTACTTAATTTGAATTGGGATAAAGAACTAGATAATAATAAAATCTATTTTTTTTTAAACTTTTCAAAACATTGAATTCAAATTCTTATTAAAAGTTTATTTATTAAACTTTGACATTAAAGTTTTATAAATATAAAACAAAATTCGAAAAGTTTTAAGAAAAATGTATTTGGTGAATATTTTTGCAATTTACTTAATTTGCATTGGGATAAGGAACTAGATAATAATAAAATCTTATTGTTTTAAACTTTTCAAAACATTGAATTCAAGTTCTTATCAAAAGTTTATTTATTCAACTTTGACCTAAAAGCTTTATAAATTTAAAACAAAATTCGAATAGTTTAAAGAAAAATGAATTTTTGTGAATATTTTTGCAATTTACTTAATTTGAATTATGATAAAGAACTAGATAATAATAAAATCTTAATTTATTTTTAAACTTTTTAAAACAATGAATTCAAATTCTTATTAAAACTTTATTTATTAAACTTTGACCTAAAAGTTTTATAAATATAAAACAAAATTCGAAAAATTTTAAGAAAAATGGATTTTGTGAATATTTTTGAAATTTACTTAATTTGAATTGGGATAAGAACTAGATAATAATAAAATCTAAATTTTTTTTTAAACTTTTCAAAACTTTGAATTCAAATTCTTATTAAAAGTTAATTTATTAAAATTTGACCTAAAAGTTTTATAAATATAAAACAAAATTCGATAGTTTTAAGAAAAATGCATTTGGTGAATATTTTTGCAATTTACTTAATTTGAATTGGGATAAGGAACTAGATAATAATAAAATCTTATTTTTTTTTAAACTTTTCAAAACATTGAATTCAAATTCTTATTAAAAGTTTATTTATTCAACTTTGACCTAAAAGCTTTATAAATATAAAACAAAATTCGAATGGTTTTAAAAAAAATTAATTTCGTGAGTATTTTTGCAATTTACTTAATTTGAATTGGGATAAAGAACTAGATTTTTTTTTTTTTTTTTTTTATAATTAACGCGCGCACAAGGGATTATGTGTTTCCCTTTTAATATATAACACACTGCGTGGGCATGTTGAAGATAGGGAGGGGAGAGATAGGAGGTCCCGATTAACATTGGTTTTGAATGTTTGCAGATCAAAATGGCAAGGGAAATCCCACCGGGTAAACTATTCCAAATTCGTGTCGTTCGGCTAAAAAAAGAATCCCTATATTTCACGGTACGTCCGAAATTAGGCTCAAGGGTGAACTGATAAGCTTTCCTTGCGAGACGAGTATTACGGGAGAAACTTTTAAGGGGAGGAATGCAACTGGCTACTTCGAGTGAACATTTTTTGTAAAAGAAACGATAAAATAAGGAAAGACATGAAACATTGCGTCGGTGTTCGAGTGGGGCAATTGTTTCAGCGGCAGTTCTATTACCTATCAATCTTAACGCTCGATTTTGTATTCTATCAAGCAGGTGAAGCGATGTTTGCGAAGCACCTGCCCAGAGGTGGGAGTTTTACTCGAGTTTAGGGCGTATAAACGCTTTATAAATTGTAGCCAGATCAGATGGGGAAAAATACTTCTTACACCGATACAGAAAACCTAAGCACTTTACAGCATTCTTAGCGATCTCAAATATATGGTCGTTCCAACGGAAGTCGTCGTTGACACACATACCGAGTACTGAGAGCTTTTCGGTTTCTTCGATGTAAGTACCATTCATGGACAATGGCATTGGGGGAATGTTTAGCTTTAACGACAGAAGACAGCATTGAGTTTTCGAAGCATTAAACTCCAAACGATTTCTATTACCCCATTTGACAATGCTGTATAAATCGGAGTTTAATAAGCTTCACATATGGTAACGACTTGAATCCGTCCAATACAACTTGTATTGAACGGTCCAGAAGATAGCTTCTAATCCAACGATCAAGTGTATCATCGATCCCAAAAGCACGCATTTTCGATAAAAGAGCTTCATGCCAAACTCTGTCAAATGCCTTGGAGATATCAAGAGCAATAATCTTACTTTCGCCAAAGCGATAAAAAGATTTGTTCCACTGTTCGGTGAGATATGCCATCAGATCACCAGTGGAACGGTTGCTGCGGAAGCCGTACTGACGGTCATGGAGAAGCTTTCGATCTTCGAGATATTCCTTAAGCTGACGGTTAATCAGTGTTTCCATGACCTTAGAAAGAAGGGATGTCAGTTATATGGGTCGGTAGGAGGAGGGGGAGGATGGGTCACCTTTCTTAGGGACAGGCTGGACAAATGCTGTTTTCCATCTTCTAGGAAAGATTCCAGAAGAGTAGGAGCGATGGAAAAGCTTACGCAGTGGCTTTGCCAGTGTGGAAGAACACCTCTTCAAAAGAATTGGGGGTATACCATCCAGGCCAGCGGATTTGTGTATATCGAGATCTTTGAGAACTCTTGCTACTGTACGAGTGCGGAAAAAAATTTGTCCCATGGAAACATTTACATTCTCAAGTACAGGAGGGGCAACGTTGCTTTGAGGCAGCGTGGAGCTGGCAGCGAAATGGGCGTCGAGCAAGTTTGCCTTCTCTGAAGAGTAAACAATTGGTTTGTTATTGTCGATGAGCGTTGGAAATGAAGATGTCAAGAAGTTTTTTATATTTTTTACATCTTCTTGAATATCAATTTTTATTGTAATCGGATCAACAGTTTTCGAAAAAGTCGAAGAAAAAAAACCGGCCCTATGGGAGGTACCGTTTTTAACCCACCATATTTTTTTTTTCACGAAAATATAATGCATACCTACAGTAGTGAAATGTATGTATATGCCTAATACAAACCCCTAGGTCTGTACTTTAATACTATTTGTATATATATTAGTTTAGGTAATAGATGATAAGAAATAATGTTATTAGTCAGTCATGTAAGAGAACTTGAACAATAAAGATCTTCCAAACACAACATTATGGCGACGAGGATGGTCCTCCGATGGTTGATAAACAAGCCTAGTTCTAACGGTTGTGATTTGCTATATAATGTACAGTAATTTTTTTTCAAGACTTATTGCGTGATATTGCGGTAAAAAAAAAGAAAAAAAGAAGCTATATGAATTAAATTATGATGGAAGTTGATGAGAAAAAAACTAATGAAAAAGTTGAAACCAAGGAAATTGCAGCTAAAATAAAAATGGGAAATTTTCGTGGTAACAACACACGATTTTAAAAAAAAGAAATAAAATGGCGTTTAAATTTTTCCGCTGAAAACTATTTTACGTACTTTTTTCAAACAATCAAAAGTCAGAAAAATCGAATATAATCTTTGAAGTTCCGTTAATATTTTTCAAATTTTATTTCAAGCTGTGTCCGCACATAAGAGCAAGTACGTGCGATCAGTCGTGAAATTTATTTTTAAAATTTTCAAAACATTGAATTCAAATTCTTATTAAAAGTTTATTTATTCAACTTTGACCTAAAAGTTTTATACATAAATAACCTTTGACCTAAAAGTTTTATAAATATAAAACAAAATTCGAAAAGTTTTAAGAAAAATGCATTTTGTGAATATTTTTGCAATTTACTTAATTTGAATTGGGATAAGAACCAGATAATAATAAAATCTGAATTTTTTTTTTAAACTTTTCAAAACATTGAATTTAAATTCGCATTAAAAGTTTATTTATTAAACTTTGACCTAAAAGTTTTATAAATATAAAACAAGTTTCAAAAAGTTTAACGAAAAATGCATTTTGTGAATATTTTTGAAATTTATTTAATTTGAATTGAGATAAGAACCAGATAATAATAAAATCTGAATTTTTTTTAAACTTTTCAAAACATTAATTCAAATTCGTATTAAAGGTATATTTATTTGACCTAAAAGTTTTATAAATATAAAACAAAATTCGAAAACTTTAAAAAAAAAATGCATTTTGTGAATATTTTTGAAATTTACTTAATTTGTATTGGTATAAGTAACTAGATAATAATAAAATCTTATTTTTTTTTAAACTTTTCAAAACATTGAATTCAAATTCTTATTAAAAGTTTATTTATTCAACTTTGACCTAAAAGCTTTATAAATATAAAACAATATTCGAATAGTTTTAAGAAAAATGAGTTTAGTGAATATTTTTGCAATTTACCTAATTTGAATTGGGATAAAGAACTAGATAATAATAAAATCTTAATTTTTTTTAAACTTTTCAAAACATTTAATTCAAATTCTTAATAAAAGTTTATTTATTAAACTTTGACCTAAAAGTTTTATAAATATAAAACGAAAATTTCAAAAGTTTTAAGAAAAATGCATTTTGTGAATATTTTTGCAATTTACTTAATTTGAATTGGGATAAAGAACTTTTCAAAACATTGAATTCAAATTCGTATTAAAAGTTTATTTATTAAACTTTGACCTAAAAAATGTATTTATATAAAACAAAATTTGAAAAGTTTTAAGAAAAATGCATTTGGTGAATATTTTTGCAATTTATTTAATTTGAATTAGGATAAAGAACTTTTCAAAACATTGAATTCAATCTTATTAAAAGTTTATTTATTAAACTTTGACCTAAACGTTTTATAAATATAAAACAAAATTCGAAAAGTTTTAAGAAAAATGCATTTGGTGAATATTTTTGCAATTTACTTAATTTGAATTATGATAAAGAACTAGATAATAATAAACTCTTAATTTATTTTTAAACTTTTCAAAACATTGAATAGAAATTCTTATTAAAAGTTTATTTATTAAACTTTGACCTAAAAGTTTTATAAATATAAAACAAAACTCGAAAAGTTTTAAGAAAAATGCATTTTGTGAATATTTTTGAAATTTACTTAATTTGAATTGGGATAAGAACTAGATAATAATAAAATCTTATTTTTTTTTAAACTTTTCAAAACATTGAATTCAAATTCTTATTAAAAGTTTATTTATTAAACTTTGACATTAAAGTTTTATAAATATAAAACAAAATTCGAAAAGTTTTAAGAAAAATGTATTTGGTGAATATTTTTGCAATTTACTTAATTTGAATTGGGATAAAGAACTAGATAATAATAAAATCTATTTTTTTTTAAACTTTTCAAAACATTGAATTCAAATTCTTATTAAAAGTTTATTTATTAAACTTTGACATTAAAGTTTTATAAATATAAAACAAAATTCGAAAAGTTTTAAGAAAAATGTATTTGGTGAATATTTTTGCAATTTACTTAATTTGCATTGGGATAAGGAACTAGATAATAATAAAATCTTATTGTTTTAAACTTTTCAAAACATTGAATTCAAGTTCTTATCAAAAGTTTATTTATTCAACTTTGACCTAAAAGCTTTATAAATTTAAAACAAAATTCGAATAGTTTAAAGAAAAATGAATTTTTGTGAATATTTTTGCAATTTACTTAATTTGAATTATGATAAAGAACTAGATAATAATAAAATCTTAATTTATTTTTAAACTTTTTAAAACAATGAATTCAAATTCTTATTAAAACTTTATTTATTAAACTTTGACCTAAAAGTTTTATAAATATAAAACAAAATTCGAAAAATTTTAAGAAAAATGGATTTTGTGAATATTTTTGAAATTTACTTAATTTGAATTGGGATAAGAACTAGATAATAATAAAATCTAAATTTTTTTTTAAACTTTTCAAAACTTTGAATTCAAATTCTTATTAAAAGTTAATTTATTAAACTTTGACCTAAAAGTTTTATAAATATAAAACAAAATTCGATAGTTTTAAGAAAAATGCATTTGGTGAATATTTTTGCAATTTACTTAATTTGAATTGGGATAAGGAACTAGATAATAATAAAATCTTATTTTTTTTTAAACTTTTCAAAACATTGAATTCAAATTCTTATTAAAAGTTTATTTATTCAACTTTGACCTAACAGCTTTATAAATATAAAACAAAATTCGAATGGTTTTAAAAAAAATGAATTTCGTGAGTATTTTTGCAATTTACTTAATTTGAATTGGGATAAAGAACTAGATTTTTTTTTTTTTTTTTTTTTATAATTAACGCGCGCACAAGGGATTATGTGTTTCCCTTTTAATATATAACACACTGCGTGGGCATGTTGAAGATAGGGAGGGGAGAGATAGGAAGTCCCGATTAACATTGGTTTTGAATGTTTGCAGATCAAAATGGCAAGGGAAAATCCCGCCGGGTAAACTATTCCAAATTCGTGTCGTTCGGCTAAAAAAAGAATCCCTATATTTCACGGTACGTCCGAAATTAGGCTCAAGGGTGAACTGATAAGCTTTCCTTGCGAGACGAGTATTACGGGAGAAACTTTTAAGGGGAGGAATGCAACTGGCTACTTCGAGTGAACATTTTTTGTAAAAGAAACGATAAAATAAGGAAAGACATGAAACATTGCGTCGGTGTTCGAGTGGGGCAATTGTTTCAGCGGCAGTTCTATTACCTATCAATCTTAACGCTCGATTTTGTATTCTATCAAGCAGGTGAAGCGATGTTTGCGAAGCACCTGCCCAGAGGTGGGAGTTTTACTCGAGTTTAGGGCGTATAAACGCTTTATAAATTGTAGCCAGATCAGATGGGGAAAAATACTTCTTACACCGATACAGAAAACCTAAGCACTTTGCAGCATTCTTAGCGATCTCAAATATATGGTCGTTCCAACGGAAGTCGTCGTTGACACACATACCGAGTACTGAGAGCTTTTCGGTTTCTTCGATGTAAGTACCATTCATGGACAATGGCATTGGGGGAATGTTTAGCTTTAACGACAGAAGACAGCATTGAGTTTTCGAAGCATTAAACTCCAAACGATTTCTATTACCCCATTTGACAATGCTGTATAAATCGGAGTTTAATGAGCTTCACATATGGTAACGACTTGAATCCGTCCAATACAACTTGTATTGAACGGTCCAGAAGATAGCTTCTAATCCAACGATCAAGTGTATCATCGATCCCAAAAGCACGCATTTTCGATAAAAGAGCTTCATGCCAAACTCTGTCAAATGCCTTGGAGATATCAAGAGCAATAATCTTACTTTCGCCAAAGCGATAAAAAGATTTGTTCCACTGTTCGGTGAGATATGCCATCAGATCACCAGTGGAACGGTTGCTGCGGAAGCCGTACTGACGGTCATGGAGAAGCTTTCGATCTTCGAGATATTCCTTAAGCTGACGGTTAATCAGTGTTTCCATGACCTTAGAAAGAAGGGATGTCAGTTATATGGGTCGGTAGGAGGAGGGGGAGGATGGGTCACCTTTCTTAGGGACAGGCTGGACAAATGCTGTTTTCCATCTTCTAGGAAAGATTCCAGAAGAGTAGGAGCGATGGAAAAGCTTACGCAGTGGCTTTGCCAGTGTGGAAGAACACCTCTTGAAAAGAATTGGGGGTATACCATCCAGGCCAGCGGATTTGTGTATATCGAGATCTTTGAGAACTCTTGCTACTGTACGAGTGCGGAAAAAAATTTGTCCCATGGAAACATTTACATTCTCAAGTACAGGAGGGGCAACGTTGCTTTGAGGCAGCGTGGAGCTGGCAGCGAAATGGGCGTCGAGCAAGTTTGCCTTCTCTGAAGAGTAAACAATTGGTTTGTTATTGTCGATGAGCGTTGGAAATGAAGATGTCAAGAAGTTTTTTATATTTTTTACATATGACCAAAATTTTTTACTGCCTTTGGGACACTGCAGAATTTTTTGCCGTAATTTTTGGTCATGCAAAAATTTGGTTCTTTCTATAACGGAGTTGCATGGGTTCCTTGCTTGTTTGTGCTTTTTCCGACTTTCCTCTGTAGGGTTGGCTTTTTAAGATCGGAAACTTACTTCTTTGAGCCTGATAGCTTCTTTACACTCAGAATTAAACCAAGACTTTTCTTTAGGTTTGATGCTTTTTACTCTGTTAGGAATAAAAGCACGCATCCCTAGAAGAATCACATTTGTGATCATTTCAGCACTGGCATCAATGTCACTATCGAGGAAGCATAATGACCATTTAAAGTTTCGGAAAAAGATATTCAGGCCGTCCCAGTTGGCTTTCTCGTATTGCCAAACGGTCCTGGTGGGAAGTTTTTCTTTAACTGGATGGGTGGAGGATGAGAAATTAGCTGAAATGATACAATGGTCTGAAGTGCCAAATGGAGAAGTTACACTAATGGTATATTTATCAGGGTGAGAAGTAAGAAACAAGTCAAGAGTATGGGCGGCTTGCCCAGCAACATCCGGTATACGCGTTGGCATATCGATCAGTTGGGTAAGGTGATGCAACCCGGCAAAGAGCTCGACAAACCTTCCTTCGGGTGTTGTCTGACCAGAATAGCGGAGCCAGTTGGAATTGTGTACATTGAAATCGCCCGCAATAACGATTTCAGTGCGAGGACAAAGGGAAACAATTTTCGAGATGGAATCAGATAGTGCATCAAACTCGTTACAAGTCGAATTACTGTCAATATTTGGACTCCTGTAAATAAAACAATAATGAATGACATTTTTTTTTTTTTTTTTATAATTAACGCGCGCACAAGGGATTATGTGTTTCCCTTTTAATGTAGAACACACTGCGCGGGCATTACGAAGATAGGGAGGGGAGAGATAGGAGGTGCCGATTAACATTGGTTTTGAATGTTTGCAGATCAAAATGGCAAGGGAAAATCCCGCCGGGTAAACTATTCCAAATTCGTGTCGTTCGGCTAAAAAAAGAATCCCTATATTTCACGGTACGTCCGAAATTAGGCTCAAGGGTGAACTGATGAGCTTTCCTTGCGAGACGAGTATTACGGGAGAAACTTTTAAGGGGAGGAATGCAACTGGCTACTTCGAGTGAACATTTTTTGTAAAAGAAACGATAAAATAAGGAAAGACATGAAACATTGCGTCGGTGTTCGAGTGGGGCAATTGTTTCAGCGGCAGTTCCTATCAATCTTAACGCTCGATTTTGTATTCTATCAAGCAGGTGAAGCGATGTTTGCGAAGCACCTGCCCAGAGGTGGGAGTTATACTCGAGTTTAGGGCGTATAAACGCTTTATAAATTGTAGCCAGATCAGATGGGGAAAAATACTTCTTACACCGATACAGAAAACATAAGCACTTTGCAGCATTCTTAGCGATCTCAAATATATGGTCGTTCCAACGGAGGTCGTCGTTGACACACATACCGAGTACTGAGAGCTTTTCGGTTTCTTCGATGTAAGTGCCATTCATGGACAATGGCATTGGGGGAATGTTTAGCTTTAACGACAGAAGACAGCATTGAGTTTTCGAAGCATTAAACTCCACACGATTTCTATTACCCCATTTGACAATGCTGTATAAATCGGAGTTTAATGAGCTTCACATATGGTAACGTTGCTATTGTACGTCCGAAGGCGAAGGACGTGAATTATTGAACGAATATGAAAAGCTGAGGGTAGAGTCGTCAGCAAAACAGTTAAGTGGATTAGAAGTAACAGACAGAAGATCATTTATAAAAATGAGGAAAAGAGTCGGAGATAGAACAGAGCCCTGGGGCACACCAGCATTTATTTTATGGGAATCAGACTTGAATCCGTCTAATACAACTTGTATTGAACGGTCCAGAAGATAGCTTTTAATCCAACGAACAAGAGTATTATCGATCCCAAAAGCACGCATTTTCGATAAGAGAGCTTCATGCCAAACTCTATCAAATGCCTTGGAGATATCAAGAGCAATAATCTTACTTTCACCAAAGCGATGTAAAGATTTGTTCCACTGTTCGGTGAGATATGCCATCAGATCACCAATAGAACGGTTGCTGCGGAAGCCATACTGACGGTCATGGAGAAGCTTACGATCTTGGAGATATTCCTTAAGCTGACGGTTAATCAGTATTTCCATGACCTTAGAAAGAAGGGATGTCAGTGCTATGGGTCGGTAGGAGGAGGGGGAGGATGGGTCACCTTTCTTAGGGACAGGCTGGACAAATGCTGTTTTCCATCTTCTAGGAAAGATTCCAGAAGAGTAGGAGCGATGGAAAAGCTTACGCAGTGGCTTTGCCAGTGTGGAAGAACACCTCTTCAGAAGAATCGGGGGTATACCATCCGGGCCAGCGGATTTGTGTATATCGAGATCTTTGAGAACTCTTGCTACTGTACGAGTGCGGAAAAAAATCTGTCCCATGGAAAAATTTACATTCTCAAGTACAGGAGGGGCAACGTTGCTATGCGGTAGCGTGGAGCTGGCAGCGAAATGGGCGGCGAGCAAGTTTGCCTTCTCTCAAGAGTAAACAATTGGTTTGTTACTGTCGATGAGCGTTGGAACCGAAGATGTTGAGGAGTTTTTAATATTTTTTACAAATGACCAAAAATTTTTACTGCCTTTGGGACACTGCAGATTTTTTTGCCGTAATTTTTGGTCATGCAAAAATTTGGTTCTTTCTATAACGGAGTTGCATGAGTTCCTTGCTTGTTTGTGCTTTTTCCGATTTTCCTCTGTAGGGTTGGCTTTGTAAGATCGGAAACTTACTTCTTTGAGCCTGATAGCTTCTTTACACTCAGAATTAAACCAAGACTTTTCTTTAGGTTTGATGCTTTTTACTCTGTTAGGAATAAAAGCACGCATCCCTAGAAGAATCACATTTGTGATCATTCCAGCACTGGCATCAATGTCACTATCGAGGAAGCATAGTGACCAGTTAAAGTTTCGGAAAAAGATATTCAGGCCGTCCCAGTTGGCTTTCTCGTATTGCCCAACGGTCCTGGTGGGAAGTTTTTCTTTAACTGGATGGGTGGCGGATGAGAAATAAGCTGAAATGATACAATGGTCTAAAGTGCCAAATGGAGAAGTTACACTAATGGTATATTTATCAGGGTGAGAAGTAAGAAACAAGTCAAGAGTATGGGCGGCTTGCCCAGCAACATCCGGTATACGCGTTGGCATATCGATCAGTTGGGTAAGGTGATGTAACCCGGCAAAGAGCTCGACAAACCTTCCTTCGGGTGTTGTCTGACCAGAATAGCGGAGCCAGTTGGAATTGTGTACATTGAAATCGCCCGCAATAACGATTTCAGTGCGAGGACAAAGGGAAACAATTTTCGAGATGGAATCAGACAGTGCATCAAATTCGTTACAAGTCGAATTACTGTCAATATTTGGACTCCTGTAAATAAAACAATAATGAATAACATGCTTGCGGACAGTGAATTTGAGCCATAAGAAGTTAAAGTCCGTGTTGGAACATTGCCCATATTGGGGAAGGCTCTGGCAAGCAATATCATTCCTAACATAGACCACGAGACAATGATGGGAAAAGAGTAATGGCACCAAGCTATACCCATGTAGAGCAAACTCTAAAAAATCAGTATTTACTCCAACCTGGGTTTCACTTAATGCCAAAACAGCTGGCCTGTATTGAACAGTGTAGACCTACAGGTGAAAGAAATTCTTTCTTATACCACGAACATTGGAATACACGACACAAAAATCACTTACCATTTCAAAATACTTACATACAAAACACAATTCTGACTAAGTCAAACCATGCAGTGAAAATCCAAATTAATCTCTGTAATAAACAAACTGTCTTAGGTGTTATGCCCATAAGACAGCTTGCATACAAAAAATCAATTTAAATATTCAGCACAATAGGAAAAACCAGATGCCCTTATCCATTTACCGCAAGCATACGATACCTACAGTAGATAAGAAAGAGGCAGTTAAGCTAAGCACAAAGGGTTGGGACAGATAAGAGGATAATTTAATTTGCTATGCAAGTGTGTATTATTTTTTTTTTCTTCCACAGCGCGAATGGGCATCTTGTCGTCTTCCAACGACACGAGTGGATATTATTATTTTCTTTACAGCACACGCGAGGGGTTTTTGCCAATTTCTCAAACGAGTGTGTAATATTATTTTTTTTATCACTCGCGATAACAATGCGCAATAATTTTTTTTTTTTTTGACTTTTGTGTAATTATTTATGCGCGCACCTCGACCTGACGTCCGTCCTCTATGAGCTTAAGATCGACACTGAGTTGCATGAGTTCCTTGCTTGTTTGTGCTTTTTCCGATTTTCCTCTGTAGGGTTGGCTTTGTAAGATCGGAAACTTATTTCTTTGAGCCTGATAGCGCCTTCACACTCAGAATTAAACCAAGACTTTTCTTTAGGTTTGATGCTTTTTACTCTGTTAGGAATAAAAGCACGCATCCCTAGAAGAATCACGTTTGTGATCATTTCAGCACTGGCATCAATGTCACCATCGAGGAAGCATAGTGACCAGTTAAAGTTTCGGAAAAAGATATTCAGGCCGTCCCAGTTGGCTTTCTCGTATTGCCAAACGGTCCTGGTGGGAAGTTTTTCTTTAACTGGATGGGTGGGGGGTGAGAAATAAGCTGAAATGATACAATGGTCTGAAGTGCCAAATGGAGAAGTTACACTAATGGTATATTTATCAGGGTGAGAAGTAAGAAACAAGTCAAGAGTATGGGCGGCTTGCCCAGCAACATCCGGTATATGCGTTGGCATATCGATCAGTTGGGTAAGGTGATGTAACCCGGCAAAGAGCTCGACAAACCTTCCTTCGGGTGTTGTCTGACCAGAATAGCGGAGCCAGTTGGAATTGTGTACATTGAAATCGCCCGCAATAACGATTTCAGTGCGAGGACAAAGGGAAACAATTTTCGAGATGGAATCAGACAGTGCATAAAATTCGTTACAAGTCGAATTACTGTCAATATTTGGACTCCTGTAAATAAAACAATAATGAATAACATGCTTGCGGACAGTGAATTTGAGCCATAAGAAAGTCCGTGTTGGAACATTGCCCATATTGGGGAAGGCTCTGGCAAGCAATATCATTCCTAACATAGACCACGAGACAATGATGGGAAAAGAGTAATGGCACCAAGCTATACCCATGTAGAGCAAATTCTGATAAATCAGTATTTACTCCAACCTGAGTTTCACTTAATGCCAAAACAGCTGGCCTGTGTTGAACAGTGTAGACGTACACGTGTAAAAAATTCTTTCTTAAACCACGAACATTTGAATACACGACACAAAAATCACTTACCATTTAAAAATACTTACATACAAAACACAACTCTGATTAAGTCGAACTGCGCAATGAAAATCCAAATTAACTTCTGTAATAATCAAACTGTCTTAGGTGTTATGCCCATAAGACAGCCTGTTTACAAAAAATCAATCTAAACATTCAGCACAATAAGACAAATTCAGATGCCCTTATCTATTTACCACAAGCATTGTACGGTCATACGATGCCTACAGTAGATAAGAAAGAGGCAGTTAAGCACAAAGGTCTTGGGACAGATTAGAGGATAATTTGTTATGCGAATGCGTTTATTTATTTATTTTTTCTTCCTCAGCGCGAGTGGGCATCTTTATCATTCACCCTACGCGTGGGTTTTTTTTCCAATTTCTCTAACGAGTTTGTATTATTATTTTTTTTAAAGCACTCGCGATAACAACGCGCAATAACTATTTGTTTGGCTTTTGTTTGATTATTTGTGCGCGCACCTCGACATCCGTCCTCTACGAGCTTAGGATCGACACTGCTGACCTAAAAGCTTTATAAATATAAAACAAAATTCGAATAGTTTAAAGAAAAATTAATTTTTGTGAATATTTTTTGCAATTTACTTAATTTGAATTGGGATAAAGAACTAGATAATAATAAAATCTAATTTTTTTTTAAACTTTTCAAAACATTGAATTCAAATTCTTATTAAAAGTTTATTTATTAAACTTTGACATTAAAGTTTTATAAATATAAAACAAAATTCGAAAAGTTTTAAGAAAAATGTATTTGGTGAATATTTTTGCAATTTACTTAATTTGAATTGGGATAAAGAACTAGATAATAACAAAATCTTATTTTTTTTTTAAACTTTTCAAAACATTTAATTCAATATCTTATTAAAAGTTTATTTATTAAACTTTGACCTAAAAGTCTTATAAATATAAAACAAAATTCCAAAAGTTTTAAGAAAAATGCATTTTGTGAATATATTTGCAATTTACTTAATTTGAATTGAGATAAGGAACTAAATATTAATAAAATCTTATTTTTTTTTTTAAACTTTTCTAAAATTCTTATTAAAGGTTTATTTATTTGACCTAAAAGTTTTATAAATATAAAACAAAATTCGAAAAGTTTTAAGAAAAATGCATTTTATGAATATTTTTGCAATTTACATAATTTGAATTGAGATAATAAACTAGATAATAATAAAATCCTAATTTTTTTTAAACTTTTCAAAAAACTGAATTCAAGTTTTTATTAAAAGTTTATTTATTAAACTTTGACCTAAAAGTTTTATAAATATAATACGGAAATTCTAAAAGTTTTAAGAAAAATGCATTTTGTGAATATTTTAGAAATTTACTTTATTTATTATTGGGATAAGAACTAGATAATAATAAAATCTTAATTTTGTTTAAACTTTACAAAACATTGAATTCAAATTCTTATTAAAAGTTTATTTATTAAACTTTGACATTAAAGTTTTATAAATATAAAACAAAATTCGAAAAGTTTTAAGAAAAATGTATTTGGTGAATATTTTTGCAATTTACTTAATTTGAATTAGGATAAGAACTAGATAATAATAAAATCTTAATTTTTTTTTAAACTTTTCAAAACATTTAATTCAAATTCTTAATAAAAGTTTATTCATTAAACTTTGGCCTAAAAGTTTTATAAATATAAAACGAAAATTCCAAAAGTTTTAAGAAAAATGCATTTTGTGAATATTTTTGAAATTTACTTAATTTGAATTAGGATAAGAACTAGATAATAATAAAATCTTAATTTTTTTTTAAACTTTTCAAAACATTTAATTCAAATTCTTAATAAAAGTTTATTCATTAAACTTTGGCCTAAAAGTTTTATAAATATAAAACGAAGATTCCAAACGTTTTAAGAAAAATGCATTTCGTGAATATTTTTGCAATTTACTTAATTTGAATTGGGATAAAGAACTTTTCAAAACATTGAATTCAAATTCTTATTAAAAGTTTATTTATTAAACTTTGACCTAAAAGTTTTATAAATATAAAACAAAACTCGAAAAGTTTTAAGAAAAATGCATTTGGTGAATATTTTTGCAATTTACTTAATTTGAATTGGGATAAAGAACTTTTCAAAACATTGAATTCAAATTCTTATTAAAGGTTTATTTATTAAACTTTGACCTAAAAGTCTTATAAATATAAAACAAAATTCGAAAAGTTTTAAGAAAAATGCATTTGGTGAATATTTTTGCAATTTACTTAATTTGAATTGGGATAAAGAACTAGATAATAACAAAATCTTATTTTTTTGAAACTTTTCAAAACATTTAATTCAATATCTTATTAAAAGTTTATTTATTAAACTTTGACCTAAAAGTTTTATAAATATAAAACAAAATTCCAAAAGGTTTAAGAAAAATGCATTTTGTGAATATATTTGCAATTTACTTAATTTGCATTGAGATAAGGAACTAAATAATAATAAAATCTTATTTTTTTTAAACTTTTCTAAAATTCTTATTAAAGGTTTATTTATTTGACCTAAAATTTTTATAAATACAAAACAAAATTCGAAAAGTTTTAAGAAAAATGCATTTTATGAATATTTTTGCAATTTACTTAATTTGAATTAGGATAAGAACTAGATAATAATAAAATCTTAATTTTTTTTAAACTTTTCAAAACATTTAATTCAAATTCTTAATAAAAGTTTATTCAGTAAACTTTGGCCTAAAAGTTTTATAAATATAAAAAGAAAAATGCATTTTGTGAATATTTTTGCAATTTACTTAATTTGAATTGGGATAAAGAACTAGATAATAACAAAATCTTATTTTTTTTTTAAACTTTTCAAAACATTTAATTCAATATCTTATTAAAAGTTTATTTATTAAACTTTGACCTAAAAGTCTTATAAATATAAAACAAAATTCCAAAAGTTTTAAGAAAAATGCATTTTGTGAATATATTTGCAATTTACTTAATTTGAATTGAGATAAGGAACTAAATATTAATAAAATCTTATTTTTTTTTAAACTTTTCTAAAATTCTTATTAAAGGTTTATTTATTTGACCTAAAAGTTTTATAAATACAAAACAAAATTCGAAAAGTTTTGAGAAAAATGCATTTTATGAATATTTTTGCAATTTACATAATTTGAATTGAGATAATAAACTAGATAATAATAAAATCTTAATTTTTTTTAAACTTTTCAAAAAACTGAATTCAAGTTCTTATTTAAAGTTTATTTATTAAACTTTGACCTAAAAGTTTTATAAATATAATACGGAAATTCTAAAAGTTTTAAGAAAAATGCATTTTGTGAATATTTTTGCAATTTACTTAATTTGAATTGAGATAAAGAACTAGATAATAATAAAATCTTAATTTTTTTTTAACTTTTCAAAACATTTAATTTAATATCTTAATGAAAGTTTATTTGTTTAATTTTGACCTAAAAGTTTTATAAATATAAAACAAAATTCGAAAAGTTTTAAGAAAAATGCATTTGGTGAATATTTTTGCAATTTACTTAATTTGAATTGGGATAAAGAACTTTTCAAAACATTGAATTCAAATTCTTATTAAAAGTTTATTTATTAAACTTTGACCAAGTTTTATAAATATAAAACAAAATTCGAAAAGTATTAAGAAAAATGCATTTGGTGAATATTTTTGCAGTTTACTTAATTTGAATTATGATAAAGAACTAGATAATAATAAAATCTTTATTTATTTTTAAACTTTTCAAAACATTGAATTGAAATTCTTATTAAAAGTTTATTTATTAAATTTTGATTTAAAAGTTTTATAAATATAAAACAAAATTTGAAAAGTTTTAAGAAAAATGCATTTTGTGAATATTTTTGAAATTTACTTAATTTGAATTGGGATAAGAACTAGATAATAATAAAATCTTATTTTTTTTAAACTTTTCAAAACATTCAATTCAAATTCTTATTAAAAGTTTATTTATTCAACTTTGACCTAAAAGTTTTATAATATAAAACGAAAATTCCAAAAGTTTTAAGAAAAATGATTTTTTTGAATATTTTTGCAATGTACTTAATTTGAATTGGGATAAAGAACTTTTCAAAACATTGAATTCAAATTCTTATTAAAGGTTTATTTATTAAACTTTGACCTAAAAGTTTTATAAATATAAAACAAAATTCCAAAAGTTTTAAGAAAAATGCATTTGGTGAATATTTTTGCAATTTACTTAATTTGAATTGGGATAAAGAACTTTTCAAAACATTGAATTCAAATTCTTATTAAAAGTTTATTTATTAAACTTTGACCAAGTTTTATAAATATAAAACAAAATTCGAAAAGTATTAAGAAAAATGCATTTGGTGAATATTTTTGCAATTTACTTAATTTGAATTATGATAAAGAACTAGATAATAATAAAATCTTAATTTATTCTTAAACTTTTCAAAACATTGAATTCAAATTCTTATTAAAAGTTTATTTATTATATTTTGATTTAAAAGTTTTATAAATAAAACAAAATTTGAAAAGTTTTAAGAAAAATGCATTTTGTGAATATTTTTGAAATTTACTTAATTTGAATTGGGATAAGAAGTAGATAATAATAAAATCTTATTTTTTTTAAACTTTTCAAAACATTCAAAATTCTTATTAAAAGTTTATTTATTCAACTTTGACCTTAAAGTTTTTTAAATATGAAACGAAAATTCCAAAAGTTTTAAGAAAAATGAATTTTTTGAATATTTTTGCAATGTACTTAATTTGAATTGGGATAAAGAACTTTTCAAAACATTGAATTCAAATTCTTATTAAAGGTTTATTTATTAAACTTTGACCTAAAAGTTTTATAAATATAAAACAAAATTCGAAAAGTTTTAAGAAAAATGCATTTGGTGAATATTTTTGCAATTTACTTAATTTGAATTGGGATAAAGAAATTTTCAAAACATTGAATTCAAATTCTTATTAAAAGTTTATTTATTCAACTTTGACCTAAAAGTTTTATAAATATAAAACAAAATTCGAAAAGTTTTAAGAAAAATGCATTTAGTGAATATTTTTGCAATTTACTTAATTCGAATTATGATAAAGAACTTTAACCTAAAAGTTTTATAAATATAAAACAAAATTCGAAAAGTTTTAAGAAAAATGTATTTGGTGAATATTTTTGCAATTTACTTAATTTGAATTGGGATAAAGAACTTTTCAAAACATTGAATTCATATTATTATTAAAAGTTTATTTATTAAACTTTGACCTTAAAGTTTTATAAATATAAAACAAAATTCGAAAAGTTTCAAGAAAAATGCATTTGGTGAATATTTTTGCAATTTACTTAATTTGAATTGGGATAAAGAACTAGATAATAACAAAATCTTATTTTTTTTAAACTTTTCAAAACATTTAATTCAATATCTTATTAAAAGTTTATTTATTAAACTTTGACCTAAAAGTTTTATAAATATAAAACAAAATTCCAAAAGTTTTAAGAAAAATGCATTTTGTGAATATATTTGCAATTTACTTAATTTGAATTGAGATAAGGAACTAAATAATAATAAAATCTTATTTTTTTTAAACTTTTCTAAAATTCTTATTAAAGGTTTATTTATTTGACCTAAAAGTTTTATAAATACAAAACAAAATTCGAAAAGTTTTAAGAAAAATGCATTTTATGAATATTTTTGCAATTTACTTAATTTGAATTAGGATAAGAACTAGATAATAATAAAATCTTAATTTTTTTTAAACTTTTCAAAACATTTAATTCAAATTCTTAATAAAAGTTTATTCATTAAACTTTGGCCTAAAAGTTTTATAAATATAAAACGAAAATTCCAAAAGTTTTAAGAAAAATGCATTTTGTGAATATTTTTGCAATTTACTTAATTTGAATTGGGATAAAGAACTTTTCAAAACATTGAATTCAAATTCTTATTAAAAGTTTATTTATTATACTTTGACCTAAAAGTTTTATAAATATAAAACAAAATTCGAAAAGTTTTAAGAAAAATGCATTTGGTGAATATTTTTGCAATTTACTTAATTTGAATTGGGATAAAGAACTTTTCAAAACATTGAATTCAAATTCTTATTAAAAGTTTATTTATTAAACTTTGACCTAAAAGTTTTATAAATATAAAACAAAATTCGAAAAGTTTTAAGAAAAATGCATTTGGTGAATATTTTTGCAATTTACTTAATTTGAATTATGATAAAGAACTAGATAATAATAAAATCTTAATTTATTTTTAAACTTTTCAAAACATTGAATTGAAATTCTTATTAAAAGTTTATTTATTAAACTTTGACCTATAAGTTTTATAAATATAAAACAAAATTCGAAAAGTTTTAAGAAAAATGCATTTTGTGAATATTTTTGAAATTTACTTAATTTGAATTGGGATAAGAACTAGATAATAATAAAATCTTATTTTTTTTAAACTTTTCAAAACATTCAATTCAAATTCTTTTTAAAAGTTTATTTATTAAACTTTGGCCTAAAAGTTTTATAAATATAAAACGAAAATTCCAAAAGTCTTAAGAAAAATGCATTTTGTGAACATTTTTGCAATTTACTTAATTTGAATTGGGATAAAAAACTTTTCAAAACATTGAATTCAAATTCTTATTAAAAGTTTATTTATTAAACTCTGACCTAAAAGTTTTATAAATATAAAACAAAATTCGAAAAGTCTTAAGAAAAATGCATTTGGTGAATATTTTTGCAATTTACTTAATTTGAATTGGGATAAAGAACTTTTCAAAACATTGAATTCAAATTCTTATTAAAAGTTTATTTATTAAACTTTGACCTAAAAGTTTTATAAATATTAAACAAAATTCGAAAAGTTTTAAGAAAAATGCATATGGTGATTATTTTTGCAATTTACTTAATTTGAATTATGATAAAGAACTAGATAATAATAAAATCTTATTTTTTTTTAAACTTTTCAAAACATTGAATTCAAATTCTTATTAAAAGTTTATTTATTTAACTTTGACCTAAAAGTTTTATAAATATAAAACAAAATTCGAAAAGTTTTAAGAAAAATGCATTTGGTGAATATTTTTGCAATTTACTTAATTTGAATTGGGATAAAGAACTTTTCAAAACATTGAATTCAAATTCTTATTAAAAGTTTATTTATTAAACTTTGACCAAGTTTTATAAATATAAAACAAAATTCGAAAAGTATTAAGAAAAATGCATTTGGTGAATATTTTTGCAATTTACTTAATTTGAATTATGATAAAGAACTAGATAATAATAAAATCTTAATTTATTCTTAAACTTTTCAAAACATTGAATTCAAATTCTTATTAAAAGTTTATTTATTATATTTTGATTTAAAAGTTTTATAAATAAAACAAAATTTGAAAAGTTTTAAGAAAAATGCATTTTGTGAATATTTTTGAAATTTACTTAATTTGAATTGGGATAAGAAGTAGATAATAATAAAATCTTATTTTTTTTAAACTTTTCAAAACATTCAAAATTCTTATTAAAAGTTTATTTATTCAACTTTGACCTTAAAGTTTTTTAAATATGAAACGAAAATTCCAAAAGTTTTAAGAAAAATGAATTTTTTGAATATTTTTGCAATGTACTTAATTTGAATTGGGATAAAGAACTTTTCAAAACATTGAATTCAAATTCTTATTAAAGGTTTATTTATTAAACTTTGACCTAAAAGTTTTATAAATATAAAACAAAATTCGAAAAGTTTTAAGAAAAATGCATTTGGTGAATATTTTTGCAATTTACTTAATTTGAATTGGGATAAAGAAATTTTCAAAACATTGAATTCAAATTCTTATTAAAAGTTTATTTATTCAACTTTGACCTAAAAGTTTTATAAATATAAAACAAAATTCGAAAAGTTTTAAGAAAAATGCATTTAGTGAATATTTTTGCAATTTACTTAATTCGAATTATGATAAAGAACTTTAACCTAAAAGTTTTATAAATATAAAACAAAATTCGAAAAGTTTTAAGAAAAATGTATTTGGTGAATATTTTTGCAATTTACTTAATTTGAATTGGGATAAAGAACTTTTCAAAACATTGAATTCATATTATTATTAAAAGTTTATTTATTAAACTTTGACCTTAAAGTTTTATAAATATAAAACAAAATTCGAAAAGTTTCAAGAAAAATGCATTTGGTGAATATTTTTGCAATTTACTTAATTTGAATTGGGATAAAGAACTAGATAATAACAAAATCTTATTTTTTTTAAACTTTTCAAAACATTTAATTCAATATCTTATTAAAAGTTTATTTATTAAACTTTGACCTAAAAGTTTTATAAATATAAAACAAAATTCCAAAAGTTTTAAGAAAAATGCATTTTGTGAATATATTTGCAATTTACTTAATTTGAATTGAGATAAGGAACTAAATAATAATAAAATCTTATTTTTTTTAAACTTTTCTAAAATTCTTATTAAAGGTTTATTTATTTGACCTAAAAGTTTTATAAATACAAAACAAAATTCGAAAAGTTTTAAGAAAAATGCATTTTATGAATATTTTTGCAATTTACTTAATTTGAATTAGGATAAGAACTAGATAATAATAAAATCTTAATTTTTTTTAAACTTTTCAAAACATTTAATTCAAATTCTTAATAAAAGTTTATTCATTAAACTTTGGCCTAAAAGTTTTATAAATATAAAACGAAAATTCCAAAAGTTTTAAGAAAAATGCATTTTGTGAATATTTTTGCAATTTACTTAATTTGAATTGGGATAAAGAACTTTTCAAAACATTGAATTCAAATTCTTATTAAAAGTTTATTTATTATACTTTGACCTAAAAGTTTTATAAATATAAAACAAAATTCGAAAAGTTTTAAGAAAAATGCATTTGGTGAATATTTTTGCAATTTACTTAATTTGAATTGGGATAAAGAACTTTTCAAAACATTGAATTCAAATTCTTATTAAAAGTTTATTTATTAAACTTTGACCTAAAAGTTTTATAAATATAAAACAAAATTCGAAAAGTTTTAAGAAAAATGCATTTGGTGAATATTTTTGCAATTTACTTAATTTGAATTATGATAAAGAACTAGATAATAATAAAATCTTAATTTATTTTTAAACTTTTCAAAACATTGAATTGAAATTCTTATTAAAAGTTTATTTATTAAACTTTGACCTATAAGTTTTATAAATATAAAACAAAATTCGAAAAGTTTTAAGAAAAATGCATTTTGTGAATATTTTTGAAATTTACTTAATTTGAATTGGGATAAGAACTAGATAATAATAAAATCTTATTTTTTTTAAACTTTTCAAAACATTCAATTCAAATTCTTTTTAAAAGTTTATTTATTAAACTTTGGCCTAAAAGTTTTATAAATATAAAACGAAAATTCCAAAAGTCTTAAGAAAAATGCATTTTGTGAACATTTTTGCAATTTACTTAATTTGAATTGGGATAAAAAACTTTTCAAAACATTGAATTCAAATTCTTATTAAAAGTTTATTTATTAAACTCTGACCTAAAAGTTTTATAAATATAAAACAAAATTCGAAAAGTCTTAAGAAAAATGCATTTGGTGAATATTTTTGCAATTTACTTAATTTGAATTGGGATAAAGAACTTTTCAAAACATTGAATTCAAATTCTTATTAAAAGTTTATTTATTAAACTTTGACCTAAAAGTTTTATAAATATTAAACAAAATTCGAAAAGTTTTAAGAAAAATGCATATGGTGATTATTTTTGCAATTTACTTAATTTGAATTATGATAAAGAACTAGATAATAATAAAATCTTATTTTTTTTTAAACTTTTCAAAACATTGAATTCAAATTCTTATTAAAAGTTTATTTATTTAACTTTGACCTAAAAGTTTTATAAATATAAAACAAAATTCGAAAAGTTTTAAGAAAAATGCATTTGGTGATTATTTTTGCAATTTACTTAATTTGAATTATGATAAAGAACTAGATAATAATTAACTCTTAATTTATTTTTAAACTTTTCAAAACATTGAAAAGAAATTCTTATTAAAAGTTTATTTATTAAACTTTGACCTAAAAGTTTTATAAATATAAAACAAAACTCGAAAAGTTTTACGAAAAATGTATTTTGTGAATATTTTTGAAATTTACTTAATTTGAATTGGGATAAGAACCAGATAATAATAAAATATTATTTTTTTTTAAACTTTTCAAATTCTTATTAAAAGTTCTTAATTTTTTTTAAACATTTCAAAACATTGAATTCAAACTCTTATTAAAAGTTTATTTATTAAATTTTGATTTAAAAGTTTTATAAATATAAAACAAAATTCGAAAAGTTTTAAGAAAAATGCATTTTGTGAATATTTTTGCAATTTACTTAATTTGAATTGAGATAAAGAACTAGATAATAATAAAATCTTAATTTTTTTTTAACATTGAATTCAAACTCTTATTAAAAGTTTATTTATTAAATTTTGATTTAAAAGTTTTATAAATATAAAACAAAATTCGAAAAGTTTTAAGAAAAATGCATTTTGTGAATATTTTTGCAATTTACTTAATTTGAATTGAGATAAAGAACTAGATAATAATAAAATCTTAATTTTTTTTTAACTTTTCAAAACATTTAATTTAATATCTTATTAAAAGTTTATTTGCTTAACTCTGACCTAAAAGTTTTATAAATATAAAACAAAATTCGGAAAGTTTTAAGAAAAATGCATTTGGTGAATATTTTTGCAATTTACTTAATTTGAATTGGGATAAAGAACTTTTCAAAACATTGAATTCAAATTCTTATTAAAAGTTTAGTTATTAAACTTTGACCAAGTTTTATAAATATAAAACAAAATTCGAAAAGTATTAAGAAAAATGCATTTGGTGAATATTTTTGCAATTTACTTAATTTGAATTATGATAAAGAACTAGATAATAATGAAATCTTAATTTATTTTTAAACTTTTCAAAACATTGAATTGAAATTCTTATTAAAAGTTTATTAATTAAATTTTGATTTAAAAGTTTTATAAATATAAAACAAAATTTGAAAAGTTTTAAGAAAAATGCATTTTGTGAATATTTTTGAAATTTACTTAATTTGAATTGGGATAAGAACTAGATAATAATAAAATCTTATTTTTTTTTAAACTTTTCAAAACATTCAATTCAAATTCTTATTAAAAGTTTATTTATTCAACTTTGACCTAAAAGTTTTATAAATATAAAACGAAAATTCCAAAAGTTTTAAGAAAAATGAATTTTTTGAATATTTTTGCAATGTACTTAATTTGTATTGGGATAAAGAACTTTTCAAAACATTGAATTCAAATTCTTATTAAAGGTTTATTTATTAAACTTTGACCCAAAAGTTTTATAAATATAAAACAAAATTCGAAAAGTTTTAAGAAAAATGCATTTGGTGAATATTTTTGCAATTTACTTAATTTGAATTGGGATTAAGAACTTTTCAAAACATTGAATTCAAATTCTTATTAAAAGTTTAGTTATTAAACATTGACCAAGTTTTATAAATATAAAACAAAATTCGAAAAGTATTAAGAAAAATGCATTTGGTGAATATTTTTGCAATTTACTTAATTTGAATTGGGATAAAAAACTTTTCAAAACATTGAATTCAAATTCTTATTAAAAGTTTATTAATTAAACTTTGACCAAAAAGTTTTATAAATATAAAACAAAATTCGAAAAGTTTTAAGAAAAATGCATTTGGTGAATATTTTTGCAATTTACTTAATTTGAATTGGGATTAAGAACTTTTCAAAACATTGAATTCAAATTCTTATTAAAAGTTTATTTATTCAACTTTGACCTAAAAGTTTTATAAATATAAAACAAAATTCGAAAAGTTTTAAGAAAAATGCATTTAGTGAATATTTTTGCAATTTACTTAATTTGAATTATGATAAAGAACTTTAACCTAAAAGTTTTATAAATATAAAACAAAATTCGAAAAGTTTTAAGAAAAATGTATTTGGTGAATATTTTTGCAATTTACTTAATTTGAATTGGGATAAAGAACTTTTCAAAACATTGAATTCATATTCTTATTAAAAGTTTATTTATTAAACTTTGACCTTAAAGTTTTATAAATATAAAACAAAATTCGAAAAGTTTTAAGAAAAATGCATTTGGTGAATATTTTTGCAATTTACTTAATTTGAATTGGGATAAAGAACTAGATAATAACAAAATCTTATTTTTTTTAAACTTTTCAAAACATTTAATTCAATATCTTATTAAAAGTTTATTTATTAAACTTTGACCGAAAAGTTTTATAAATATAAAACAAAATTCCAAAAGTTTTAAGAAAAATGCATTTTGTGAATATATTTGCAATTTACTTAATTTGAATTGAGATAAGGAACTAAATAATAATAAAATCTTATTTTTTTTTAAACTTTTCTAAAATTCTTATTAAAGGTTTATTTATTTGACCTAAAAGTTTTATAAATACAAAACAAAATTCGAAAAGTTTTAAGAAAAATGCATTTTATGAATATTTTTGCAATTTACTTAATTTGAATTAGGATAAGAACTAGATAATAATAAAATCTTAATTTTTTTTAAACTTTTCAAAACATTTAATTCAAATTCTTAATAAAAGTTTATTCATTAAACTTTGGCCTAAAAGTTTTATAAATATAAAACGAAAATTCCAAAAGTTTTAAGAAAAATGCATTTTGTGAATATTTTTGCAATTTACTTAATTTGAATTGGGATAAAGAACTTTTCAAAACATTGAATTCAAATTCTTATTAAAAGTTTATTTATTAAACTTTGACCTAAAAGTTTTATAAATATAAAACAAAATTCGAAAAGTTTTAAGAAAAATGCATTTGGTGAATATTTTTGCAATTTACTTAATTTGAATTGGGATAAAGAACTTTTCAAAACATTGAATTCAAATTCTTATTAAAAGTTTATTTATTAAACTTTGACCTAAAAGTTGTATAAATATAAAACAAAATTCGAAAAGTTTTAAGAAAAATGCATTTGGTGAATATTTTTGCAATTTACTTAATTTGAATTATGATAAAGAACTAGATAATAATAAAATCTTAATTTATTTTTAAACTTTTCAAAACATTGAATTGAAATTCTTATTAAAAGTTTATTTATTAAACTTTGACCTATAAGTTTTATAAATATAAAACAAAATTCGAAAAGTTTTAAGAAAAATGCATTTTGTGAATATTTTTGAAATTTACTTAATTTGAATTGGGATAAGAACTAGATAATAATAAAATCTTTTTTTTTTTAAACTTTTCAAAACATTCAATTCAAATTCTTTTTAAAAGTTTATTTATTAAACTTTGGCCTAAAAGTTTTATAAATATAAAACGAAAATTCCAAAAGTCTTAAGAAAAATGCATTTTGTGAACATTTTTGCAATTTACTTAATTTGAATTGGGATAAAAAACTTTTCAAAACATTGAATTCAAATTCTTATTAAAAGTTTATTTATTAAACTCTGACCTAAAAGTTTTATAAATATAAAACAAAATTCGAAAAGTCTTAAAAAACTGCATTTGGTGAATATTTTTGCAATTTACTTAATTTGAATTGGGATAAAGAACTTTTCAAAACATTGAATTCAAATTCTTATTAAAAGTTTATTTATTAAACTTTGACCTAAAAGTTTTATAAATATTAAACAAAATTCGAAAAGTTTTAAGAAAAATGCATTTGGTGATTATTTTTGCAATTTACTTAATTTGAATTATGATAAAGAACTAGATAATAATAAAATCTTATTTTTTTTTAAACTTTTCAAAACATTGAATTCAAATTCTTATTAAAAGTTTATTTATTTAACTTTGACCTAAAAGTTTTATAAATATAAAACAAAATTCGAAAAGTTTTAAGAAAAATGCATTTGGTGATTATTTTTGCAATTTACTTAATTTGAATTATGATAAAGAACTAGATAATAATAAACTCTTAATTTATTTTTAAACTTTTCAAAACATTGAAAAGAAATTCTTATTAAAAGTTTATTTATTAAACTTTGACCTAAAAGTTTTATAAATATAAAACAAAACTCGAAAAGTTTTACGAAAAATGTATTTTGTGAATATTTTTGAAATTTACTTAATTTGAATTGGGATAAGAACCAGATAATAATAAAATATTATTTTTTTTTAAACTTTTCAAATTCTTATTAAAAGTTCTTAATTTTTTTTAAACATTTCAAAACATTGAATTCAAACTCTTATTAAAAGTTTATTTATTAAATTTTGATTTAAAAGTTTTATAAATATAAAACAAAATTCGAAAAGTTTTAAGAAAAATGCATTTTGTGAATATTTTTGCAATTTACTTAATTTGAATTGAGATAAAGAACTAGATAATAATAAAATCTTAATTTTTTTTTAACTTTTCAAAACATTTAATTTAATATCTTATTAAAAGTTTATTTGCTTAACTCTGACCTAAAAGTTTTATAAATATAAAACAAAATTCGAAAAGTTTTAAGAAAAATGCATTTGGTGAATATTTTTGCAATTTACTTAATTTGAAGTGGGATAAAGAACTTTTCAAAACATTGAATTCAAATTCTTATTAAAAGTTTATTTATTAAACTTTGACCAAGTTTTATAAATATAAAACAAAATTCGAAAAGTATTAAGAAAAATGCATTTGGTGAATATTTTTTGCAATTTACTTAATTTGAATTATGATAAAGAACTAGATAATAATGAAATCTTAATTTATTTTTAAACTTTTCGAAACATTGAATTGAAATTCTTATTAAAAGTTTATTAATTAAATTTTGATTTAAAAGTTTTATAAATATAAAACAAAATTTGAAAAGTTTTAAGAAAAATGTATTTTGTGAATATTTTTGAAATTTACTTAATTTGAATTGGGATAAGAACTAGATAATAATAAAATCTTATTTTTTTTTAAACTTTTCAAAACATTCAATTCAAATTCTTATTAAAAGTTTATTTATTCAACTTTGACCTAAAAGTTTTATAAATATAAAACGAAAATTCCAAAAGTTTTAAGAAAAATTAATTTTTTGAATATTTTTGCAATGTACTTAATTTGAATTGGGATAAAGAACTTTTCAAAACATTGAATTCAAATTCTTATTAAAGGTTTATTTATTAAACTTTGACCCAAAAGTTTTGTAAATATAAAACAAAATTCGAAAAGTTTTAAGAAAAATGCATTTGGTGAATATTTTTGCAATTTACTTAATTTGAATTGGGATTAAGAACTTTTCAAAACATTGAATTCAAATTCTTATTAAAAGTTTATTTATTAAACTTTGACCAAGTTTTATAAATATAAAACAAAATTCGAAAAGTATTAAGAAAAATGCATTTGGTGAATATTTTTGCAATTTACTTAATTTGAATTATGATAAAGAACTAGATAATAATAAAATCTTAATTTATTCTTAAACTTTTCAAAACATTGAATTGAAATTCTTATTAAAAGTTTATTTATTAAATTTTGATTTAAAAGTTTTATAAATATAAAACAAAATTTGAAAAGTTTTAAGAAAAATGCATTTTGTGAATTTTTTTGAAATTTACTTAATTTGAATTGGGATAAGAACTAGATAATAATAAAATCTTATTTTTTTTTATTTTTTCAAAACATTCAATTCAAATTCTTATTAAAAGTTTATTTATTCAACTTTGACCTAAAAGTTTTATAAATATAAAACAAAATTCGAAAAGTTTTAAGAAAAATGCATTTAGTGAATATTTTTGCAATTTACTTAATTTGAATTATGATAAAGAACTTTAACCTAAAAGTTTTATAAATATAAAACAAAATTCGAAAAGTTTTAAGAAAAATGTATTTGGTGAATATTTTTGCAATTTACTTAATTTGAATTGGGATAAAGAACTTTTCAAAACATTGAATTCATATTCTTATTAAAAGTTTATTTATAAAACTTTGACCAAAAAGTTTTATAAATATAAAATAAAATTCGTAAAGTTTTAAGAAAAATGCATTTGGTGAATATTTTAGAGATTTACTTTATTTGAATTGTGATAAGAACTAGATAATAATATTACCTTAATTTTAATTAAACTTTTCAAAACATTGAATTCAAATTCTTATTAAAAGTTTATTAATTAAACTTTGACCAAAAAGTTTTATAAATATAAAACAAAATTCGAAAAGTTTTAAGAAAAATGTATTTGGTGAATATTTTTGCAATTTACTTAATTTGAATTGGGATAAAGAACTAGATAATAATAAAATATTAATTTTTTTTAAACTTTTCAAAACATTGAATTCAAGTTCTTATTAAAAGTTTATTTATTAAACTTTGACCTAAAAGTTTTATAAATATAAAACAATTTTCGAAAAGTTTTAAGAAAAATGCATTTTGTGAATATTTTTGCAATTTACTTAATTTGAATTAGGATAAGAACTAGATAATAATAAAATCTTAATTTTGTTTAAACTTTTCAAAACTTTGAATTGAAATTCTTATTAAAAGTTTATTTATTAAACTTTGACCTAAAAGTTTTCTAAATATAAAACAAAATTCGAATTTTTTTAAGAAAAATGCATTTTGTGAATATTTTTGCAATTAACTTAATTTGAATTGAGATAAGAACTAGCTAAGAACTAAATATACAACGAAAGTCGAAATGTTTTAAGAAAAATGCATTTTGTGAATATTTTTGCAATTTACTTAATTTGAATTAGGATAAGAACTAGATAATAATAAAATCTTTATTTTTTTTTAAACTTTTCAAAACATTTAATTCAAATTCTTAATAAAAGTTTATTCATTAAACTTTGGCCTAAAAGTTTTATAAATATAAAACGAAAATTCCAAAAGTTTTAAGAAAAATGTATTTGGTGAATATTTTTGCAATTTAATTAATTTGAATTGGGATATACAAATTAGATAATAATAAAATATTATTTTTTTCTAAACTTTTCAAAACATTGAATTGAAATTCTTATTAAAAGTTTATTTATTATACTTTGACCTTAAAGTTTTATAAATATAAAACGAAATTCGAAAAGTTTTAAGAAAAATGCATTTTGTGAATATTTTAGCAATTTATTTAATTTGAATTAGAATAAGAACTAGATAATAATAAAATCTTAATTTATTTTTAAACTTTTCAAAACATTGAATTGAAATTCTTATTAAAAGTTTATTTATTAAACTTTGACCTATAAGTTTTATAAATATAAAACAAAATTCGAAAAGTTTTAAGCAAAATGCATTTTGTGAATATTTTTGAAATTTACTTAATTTGAATTGGGATAAGAAATAGATAATAATAAAATCTTATTTTTTTTAAACTTTTCAAAACATTGAATTCAAATTCTTATTAAAAGTTTATTTATTCAACTTTGACCTAAAAGTTTTATAAATATAAAACGAAATTCGAAAAGTTTTAAGAAAAATGCATTTGGTGAATATTTTTGCAATTTACTTAATTTGAATTATGATAAAGAACTAGATAATAATAAAATCTTAATTTATTTTTAAACTTTTCAAAACATTGAAAAGAAATTCTTATTAAAAGTTTATTTGTTAAGCTTTGACCTAAAAGTTTTATAAATATAAAACAAAACTCGAAAAGTCTTACGAAAAATGTATTTTGTGAATATTTTTGAAATTTACTTAATTTGAATTGGGATAAGAACTAGATAATAATAAAATCTTATTTTTTTTAAACTTTTCAAAACATTGAATTCAAATTCTTATTAAAAGTTTATTTATTAAACTTTGACCTAAAAGTTTTATAAATATAAAATAAAATTGGAAAACTTTTTAGAAAAATGCATTTTGTGAATATTTTTGAAATTTACTTAATTTGAATTGGGATAAGAACTAGATTTTTTTTTTTTTTTTTTTTATAATTAACGCGAGCACAAGGGATTATGTGTTTCCCTTTTAATGTAGAACACACTGCGCGGGCATTACGAAGATAGGGAGGGGAGAGATAGGAGGTCCCGATTAACATTGGTTTTGAATGTTTGCAGATCAAAATGGCAAGGGAAAATCCCACCGGGTAAACTATTCCAAATTCGTGTCGTTCGGCTAAAAAAAGAATCCCTATATTTCACGGTACGTCCGATATTAGGCTCAAGAGTGAACTGATGAGCTTTCCTTGCGAGACGAGTATTACGGGAGAAACTTTTAAGGGGAGGAATGCAACTGGCTATTTCGAGTGAACATTTTTTGTAAAAGAAACGATAAAATAAGGAAAGACATGAAACATTGCGTCGGTGTTCGAGTGGGGCAATTGTTTCAGCGGCAGTTCCTATCAATCTTAACGCTCGATTTTGTATTCTATCAAGCAGGTGAAGCGATGTTTGCGAAGCACCTGCCCAGAGGTGGGAGTTATACTCGAGTTTAGGGCGTATAAACGCTTTATAAATTGTAGCCAGATCAGATGGGCAAAAATACTTCTTACACCGATACAGAAAACCTAAGCACTTTGCAGCATTCTTAGCGATCTCAAATATATGGTCGTTCCAACGGAGGTCGTCGTTGACACACATACCGAGTACTGAGAGCTTTTCGGTTTCTTCGATGTAAGTGCCATTCATGGACAATGGCATTGGGGGAATGTTTAGCTTTAACGACAGAAGACAGCATTGAGTTTTCGAAGCATTAAACTCCACACGATTTCTATTACCCCATTTGACAATGCTGTATAAATCGGAGTTAAATGAGCTTCACATATGGTAACGTTGCTATTGTAGGTCCGAAGGCGAAGGACGTAAATTATCGAACGAATATGAAAAGCTGAGGGTAGAGTCGTCAGCAAAACAGTTAATTGGATTAGAAGTAACAGACAGAAGATCATTTATAAAAATCGAGAAAAGAGTCGGAGACAGAACAGAGCCCTGGGGCACACCAGCATTTATTTTGTGCGAATCAGACTTGAATCCGTCCAATACAACTTGTATTGAACGGTCCAGAAGATAGCTTCTAATCCAACGATCAAGTGTATCATCGATCCCAAAAGCACGCATTTTCGATAAAAGAGCTTCATGCCAAACTCTGTCAAATGCCTTGGAGATATCAAGAGCAATAATCTTACTTTCACCAAAGCGATGTAAAGATTTGTTCCACTGTTCGGTGAGATATGCTATCAGATCACCAGTGGAACGGTTGCTGCGGCAGCCGTACTGACGGTCATGGAGAAGCTTTCGATCTTCGAGATATTCCTTAAGCTGACGGTTAATCAGTGTTTCCATGACCTTAGAAAGAAGGGATGTCAGTGTTATGGGTCGGTAGGAGGAGGGGAAGGATGGGTCACCTTCCTTAGGGACAGGCTGGACAAATGCTGTTTTCCATCTTCTAGGAAAGATTCCAGAAGAGTAGGAGCGATGGAAAAGCTTTTTGCCAGTGTGGAAGAACACCTCTTCAGAAGAATCGGGGGTATACCATCCGGGCCAGCGGATTTGTGTATATCGAGATCTTTGAGAACTCTTGCTACTGTACGAGTGCGGAAAAAATTTGTCCCATGGAAACATTTACATTCTCAAGTACAGGAGGGGCAACGTTGCTTTGAGGCAGCGTGGAGCTGGCAGCGAAATGGGCGGCGAGCAAGTTTGCCTTCTCTGAAGAGTAAACAATTGGTTTGTTATTGTCGATGAGCGTTGGAACCGTAGATGTCAAGGAGTTTTTTATATGTTTTACAAATGACCAAACATTTTTACTGCCTTTGGGACACTGCAGAATTTTTTGCCGTAATTTTTGGTCATGCAAAAATTTGGTTCTTTCTATAACGGAGTTGCATGGGTTCCTTGCTTGTTTGTGCTTTTTCCGACTTTCCTCTGTAGGGTTGGCTTTGTAAGATCGGAAACTTACTTCTTTGAGCCTGATAGCTTCTTTACACTCAGAATTAAACCAAAACTTTTCTTTAGGTTTGATGCTTTTTACTCTGTTAGGAATAAAAGCACGCATCCCTAGAAGAATCACATTTGTGATCATTTCAGCACTGGCATCAATGTCACTATCGAGGAAGCATAATGACCATTTAAAGTTTCGGAAAAAGATATTCAGGCCGTCCCAGTTGGCTTTCTCCTATTGCCAAACGGTCCTGGTGGGAAGTTTTTCTTTAACTGGATGGGTGGAGGATGAGAAATTAGCTGAAATGATACAATGGTCTGAAGTGCCAAATGGAGAAGTTACACTAATGGTATATTTATCAGGGTGAGAAGTATGAAACAAGTCAAGAGTATGGGCGGCTTGCCCAGCAACATCCGGTATACGCGTTGGCACATCGATCAGTTGGGTAAGGTGATGTAACCAGGCAAAGAGCTCGACAAACCTTCCTTCGGGTGTTGTCTGACCAGAACAGCGGAGCCAGTTGGAATTGTGTACATTGAAATCGCCCGCAATAACGATTTCAGTGCGAGGACAAAGGGAAACAATTTTCGAGATGGAATCAGACAGTGCATCAAATTCGTTACAAGTCGAATTACTGTCAATATTTGGACTCCTGTAAATAAAACAATAATGAATAACATGCTTGCGGACAGTGAATTTGAGCCATAAGAAGTTAAAGTCCGTGTTGGAACATTGCCCATATTGGGGAAGGCTCTGGCAAGCAATATCATTCCTAACATAGACCACGAGACAATGATGGGAAAAGAGTAATGGCACCAAGCTATACCCATGTAGAGCAAACTCTAAAAAATCAGTATTTACTCCAACCTGGGTTTCACTTAATGCCAAAACAGCTGGCCTGTATTGAACAGTGTAGACCTACAGGTGAAAGAAATTCTTTCTTATACCACGAACATTGGAATACACGACACAAAAATCACTTACCATTTCAAAATACTTACATACAAAACACAATTCTGACTAAGTCAAACCATGCAGTGAAAATCCAAATTAATCTCTGTAATAAACAAACTGTCTTAGGTGTTATGCCCATAAGACAGCTTGCATACAAAAAATCAATTTAAATATTCAGCACAATAGGAAAAACCAGATGCCCTTATCCATTTACCGCAAGCATACGATACCTACAGTAGATAAGAAAGAGGCAGTTAAGCTAAGCACAAAGGGTTGGGACAGATAAGAGGATAATTTAATTTGCTATGCAAGTGTGTATTATTTTTTTTTTCTTCCACAGCGCGAATGGGCATCTTGTCGTCTTCCAACGACACGAGTGGATATTATTATTTTCTTTACAGCACACGCGAGGGGTTTTTGCCAATTTCTCAAACGAGTGTGTAATATTATTTTTTTTATCACTCGCGATAACAATGCGCAATAATTTTTTTTTTTTTTGACTTTTGTGTAATTATTTATGCGCGCACCTCGACCTGACGTCCGTCCTCTATGAGCTTAAGATCGACACTGAGTTGCATGAGTTCCTTGCTTGTTTGTGCTTTTTCCGATTTTCCTCTGTAGGGTTGGCTTTGTAAGATCGGAAACTTATTTCTTTGAGCCTGATAGCGCCTTCACACTCAGAATTAAACCAAGACTTTTCTTTAGGTTTGATGCTTTTTACTCTGTTAGGAATAAAAGCACGCATCCCTAGAAGAATCACGTTTGTGATCATTTCAGCACTGGCATCAATGTCACCATCGAGGAAGCATAGTGACCAGTTAAAGTTTCGGAAAAAGATATTCAGGCCGTCCCAGTTGGCTTTCTCGTATTGCCAAACGGTCCTGGTGGGAAGTTTTTCTTTAACTGGATGGGTGGGGGGTGAGAAATAAGCTGAAATGATACAATGGTCTGAAGTGCCAAATGGAGAAGTTACACTAATGGTATATTTATCAGGGTGAGAAGTAAGAAACAAGTCAAGAGTATGGGCGGCTTGCCCAGCAACATCCGGTATATGCGTTGGCATATCGATCAGTTGGGTAAGGTGATGTAACCCGGCAAAGAGCTCGACAAACCTTCCTTCGGGTGTTGTCTGACCAGAATAGCGGAGCCAGTTGGAATTGTGTACATTGAAATCGCCCGCAATAACGATTTCAGTGCGAGGACAAAGGGAAACAATTTTCGAGATGGAATCAGACAGTGCATAAAATTCGTTACAAGTCGAATTACTGTCAATATTTGGACTCCTGTAAATAAAACAATAATGAATAACATGCTTGCGGACAGTGAATTTGAGCCATAAGAAAGTCCGTGTTGGAACATTGCCCATATTGGGGAAGGCTCTGGCAAGCAATATCATTCCTAACATAGACCACGAGACAATGATGGGAAAAGAGTAATGGCACCAAGCTATACCCATGTAGAGCAAATTCTGATAAATCAGTATTTACTCCAACCTGAGTTTCACTTAATGCCAAAACAGCTGGCCTGTGTTGAACAGTGTAGACGTACACGTGTAAAAAATTCTTTCTTAAACCACGAACATTTGAATACACGACACAAAAATCACTTACCATTTAAAAATACTTACATACAAAACACAACTCTGATTAAGTCGAACTGCGCAATGAAAATCCAAATTAACTTCTGTAATAATCAAACTGTCTTAGGTGTTATGCCCATAAGACAGCCTGTTTACAAAAAATCAATCTAAACATTCAGCACAATAAGACAAATTCAGATGCCCTTATCTATTTACCGCAAGCATTGTACGGTCATACGATGCCTACAGTAGATAAGAAAGAGGCAGTTAAGCACAAAGGTCTTGGGACAGATTAGAGGATAATTTGTTATGCGAATGCGTTTATTTATTTTTTTTTTCTTCCTCAGCGCGAGTGGGCATCTTTATCATTCATCCTACGACGCAAGTGAATATTATTATTTTTTTACAGCACACGCGAGGGTTTTTTTCCAATTTCTCTAACGAGTTTGTATTATTATTTTTTTTTAAAGCACTCGCGATAACAACGCGCAATAATTATTTGTTTGGCTTTTGTTTAATTATTTGTGCGCGCACCTCGACATCCGTCCTCTACGAGCTTAGGATCGACACTGCTATAATAATAAAATCTTATTTTTTTTTAAACTTTTCAAAACATTGAATTCAAATTCTTATTAAAAGTTTATTTATTCAACTTTGACCTAAAAGCTTTATAAATATAAAACAAAATTCGAATAGTTTAAAGAAAAATTAATTTTTGTGAATATTTTTGCAATTTACTTAATTTGAATTGGGATAAAGAACTAGATAATAACAAAATCTAATTTTTACTTGCGATTTATAGGGACTATAAGGCAAGTTATGCATTCGTAAAAAAAAAAAAAAAAAATCTAACAATCAAACATGCCATGACGATGATAGAGAAGTCTAAAAAAGTGGGTCCGGAAATTCCGTCCGGCTGTCTGTCTGTCTGTCTGTCTGTCTGTCTGTCTGTCTGTCTGTCCGTATCGATATCTACAGCCCAAACGGTTGGGCCGATTTGATTCAAACTTGGTATATAGTATTTTTAGAGTGCTCTACCCGACAATTTTTGGAATTGGCATTCTAGCTCCAAAACTAACGGTACCTGCCATATAAATTTTAATAAAAAACTTATTTTTCTCGAAAACGGCTCCTACGATTTTGATAAAACTTTCAGAATGATGTTTTCTGTGCAAAATCTATCTTTAAATTTTAATGGATTTTTCAGAAAAAGTTTTATAACAGTACCTCCCATATGACCGGTTTTTTAAAATCAGACTTTCTCGTTAATTAATCAACGGATTTTGATGAAATTTTCAAAATATGTAGAGCTTTATGATTTAAATAATATTGTATCTTAAAATTTTCAAAAACATTTTTTTTTAATTTTTAATAATTTTTTTAAAAAAATATTTTGTTTTTTGAATATTTTGAAAACGGTTTAATAGATTTTTTTTTAAATTTTTGTCCTAGTATAAGCTTTAGATTTCTTTGAATTGACATACTCAAAAAAAATTTAAAATATGTTTTCGAAAAGTTTTTCAAAAAAAACATTTTTTTGAAAAAACTGGTCGAACGATTTTGAAATGAAAAATTCATAAAATAGAAAACAGCAAAAGACATAAGATGGCTTACAACATTTTTTTCCAAAAAACGTTATGAATAGTGTTTTTTTGATTTCATAAAAATTTTTCCCCCAAATTTTATTTCATATTGCTCGGCTAAGCCCTAGCCATTAGTCAAATAAAAGAAGGTGACAACCTACATACATACCTACGTATTTTAAAGCATTTCATCATCATAAAAGCACACAGAATAAATAATGAGCCTATGATAAACACACAAAAACAACTAACAAATAAAAAGAATTATTCGATTACTACTGAATGCAAAAATTTCAATCGAGAAAACAAAAGTTTAAACCTTCCTATAAATAAACAAAACCATATATACCTAGCATTATTGCCCTACTACTGATTCCCACGAATATTTATGCCAGTTGTTCAAATTTTTCCATACCAAAATGAAAATTAAACTGAAAAAAGTCCTTTATATCTTTCTATTAGCAAATTATATTATAAGCACTAAACAACAAGTGGAAAGATAATACACTAAAAAACTGCAAAAGCTAACAATCCTATATATTTATGTGTTTATCCCTTTATCGTGACGCATGTTCGTTCGAGCTTCAAACCACAACGATTCTAAAGAAGTTGCACGTCAAAAAAACATTAAAATTAAATCTTTGTCAAAAAGACGCCTGTATATAAAAAGGATTAGCACACGGGAGCAAGTACGTGCGACCCAGTCGTGCCTCTTATTTTTTAAACTTTTCAAAACATTGAATTCAAATTCTTATTAAAAGTTTATTTATTAAACTTTGACATTAAAGTTTTATAAATTTAAAACAAAATTCGAAAAGTTTTAAGAAAAAATGTATTTGGTGAATATTTTTGCAATTTACTTAATTTGAATTGGGATAAAGAACTAGATAATAATAAAATCTTAATTTTTTTTAAACTTTTCAAAACTCTTAATTCAATATCTTATTAAAAGTTTATTTATTAAACTTTGACCTAAAAGTTTTATAAATATAATACGGAAATTCCAAAAGTTTTAAGAAAAATGCATTTTGTGAATATTTTAGAAATTTACTTTATTTATTATTGGGATAAGAACTAGACAATAATAAAATCTTAATTTTGTTTAAACTTTTCAAAACATTGATTTCAAATTCTTATTAAAAGTTTATTTACTAAACTTTGACCTAAAAGTTTTATAAATATAAAACAAAATTCGAAAAGTTTTAAGAAAAATGCATTTGGTGAATATTTTTGCAATTTACTTAATTTGAATTATGATAAAGAACTAGATAATAATAAAATCTTAATTTATTTTTAAACTTTTCAAAACATTGAATTGAAATTCTTATTAAAAGTTTATTTATTAAACTTTGACCTATAAGTTTTATAAATATAAAACAAAATTCGAAAAGTTTTTAAGAAAAATGCATTTTGTGAATATTTTTCAAATTTACTTAATTTGAATTGGGATAAGAACCAGATAATAATAAAATCTTATTTTTTTTTTAAACTTTTCAAAACATTGAATTCAAATTCTTATTAAAAGTTTATTTATTAAACTTTGACCTAAATTTTTTATAAATATAAAACAAAATTCCAAAATTTTAAGAAAAATTCATTTGGTGAATATTTTTGCAATTTACTTAATTTGAATTATGATAAAGAACTAGATAATAATAAAATCTTAATTTATTCTTAAACTTTTCAAAACATTGAATTGAAATTCTTATTAAAAGTTTATTTATTAAACTTTGACCTATAAGTTTTATAAGTATAAAACAAAATTCGAAAAGTTTTAAGAAAAATGCATTTTGTGAATATTTTTGAAATTTACTTAATTTGAATTGGGATAAGGAGCTAGATTATAATAAAATTTTATTTTTTTTTAAACTTTTCAAAACATTGAATTCAAATTCTTATTAAAAGTTTATTTATTAAACTTTGACCTAAATTTTTTATAAATATAAAACAAAATTCCAAAATTTTAAGAAAAATTCATTTGGTGAATATTTTTGCAATTTACTTAATTTGAATTATGATAAAGAACTAGATAATAATAAAATCTTAATTTATTCTTAAACTTTTCAAAACATTGAATTGAAATTCTTATTAAAAGTTTATTTATTAAACTTTGACCTATAAGTTTTATAAGTATAAAACAAAATTCGAATAGTTTAAAGAAAAATGAATTTTTGTGAATATTTTTGCAATTTACTTAATTTGAATTGGGATAAAGAACTAGATAATAATAAAATCTTAATTTTTTTTAAACTTTTCAAAACATTTAATTCAATATCTTATTAAAAGTTTATTTATTAAACTTTGACCTAAAAGTTTTATAAATATAATACGAAAATTCCAAAAGTTTTAAGAAAAATGCATTTTGTGAATATTTTAGAAATTTACTTTATTTATTATTGGGATAAGAACTAGATAATAATAAAATGTTAATTTTGCTTAAACTTTTCAAAACATTGAATTCAAATTCTTATTTAAAGTTTATTTATTAAACTTTGACCTAAAAGTTTTATAAATATAAAACAAAATTCGAAAAGTTTTAAGAAAAATGTATTTGGTGAATATTTTTGCAATTTACTTAATTTGAATTATGATAAAGAACTAGATAATAATAAAATCTTAATTTATTTTTAAACTTTTCAAAACATTGAATTGAAATTCTTATTAAAAGTTTATTTATTAAACTTTGACCTATAAGTTTTATAAATATAAAACAAAATTCGAAAAGTTTTTAAGAAAAATGCATTTTGTGAATATTTTTCAAATTTACTTAATTTGAATTGGGATAAGAACCAGATAATAATAAAATCTTATTTTTTTTTTAAACTTTTCAAAACATTGAATTCAAATTCTTATTAAATGTTTATTTATTAAACTTTGACCTAATTTTTTTATAAATATAAAACAAAATTCCAAAATTTTAAGAAAAATTCATTTGGTGAATATTTTTGCAATTTACTTAATTTGAATTATGATAAAGAACTAGATAATAATAAAATCTTAATTTATTCTTAAACTTTTCAAAACATTGAATTGAAATTCTTATTAAAAGTTTATTTATTAAACTTTGACCTATAAGTTTTATAAGTATAAAACAAAATTCGAAAACTTTTAAGAAAAATGCATTTTGTGAATATTTTTGAAATTTACTTAATTTGAATTGGGATAAGAACTAGATAATAATAAAATCTTATTTTTTTTTAAACTTTTCAAAACATTGAACTCAAATTCTTATTAAAAGTTTATTTATTGAACTTTGACTTAAAAGTTTTATAAATATAAAACAAAATTCGAAAAGTTATAAGAAAAATGCATTTGGTGAATATTTTTGAAATTAACTTAATTTGAATTGGGATAAGGAGCTAGATTATAATAAAATTTTATTTTTTTTTAAACTTTTCAAAACATTGAATTCAAATTCTTATTAAAAGTTTATTTATTAAACTTTGACCTAAATTTTTTATAAATATAAAACAAAATTCCAAAATTTTAAGAAAAATTCATTTGGTGAATATTTTTGCAATTTACTTAATTTGAATTATGATAAAGAACTAGATAATAATAAAATCTTAATTTATTCTTAAACTTTTCAAAACATTGAATTGAAATTCTTATTAAAAGTTTGTTTATTAAACTTTGACCTATAAGTTTTATAAGTATAAAACAAAATTCGAATAGTTTAAAGAAAAATGAATTTTTGTGAATATTTTTGCAATTTACTTAATTTGAATTGGGATAAAGAACTAGATAATAATAAAATCTTAATTTTTTTTAAACTTTTCAAAACATTTAATTCAATATCTTATTAAAAGTTTATTTATTAAACTTTGACCTAAAAGTTTTATAAATATAATACGAAAATTCCAAAAGTTTTAAGAAAAATGCATTTTGTGAATATTTTAGAAATTTACTTTATTTATTATTGGGATAAGAACTAGATAATAATAAAATGTTAATTTTGCTTAAACTTTTCAAAACATTGAATTCAAATTCTTATTAAAAGTTTATTTATTAAACTTTGACCTAAAAGTTTTATAAATATAAAACAAAATTCGAAAAGTTTTAAGAAAAATGTATTTGGTGAATATTTTTGCAATTTACTTAATTTGAATTGGGATAAAGAACTAGATAATAATAAAATCTTTATATTTTTTAAACTTTTCAAAACATTTAATTCAATATCTTACTTAAAGTTTATTTATTAAACTTTGACCTAAAAGTTTTATAAATATAATACGAAAATTCCAAAAGTTTTAAGAAAAATGTATTTTGTGAATATTTTAGAAATTTACTTTATTTGAATTGGGATAAGAACTAGGTAATAATAAAACCTTAATTTTGTTAAAACTTTTCAAAAGATTGAATTCAAATTCTTATTAAAAGTTTATTTATTAAACTTTGACCAAAAAGTTTTATAAATATAAAACAAAATTCGAAAAGTTTTAAGAAAAATGTATTTGGTGAATATTTTTGCAATTTACTTAATTTGAATTGGGATAAAGAACTAGATAATAATAAAATCTTAATTTATTTTTAAACTTTTCAAAACATTGAATTGAAATTCTTATTAAAAGTTTATTAATTAAACTTTGACCTATTAGTTTTATAAATATAAAACAAAATTCGAAATGTTTTAAAAAAAATGCATTTTGTGAATATTTTTGAAATTTACTTAATTTGAATTGGGATAAGAACTAGATAATATTAAAATCTTATTTTTTTTTAAACTTTTCAAAACATTGAATTCAAATTCTTATTAAAAGTATATTTATTCAACTTTGACCTAAAAGCTTTATAAATATAAAACAAAATTCGAATAGTTTAAAGAAAAATTAATTTTTGTGAATATTTTTGCAATTTACTTAATTTGAATTGGGATAAAGAACTAGATAATAATAAAATCTAAATTTTTTTTAAACTTTTCAAAACATTGAATTCAAATTCTTATTAAAAGTTTATTTATTTAACTTTGACATTAAAGTTTTATAAATATAAAACAAAATTCGAATAGTTTTAAGAAAAATGTATTTGGTAAATATTTTTGCAATTTTCTTAATTTGAATTGGGATAAATAACTAGATAATAATATAATCTTAATTTTTTTTAAACTTTTCAAAACATTTAATTCAATATCTTATTAAAAGTTTATTTATTAAACTCTGACCTAAAAGTTTTATAAATATAAAACAATTTTCACATTTGGTGAATATTTTTGCAATTTACTTAATTTGAATTGGGATAAAGAACTTTTCAAAACATTGAATTCAAATTCTTATTAAAAGTTTATTTATTAAACTTTGACCTAAATTTTTTATAAATATAAAACAAAATTCCAAAATTTTAAGAAAAATTCATTTGGTGAATATTTTTGCAATTTACTTAATTTGAATTATGATAAAGAACTAGATAATAATAAAATCTTAATTTATTCTTAAACTTTTCAAAACATTGAATTGAAATTCTTATTAAAAGTTTATTTATTAAACTTTGACCTATAAGTTTTATAAGTATAAAACAAAATTCGAAAAGTTTTAAGAAAAATGCATTTTGTGAATATTTTTGAAATTTACTTAATTTGAATTGGGATAAGGAGCTAGATTATAATAAAATTTTATTTTTTTTTAAACTTTTCAAAACATTGAATTCAAATTCTTATTAAAAGTTTATTTATTAAACTTTGACCTAAATTTTTTATAAATATAAAACAAAATTCCAAAATTTTAAGAAAAATTCATTTGGTGAATATTTTTGCAATTTACTTAATTTGAATTATGATAAAGAACTAGATAATAATAAAATCTTAATTTATTCTTAAAATTTTCAAAACATTGAATTGAAATTCTTATTAAAAGTTTATTTATTAAACTTTGACCTATAAGTTTTATAAGTATAAAACAAAATTCGAATAGTTTAAAGAAAAATGAATTTTTGTGAATATTTTTGCAATTTACTTAATTTGAATTGGGATAAAGAACTAGATAATAATAAAATCTTAATTTTTTTTAAACTTTTCAAAACATTTAATTCAATATCTTATTAAAAGTTTATTTATTAAACTTTGACCTAAAAGTTTTATAAATATAATACGAAAATTCCAAAAGTTTTAAGAAAAATGCATTTTGTGAATATTTTAGAAATTTACTTTATTTATTATTGGGATAAGAACTAGATAATAATAAAATGTTAATTTTGCTTAAACTTTTCAAAAAATTGAATTCAAATTCTTATGAAAAGTTTATTTATTAAACTTTGACCTAAAAGTTTTATAAATATAAAACAAAATTCGAAAAGTTTTAAGAAAAATGTATTTGGTGAATATTTTTGCAATTTACTTAATTTGAATTATGATAAAGAACTAGATAATAATAAAATCTTAATTTATTTTTAAACTTTTCAAAACATTGAATTGAAATTCTTATTAAAAGTTTATTTATTAAACTTTGACCTATAAGTTTTATAAATATAAAACAAAATTCGAAAAGTTTTTAAGAAAAATGCATTTTGTGAATATTTTTCAAATTTACTTAATTTGAATTGGGATAAGAACCAGATAATAATAAAATCTTATTTTTTTTTTAAACTTTTCAAAACATTGAATTCAAATTCTTATTAAAAGTTTATTTATTAAACTTTGACCTAATTTTTTTATAAATATAAAACAAAATTCCAAAATTTTAAGAAAAAATTCATTTGGTGAATATTTTTGCAATTTACTTAATTTGAATTATGATAAAGAACTAGATAATAATAAAATCTTAATTTATTCTTAAACTTTTCAAAACATTGAATTGAAATTCTTATTAAAAGTTTATTTATTAAACTTTGACCTATAAGTTTTATAAGTATAAAACAAAATTCGAAAAGTTTTAAGAAAAATGCATTTTGTGAATATTTTTGCAATTTACTTAATTTGAATTGGGATAAGAACTAGATAATAATAAAATCTTATTTTTTTTTAAACTTTTCAAAACATTGAACTCAAATTCTTATTAAAAGTTTATTTATTGAACTTTGACTTAAAAGTTTTATAAATATAAAACAAAATTCGAAAAGTTATAAGAAAAATGCATTTGGTGAATATTTTTGAAATTAACTTAATTTGAATTGGGATAAGGAGCTAGATTATAATAAAATTTTATTTTTTTTTAAACTTTTCAAAACATTGAATTCAAATTCTTATTAAAAGTTTATTTATTAAACTTTGACCTAAATTTTTTATAAATATAAAACAAAATTCCAAAATTTTAAGAAAAATTCATTTGGTGAATATTTTTGCAATTTACTTAATTTGAATTATGATAAAGAACTAGATAATAATAAAATCTTAATTTATTCTTAAACTTTTCAAAACATTGAATTGAAATTCTTATTAAAAGTTTATTTATTAAACTTTGACCTATAAGTTTTATAAGTATAAAACAAAATTCGAATAGTTTAAAGAAAAATGAATTTTTGTGAATATTTTTGCAATTTACTTAATTTGAATTGGGATAAAGAACTAGATAATAATAAAATCTTAATTTTTTTTAAACTATTCAAAACATTTAATTCAATATCTTATTAAAAGTTTATTTATTAAACTTTGACCTAAAAGTTTTATAAATATAATACGAAAATTCCAAAAGTTTTAAGAAAAATGCATTTTGTGAATATTTTAGAAATTTACTTTATTTATTATTGGGATAAGAACTAGATAATAATAAAATGTTAATTTTGCTTAAACTTTTCAAAACATTGAATTCAAATTCTTATTAAAAGTTTATTTATTAAACTTTGACCTATAAGTTTTATAAGTATAAAACAAAATTCGAATAGTTTAAAGAAAAATGAATTTTTGTGAATATTTTTGCAATTTACTTAATTTGAATTGGGATAAAGAACTAGATAATAATAAAATCTTAATTTTTTTTAAACTATTCAAAACATTTAATTCAATATCTTATTAAAAGTTTATTTATTAAACTTTGACCTAAAAGTTTTATAAATATAAAACAAAATTCGAAAAGTTTTAAGAAAAATGTATTTGGTGAATATTTTTGCAATTTACTTAATTTGAATTGGGATAAAGAACTAGATAATAATAAAATCTTAATTTTTTTTAAACTATTCAAAACATTTAATTCAATATCTTATTAAAAGTTTATTTATTAAACTCTGACCTAAAAGTTTTATAAATATAAAACAATTTTCACATTTGGTGAATATTTTTGCAATTTACTTAATTTGAATTGGGATAAAGAACTTTTCAAAACATTGAATTCAAATTCTTATTAAAAGTTTATTTATTAAACTTTGACCTAAATTTTTTATAAATATAAAACAAAATTCCAAAATTTTAAGAAAAATTCATTTGGTGAATATTTTTGCAATTTACTTAATTTGAATTATGATAAAGAACTAGATAATAATAAAATCTTAATTTATTCTTAAACTTTTCAAAACATTGAATTGAAATTCTTATTAAAAGTTTGTTTATTAAACTTTGACCTATAAGTTTTATAAGTATAAAACAAAATTCGAATAGTTTAAAGAAAAATGAATTTTTGTGAATATTTTTGCAATTTACTTAATTTGAATTGGGATAAAGAACTAGATAATAATAAAATCTTAATTTTTTTTAAACTATTCAAAACATTTAATTCAAATTCTTATTAAAAGTTTATTTATTAAACTTTGACCTATAAGTTTTATAAATATAAAACAAAATTCGAAAAGTTTTTAAGAAAAATGCATTTTGTGAATATTTTTCAAATTTACTTAATTTGAATTGGGATAAGAACCAGATAATAATAAAATCTTATTTTTTTTTTAAACTTTTCAAAACATTGAATTCAAATTCTTATTAAAAGTTTATTTATTAAACTTTGACCTAATTTTTTTATAAATATAAAACAAAATTCCAAAATTTTAAGAAAAAATTCATTTGGTGAATATTTTTGCAATTTACTTAATTTGAATTATGATAAAGAACTAGATAATAATAAAATCTTAATTTATTCTTAAACTTTTCAAAACATTGAATTGAAATTCTTATTAAAAGTTTATTTATTAAACTTTGACCTATAAGTTTTATAAGTATAAAACAAAATTCGAATAGTTTAAAGAAAAATGAATTTTTGTGAATATTTTTGCAATTTACTTAATTTGAATTGGGATAAAGAACTAGATAATAATAAAATCTTAATTTTTTTTAAACTATTCAAAACATTTAATTCAATATCTTATTAAAAGTTTATTTATTAAACTTTGACCTAAAAGTTTTATAAATATAAAACAAAATTCGAAAAGTTTTAAGAAAAATGTATTTGGTGAATATTTTTGCAATTTACTTAATTTGAATTGGGATAAAGAACTAGATAATAATAAAATCTTAATTTATTTTTAAACTTTTCAAAACATTGAATTGAAATTCCTATTAAAAGTTTATTTATTAAACTTTGACCTATTAGTTTTATAAATATAAAACAAAATTCGAAATGTTTTAAAAAAAATGCATTTTGTGAATATTTTTGAAATTTACTTAATTTGAATTGGGATAAGAACTAGATAATATTAAAATCTTATTTTTTTTTAAACTTTTCAAAACATTGAATTCAAATTCTTATTAAAAGTTTATTTATTAAACTTTGACCTAAAAGTTTTATGAATATAAAACAAAATTCGAAAATTGTAAGAAAAATTCATTTGGTGAATATTTTTGCAATTTACTTAATTTGAATTGGGATAAGGAGCTAGATTATAATAAAATTTTATTTTTTTTAAACTTTTCAAAACATTGAATTTAAATTCTTATTAAAAGTTTATTTATTCAACTTTGACCTAAAAGCTTTATAAATATAAAACAAAATTCGAATAGTTTAAAGAAAAATTAATTTTTGTGAATATTTTTGCAATTTACTTAATTTGAATTGGGATAAAGAACTAGATAATAATAAAATCTAAATTTTTTTTAAGCTTTTCAAAACATTGAATTCAAATTCTTATTAAAAGTTTATTTATTTAACTTTGACATTAAAGTTTTATAAATATAAAACAAAATTCGAATAGTTTTAAGAAAAATGTATTTGGTAAATATTTTTGCAATTTTCTTAATTTGAATTGGGATAAATAACTAGATAATAATAAAATCTTAATTTTTTTTAAACTTTTCAAAACATTTAATTCAATATCTTATTAAAAGTTTATTTATTAAACTCTGACCTAAAAGTTTTATAAATATAAAACAATTTTCACATTTGGTGAATATTTTTGCAATTTACTTAATTTGAATTGGGATAAAGAACTTTTCAAAACATTGAATTCAAATTCTTATTAAAAGTTTATTTATTAAACTTTGACCTAAAAGTTTTATAAATATAAAACAAAATTCGAAAAGTTTTAAGAAAAATGTATTTGGTGAATATTTTTGCAATTTACTTAATTTGAATTGGGATAAAGAACTAGATAATAATAAAATCTTAATTTATTTTTAAACTTTTCAAAACATTGAATTGAAATTCCTATTAAAAGTTTATTTATTAAACTTTGACCTATTAGTTTTATAAATATAAAACAAAATTCGAAATGTTTTAAAAAAAATGCATTTTGTGAATATTTTTGAAATTTACTTAATTTGAATTGGGATAAGAACTAGATAATATTAAAATCTTATTTTTTTTTAAACTTTTCAAAACATTGAATTCAAATTCTTATTAAAAGTTTATTTATTAAACTTTGACCTAAAAGTTTTATGAATATAAAACAAAATTCGAAAATTGTAAGAAAAATTCATTTGGTGAATATTTTTGCAATTTACTTAATTTGAATTGGGATAAGGAGCTAGATTATAATAAAATTTTATTTTTTTTAAACTTTTCAAAACATTGAATTTAAATTCTTATTAAAAGTTTATTTATTCAACTTTGACCTAAAAGCTTTATAAATATAAAACAAAATTCGAATAGTTTAAAGAAAAATTAATTTTTGTGAATATTTTTGCAATTTACTTAATTTGAATTGGGATAAAGAACTAGATAATAATAAAATCTAAATTTTTTTTAAACTTTTCAAAACATTGAATTCAAATTCTTATTAAAAGTTTATTTATTTAACTTTGACATTAAAGTTTTATAAATATAAAACAAAATTCGAATAGTTTTAAGAAAAATGTATTTGGTAAATATTTTTGCAATTTTCTTAATTTGAATTGGGATAAATAACTAGATAATAATAAAATCTTAATTTTTTTTAAACTTTTCAAAACATTTAATTCAATATCTTATTAAAAGTTTATTTATTAAACTCTGACCTAAAAGTTTTATAAATATAAAACAATTTTCACATTTGGTGAATATTTTTGCAATTTACTTAATTTGAATTGGGATAAAGAACTAGATAATAATAAAATCTTTATATTTTTTAAACTTTTCAAAACATTTAATTCAATATCTTATTTAAAGTTTATTTATTAAACTTTGACCAAAATTTTTTATAAATATAAAACAAAATTCGAAAAGTTTTAAGAAAAATGTATTTGGTGAATATTTTTGCAATTTACTTAATTTGAATTGGGATAAAAAACTTTTCAAAACATTGAATTCATATTCTTATTAAAATTTTATTTATTAAACTTTGACCTAAAAGTTTTATATATATAAAACAAAATTCGAAAAGTTTTAAGAAAAATGCATTTGGTGAATATTTTAGAGATTTACTTTATTTGAATTGGGATAAGAACTAGATAATAATAAAACCTTAATTTTGTTTAAACTTTTCAAAACATTGAATTCAAATTCTTATTAAAAGTTTATTTATTAAACTTCAACCAATAAGTTTTATAAATATAAAACAAATTTCGAAAAGTTTTAGGAAAAATGCATTTTGTGAATATTTTTGCAATTTACTTAATTTGAATTAGGATAAGAACTAGATAATAATAAAATCTTAATTTTGTTTAAATTTTTTAAAACTTTGAATTGAAATTCTTATTAAAAGTTTATTTAATAAACTTTGACCTAAAAGTTTTATAAATATAAAACAAAATTCGAAAAGTTTTAAGAAAAATGCAGTTTGTGAATATTTTTGCAATTAACTTAATTTGAATTGGGATAAGAACTAGATAAGAACTAAATATACAACGAAATTCGAAAAGTTTTAAGAAAAATGCATTTTGTGAATATTTTTGCAATTTACTTAATTTGAATTAGGATAAGAACTAGATAATAATTTAATCTTAATTTTTTTTAAACTTTTCAAAACATTTAATTCAAATTCTTAATAAAAGTTTATTTATTAAACTTTGGCCTAAAAGTTTTATAAATATAAAACGAAAATTCCAAAAGTTTTAAGAAAAATGCATTTTGTGAATATTTATGCAATTTACTTAATTTGAATTGGAATAAAGAACTTTTCAAAACATTGAATTCAAATTCTTATTAAAAGTTTATTTATTAAACTTTGACCTAAAAGTTTTATTAATATAAAACAAAATTCGAAAAGTTTTAAGAAAAATGCATTTGGTGAATATTTTTGCAATTTACTTAATTTGAATTGGGATAAAGAACTTTTCAAAACATTGAATTCAAATTCTTATTAAAAGTTTATTTATTAAACTTTGACCTAAAAGATTTATAAATATAAAACAAAATTCGAAAAGTTTTAAGAAAAATGCATTTGGTGAATATTTTTGCAATTTACTTAATTTGAATTATGATAAAGAACTAGATAATAATAAAATCTTAATTTATTTTTAAACTTTTCAAAACATTGAATTGAAATTCTTATTAAAAGTTTATTTATTAAACTTTGACCTATAAGTTTTATAAATATAAAACAAAATTCGAAAAGTTTTAAGAAAAATGCATTTTCTGAATATTTTTTGAAATTTACTTAATTTGAATTGGGATAAGAACTAGATAATAATAAAATCTTATTTTTTTTAAACTTTTCAAAACATTGAATTCAAATTCTTATTAAAAGTTTATTTATTAAACTTTGACCTAAAAGTTTTATGAATATAAAACAAAATTCGAAAATTGTAAGAAAAATTCATTTGGTGAATATTTTTGCAATTTACTTAATTTGAATTGGGATAAGGAGCTAGATTATAATAAAATTTTATTTTTTTTAAACTTTTCAAAACATTGAATTTAAATTCTTATTAAAAGTTTATTTATTCAACTTTGACCTAAAAGCTTTATAAATATAAAACAAAATTCGAATAGTTTAAAGAAAAATTAATTTTTGTGAATATTTTTGCAATTTACTTAATTTGAATTGGGATAAAGAACTAGATAATAATAAAATCTAAATTTTTTTTAAACTTTTCAAAACATTGAATTCAAATTCTTATTAAAAGTTTATTTATTTAACTTTGACATTAAAGTTTTATAAATATAAAACAAAATTCGAATAGTTTTAAGAAAAATGTATTTGGTAAATATTTTTGCAATTTTCTTAATTTGAATTGGGATAAATAACTAGATAATAATAAAATCTTAATTTTTTTTAAACTTTTCAAAACATTTAATTCAATATCTTATTAAAAGTTTATTTATTAAACTCTGACCTAAAAGTTTTATAAATATAAAACAATTTTCACATTTGGTGAATATTTTTGCAATTTACTTAATTTGAATTGGGATAAAGAACTTTTCAAAACATTGAATTCAAATTCTTATTAAAAGTTTATTTATTAAACTTTGACCTAAAAGTTTTATAAATATAAAACAAAATTCGAAAAGTTTTAAGAAAAATGCATTTGGTGAATATTTTTGCAATTTACTTAATTTGAATTGGGATAAAGAACTAGATAATAATAAAATCTTTATATTTTTTAAACTTTTCAAAACATTTAATTCAATATCTTATTTAAAGTTTATTTATTAAACTTTGACCAAAATTTTTTATAAATATAAAACAAAATTCGAAAAGTTTTAAGAAAAATGTATTTGGTGAATATTTTTGCAATTTACTTAATTTGAATTGGGATAAAAAACTTTTCAAAACATTGAATTCATATTCTTATTAAAATTTTATTTATTAAACTTTGACCTAAAAGTTTTATATATATAAAACAAAATTCGAAAAGTTTTAAGAAAAATGCATTTGGTGAATATTTTAGAGATTTACTTTATTTGAATTGGGATAAGAACTAGATAATAATAAAACCTTAATTTTGTTTAAACTTTTCAAAACATTGAATTCAAATTCTTATTAAAAGTTTATTTATTAAACTTCAACCAATAAGTTTTATAAATATAAAACAAATTTCGAAAAGTTTTAGGAAAAATGCATTTTGTGAATATATTTGCAATTTACTTAATTTGAATTAGGATAAGAACTAGATAATAATAAAATCTTAATTTTGTTTAAATTTTTTAAAACTTTGAATTGAAATTCTTATTAAAAGTTTATTTAATAAACTTTGACCTAAAAGTTTTATAAATATAAAACAAAATTCGAAAAGTTTTAAGAAAAATGCAGTTTGTGAATATTTTTGCAATTAACTTAATTTGAATTGGGATAAGAACTAGATAAGAACTAAATATACAACGAAATTCGAAAAGTTTTAAGAAAAATGCATTTTGTGAATATTTTTGCAATTTACTTAATTTGAATTAGGATAAGAACTAGATAATAATTTAATCTTAATTTTTTTTAAACTTTTCAAAACATTTAATTCAAATTCTTAATAAAAGTTTATTTATTAAACTTTGGCCTAAAAGTTTAATAAATATAAAACGAAAATTCCAAAAGTTTTAAGAAAAATGCATTTTGTGAATATTTATGCAATTTACTTAATTTGAATTGGAATAAAGAACTTTTCAAAACATTGAATTCAAATTCTTATTAAAAGTTTATTTATTAAACTTTGACCTAAAAGTTTTATTAATATAAAACAAAATTCGAAAAGTTTTAAGAAAAATGCATTTGGTGAATATTTTTGCAATTTACTTAATTTGAATTGGGATAAAGAACTTTTCAAAACATTGAATTCAAATTCTTATTAAAAGTTTATTTATTAAACTTTGACCTAAAAGATTTATAAATATAAAACAAAATTCGAAAAGTTTTAAGAAAAATGCATTTGGTGAATATTTTTGCAATTTACTTAATTTGAATTATGATAAAGAACTAGATAATAATAAAATCTTAATTTATTTTTAAACTTTTCAAAACATTGAATTGAAATTCTTATTAAAAGTTTATTTATTAAACTTTGACCTATAAGTTTTATAAATATAAAACAAAATTCGAAAAGTTTTAAGAAAAATGCATTTTCTGAATATTTTTTGAAATTTACTTAATTTGAATTGGGATAAGAACTAGATAATAATAAAATCTTATTTTTTTTAAACTTTTCAAAACATTGAATTCAAATTCTTATTAAAAGTTTATTTATTAAACTTTGACCTAAAAGTTTTATGAATATAAAACAAAATTCGAAAATTTTAAGAAAAATTCATTTGGTGAATATTTTTGCAATTTACTTAATTTGAATTAGATTATAATAAAATTTTATTTTTTTTAAACTTTTCAAAACCTTGAATTCAAATTCTTATTAAAAGTTTATTTATTCAACTTTGACCTAAAAGCTTTATAAATATAAAACAAAATTCGAATAGTTTAAAGAAAAATGAATTTTTGTGAATATTTTTGCAATTTACTTAATTTGAATTGGGATAAAGAACTAGATAATAATAAAATCTAAATTTTTTTTAAACTTTTCAAAACATTGAATTCAAATTCTTATTAACAGTTTATCTATTTAACTTTGACATTAAAGTTTTATAAGTATAAAACAAAATTCAAAAAGTTTTAAGAAAAATGTATTTGGTGAATATTTTTGCAATTCACTTAATTTGAATTGGGATAAAGAACTAGATAATAATAAAATCTTATTTTTTTTTTAAACTTTGACCTAAAAGTTTTATAAATATAAAACAAAATTCCAAAAGTTTTAAGAAAAATGCATTTTGTGAATATATTTGCAATTTACTTAATTTGAATTGAGATAAGGAACCAAATAATAATAAAATCTTATTTTTTTTAAACTTTTCTAAAATTCTTATTAAAGGTTTATTTATTTGACCTTAAAGTTTTATAAATATAAAACAAAATTCGAAAAGTTTTAAGAAAAATGCATTTTATGAATATTTTTGCAATTTACATAATTTTAATTGAGATAAAAAACTAAATAATAATAAAATCTTAATTTTTTTTAAACTTTTCAAAACACTGAATTCAAGTTCTTATTAAAACTTTATTTATTAAACTTTGACCTAAAAGTTTTATAAATATAATACGAAAATTCCAAAAGTTTTAAGAAAAATGCATTTTGTGAATATTTTAGAAATTTACTTTATTTATTATTGGGATAAGAACTAGATAATAATAAAATGTTAATTTTGTTTAAACTTTTCAAAACATTGAATTCAAATTCTTATTAAAAGTTTATTTATTAATTTTTGACATAAAAGTTTTATAAATATAAAACAAAATTCGAAAAGTTTTAAGAAAAATGTATTTGGTGAATATTTTTGCAATTTACTTAATTTGAATTGGGATAAAGAACTAGATAATAATAAAATCTTTATATTTTTTAAACTTTTCAAAACTTTTAATTTAATATCTTATATAAAGTTTATTTATTAAACTTTGACCTAAAAGTTTTATAAATATAATACGAAAATTCCAAAAGTTTTAAGGAAAATGCATTTTGTGAATATTTTAGAAATTTACTTTATTTATTATTGGGATAAGAACTAGATAATAATAAAATGTTAATTTTTTTTAAACTTTTCAAAACATTTAATTCAATATCTTATTAAAAGTTTATTTATTAAACTCTGACCTAAAAGTTTTATAAATATAAAACAAAATTCGAAAAGTTGTAAGAAAAATGCATTTGGTGAATATTTTTGCAATTTACTTAATTTGAATTGGGATAAAGAACTTTTCAAAACATTGAATTCAAATTCTTATTAAAAGTTTATTTATTAAACTTTGACCTAAAACTTTTATAAATATAAAACAAAATTCGAAAAGTTTTAAGAAAAATGCATTTTATGAATATTTTTGCAATTTACATAATTTTAATTGAGATAAAAAACTAGATAATAATAAAATCTTAATTTTTTTTAAACTTTTTGACATAAAAATTTTATAAATATAAAACAAAATTCGAAAAGTTTTAAGAAAAATGCATTTGGTGAATATTTTTGCAATTTACTTAATTTGAATTGGGATAAAGAACTAGATAATAATAAAATCTTTATATTTTTTAAACTTTTCAAAACATTTAATTCAATATCTTATTTAAAGTTTATTTATTAAACTTTGACCTAAAATTTTTATAAATATAAACAAAATTCGAAAAGTTTTAAGAAAAATGTATTTGGTGAATATTTTTGCAATTTACTTAATTTGAATTGGGATAAAGAACTAGATAATAATAAAATCTTTATATTTTTTAAACTTTTCAAAACTTTTAATTTAATATCTTATATAAAGTTTATTTATTAAACTTTGACCTAAAAGTTTTATAAATATAATACGAAAATTCCAAAAGTTTTAAGGAAAATGCATTTTGTGAATATTTTAGAAATTTACTTTATTTATTATTGGGATAAGAACTAGATAATAATAAAATGTTAATTTGTTTTAAACTTTTCAAAACATTTAATTCAATATCTTATTAAAAGTTTATTTATTAAACTCTGACCTAAAAGTTTTATAAATATAAAACAAAATTCGAAAAGTTGTAAGAAAAATGCATTTGGTGAATATTTTTGCAATTTACTTAATTTGAATTGGGATAAAGAACTTTTCAAAACATTGAATTCAAATTCTTATTAAAAGTTTATTTATTAAACTTTGACCTAAAACTTTTATAAATATAAAACAAAATTCGAAAAGTTTTAAGAAAAATGCATTTTATGAATATTTTTGCAATTTACATAATTTTAATTGAGATAAAAAACTAGATAATAATAAAATCTTAATTTTTTTTAAACTTTTTGACATAAAAATTTTATAAATATAAAACAAAATTCGAAAAGTTTTAAGAAAAATGCATTTGGTGAATATTTTTGCAATTTACTTAATTTGAATTGGGATAAAGAACTAGATAATAATAAAATCTTTATATTTTTTAAACTTTTCAAAACATTTAATTCAATATCTTATTTAAAGTTTATTTATTAAACTTTGACCTAAAATTTTTATAAATATAAACAAAATTCGAAAAGTTTTAAGAAAAATGTATTTGGTGAATATTTTTGCAATTTACTTAATTTGAATTGGGATAAAAAACTTTTCAAAACATTGAATTCATATTCTTATTAAAATTTTATTTATTAAACTTTGACCTAAAAGTTTTATATATATAAAACAAAATTTGAAAAGTTTTAAGAAAAATGCATTTGGTGAATATTTTAGAGATTTACTTTATTTGAATTGGGATAAGAACTAGATAATAATAAAACCTTACTTTTGTTTAAACTTTTCAAAACATTGAATTCAAATTCTTATTAAAAGTTTATTTATTAAACTTTGACCAATAAGTTTTATAAATATAAAACAAATTTCGAAAAGTTTTAAGAAAAATGCATTTTGTGAATATTTTTGCAATTTACTTAATTTGAATTAGGATAAGAACTAGATAATAATAAAATCTTAATTTTGTTTAAATTTTTTTAAACTTTGAATTGAAATTCTTATTAAAAGTTTATTTAATAAACTTTGACCTAAAAGTTTTATAAATATAAAACAAAATTCGAAAAGTTTTAAGAAAAATGCAGTTTGTGAATATTTTTGCAATTAACTTAATTTGAATTGGGATAAGAACTAGATAAGAACTAAATATACAACGAAATTCGAAAAGTTTTAAGAAAAATGCATTTTGTGAATATTTTTGCAATTTACTTAATTTGAATTAGGATAAGAACTAGATAATAATATAATCTTAATTTTTTTTAAACTTTTCAAAACATTTAATTCAAATTCTTAATAAAAGTTTATTTATTAAACTTTGGCCTAAAAGTTTTATAAATATAAAACGAAAATTCCAAAAGTTTTAAGAAAAATGCATTTTTTGAATATTTATGCAATTTACTTAATTTGAATTGGAATAAAGAACTTTTCAAAACATTGAATTCAAATTCTTATTAAAAGTTTATTTATTAAACTTTGACCTAAAAGTTTTATAAATATAAAACAAAATTCGAAAAGTTTTAAGAAAAATGCATTTGGTGAATATTTTTGCAATTTACTTAATTTGAATTGGGATAAAAAACTTTTCAAAACATTGAATTCAAATTCTTATTAAAAGTTTATTTATTAAACTTTGACCTAAAAGATTTATAAATATAAAACAAAATTCGAAAAGTTTTAAGAAAAATGCATTTGGTGAATATTTTTGCAATTTACTTAATTTGAATTATGATAAAGAACTAGATAATAATAAAATCTTAATTTATTTTTAAACTTTTCAAAACATTTAATTGAAATTCTTATTAAAAGTTTATTTATTAAACTTTGACCTATAAGTTTTATAAATATAAAACAAAATTCGAAAAGTTTTAAGAAAAATGCATTTTGTGAATATTTTTTGAAATTTACTTAATTTGAATTGGGATAAGGAGCTAGATTATAATAAAATTTTATTTTTTTTAAACTTTTCAAAACATTGAATTCAAATTCTTATTAAAAGTTTATTTATTCAACTTTGACCTAAAAGCTTTATAAATATAAAACAAAATTCGAATAGTTTAAAGAAAAATGAATTTTTGTGAATATTTTTGCAATTTACTTAATTTGAATTGGGATAAAGAACTAGATAATAATAAAATCTAAATTTTTTTTAAACTTTTCAAAACATTGAATTCAAATTCTTATTTACAGTTTATCTATTTAACTTTGACATTAAAGTTTTATAAGTATAAAACAAAATTCAAAAAGTTTTAAGAAAAATGTATTTGGTGAATATTTTTGCAATTTACTTAATTTGAATTGGGATAAAGAACTAGATAATAATAAAATCTTAATTTTTTTTTAAACTTTGACCTAAAAGTTTTATAAATATAAAACAAAATTCCAAAAGTTTTAAGAAAAATGCATTTTGTGAATATATTTGCAATTTACTTAATTTGAATTGAGATAAGGAACCAAATAATAATAAAATCTTATTTTTTTTAAACTTTTCTAAAATTCTTATTAAAGGTTTATTTATTTGACCTTAAAGTTTTATAAATATAAAACAAAATTCGAAAAGTTTTAAGAAAAATGCATTTTATGAATATTTTGACAATTTACATAATTTTAATTGAGATAAAAAACTAAATAATAATAAAATCTTAATTTTTTTTAAACTTTTCAAAACACTGAATTCAAGTTCTTATTAAAACTTTATTTATTAAACTTTGACCTAAAAGTTTTATAAATATAATACGAAAATTCCAAAAGTTTTAAGGAAAATGCATTTTGTGAATATTTTAGAAATTTACTTTATTTATTATTGGGATAAGAACTAGATAATAATAAAATGTTAATTTTGTTTAAAATTTTCAAAACATTGAATTCAACTTCTTATTAAAAGTTTATTTATTAAACTTTGACATAAAAGTTTTATAAATATAAAACAAAATTCGAAAAGTTTTAAGAAAAATGTATTTGGTGAATATTTTTGCAATTTACTTAATTTGAATTGGGATAAAGAACTAGATAATAATAAAATCTTTATATTTTTTAAACTTTTCAAAACTTTTAATTCAATATCTTATATAAAGTTTATTTATTAAACTTTGACCTAAAAGTTTTATAAATATAATACGAAAATTCCAAAAGTTTTAAGAAAAATGTATTTTGTGAATATTTTAGAAATTTAATTTATTTGAATTGGGATAAGAACTAGGTAATAATAAAACCTTAATTTTGTTAAAACTTTTCAAAACATTGAATTGAAATTCTTATTAAAAGTTTATTTATTAAACTTTGACCAAAAAGTTTTATAAATATAAAACAAAATTCGAAAAGTTTTAAGAAAAATGTATTTGGTGAATATTTTTGCAATTTACTTAATTTGAATTGGGATAAAGAACTAGATAATAATAAAATCTTAATTTTTTTAAACTTTTCAAAATATTGAGTTTAAATTCTTATTAAACGTTTATTTAATAAACTTTGACCTAAAAGTTTTATAAATATAAAACAAATTTCGAAAAGTTTTAAGAAAAATGCATTTTGTGAATATTATTGCAATTTACTTAATTTGAATTAGGATAAGAACTAGATAATAATAAAATCTTAATTTTGTTAAAGCTTTTCAAAACTTTGAATTCAAATTCTTATTAAAAGTTTATTTATTAAACTTTGACCTAAAAGTTTTATAAATATAAAACAAAATTCGAATTTTTTTAAGAAAAATGCATTTTGTGAACATTTTGCAATTAACTTAATTTGAATTGCGATAAGAACTAGATAAGAACTAAATATACAACGAAATTCGAAAAGTTTTAAGAAAAATGCATTTTGTGAATATTTTTGCAATTTACTTAATTTGAATTAGGATAAGAACTAGATAACAATAAAATCTTAATTTTTTTAAAACTTTTTAAAACTTTGAATTCAAATTCTTATTAAAAGTTTATTTATTAAACTTTGACCTAAAAGTTTTATAAATATAAAACAAAATTCTAAAAGTTTTAAGAAAAATGCATTTGGTGAATATGTTTGCAACTTACTTAATTTGAATTAGGATAAGAACTAGATAATAATAAAATCTTAATATTTTTTAAACTTTTCAATTATTGAATTCAAATTCTTATTAAAAGTTTATTTATTAAACTTTGACCTAAAAGTTTTATAAATATAAAACAAAATTCGAAAAGTGTTAAGAAAAATGACAACCCCTGATATCTGTGATAATCTAACAAATGACCTTCAACCCATACACCCCAAAGACAAAGACCTTGACTACCCTGACCAAACCTAACACTGCGAAACAAAAAGAAGAATGTTTTTGACTGGGGCCTACACGGCCCACTGTATCTTGGAAATTCAAGCCTCCCCTTCGTATGGATACATAATGACCAACAGAAATATCATACACCATTGAATCCTTCGTAGTTAAGTCATTATTTGTATTTGTATAACTAAGCGTAACATTAAATAGGGATACCTATACGATCAGGGATGCTAAAATAACGGACATACCTTGCAGGAAATTGGGTCGCAGGAGAGTATAATTCAGCGGACATGGCACTGGCTACTCATTGAGCAAACCTATGCCCGACTTGAAACGTGAGTTCTTCCCCACTTCAGAAATTTCTTAAGCTGAATCCCAACGTAAATGGCTGGTTAAAAAGGATGGGTATTCACCCTCGCAATCCGACCGCAACTCCGTCGTGTTCGAGTGATAGCGTTCACTGTTCCGTTGAGATATAGATATTACAAGAACCTAGAAATGAAAAATGTATGGGCATACAGTATTTACATAGTCGAAAGTCTACCTGGAAATTTTCCCATGGGGTGTTTATCGTTTTGGGGTTTCCACCCTTATCCTGAACGAAATGCTAATCTATCTGTAACCTGAAAAAAAAATTCCGGGTAAATATAGAGCCACCCCAAAATGGATACAAATGAGATACTTATCCGGTTTAACTAACAACTCCAATCCGCAAAAGCATATGGTCCGTCTCACCGTGCCTGTAGACACACCAGTCGAATCTCTAGACCCGGAGTTTTGTTGCGGACTCCGAGAAGGGAAGAAGCAGAAAATTGGGACTTCTAAGCACAGAGCCACCATACAAAACAACGCGCCAACACGTTTTCCACACATATATATGTTGTAGAGCCAACATGAATATTGAAAACAAACCATATAACATTCCTTCTTATCCACTTTTAATTTTATTTTATTTTTTTATTATTGATAAAAATACAAACTAAAGAAATAAAAATAAAAAAAAAAAAAAAAATTCACGCTTTAAATGTATGGCACGAAAACTGCAAGAGGGCGAAGGTTTACAAGATTTCATCGTAGAGCTTAAATCTTTGGCCGAACATTGCGAGTATGGTGAATTTTTGGACCAGGCATTATGTGACAAATGTATTTGGTCGCAAAAAAATATAGACATTAAGCGAAGACTACTAAATGAGCCTTTAACTAAATCATTCAAAGATATTTGTGATGTAGCGCTAACTATGGAGTCTACACAGAAAGACGTCAGAGATATACAGTCAACCTTTCCGCCGATGAGTGTTCAAGGAGACCAAAATTGGATTGGTCGAAGCAGACCCAGATTGAATAATTATCGACGCACAAGTTCAAGGAGCAGAGGCAGATATGGAGAACATGGAGCCTATGATTCTCCATTGGGTCAAAAGAAGGTCAAGTGCTTTAGATGTCAGCAAGAATGCCACTACGCATACGAATGTACGCAAATCAGAGTCAGACAGGGTAATAATAATAGATACCAAAAAAAATGCTAACAATGTACAACAATTATCTAACTTAACTATAGGTAATGTAAACATAAATTTATTCAATTATAACAGTATTGAACCTCTCATTATATATTTGCATGTAAATAATATTAAGCTAAGTATGGAGGTTGATTCTGGTGCTGGTTTCTCTGTCATCTCTGAGAATATATATAGAAAACATTTAAGTTGTTGTGGGCTGAAACCTTTTGATAAAACGCTAAACGTTATAACGGGTGAAAATGTTGTTGTTGTTGGGTTCATTGAAGTCGATGTACAGGATTTGTCAAAAACGAAAATGCATGCTTTAGATCTTGTTGTTGTGAAAACGAACAAAGAATTTACACCTTTGCTAGGCAGAAATTGGTTAAATGTTTTATTTAAAGATTGGAAAAATAATTTTGTTTTAAACAATGTGTGTGATTCCTCTGATAGGTTTAAGGCTGAGATTGTAGCGAAATTTCCAGCGGTCTTCGATAGTGATTATAGCGGGATAATTAAGAACCATGTTGCCGAAATTATACTTGTGGATGATGTTTCTCCAATATTCCACAAGCCATACACAATTCCTTATGGATTACGAGACAATGTAGACAAAGAATTGGACAGGCTGATTGAAGCAGGTATTTTAAAACCATTTGGAATAAAATTAGCACCTTCTAATTTTCAGTGCGTTATAGATAAGATTATAAGAGGCCTGTCGTATGTTAAAGGCTACATTGATGACATTATTGTTGGCGGTAGGTCACAAAGCGAGTGTATGCAAAATTTATGTGCGGTCTTAAGAAGATTTGAAAAATTGAATGTGAAAGTGCGTTTGGACAAATGTCAATTTTTTAAAACTTCAGTAGATTACCTGGGCCACGAGATTAATGGTTTTGGTATTCGTCCTAAAGCAGATAAAATGAAAGATATAGTTGATGCACCTGCTCCTACAGACATTACTTCATTAAAAGCATATTTAGGGCTGCTTAACTTTTACAATAAATTTACACCTGATCTATCGGCTCGCTTAGCTCCATTATATGAACTTCTTAAAAAGGAAACCAGTTTTGATTGGACTCCGATATGTGATAAGGTTTGTAATGAGAGCAAAACATGTTTGTTTGAAAAAAATATGCTAGTGCATTACTCTCAAGATAAACCACTAGGAATTGTTTGTAATGCAAGTTCATATGGAGTGGGTGCAGTTTTGTTTCACAATGAGAACAATGGTGAAGAGCGGCCTATTATGTTTGTCTCGAGAACTTTATCGAGTGCAGAAAAAAATTACTCACAGGTAGAGCGAAACAGACGAAATGTTGAGTAAGCTTAACTCCTACGTAACGTCCGGGTAGCCTACACACCTTAAGAATAGTGTGTTACAAAAACTTAGCAATAGAAAACTAGAGTTTTCTGTATCAAGTGTAGGTTGTTTGTTGCTTGGATGTCGTGTTGTAATTCCAAATTTTTTGAGGGGTAAAATGCTAGAGTTGTTGCATGAAGGTCATTTGGGTGTTGTTAGGATGAAGGAACTGGCCCGTAGTGTAATGTGGTGGCTGAATTTAGATCGCGATATTGAACATTATGTACATACATGTAATGCATGTCAACAGGAATGTAAGAAGGCAGGTATTGTTCCATTAACATCATGGCCTTCTACTTCTTACCCTTTTGAACGGATCCATATCGATTTCCTTTATTTGAAAAATAACGTATTTTTGTTGCTTGTAGATGCCTTCTCGAGATGGATCGACGTTCATATTATGAAAAAAACAACTGCAAATGACGTCATAGCAATATTCAGAAAGTTTTTTTTATTTTCGGACTGCCAAAGAATATAGTTTCGGACAATGGTCCACCGTTTGGGTCAATTGAAGTGCAAAATGTTTGTAAGGCAAATAATATCATTTTGACAAACACTCCACCATATCATCCCCAATCAAACGGCAGCGCGGAAAGAGCTGTTCAAACTTTAAAATCTAGTTTAAAAAAAATATCTCATAGACGCAAAATATAAACATTTAACAATTCAGGTTCATTTAGAGAATTTTTTATTTAAATACAGAAACACTCCCTCAACTTCAACACATCATAAACCATCAGATTTAGTTTTTAAGTATCAACCAAGGACTATATTAGATGCTATTAAACCTATCATAAAACGAAAAGATAAAAATAACAATAACATTAACAAATCTATAAATAATAGTCGCTTTTTAAAATTAAAATATCAACAACATAATAGCTCTAAAAAGACAACAAATCGTTTGTAAGGAATCAACTAGTTTGGTATCGTTGTACCTATAACAATTTTGTTCGCTGGATACCAGCTGTTATTTGTGATCGCGTTTCAGTTACGATTTACGTAATTAGATTAAACGGATCTGTTCGGAAAGTTCATGGTCATCAACTGCGACCTAGAACTCAGAGGAAAGTATTTTTTGATTTTCATAAGAAGGTAATTAATTCAAACAATAAAACAGATTTAATACCACTTAATTTAAAAGTAAAAAAAGATGGAGAGGAATGTCCTCCAGTGTCAAAAGAGATGATAGAGGACAGTAATCAGAATATTCCGATAGCTTTAAGTAAAAATACTAGAACCATTAAGAAACCAATAAGATTTCGATTCAATTCAATCAACTCAACAACAAAAAAAAAAGAAAGTTGAATTAAACATTGTGAACAAATGATTCGGTTTATTAAATAATAATAATAATGAAATAAGGTTTCAAAATTGTTAAATTTTAATTTAAATATATATATATGTTATTGGATTTAAAAACTTATGTACAAAACAAAGAAATGGATTTAAAACTTTACAAATTAAATGAATTTTAATAATAAGTTAATTCTTATGGGGAAAGAAGTGAAATGTATGTATATGCTTAATACAAACCCCTAGGTCTGTACTTTAATACTATTTGTATATATATTAGTTAAGGTAATAGATGATAAGAAATAATGTTATTAGTCAGTCATGTAAGAGAACTTGAACAATAAAGATCTTCAAAACACAACAAGTAGTACACTGATTTTTTTTTTATAAAAATTCTTGGAGCCGTTTTCGAGAAAAATAAGCTTTTACATAACGGTTATATGACAGGTACCTTTTATTTTTGAGCTAAAAAATTGAAAAAAAGTCTTCTGTAGAATGTCAAAAGAACCTTAAGTTCAAAATTTGAATTGATTTGGCCCAACCATTTAGGCTGCAGTCCAAAATACATCCGTACAGACAGACAGACAGACGGACAGAATTTTGCGAGTAACTCAAATATGTTTCTCTATCATCGTAATGTCATGTTTGATTGTTATCTCAAATTTTTTAATCTGCACGAATGCATAACTTGCATTATAGTACCTATAATCGCAAGTAAAAATTAAGATTTTATTATGTCTAAAGAAGTAGATATCTAGTTCTTTATCCCAATTCAAATTAAGTAAATTGCAAAAATATTAATAAAATGCATTTTTCTTAAAACTTTTCGAATTTTGTTTGAAGAATTTGAATTCAATCTTTTGAAAAGTCTAAAAAAAAATAAGATTTTATTATTATCTAGTTCTTTATCCCAATTCAAATTAAGTAAATTGCAAAAATATACACAAAATGCATTTTTCTTAAAACTTTTCGAATTTTGTTTTATATTTATAAAACTTTTAGGTCAAAGTTTAATAAATAAACTTTTAATAAGAATTTGAATTCAATGTTTTGAAAAGTTTAAAAAAAAATAAGATTTTATTATTATCTAGTTCTTTATCCCAATTCAAATTAAGTAAATTGCAAAAATATTCACCAAATGCATTTTTCTTAAAATTTTTCGAATTTAGTTTTATATTTATAAAACTTTTAGGTCAAAGTTTAATAAATAAACTATTAATAAGAATTTGAATTCAATATTTTGAAAAGTTTAAAAAAAAAAAATAAGATTTTATTATTATCTATACTCTGTTCACTTTATATTTTCAGTACAGGGAAGATAGGATATTTGCCTTTCACGCTTACTGTTATGGATTTCAATAAGCTATCTCCATTTTAAAGCTCTCGAATGGTTGCCATACTGGGCATTATAAATGGGTTTAATTCTCACCTAAATGTAGGTATGGTTACAAACTTTTTATTCAAATTTTATGAAAACAGGAACATGTAGACCGTAAAGTTAATCTAAAAAAAACAAATTAAATTAAATCCATCTTATTCTTTTTTGAAAGCGATTTTATTTCCTTAAAAAAATTGAAGGAGCATATATTTATATTTTTAAAAATTTTATAAATATAAAACAAAATTCGAAAAGTGTTAAGAAAAATAACAACCCCTGATATCTATGATAATCTAACAAATGACCTTCAACCCATACACCCCAAAGACAAAGACCTTGACTACCCTGACCAAACCTAACACTGCGAAACAAAAAGAAGAATGTTTTTGAATGTGGCCTACACGGCCCACTGTATCTTGGAAATTCAAGCCTCCCCTTCGTCGGGATACACAATGACCAACAGAAATATCATACACCATTGAATCCGTCGTAGTTAAGTCATTATTTTAATTTTAAATTTAAAAATAAGAATATGCTTCAAAACTAAGCGTAACATTAAATAGGGATACCTATACGATCAGGGATACTAAAATAACGGACATACCTTGCAGGAAATTGGGTCGCAGGAGAGTATAATTCAGCGGACATGGCACTGGCTACTCATTGAGCAAACCTATGCCCGACTTGAAACGTGAGTTCTTCCCCACTTCAGAAATTTCTAAAGCTGAATCCCAACGTAAATGGCTGGTTAAAAAGGATGGATATTCACCCTCGCAATCCGAGCGCAACTCCGTCGTGTTCGAGTGATAGCGTTCACTGTTCCGTTGAGATATAGATATTACAAGAACCTAGAAATGAAAAATGTATGGGCATACAGTATTTACATAGTCGAAAGTCTACCTGGAAATTTTTCCATGGGGTGTTTATCGTTTTGGGGTTTCCACCCTTATCCTGAACGAAATGCTAATCTATCTGTAACCTGAAAAAAAAATTCCGGGTAAATATAGAGCCCGCCCAAAATGGATACAAATGAGATACTTATCCGGTTTTACTAAGAACTCCAATCCGCAAAAGCATATGGTCCGTCTCACCGTGCCTGTAGACACACCAGTCGAATCTCCAGACCCGGAGTTTTGTTGCGGACTCCGAGAAGGGAAAATTGATAGGGTTGGGGGGGGGGTCGGTCGCGCAGAAAATTGGGCCTTTTAAGCACAGAGCCACCATACAAAACAACACGCCAACACGTTTTCCACATAAATATAAATATAAAAAAAAAAAAAAAAAAATTATTTTAAATGGCGTTTTTGTTTGACGTTTTTTGTTTTTTCCCTAGTTTATCCTAAATGGATTGGTTGCCTTCGCCGATGAAATTGAGACATAGCGTATGTCTTAACTAGGATCGCTCCCCAGAACTCCTGGTCAATTGCGACGAGATGTCTCAAGGTCATCGACGGAGACAAACAATGCATGCGTTGTTATGTCCCATGTTGCGGTCGCTGCCTGACCGGAAGATTCTGGATGTCTTCACCGTAAGGTTCTTTAACGCAACGCTTGAATAGCGCCAGAATTCCGAAGGTCGGACAGCGATAGGAACGATTTTGTCTCCTGTTCCAAACGCGGTTGTGGTTGGGTCGAAAGCGTCTCGAATGTCTTAACCAGGGTAGCTCCTCAGAACGCCTGGTTAAATGCGACGATACGTTTCCGACATGACAGCAACAGCAGTTGGAAATTGTCTCATTTTGTGAATGTTAATTTTTTTTTTTTTTTTGAAAGTAGCACCACACTCAGGATATGTGACATATAAAAAAAAATCGATAGAAAAATTATGGTTATAGGCTGTCAAGTCAAAGAACGACAAAAAAAAGAAAAAGGTTTCCCAGAGGTAGCCGCCTGAAGTAAAACTACCAAGACTTAATAATATTTTTAAATCTAATTTAATTTAACGAATCTGATTTTGCATTTATGTTTTCTAATCGTTCTCGCTTATAGTGCCAACAGAAGAAAAAAAAATTAATTTTGTCTTTGAATTGTATTATTTCTTTATTTATTTTATTAATTTAAGTAACATTTAAGAACCGAAAAATAATATGAATCAAATTCAAAGTTTATAATAAAGTTAAGATAGGTTAATAAGTTAGTCACCAAAATAAGAAAAAAATATTAATAAGTCGGTTTGAGGATGCATTTTAAATTTAGATTTGGTAGATATAAAAAGAAATAAAAAATAATAATATATAAAAAAAAAACAAGACAGGCTAGATTAAATTTTCATAAGTAACTATAATTCATAGTTAGTGATAAGTGTTAGTTGAAGTTTAAGTACATTTAGGTAATAAGGTAGTTGTAGCATTTATAGGCACTTAAGTTAATTTAATTTTCTTAGTTTATAGATACTTATATTTTACGATTTTTCATATTCATTAGTAATAATTTGTTTTGTTTAGGTTTGGGTCATTCAGCAGTTCGTTTAATTTGTATATATATTTATTTTATTGTTTAGGAATTTATTAGGTTAGTTGATTAAGTCTCGTCATTGATAGATTTATTAAGTTTGTTTTGTTTAAGTATTGTATGGGTTTAGTTATCTTATCTTTTTTTTGTTGATTTTTAGTGTTATTTATTTATTTATTTATATTAAATTTAAGATATTGGTTATTTACTGTTTCTTTTTGTTTATTAAGAGGTGTTATGATTTTTTTATATTTATTTTTTTTGTTCATTGTGATTTATTAAGTCATTGTTTATTAAATTGTTATTTATTTATTTATTAATTTGTGGTGTATATTTTTTTTATTAGTTTAAGTATTTATTGATATATTTGTTATTTATTTATCCGTTAATAATTGGTTACCTATTGTTTATCATTTTTATTATATTTATTTATATTTTTGTTGTTTATCTATCCGTTAGTGATTATTTACCGACTGTTTATCTTTTGAGTTAGTTAGTAGTTTTTTTTTATAGGATTTACTAGTGTATCAACTGCTTAACTAAAGAATTTTGTTATTTTAGGGATAATCATTTCTTAACCTTGTTTTTGTTGCTACAAACGTAAATCGTAAATCCGATTTAATATAAATATTACCTACATATAACTTTGAATACGTATTTTGTATTTTCCGTTTTTTTTTTGTTGGTGAATCGGTCATGTTGTTTTTCTCGAATTGTCTTGCCTTGTGATTTTGCTTACTCTTAGGTTTTGGCGACTTTGATTAGAGTAATTGGGTCGGATGTCTAACAAGTTGACCTGCGACAACGTCTTTTAGTGCAGTTAGTGGAGCGGCCAACACCGATGGCATCGATACATCCAATAGGCTTATCAGTAGGGAACTGAGTTCTAACCCCAATCAGCCAAGTAGTAATAGGGAGGGGGAAGTAAAACCAACAATTTCACCGGAACTTAGGACGATAATCAACTCGGCGGTAATAAGTGCGTACGACTCTTATAGAGAGTCGATGAAGGACAAAATTGCGGAGTCAGTAAGAGCAGAAGTGCAAAGAGGCTTAGGAGAATTTTTGAGGGAAATGAACCACTCCTCCCGTCCGCCACCACCTATTGAGGAAGGAATCAGGCCACCGGCGGGCGATCCGACAGCAGCTCCGACAGCTTTCCAGCCACTTCCTGTGGGTGTTCCGAGGCCATCCCAGCTGGATCCACAAACGAGACCATTTGTTCCGTCGGCTAACCACCGTGAAGATCTAATTCCGATAATTGATCAAAATTTGGGACGGATCTCGGATCAGGGGATACACCAGCCAGATCCGTACTATAGAAATCCCAGTTTTCTACTCATGAATATCTAGGTCGTGGAAGACCGCCAATTCGGATTGATAAGTGGGGGGTGATTTTTGAAGGAAAACCCGAAATTTTATACGTGAAGACTTCATATTCCGCATAGAATCTTTGCAAAACCTGAATGAGTGTTCCTGGGCTGAGGTCTTAAGAGACTTCCATCTGCTGCTCTCAGGAGCAGCCAGCGAATGGTACTGGCAGTACCAACGGTCAAATTACCGCCCCGAATGGATAGCTTTGAGGGACGCACTGATGCGCCAGTTTCGTAATTCCAGGTCGGACTACGAAATAATGCGTGATATTATAGACCGCCGGCAGAGCTCCTGGGAGTCCAGCGATCAATTCTTCTCAGCCGTAAACAAACTGAGATCTCAGCTCTGGGCCCCGATTCCTGAGGTGGAATTAGTTAAGATTCTTAAAAAAATCTTGTCGACCGGGTACGAAAGCTGGTGTATCCGCAGGCGATTTTTACCATGGACCAGCTGAGGATGGCATGAAAGGACGTAGAGTATGCCTTCCCGTACGCAGATCGAGACGGCTATAAACAACAACGTCAACCTGCTCGGTACGTAGCGAACGAGCTAGAAGTAGAAGTCACACCAAGTTCAAGTCACGAGGAATACATTAATGCTTTTCAGCACATGGGTGCTCGTCCAAAACCAACCCGAGGGCAAGGCGAAGCCTCAACAAAAATCTGCTGGAACTGTCGAGTTGTGGGTCACTCCTTCATCGATTGTCCGTCGGTAACCCGCAATATATTTTGTTTTAGGTGTGGACACGAGGGAGTAATTACTCCTAAGTGTCCCAAGTACAATCCGGGAAACCCGTTTCGGAACGCGAGGTCAGCGGGGGAATCGCGTTCCACACAAACCAACCCGGAATTTCCTCAGCCGAGGTAACTACACAAACACTACCAGAGAAAAAAATAATAATCCTAGCCAGAGATTCCAACCAAAAACCTGTTGAAGGAAAACACCCACTCTTAAGACAATTGATACCGTTGCATATAAGGATTAAGGAATATAAAGAAGCAAGGGACAAGATTTTTAATTTTAACGTAAGCGCGGTATCCAATCGTATCCGTAAAACAAGTAATAGATTTGAACTAAGAAAAAAGTTAAGAAATAGTATAGCATCGACCGTCATCGATACTAGCACTGACCCCAGGCCTTATGCCAAAGTAGCCATTGCTGGTAACGAATTATTAGGATTACTAGACAGTGGGGCCAGTGTTAGTATCTTAGGCAAGAACTGTATGGCGCTTGTAGACAAGAAAAAACTACCTATTCTTAAGTATAGTTCTGGAGTAAAAACCGCCGATGGCAAAAGCCAGGCGATTGTAGGCAAAGTTCAGGTTCGGGTAGGGTATAGACAAAATGAAGAAGAGATGACCCTATATCTAGTTCCAAATTTGGATCAGGAACCTAGGAATAGATTTTTGGAAGTTGTTCCAGATTGCCCCAAATGTAGTCAGTTCCGTATCGGTTCTGGAAGGAGATGCAGAAGCGGTGAATGCTCATGATTTGTCCCTAGACCAGAGATCCGCTTTGGAAGCGGTCAAGCGAAAATTTCTGGATTTTGATCGGAACGGGCTCGGAAAAACGGCGCTTATGGAGCACGTCATCGATACCGGAGATACGACACCGGTGAAGCAGCGACACTATCCTGTTTCTCCTGTGGTAAAAGCCCTTTTGTACCAGGAAATGGACCGAATGCTTAAGCTCGGCGTTATCGAGGAGTCCGAAAGCCCATTGTGTTCGCCCGTTGTCCTTATAAAGAAGCCAGGTCCAAACAATACTACCAAGTATCGTTTTTGCCTGGACTCTCGAAAGGTCAACGCGCTTACTAAAAAAGACGCTGACCTTCTTTTCCCGGCTTATCAGTCGGCTACCAGATACCTACTACATAAAGAGTGTAGATCTAAAGGAAGCATTCTGGCAAATACCGTTGGAAAAGCAGAGTAGGGAAAAAACTGCGTTTGCGGTACCGGGGAGACCCTTGTACCAATTTACCGTCATGCCCTTTGGGTTGTGTAATGCGGCTCAACGGTTATGTCGATTGATGGACAAGGTGATCCCTGCACGACTTCGGGATCGCGTCTTTGTGTATTTAGACGACTACTCATAATCGCGCCTGATTTCGAGACCCATATCGCCTTGCTGGATGAAGTAGCTGATTGTCTTAGAAAGGCAAATCTTACTTTTAATGTAAATAAATCCCAGTTCTGTTTCAGGGAACTAAAGTACTTAGGTTTTATTGTTGGTGGGGGAAAGTTGAAGACAGATCCGGCGAAAGTCGAAGCTGTCGTTGACTTTCCCGTACCAAAGAACGCCCGACAAGTCAGGAGGTTTCTTGGTTTAGCAGGGTGGTATAGACGATTTATCAAGGATTTTTCTAGCTTAACCGCTCCCCTAACGGAAACTCTAAAGAAGAAAACCCCAAAGTTTGTGATGACTGAAGAAGCCGAAAAAGCTTTCAAAGGATTAAAAACCGCCCTAACCACAGCACCTGTCCTCTCCCATCCGACTTCACCAAACGGTTTTACATTCAATGCGATGCATCTGATTCCGGGATCGGTGCGGTGCTGTTTCAGAAACATGGCGAAGAGGAGGAACTTCCAATTGCTTATTTTTCTCAAAAGCTTAACGCCTGCCAAAGAAATTACAGCGTGACTGAGAAGGAGTGTATGGCAGCGGTAATGGCGGTGAAGAAGTCCCGACCCTATGTCAAGGGCATGGACTTTACAGTCATCACCGATCACTCCTGTGTCAAATGGTTAATGACCATGAAAGATTTGAGTGGTCGGCTGGCTAGATGGAGTCTGGAGCTACAGTCTTATGCCTTCGACATAGAACATCGCAAGGGTTCGCTAAACGTCGTGCCAGACACTCTTTCTCTTTAGAAAGCGTGGAAATAGAGCAAGTAGCACAATTAGTCGACTTAGAAAGTGAAGAATTTAAATCTGAAGAATATAAATCCCTCCTAGGTACAGTTCGGGACCACCAAGATGAACTACCCGACCTGAATATCGAGGACGACTTTGTTTACAAACGTACCTTACTGCCAAACGTCGACGAATCCCTAGTGGAGCACACATGGTGCCTATGGATCCCGTCCGGTTTTACCCAAAATCTAATCGCTAACGCGCACAATCCACCTCAAGCCACCCATGGCGGAATTTCTAAAACGCTTCAGCGTCTTCGGCAAAACTTTTACTGGCCTAATATGACGGTTCAAGTAAGAGAATTTGTTGCTCATTGTGTAATATGTAAACAGTATTACGTCCCACTATTGTTAACAGTTACTGTACCGACCGTCCGTTCCAAAAACTATATGTTGATTTTGTAGGCCCCTACCCTAGATCCAAAGCAGGAAACGCCTTCGTGTTTGTTGTTTTGGACCATTTAAGAAAATTTGTGTTCCTCAAACCTTTATCTTTATCTGCGCGAGGACACTTTCAACATGTTTGGTGTACCAGAGATTATACATTCCGACAATGGAAAACAGTTCCTGTCCAAGGAATTCCAAAACTTTTAAAAATTGTTTGGCATTAGGCACTTTAAAACTGCAAACTATTCACCGCAGTCGAACGCTTCTGAACGAGTAAATAGGACGCTGCTTGCCGCTATACGGTCCTACCTCAAAGAGGATCAACGCGACTGGGACGTTCATCTAAGTGACATCGCCGGCGCGTTGAGAAGTTCAGTGCATTCGACAATTGGTGTGTCGCCATATTTTGCACTGTTCGGGTGCAACATGACGACCCATGGAAGCAGCTATATATTGGCAAAAAAGCTGAATACGCTAGAAGATGGTGAACTGCTAACTCTGGCCAGGAAAGAGAAGCTTCATCGTATTCGTAATAAAATTAAAGAACATATTCTGTATGCTCATGAAAAAAGTGCCAGAAAATACAATATGCGAGCGAGAACCATTAATTTTGTACCAGGGCAAGAAGTTTATAAGAAAAATTTTGTCCTTAGTGACACTTCAAAATGTCTGTCCAAAGTACACCAAATGCCGGATCGTTAAAGCGATCGGCAAAAACATGTATGACCTGGAAAACCTAGCTGGAAAGAAAATCGGAATTTTCCACGCTAAGGACATTAAACAATAAGCCCTGTGAGGACTTAGAATACAATTTTTTTGTATTCATTTGTCGAACCTGCAATCTCTCTGTTTTTGTCGTACCAAGTGTCTTGTCTGATTTTACTAACTGTGATATATATATAAATATAGATTTTTTTTGTGGTGAACAACCTTAACATCACAGTATGCCCATGAGAGGCAACCTGATAGTAGACTGTGATACATATAGGTTGTTTGGAACGACTCTTACGTGCAATATTTTCTTACCACTTGGTACCTGATGTTTGTTGCTTTTGATCTTTTTACATTTTTTTCACCTAGCTGTGATATTTATAATTTGATCGACTTTCCGCATGACCATACAACCCCTACCTTAGACTTTCTTCTTTTAAACACCCACCGTGTTATCTGATTAACGACTAAACTGTGCAATATAGAATAAGTACAAGTACCTGATTCTCCTACACACATATTTCCAAAAGACGACCCTCGCCTCAGAAGTAACTGCAAGAAAAAACTCCCATCCTGAACCAACTGTGATATGACTATTCGAATTGAGAAGCTATACGCTATGACCTGTTATATTTTTTTATTCTAGTATTATTTATTTATTTATTTAAGTAGATCTACAACCCCTGATTCCTGTGATAAATCTAACAAATGACCTTCAACCCATACACCCCAAAGACAAAGACCTTGACTACCCTGACCAAACCTAACATTGCGAAACAAAAAGAAGAATGTTTTTGACTGTGGCCTACACGGCCCACTGTATCTTGGAAATTCAAGCCTCCCCTTCGTCGGGATACATAATGACCAACAGAAATATCATACACCATTGAATCCTTCGTAGTTAAGTCATTATTTTTATTTTAAATTTAAAAATAAGAATATGCTTCAAAACTAAGCGTAACATTAAATAGGGATACCTATACGATCAGGGATACTAAAATAACGGACATACCTTGCAGGAAATTGGGTCGCAGGAGTGTATAATTCAGCGGACATGGCACTGGCTACGGGTAAATATAGAGCCACCCCAAAATGGATACAAATGAGATACTTATCCGGTTTAACTAACAACTCCAATCCGCAAAAGCATATGGTCCGTCTCACCGTGCCTGTAGACACACCAGTCGAATCTCCAGACCCGGAGTTTTGTTGCGGACTCCGAGAAGGGAAGAAGCAGAAAATTGGGCCTTCTAAGCATAGAGCCACCATACAAAACAACGCGCCAACACGTTTTCCACACATATATATGTTGTAGAGCCAACATGAATATTGAAAACAAACCATATAACATTCCTTCTTATCCACTTTTAATTTTATTTTATTTTTTTATTATTGATAAAAATACAAACTAAAAAAATAAAAATAAGAAAAAAAAAAATTATTTCACGCTTTAAATGTATGGCACGAAAACTGCAAGAGGGCGAAGGATTATAAGATTTCATCGTAGAGCTTAAATCTTTGGCCGAAAATTGCGAGTATGGTGAATTTTTGGACCAGGCATTATGTGACAAATGTATTTGGTCGCAAAAAATATAGACATTAAGCGAAGACTACTAAATGAGCCTTTAACTAAATCATTCAAAGATATTTGTGATGTAGCGCTAACTATGGAGTCTACACAGAAAGACGTCAGAGATATACAGTCAACCTTTCCGCCGATGAGTGTTCAAGGAGACCAAAATTGGATTGGTCGAAGCAGACCCAGATTGAATAATTATCGACGCACAAGTTCAAGGAGCAGAGGCAGATATGGAGAACATGGAGCCTTTCATTCTCCATTGGGTCAAAAGAAGGTCAAGTGCTTTAGATGTCAGCAAGAATGCCACTACGCATACGAATGTACGCAAATCAGAGTCAGACAGGGTAATAATAATAGATACCAAAAAAAATGCTAACAATGTACAACAATTATCTAACTTAACTATAGGTAATGTAAACATAAATTCATTCAATTATAACAGTATTGAACCTCTCATTATATATTTGCATGTAATTAATATTAAGCTAAGTATGGAGGTTGATTCTGGTGCTTGTTTCTCTGTCATCTCTGAGAATATATATAGAAAACATTTAAGTTGTTGTGGGCTGAAACCTTTTGATAAAACGCTAAACGTTATAACGGGTGAAAATGTTGTTGTTGTTGGGTTCATTGAAGTCGATGTACAGGATTTGTCAAAAACGAAAATGCATGCTTTAGATCTTGTTGTTGGGAAAACGAACAAAGAATTTACACCTTTGATAGGCAGAAATTGGTTAAATGTTTTATTTAAAGATTGGAAAAATAATTTTGTTTTAAACAATGTGTGTGATTCCTCTGATAGGTTTAAGGCTGAGATTGTAGCGAAATTTCCAGCGGTCTTCGATAGTGATTATAGCGGGATAATTAAGAATCATGTTGCCGAAATTATACTTGTGGATGATGTTTCTCCAATATTCCACAAGCCATACACAATTCCTTATGGATTACGAGACAAGGTAGACAAAGAATTGGACAGGCTGATTGAAGCAGGTATTTTAAAACCATTTGGAATAAAATTAGCACCTTCTAATTTTCAGTGCGTTATAGATAAGATTATAAGAGGCCTGTCGTATGTTAAAGGCTACATTGATGACATTATTGTTGGCGGTAGGTCACAAAGCGAGTGTATGCAAAATTTATGTGCGGTCTTAAGAAGATTTGAAAAATTGAATGTGAAAGTGCGTTTGGACAAATGTCAATTTTTTAAAACTTCAGTAGAATACCTGGGCCACGAGATTAATGGTTTTGGTATTCGTCCTAAAGCAGATAAAATGAAAGATATAGTTGATGCACCTGCTCCTACAGGGCTGCTTAACTTTTACAATAAATTTACACCTGATCTATCGGCTCGCTTAGCTCCATTATATGAACTTCTTAAAAAGGAAACCAGTTTTGATTGGACTCCGATATGTGATAAGGTTTGTAATGAGAGCAAAACATGTTTGCTTGAAAAAAATATGCTAGTGCATTACTCTCAAGATAAACCACTAGGAATTGTTTGTAATGCAAGTTCATATGGAGTGGGTGCAGTTTTGTTTCAAAATGAGAATAATGGTGAAGAGCGGCCTATTATGTTTGTCTCGAGAACTTTATCGAGTGCAGAAAAAAATTACTCACAGGTAGAGCGAAACAGACGAAATGTTGAGTAAGCTTAACTCCTACGTAACGTCCGGGTAGCCTACACACCTTAAGAATAGTGTGTTACAAAAACTTAGCAATAGAAAACTAGAGTTTTCTGTATCAAGTGTAGGTTGTTTGTTGCTTGGATGTCGTGTTGTAATTCCAAATTTTTTGAGGGGTAAAATGCTAGAGTTGTTGCATGAAGGTCATTTGGGTGTTGTTAGGATGAAGGAACTGGCCCGTAGTGTAATGTGGTGGCTGAATTTAGATCGCGATATTGAACATTATGTACATACATGTAATGCATGTCAACAGGAATGTAAGAAGGCAGGTATTGTTCCATTAACATCATGGCCTTCTACTTCTTACCCTTTTGAACGGATCCATATCGATTTCCTTTATTTGAAAAATAACGTATTTTTGTTGCTTGTAGATGCCTTTTCGAGATGGATCGACGTTCATATTATGAACAAAACAACTGAAAATGACGTCATAGCAATATTCAGAAAGTTTTTTTGTATTTTCGGACTGCCAAAGAAAATAGTTTCGGACAATGGTCCACCGTTTGGGTCAATTGAAGTGCAAAATGTTTGTAAGGCAAATAATATCATTTTGACAAACACTCCACCATATCATCCCCAATCAAACGGCAGCGCGGAAAGAGCTGTTCAAACTTTAAAATCTAGTTTAAAAAAAATATCTCATAGACGCAAAATATAAACATTTAACAATTCAGGTTCATTTAGAGAATTTTTTATTTAAATACAGAAACACTCCCTCAACTTCAACACATCATAAACCATCAGATTTAGTTTTTAAGTATCAACCAAGGACTATATTAGATGCTATTAAACCTATCATAAAACGAAAAGATAAAAATAACAATAACATTAACAAATCTATAAATAATAGTCGCTTTTTAAAATTAAAATATCAACAACATAATAGCTCTAAAAAGACAACAAATCGTTTGTAAGGAATCAACTAGTTTGGTATCGTTGTACCTATAACAATTTTGTTCGCTGGATACCAGCTGTTATTTGTGATCGCGTTTCAGTTACGATTTACGTAATTAGATTAAACGGATCTGTTCGGAAAGTTCATGGTCATCAACTGCGACCTAGAACTCAGAGGAAAGTATTTTTTGATTTTCATAAGAAGGTAATTAATTCAAACAATAAAACAGATTTAATACCACTTAATTTAAAAGTTAAAAAAGATGGAGAGGAATGTCCTCCAGTGTCAAAAGAGATGATAGAGGACAGTAATCAGAATATTCCGATAGCTTTAAGTAAAAATACTAGAACCATTAAGAAACCAATAAGATTTCGATTCAATTCAATCAACTCAACAACAAAAAAAAAAGAAAGTTGAATTAAACATTGTGAACAAATGATTCGGTTTATTAAATAATAATAAAAATGAAATAAGGTTTCAAAATTGTTAAATTTTAATTTAAATATATATATATGTTATTGGATTTAAAAACTTATGTACAAAACAAAGAAATGGATTTAAAACTTTACAAATTAAATGAATTTTAATAATAAGTTAATTCTTATGGGGAAAGAAGTGAAATGTATGTATATGCTTAATACAAACCCCTAGGTCTGTACTTTAATACTATTTGTATATATATTAGTTAAGGTAATAGATGATAAGAAATAATGTTATTAGTCAGTCATGTAAGAGAACTTGAACAATAAAGATCTTCAAAACACAACAAGTAGTACACTGATTTTTTTTTATAAAAATTCTTGGAGCCGTTTTCGTAAAAAATAAGCTTTTACATAACGGTTATATGACAGGTACCTTTTATTTTTGAGCTAAAAAATTGAAAAAAAGTCTTCTGTAGAATGTCAAAATTTGAATTGATTTGGCCCAACCATTTAGGCTGCAGTCCAAAATACATCCGTACAGACAGACAGACAGACGGACAGAATTTTGCGAGTAACTCAAATATGTTTCTCTATCATCGTAATGTCATGTTTGATTGTTATCTCAAATTTTTTAATCTGCACGAATGCATAACTTGCATTATAGTACCTATAATCGCAAGTAAAAATTAAGATTTTATTATGTCTAAAGAAGTAGATATCTAGTTCTTTATCCCAATTCAAATTAAGTAAATTGCAAAAATATTAATAAAATGCATTTTTCTTAAAACTTTTCGAATTTTGTTTGAAGAATTTGAATTCAATCTTTTAAAGTCTAAAAAAAAAATAAGATTTTATTATTATTTAGTTCTTTATCGCAATTAAAATTAAGTAAATTGCAAAAATATACACAAAATGCATTTTTCTTAAAACTTTTCGAATTTTGTTTTATATTTATAAAACTTTTAGGTCAAAGTTTAATAAATAAACTTTTAATAAGAATTTGAATTCAATGTTTTGAAAAGTTTAAAAAAAAATAAGATTTTATTATTATCTAGTTCTTTATCCCAATTCAAATTAAGTAAATTGCAAAAATATTCACCAAATGCATTTTTCTTGAAATTTTTCGAATTTAGTTTTATATTTATAAAACTTTTAGGTCAAAGTTTAATAAATAAACTATTAATAAGAATTTGAATTCAATATTTTGAAAAGTTTAAAAAAAAAATAAGATTTTATTATTATCTATACTCTGTTCACTTTATATTTTCAGTACAGGGAAGATAGGATATTTGCCTTTCACGCTTACTGTTATGGATTTCAATAAGCTATCTCCATTTTAAAGCTCTCGAATAGTTGCCATACTGGGCCTTATAAATGGGTTTAATTCTTACCTAAATGTAGGTATGGTTACAAACCTTTTATTCGAATTTTATGAAAACAGGAACATGTAGACCGTAAAGTTAATCTAAAAAACAAATTAAATTAAATCCATCTTATTCTTTTTTGAAAGCGATTTTATTTCCTTAAAAAAATTGAAGGAGCATATATTTATATTTTTAAAAATTTTATAAATATAAAACAAAATTCGAAAAGTGTTAAGAAAAATGACAACCCCTGATATCTGTGATAATCTAACAAATGACCTTCAACCCATACACCCCAAAGACAAAGACCTTGACTACCCTGACCAAACCTAACACTGCGAAACAAAAATAAGAGTGTTTTTGACTGTGGCCAACACGGCCCACTGTATCTTGGAAATTCAAGCCTCCCCTTCGTCGGGATACACAATGACCAACAGAAATATCATACACCATTGAATCCGTCGTAGTTAAGTCATTATTTTTATTTTAAATTTAAAAATAAGAATATGCTTCAAAACTAAGCGTAACATTAAATAGGGATACCTATACGATCAGGGATACTAAAATAACGGACATACCTTGCAGGAAATTGGGTCGCAGGAGAGTATAATTCAGCGGACATGGCACTGGCTACTCATTGAGCAAACCTATGCCCGACTTGAAACGTGAGTTCTTCCCCACTTCAGAAATTTCTAAAGCTGAATCCCAACGTAAATGGCTGGTTAAAAAGGATGGGTATTCACCCTCGCAATCCGACCGCAACTTCGTCGTGTTCGAGTGATAGCGTCCACTGTTCCGTTGAGATATAGATATTACAAGAACCTAGAAATGAAAATGTATGGGCATACAGTAGAGGTATTTACATAGTCGAAAGTCTACCTGGAAATTTGTCCATGGGGTATTTATCGTTTTGGGGTTTCCACCCTTATCCTGAACGAAATGCTAATCTATCTGTAACCTGAAAAAAAATTCCCGGTAAATATAGAGCCACCCCAAAATGGATACAAATGAGATACTTATCCGGTTTTACTAAGAACTCCAATCCGCAAAAGCATATGGTCCGTCTCACCGTGCCTGTAGACACACCAGTCGAATCTCCAGACCCGGAGTTTTGTTGCGGACTCCGAGAAGGGAAAATTGATAGGGTTGGGGGGGGGGGTCGGTCGCGCAGAAAATTGGGCCTTTTAAGCACAGAGCCACCATACAAAACAACACGCCAACACGTTTTCCACATAAATATAAATATAAAAAAAAAAAAAAAAAAAAAAAAAATTATTTTAAATGGCGTTTTTGTTTGACGTTTTTTGTTTTTTTCCTAGTTTATCCTAAATGGATTGGTTGCCTTCGCCGATGAAATTGAGACATAGCGTATGTCTTAACTAGGATCGCTCCTCAGAACTCCTGGTCAATTGCGACGAGATGCCTCAAGGTCATCGAAGGAGACAAACAATGCATGCGTTGTTATGTCCCATGTTGCGGTCGCTGCCTGACCGGAAGATTCTGGATGTCTTCACCGTAAGGTTCTTTAACGCAACGCTTGAATAGCGCCAGAATTCCGAAGGTCGGACAGCGATAGGAACGATTTTGTCTCCTGTTCCAAACGCGGTTACGGTTAGGTCGAAAGCGTCTCGAATGTCTTAACCAGGGTAGCTCCTCAGAACGCCTGGTTAAATGCGACGATACGTTTCCGACATGACAGCAACAGCAGTTGGAAATTGTCTCATTTTGTGAATGTTAATTTTTTTTTTTTTGAAAGTAGCACCACACTCAGGATATGTGACATATAAAAAAAAATCGATAGAAAAATTATGGTTATAGGCTGTCAAGTCAAAGAACGACAAAAAAAAGAAAAAGGTTTCCCAGAGGTAGCCGCCTGAAGTAAAACTACCAAGACTTAATAATATTTTTAAATCTAATTTAATTTAACGAATCTGATTTTGCATTTATGTTTTCTAATCGTTCTCGCTTATAGTGCCAACAGAAGAAAAAAAAATTAATTTTGTCTTTGAATTGTATTATTTCTTTATTTATTTTATTAATTTAAGTAACATTTAAGAACCGAAAAATAATATGAATCAAATTCAAAGTTTATAATAAAGTTAAGATAGGTTAATAAGTTAGTCACCAAAATAAGAAAAAAATATTAATAAGTCGGTTTGAGGATGCATTTTAAATTTAGATTTGGTAGATATAAAAAGAAATAAAAAATAATAATATATAAAAAAAAAACAAGACAGGCTAGATTAAATTTTCATAAGTAACTATAATTCATAGTTAGTGATAAGTGTTAGTTGAAGTTTAAGTACATTTAGGTAATAAGGTAGTTGTAGCATTTATAGGCACTTAAGTTAATTTAATTTTCTTAGTTTATAGATACTTATATTTTACGATTTTTCATATTCATTAGTAATAATTTGTTTTGTTTAGGTTTGGGTCATTCAGCAGTTCGTTTAATTTGTATATATATTTATTTTATTGTTTAGGAATTTATTAGGTTAGTTGATTAAGTCTCGTCATTGATAGATTTATTAAGTTTGTTTTGTTTAAGTATTGTATGGGTTTAGTTATCTTATCTTTTTTTTTGTTTATTTTTAGTGTTATTTATTTATTAATTTATATTAAATTTAAGATATTGGTTATTTATTGTTTCTTTTTGTTTATTAAGAGGTGTTATGATTTTTTTATATTTATTTTTTTTGTTCATTGTGATTTATTAAGTCATTGTTTATTTATTTGTTATTTATTTATTTATTATTTTGTGGTGTATATTTTTTTTATTAGTTTAAGTATTTATTGATATATTTGTTATTTATTTATCCGTTAATAAGTGTTTACCTATTGTTTATCATTTTTATTATATTTATTTATATTTTTGTTGTTTATCTATCCGTTAGTGATTATTTACCGACTGTTTATCTTTTGAGCTAGTTAGTAGTTTTTTTTATAGGATTTACTAGTGTATCAACTGCTTAACTAAAGAATTTTGTTATTTTAGGGATAATCATTCCTTAACCTTGTTTTTGTTGCTACAAACGTAAATCGTAAATACGATTTAATAAAAATATTACCTACATATAACTTTGAATACGTATTTTGTATTTTCCGTTTTTTTTTTTTTTTGTTGGTGAATCGGTCATGTTGTTTTCTCGAATTGTCTTGCCTTGTGATTTTGCTTACTCTTAGGTTTTGGCGACTTTGATTAGAGTAATTGGGTCAGATGTCTAACAAGTTGACCTGCGAGGAAGAGAAGAAAACCATTATTTAAAAAAACAAATTAGAAAATAGGTCAGTTACCCGCTCCTTGCTCCGGAATTTTGTCTCCCAATGCAGTGAGATGCCGACTACACGATCTCCCACTTTAAAGGCCAACACCTCGAGAAAAAATCCAGGGAATACTATTTCTCCGCCTTTGTTGGTTCCACAACTTCTTGGGGTTCAGAGCCATACACAAACGCGCCAGCCCATCAATCCATCCCATTCAGGGCGTAGCAGCAGTTGCGAAGGATCAACGGACTCAGTTATGGCAACGCCTTTTAGTGCAGTTAGTGGAGCGGCCACCACCGATGGCAGCGATACATCCAATAGGCTTATCAATAGGGAACTGAGTTCTAACCCCAATCAGCCAAGTAGTAATAGGGAGGGGGAAGTAAAACCAACAATTTCACCGGAACTTAGGACGATAATCAATTCGGCGGTAATAAGTGCGTACGACTCTTATAGAGAGTCGATGAAGGACAAAATTGCGGAGTCAGTAAGAGCAGAAGTGCAAAGAGGCTTAGGAGAATTTTTGAGAGAAATGAACCACTCCTCCCGTCCGCCACAACCTATTGAGGAAGGAATCAGGCCACCGGCGGGCGATCCGACAGCAGCTCCGACAGCTTTCCAGCCACCTCCTGTGGGTGTTCCGAGGCCATCCCAGCTGGATTTACAAACGAGACCATTTGTTCCGTCGGCTAACCACCGTGAAGATCTAATTCCGATAATTGATCAAAATTTGGGACGGATCTCGGATCAGGGGATACACCAGCCAGATCCGTACTATAGAAATCCCAGTTTTCTACTCATGAATATCTAGGTCGTGGAAGACCGCCAATTCGGATTGATAAGTGGGGGTGGTTTTTGAAGGAAAACCCGAAATTTTATACGTGAAGACTTCATATTCCGCATAGAATCTTTGCAAAACCTGTATGAGTGTTCCTGGGCTGAGGTCTTAAGAGACTTCCATCTGCTGCTCTCAGGAGCAGCCAGCGAATGGTACTGGCAGTACCAACGGTCAAATTACCGCCCCGAATGGATAGCTTTGAGGGACGCACTGATGCGCCAGTTTCGTAATTCCAGGTCGGACTACGAAATAATGCGTGATATTATAGACCGCCGGCAGGGCTCCTGGGAGTCCAGCAATCAATTCTTCTCAGCCGTAAACAAACTGAGATCTCAGCTCAGGGCCCCGATTCCTGAGGTGGAATTAGTTAAGATTCTTAAAAAAAATCTTGTCGACCGGGTACGAAAGCTGGTGTATCCGCAGGCGATTTTTACCATGGACCAGCTGAGGATGGCATGAAAGGACGTAGAGTATGCCTTCCCGTACGCAGATCGAGACGGCTATAAACAACAACGTCAACCTGCTCGGTACGTAGCGAACGAGCTAGAAGTAGAAGTCACACCAAGTTCAAGTCACGAGGAATACATTAATGCTTTTCAGCACATGGGTGCTCGTCCAAAACCAACCCGAGGGCAAGGCGAAGCCCCAACAACAATCTGCTGGAACTGTCGAGTTGTGGGTCACTCCTTCATGGATTGTCCGTCGGTAACCCGCAATATATTTTGTTTTAGGTGTGGACACGAGGGAGTAATTACTCCTAAGTGTCCCAAGTACAATCCGGGAAACCCGTTTCGGAACGCGAGGTCAGCGGGGGAATCGCGTTCCACACAAACCAACCCGGAATTTCCTCAGCCGAGGTAACTACACAAACACTACCAGAGAAAAAAATAATAATCCTAGCCAGAGATTCCAACCAAAAACCTGTTGAAGAAAAACACCCACTCTTAAGACAATTGAAACCGTTGCATATAAGGATTAAGGAATATAAAGAAGCAAGGGACAAGATTTTTAATTTTAACGTAAGCGCGGTATCCAATCGTATCCGTAAAACAAGTAATAGATTTGAACTAAGAAAAAAGTTAAGAAATAGTATAGCATCGACCGTCATCGATACTAGCACTGACCCCAGGCCTTATGCCAAAGTAGCCATTGCTGGTAACGAATTATTAGGATTACTAGACAGTGGGGCCTGTATGAATAGGGTAGGCACTGAAAGGCATCAAACTGGTGATGCACAGTCGCTGCAACTATATCGTACACATCAATTGTGCTTATTTTACCTCCCCGCGGTAACCACCGGGTACTGGTCTGTCCATCCGGACATTCCTGCTAAACTTATAAGCGCGAGTGTTGAACACAGAAAAAATAGCAACACTATAATGCTCTGCTTTAATGACTGTTCTGATCGATTCGCAGAAGTCTTGCACGAGCCCCTCAGAAAGAGGACGTACGGCGGATGAGCCCAACCAATTGGACCAACGGTGGCGTCAACAGTCAACGAAGCAGACGCCCTAATGAGCTACTTCGACGTATTTGGAGATAAGGTCATTAGGACAATTCAATGCAAGTCAGGGCATTGAAATAGAGATGGTGGCGGATGAACCCTTAATGGGCCAACGGCAGCGCTCATATCCCCGAAGTGGGTTACTGACTCCGGATTCTCCGGTTCCTTTTGTCCAAGGAATCCAACAAAGGACCTGGCCCTCCAGGTTGGGGGTTGTGCGTGGGGTTAACAACCCTGCCACGGAAAAAATAAAAAGTTGCGAAGCGACCAATAGCCTCGGAAAAGGACGGATTTACTGTTGACGACCCGGACAAGGACAACGACAATGTGTGACAATCCGTATCAAGGCTAAATTCGCCAACATTAGCCTAATATGCGCTCATGCCCCCACAGAGGACAAAGATGACGCCACCACTATGAGCTCCTCGACAAAACCTATGAGCAATGCCCTAAATACGACGTTAAGATCGTACTAGGCGATTTTAATGCCAAAATAGGTAAAGAGGAAATCTTTGGTAGGACTGTCGGAAAACATAGCCTACACGACACAACGTCTGACTTAGGCTAATTGACTTCGCAGCGGCACATAACGTCACCATTGCAAGCACACGGTTTCCTCATCTCGATATACACAAAGGGACTTGGCGACACCCAGATCAAAGAACCGTCAATCAGATTGATCACGTTGCGATCGATGCAAGACACGCCTCCAGTATCTTGGATGTTCGCACCTTCCGAGCAGCTAACATCGACTCGGATCACTACCTTGTTGCAGCAAAGGTAAGAATGCGAATAACCCGAACTCCACAACAACGGAGTAATACTGTGAGGAAGTATGACGTTGGAAAGCTGCAATCGCAAGAAACCGCCAGAACCTATGCCGATCGAATATCCCGTAACCTCTCAAGAAATCCAGTACCGCCAGCATCAAGTGCCGAAGATCAGTGGCAACACTGCCAACAAGCCATCAGAGATGCCGCAACTGATGTGCTAGGTTTCACCAGACCACCACCACGAAACCTCTGGTTTGATGACGAATGCAGGCAGGCCCATGCAGCCAAACAAGAGGCATATAAAGCGACGCTGCAAAGAAAGACGAGAGCTGCTCGCGAGCTTTACGAGCAGAAAAGACGGGAAGAACACCGGCTTCTCCAAAAGAAAAAAAGAGAGCATGAGAAGCGCGCGATCAAAGATATTGAGAGATGCTACTCCAGGAACAACGTGCGGAAGTTTTACCAACAGGTAAAAAGAACATGCCAAGGAAAAAAATCCCGCACAGAAGCCTGTAGAGATAGGAATGGAAACCTCGTAGTAGAGTCACAGTCGGTGCTGAGTACATGGAAGGACCATTTTTGCAGACTGTTAAACGGCGATGAAGGCCAAAATCCCGCTGTCAGGCAGAATGAACCATTCAACATGGATGATGACAGACAAAACTTCCGTCCACCTGACCAAAATGAAGTAAGGATAGCAATATCTAAACTCAAAAACAACAAAGCTGCTGGACCCGACGGATTACCCGCCGAACTTTTTAAAGCGGCCGGAGATGACCTGGTGGAGTGCATACACCAACTCATCTCTAAAGTTTGGTCAGAAGAAAGTATGCCTGATGAATGGAACCTCAGCATCGTTTGCCCGATCCACAAGAAAGGAGACCCTCTAAACTGCGCCAACTATAGAGGAATAAGTCTCCTGAATATCGCCTACAAGATCCTCTCTGCCGTACTATGTGAACGCCTGAAACCTTTCGTCAGCAACCTGATTGGCCCCTATCAGTGTGGTTTCAGACCAGGAAAGTCCACAATCGATCAAATGTTCACGCTACGGCAGATCCTGGAAACGACCCAAGAATTCCAAATCGATACCCACCACCTCTTTATCGATTTTAAGGCCGCGTACGATAGCATTTATAGAGACGAGCTATACAGAGCCATGTCAGGTTTTGGCATTCCCACAAAACTCGTCCGACTGTGCAGGATGACGATGGAGAACTCTCGCTGCTCCGTCAAGGTTGGTTCTGACCTCACAGAAGCTTTTGACGTCAAAAAAGGATTCCGACAAGGTGATGCGCTATCGTGCGATTTCTTCAACTTAATACTTGAAAAAATTATAAGAAACTCGCAAGTCAATTGTAGTGGGACAATTTTTTTCAAGTCTGTGCAATTGCTAGCATACGCTGACGACATAGACATCATTGGCAGAACTCGGCGAGCTGTCACTGGAACGTTTGCTAGCATTGAAGCTGAAGCCGCTAAGATGGGACTAGCAGTCAATGAGGCCAAAACGAAGTACCTGCTGTCCACAAAAAGGGACACACAACACCGGCGGATTGAACAAAACATCACAATAGACAGGTACAACTTTGAGGTAGTTAGGGACTTTGTGTACCTCGGATCCGCTATAACATCTGACAACAACATCTCGTCAGAAATAAAGCGAAGAATTACTCTTGCCAATCGCTGTTTCTATGGGCTAGGAAGGCAATTGAGTAGCAAAGCCCTCTCTCGAAAGACAAAGGAGACTCTGTATAAGACCCTAATCATCCCAGTCCTGCTATATGGCGCCGAGGCATGGACTCTATCTAAAGCGGATGAAGATATCCTTAGTCGTTTCGAGCGTAAGATTCTTCGGAAGATTTTTGGCCCTATCTGCGTTAACGGGCTTTGGAGGAGAAGGTTCAACCAAGAACTATACGAGCTGTACAGCGACATTGACCTGGTCAAAAAAATACGCATATCACGTTTAAGATGGCTAGGTCATGTAGAGCGAATGGATAACAATGCTCCGGCTCGCAGGATCTTCGATTCCATCCCAGAGGGTAGACGCAGTCAAGGAAGACCTCGCCTTAGGTGGCGCGCTCAAGTGGAGGACGACCTCAACCAACTTGGAGTGCAAAACTAGAGGCAGCTAGCCAAAGACCGAGTTGGCTGGAGAGGCATGTTGGTTGAGGCCCAGGTTCGTCCCGAACTGTAGCGCCACCTAAGTAAGTAAGTAAGACAGTGGGGCCAGTGTTAGTATCTTAGGCAAGAACTGTATGGCGCTTGTAGACAAGAAAAAACTACCTATTCATAAGTATAGTTCTGGAGTAAAAACCGCCGATGGCAAAAGCCAGGCGATTGTAGGCAAAGTTCAGGTTCGGGTAGGGTATAGACAAAATGAAGAAGAGATGACCCTATATCTAGTCCCAAATTTGGATCAGGAACCTAGGAATAGATTTTTGGAAGTTGTTCCAGATTGCCGCAAATGTAGTCAGTTCCGTATCGGTTCTGGAAGGAGATGCAGAAGCGGTGAATGCTCATGATTTGTCCCTAGACCAGAGATCCGCTTTGGAAGCGGTCAAGCGAAAATTTCTGGATTTTGATCGGAACGGGCTCGGAAAAACGGCGCTTATGGAGCACGTCATCGATACCGGAGATACGACACCGGTGAAGCAGCGACACTATCCTGTTTCTCCTGTGGTAAAAGCCCTTTTGTACCAGGAAATAGACCGAATGCTTAAGCTCGGCGTTATCGAGGAGTCCGAAAGCCCATTGTGTTCGCCCGTTTTCCTTATAAAGAAGCCAGGTCCAAACAATACTACCAAGTATCGTTTTTGCCTGGACTCTCAAAAGGTCAACGCGCTTACTAAAAAGGACGCTAACCTTCTTCCCCATATCGAGGGGCTTATCAGTCGGCTACCAGATACCTACTACATAAAAAGTGTAGATCCAAAGGAAGCATTCAGGCAAATACCGTTGGAAAAGCAGAGTAGGGAATAAACTGCGTTTGCGGTACCGGGGAGACCCTTGACCAATTTACCGTCATGCCCTTTGGGTTGTGTAATGCGGCTCAACGGTTATGTCGATTGATGGACAAGGTAATCCCTGCACGACTTCGGGATCGCGTCTTTGTGTATTTAGACGACTACTCATCATCGCCCTGAAAGGGTTAAAAACTGCCCTAACCACAGCACCTGTCCTCTCCCATCCGACTTCACCAAACGGTTTTATATTCAATGCGATGCATCTGATTCCGGGATCGGTGCGGTGCTGTTTCAGAAACATGGCGAAGAGGAGGAACTTCCAATTGCTTATTTTTCTCAAAAGCTTAACGCCTGCCAAAGAAATTACAGCGTGACTGAGAAGGAGTGTATGGCAGCGGTAATGGCGGTGAAGAAGTCCCGACCCTATGTCAAGGGCATGGACTTTACAGTCATCACCGATCACTCCTGTGTCAAATGGTTAATGACCATGAAAGATTTGAGTGGTCGGCTGGCTAGATGGAGTCTGGAGCTACAGTCTTATGCCTTCGACATAGAACATCGCAAGGGTTCGCTAAACGTCGTGCCAGACACTCTTTCTCTTTAGAAAGCGTGGAAATAGAGCAAGTAGCACAATTAGTCGACTTAGAAAGTGAAGAATTTAAATCTGAAGAATATAAATCCCTCCTAGGTACAGTTCGGGACCACCAAGATGAACTACCCGACCTGAATATCGAGGACGACTTTGTTTACAAACGTACCTTACTGCCAAACGTCGACGAATCCCTAGTGGAGCACACATGGTGCCTATGGATCCCGTCCGGTTTTACCCAAAATCTAATCGCTAACGCGCACAATCCACCTCAAGCCACCCATGGCGGAATTTCTAAAACGCTTCAGCGTCTTCGGCAAAACTTTTACTGGCCTAATATGACGGTTCAAGTAAGAGAATTTGTTGCTCATTGTGTAATATGTAAACAGTATTACGTCCCACTATTGTTAACAGTTACTGTACCGACCGTCCGTTCCAAAAACTATATGTTGATTTTGTAGGCCCCTACCCTAGATCCAAAGCAGGAAACGCCTTCGTGTTTGTTGTTTTGGACCATTTAAGAAAATTTGTGTTCCTCAAACCTTTATCTTTATCTGCGCGAGGACACTTTCAACATGTTTGGTGTACCAGAGATTATACATTCCGACAATGGAAAACAGTTCCTGTCCAAGGAATTCCAAAACTTTTAAAAATTGTTTGGCATTAGGCACTTTAAAACTGCAAACTATTCACCGCAGTCGAACGCTTCTGAACGAGTAAATAGGACGCTGCTTGCCGCTATACGGTCCTACCTCAAAGAGGATCAACGCGACTGGGACGTTCATCTAAGTGACATCGCCGGCGCGTTGAGAAGTTCAGTGCATTCGACAATTGGTGTGTCGCCATATTTTGCACTGTTCGGGTGTAACATGACGACCCATGGAAGCAGCTATATATTAGCAAAAAAGCTGAACACGCTAGAAGATGGTGAACTGCTAACTCTGGCCAGGAAAGAGAAGCTTCATCGTATTCGTAATAAAATTAAAGAACATATTCTGTATGCTCATGAAAAAAGTGCCAGAAAATACAATATGCGAGCGAGAACCATTAATTTTGTACCAGGGCAAGAAGTTTATAAGAGAAATTTTGTCCTTAGTGACACTTCAAAATGTCTGTCCAAAGTACACCAAATGCCGGATCGTTAAAGCGATCGGCAAAAACATGTATGACCTGGAAAACCTAGCTGGAAAGAAAATCGGAATTTTCCACGCTAAGGACATTAAACAATAAGCCCTGTGAGGACTTAGAATACAATTTTTTTGTATTCATTTGTCGAACCTGCAATCTCTCTGTTTTTGTCGTACCAAGTGTCTTGTCTGATTTTACTAACTGTGATATATATATAAATATAGATTTTTTTTGTGGTGAACAACCTTAACATCACAGTATGCCCATGAGAGGCAACCTGATAGTAGACTGTGATACATATAGGTTGTTTGGAACGACTCTTACGTGCAATATTTTCTTACCACTTGGTACCTGATGTTTGTTGCTTTTGATCTTTTTACATTTTTTTCACCTAGCTGTGATATTTATAATTTGATCGACTTTCCGCATGACCATACAACCCCTACCTTAGACTTTCTTCTTTTAAACACCCACCGTGTTATCTGATTAACGACTAAACTGTGCAATATAGAATAAGTACAAGTACCTGATTCTCCTACACACATATTTCCAAAAGACGACCCTTGCCTCAGAAGTAACTGCAAGAAAAACTCCCATCCTGAACAAACTGTGATATGACTATTCGAATTGAGAAGCTATACGCTATGACCTGTTATATTTTTTTATTCTAGTATTATTTATTTATTTATTTAAGTAGATCTACAACCCCTGATTCCTGTGATAAATCTAACAAATGACCTTCAACCCATACACCCCAAAGACAAAGACCTTGACTACCCTGACCAAACCTAACATTGCGAAACAAAAAGAAGAATGTTTTTGACTGTGGCCTACACGGCCCACTGTATCTTGGAAATTCAAGCCTCCCCTTCGTCGGGATACATAATGACCAACAGAAATATCATACACCATTGAATCCTTCGTAGTTAAGTCATTATTTTTATTTTAAATTTAAAAATAAGAATATGCTTCAAAACTAAGCGTAACATTAAATAGGGATACCTATACGATCAGGGATACTAAAATAACGGACATACCTTGCAGGAAATTGGGTCGCAGGAGTGTATAATTCAGCGGACATGGCATTGGCTACTCAAGAGCAAACGTGAGTTCTTACCCACTTTTCAGAAATTTCTAAAGCTGAATCCCAACGTAAATGGCTGGTTAAAAAGGATGGGTATTCACCCTCGCAATCCGACCGCAACTTCGTCGTGTTCGAGTGATAGCGTCCACTGTTCCGTTGAGATATAGATATTACAAGAACCTAGAAATGAAAATGTATGGGCATACAGTAGAGGTATTTACATAGTCGAAAGTCTACCTGGAGATTTTTCCATGGGGTGTTTATCGTTTTGTGGTTTCCACCCTTATCCTGAACGAAATGCTAATCTATCTGTAACCTGAAAATAAAAATTCCGGGTAAATATAGAGCCACCCCAAAATGGATACAAATGAGATACTTATCCGGTTTAACTAACAACTCCAATCCGCAAAAGCATATGGTCCGTCTCACCGTGCCTGTAGACACACCAGTCGAATCTCCAGACCCGGAGTTTTGTTGCGGACTCCGAGAAGGGAAGAAGCAGAAAATTGGGCCTTCTAAGCACAGAGCCACCATACAAAACAACGCGCCAACACGTTTTCCACACATATATATGTTGTAGAGCCAACATGAATATTGAAAACAAACCATATAACATTCCTTCTTATCCACTTTTAATTTTATTTTATTTTTTTATTATTGATAAAAATACAAACTAAAAAAATAAAAATAAGAAAAAAAAAATTATTTCACGCTTTAAATGTATGGCACGAAAACTGCAAGAGGGCGAAGGATTATAAGATTTCATCGTAGAGCTTAAATCTTTGGCCGAAAATTGCGAGTATGGTGAATTTTTGGACCAGGCATTATGTGACAAATGTATTTGGTCGCAAAAAATATAGACATTAAGCGAAGACTACTAAATGAGCCTTTAACTAAATCATTCAAAGATATTTGTGATGTAGCGCTAACTATGGAGTCTACACAGAAAGACGTCAGAGATATACAGTCAACCTTTCCGCCGATGAGTGTTCAAGGAGACCAAAATTGGATTGGTCGAAGCAGACCCAGATTGAATAATTATCGACGCACAAGTTCAAGGAGCAGAGGCAGATATGGAGAACATGGAGCCTTTCATTCTCCATTGGGTCAAAAGAAGGTCAAGTGCTTTAGATGTCAGCAAGAATGCCACTACGCATACGAATGTACGCAAATCAGAGTCAGACAGGGTAATAATAATAGATACCAAAAAAAATGCTAACAATGTACAACAATTATCTAACTTAACTATAGGTAATGTAAACATAAATTCATTCAATTATAACAGTATTGAACCTCTCATTATATATTTGCATGTAATTAATATTAAGCTAAGTATGGAGGTTGATTCTGGTGCTTGTTTCTCTGTCATCTCTGAGAATATATATAGAAAACATTTAAGTTGTTGTGGGCTGAAACCTTTTGATAAAACGCTAAACGTTATAACGGGTGAAAATGTTGTTGTTGTTGGGTTCATTGAAGTCGATGTACAGGATTTGTCAAAAACGAAAATGCATGCTTTAGATCTTGTTGTTGGGAAAACGAACAAAGAATTTACACCTTTGATAGGCAGAAATTGGTTAAATGTTTTATTTAAAGATTGGAAAAATAATTTTGTTTTAAACAATGTGTGTGATTCCTCTGATAGGTTTAAGGCTGAGATTGTAGCGAAATTTCCAGAAATTATACTTGTGGATGATGTTTCTCCAATATTCCACAAGCCATACACAATTCCTTATGGATTACGAGACAATGTAGACAAAGAATTGGACAGGCTGATTGAAGCAGGTATTTTAAAACCATTTGGAATAAAATTAGCACCTTCTAATTTTCAGTGCGTTATAGATAAGATTATAAGAGGCCTGTCGTATGTTAAAGGCTACATTGATGACATTATTGTTGGCGGTAGGTCACAAAGCGAGTGTATGCAAAATTTATGTGCGGTCTTAAGAAGATTTGAAAAATTTAATGTGAAAGTGCGTTTGGACAAATGTCAATTTTTTAAAACTTCAGTAGAATACCTGGGCCACGAGATTAATGGTTTTGGTATTCGTCCTAAAGCAGATAAAATGAAAGATATAGTTGATGCACCTGCTCCTACAGGGCTGCTTAACTTTTACAATAAATTTACACCTGATCTATCGGCTCGCTTAGCTCCATTATATGAACTTCTTAAAAAGGAAACCAGTTTTGATTGGACTCCGATATGTGATAAGGTTTGTAATGAGAGCAAAACATGTTTGCTTGACAAAAATATGCTAGTGCATTACTCTCAAGATAAACCACTAGGAATTGTTTGTAATGCAAGTTCATATGGAGTGGGTGCAGTTTTGTTTCAAAATGAGAATAATGGTGAAGAGCGGCCTATTATGTTTGTCTCGAGCACTTAATCGAGTGCAGAAAAAAATTACTCACAGGTAGAGCGAAAAAGACGAAATGTTGAGTAAGCTTAACTCCTACGTAACGTCCGGGTAGCCTACACACCTTAAGAATAGTGTGTTACAAAAACTTAGCAATAGAAAACTAGAGTTTTCTGTATCAAGTGTAGGTTGTTTGTTGCTTGGATGTCGTGTTGTAATTCCAAATTTTTTGAGGGGTAAAATGCTAGAGTTGTTGCATGAAGGTCATTTGGATGTTGTTAGGATGAAGGAACTGGCCCGTAGTGTAATGTGGTGGCTGAATTTAGATCGCGATATTGAACATTATGCACATACATGTAATGCATGTCAACAGGAATGTAAGAAGGCAGGTATTGTTCCATTAACATCATGGCCTTCTACTTCTTACCCTTTTGAACGGATCCATATCGATTTCCTTTATTTGAAAAATAACGTATTTTTGTTGCTTGTAGATGCCTTCTCGAGATGGATCGACGTTCATATTATGAAAAAAACAACTGCAAATGACGTCATAGCAATATTCAGAAAGTTTTTTTTATTTTCGGACTGCCAAAGAATATAGTTTCGGACAATGGTCCACCGTTTGGGTCAATTGAAGTGCAAAATGTTTGTAAGGCAAATAATATCATTTTGACAAACACTCCACCATATCATCCCCAATCAAACGGCAGCGCGGAAAGAGCTGTTCAAACTTTAAAATCTAGTTTAAAAAAAATATCTCATAGACGCAAAATATAAACATTTAACAATTCAGGTTCATTTAGAAAATTTTTAATTTAAATACAGAAACACTCCCTCAACTTCAACACATCATAAACCATCAGATTTAGTTTTTAAGTATCAACCAAGGACTATATTAGATGCTATTAAACCTATTATAAAACGAAAAGATAAAAATAATAATAACATTAACAAATCTATAAATAATAGTCGCTTTTTAAAATTAAAATATCAACAACATAATAGCTCTAAAAAGAAAAATAACAATAAAAACAAATCGTTTGTAAGGAATCAACTAGTTTGGTATCGCTGTACCTATAACAATTTTGTTCGCTGGATACCAGCTGTTATTTGTGATCGCGTTTGAGTTACGATTTACGTAATTAGATTAAACGGATCTGTTCTGAAAGTTCATGGTCATCAACTGCGACCTAGAACTCAGAGGAAAGTATTTTTTGATTTTTATAAGAAGGTAATTAATTCAAACAATAAAACAGATTTAATACCACTTAATTTAAAAGTAAAAAGAGATGGAGAGGAATGTCCTCCAGTGTCAAAAGAGATGATAGAGGACAGTAATCAGAATATTCCGATAGCTTTAAGTAAAAATACTAGAACCATTAAGAAACCAATAAGATTTCGATTCAATTTAATCAACACAACAACAAAAAAAAAAGAAAGTTGAATTAAACAATGTGAACAAATGATTCGGTTTATTAAATAATAATAATAATGAAATAAGTTTTCAAAATTGTTAAATTTGAATTTAAAAATATTTATATGTTATTGGATTTAAAAACTTATGTACAAAACAAAGAAATGGATTTAAAACTTTACAAATTAAATGAATTTTAATAATAAGTTAATTCTTATGGGAAAGAAGTGAAATGTATGTATATGCTTAATACAAACCCCTAGGTCTGTACTTTAATACTATTTGTATATATATTAGTTAAGGTAATAGATGATAAAAAATAAAGTTATTAGTTAGTCATGTAAGAGAATTTGAACAATAAAGATCTTCAAAACACAACAAGTAGTACACTGATTTTTTTTATAAAAATTCTTGGAGCAGTTTTCGAGAAAAATAAGCTTTTACATAACGGTTATATGACAGGTACCTTTTAATTTTGAGCTAACAAATTGAAAAAAAGTCTTCTGTAGACTCTCAAAAGAACCTTAAGTTCAAAATTTGAATTGATTTGGCCCAACCATTTAGGCTGCAGTCCAAAATACATCCGTACAGACAGACAGACAGACGGAAAGAATTTTGCGAGTAACTCAAATATGTTTCTCTATCATCGTAATGTCATGTTTGATTGTTATCTCAAATTTTTTAATCTGCACGAATGCATAACTTGCATTATAGTACCTATAATCGCAAGTAAAAATTAAGATTTTATTATGTCTAAAGAAGTAGATATCTAGTTCTTTATCCCAATTCAAATTAAGTAAATTGCAAAAATATTAATAAAATGCATTTTTCTTAAACTTTTCGAATTTTGTTTGAAGAATTTGAATTCAATCTTTTGAAAAGTCTAAAAAAAAATAAGATTTTATTATTATCTAGTTCTTTATCCCAATTCAAATTTTGTTTTATATTTATAAAACTTTTAGGTCAAAGTTTAATAAATAAACTTTTAATAAGAATTTGAATTCAATGTTTTGAAAAGTTTAAAAAATATTAAGATTTTATTATTATCTAGTTCTTATCCTAATTCAAATTAAGTAAATTGCAAACATATTCACAAAATGCATTTTTCTTAAAAATTTTCAAATTTTGTTTTATATTTATAAAACTTTTAGGTCAAAGTTTAATAAATATACTTTTAATAAGCTTTTGAAAAGCTAAAAAAAATAAAGATTTTATTATTATCTAGTTCTTTATCATAATTCAAATTAAGTAAATTGCAAAAATATTCACCAAATGCTTTTTTCTTAAAACTTTTAGAATTTTGTTTTATATTTATAAAACTTTTAGGTCAAAGTTTAATAAATAAACTTTTAATAAGAATTTGAATTCAATGTTTTGAAAAGTTTAAAAAAAATTAAGATTTTATTATTATCTAGTTCTTTATCCCAATTCAAATTAAGTAAATTGCAAAAATATTCACCAAATGCATTTTTCTTAAATTTTTTCGAATTTAGTCTTATATTTCTAAAACTTTTTGGTCAAAGTTTAATAAATTAACTTTTAATAAGAATTTGAATTCAATGTTTTGAAAAGCTTAAAAAAATAAGATTTTATCATTATCTATTATATTATAATATATATAAATTATATTCACTTTATATTTTCAGTACAGGGAAGTTAGGATATTTTCCTTTCACGCTTACTGTTATGGATTTCAATAAGCAATCTCCATTTAAAAGCTCTCGAATGGTTGCCATACTGGGCATTATAAATTTGTATAATTCTCACCTAAATGTAGGTATGGTTACAAACTTTTTATTCAAATTTTATGAAAACAGCAACATGTAGACCGTAAAGTTAATATAAAAAAAAAAAAACAAATTAAATTAAATCCATCTTATTCTTTTTTGAAAGCCATTTTATTTCCTTAAAAAAATTGAAGGAGCAGGATTTTTCTCAAAATCGTAGGAACGGTTTTTAAATATAACGGTTGTTTAACAATATTCGAAAATATTTTGAAGTAAAATTACTAAGGCTACCTACATCTTCCTAAATAACAATTTTGATTGTAATCGGATAGCCAGTTTCCGAGGTACCGTTTTTAGCCCACCAACATATATTTTTTTTACCAAAATATAAACCACAGCTCCAAAAGTACACATATTTTTGTTCATACAAATATTTGGTTTTCGAGAAAAATAAGCTTTAACTTAACGTTTAAATGACAGGTACCGTTAATATTTGAGCTAAAAAAATAATATAAGGCCAATTAAGAATGTCAAAATAATCTTATGTTATAAATTTGAAGACAATCGACCAAGCCGTTCAGACTGTAGCCTAAAATACATCCGTACAGACAGACAAACATAATTTTTTCAGTAACTCAAATACGTTTCTGAATCGTAATGTCATGTTTATTATTATCTCAATTTATTTTTATGTACGAATGCATAAATTGCATTGAAGTACCTATAATCGAGAGTAAAAAAAAATTCCAACAAATATTGCCTTATGTATTTTTATTTTAACCTTTTTTATCAAGCAAAATTAAAACGAAAAGATGTAAACAAAAAAAAAAACATAGCGACAACACCTTCTTCTTTAATCTTAAAATATGCTCTCATTCGATCTAAGAAAGCTTCAATTCTGGAACTTTCATAACAATAACCAAAGAAAAAGGTATTATAATTTCCATTAATGACGAAAGGTAACTATGCAGTAGTGTTTTTTTTAAAAATAAACACAATAAGCGAGAGGCAAATTGATAATCAGTCTCCTGCTCCTCGCAGCTGGGTAGCAGACAGGTCTTGGTGGTATGCACGTGGGTTAAATGAAGTATTACAACAACAATTTCAATGTATTTCAGGGTTCTCTTTTATATTTAAGTGGCAATTTCTTAAGTTGAGTGCGATGCGAACACTTGCAGGTACCAGTGTGTTTGAAAGCTCTCTTCCATAAGGTCTGTACTGAAAATATAAATTGAACAGAGTATAGTCCTCTCAACAGTCAATAGAAAAAACTGTACGAGAGTTTAGATCGTAAAGCAGTGAAGGAATATTAGGTACATGATGTATGTGCGAATACCCAGCCCAGCAGTAGCACCACCAAATTCGACGGTGGAGTTCCCTCGAACTACAATTTTCTATGTGTGTGGGAAATTTCCAAGTAAAAAAAGTTAAAATAGACAACTTTTCAAAAATTGAAATTAAAAAAACCGTTGTAAAAATAATATTTTGTTTTTTGAATTATAAAATATTGACCTTTTGAAGTGCATTTTTAAGTATTTTACAGGAGATAAAAATTAATTCTAATTTCCTGACTAGCTCAAACATATATTTGTCTTTTATAAAAAAAAAAATATTTCAAAAATTTCAAAAATATTTTAATGGATATCCCAGGCATAAAACTTAAAATTTTTGGAAAAACATATATTTTTCGTCTTCGTTGCTCAAAAAAATATTACAAAAAAAATTTGTGTTCAATTTGTTACCTTCTGTACTTAAGAAGTTGTATCAAATAGAGCATTCATATCTTTTGATGAACTTCCTGTATTTTTCATAGTTTTTGAATTTTTTTTTTTGGAACAAATAATAAGACAATCAAAAAACGAACCTTCTGGTGAATTCAATAAAAATATTGTCTCATGAAATAAAATATTAAAAAAATAGAAAACTAATATTGGTTGAAGAAAACTTCTTTTTAAATTTTGCAAATTTTCCGATTGTTTGGCGATTTTGATTCACAAAGTGTTTCTAAGTTTTACTTTAAGTTAAACCAATATTTGGCTAAACATATTGCAAATAGATAACGATTAGTTTTATTAAAATCTTCCAACAATTGCGAACGCTACACTGTTTAGGGCAAAACACCACCACATTTTTACACGGGACACTCACCCTTAATAAGAATTTGAATTCAATGTTATCTAGTTCTTATCCCAATTCAAATTAATAAATTTCAAAAATATTCACAAAATTCATTTTTCTTAAAACTTTTCGAATTTTGTTTTATATTTATAAAACTTTTAGGTCAAAGTTTAATAAATAAACTTTAAATAAGAATTTGAATTAAATGTTTTGAAAAGTTTTAAGAAAAAATTAGATTTTATGATTATCTAGTTCTTTATCCCAATTCAAATTAAGTAAATTGCAAAAATATTCACCAAATGCATTTTTCTTAAAACTTTTCGAATTTTGTTTTATATTTACAAAACTTGTAGGTCAAAGTTTAACAAATAAACTTTTACTAAGAATTTCAATTCAATGTTTTGAAAAGTTTAAAAAAAATTAAAATTTTATTATTATCTACTTCTTATCCCAATTCAAATTAAGTAAATTTCAAAAATATAAGTATTCCGTGTGTTGTTTGTGATACTAATAGTATTAGGAAAATTATTACCTGAAAATTTAAAAGGTCTTTTAATATTGCTAACGTGTATTTTATTAAGATTTTTAATTTTATATCTAGGTTGTTCTTTGTGTCGGACATTTTTGTAATTTTTTATTGGTCCTATTTCTCTCTCGACCTCACTTCTATTAAGAAAATCTAAAATATGTTCTGAAGTAAACTCGTTATCTTATATTATTTTTTTTGGTTTACCGAATTTCGAGAAATGTTCTATTATAATTGCTTTTTTATTTCTCCAATTTCTATCAGTTATTACATACCCTACTGCAAATTTTATAAGTTTGTCAATTATAGTTAGGAATGTTTTTTTTCAATGTGAAATATATCTAAATGTATTATTTCGTTTTTATGTTTTGGGGTTTCCGTTAAGTTATACTTTGGTTTTATGGGATTCCTATCGTATTTTATTTCCTGACACTTTTTGCAATTGTTAAAGTACTAATTGTATTTGTTCCTGAAGTTTGGCGAAAAAAATTAAATTTTTAGTGTGTAGTATGTTTCGTTTATTCCACTATGCAAAGATTCTTTTGTGTGGTAAAGGGAAATCTGTTTATGAATTTCCTCCTCGGTTTTGATCTCGGCTGCCCTATTAGTACATTTAATGAATTTTAGTTTGTCGTTCATGGAGAATAATTGAATTATCACTTGTTGAACTTTATTATAGTCATGATCTTCTACCTCAGAATTTATACCTGTTGTTCCTTTCTTAATTACTCTAATTAGAACATCTTTTATTTTTTCAAGTCCTTCAAGAGGATTAAGATATATAATTTTTTGTTCATGCAATATTTCTATTTCGTTTGTTATTTTACTGTAAGTTAGAATTAATTGCGTTTTATACTTGTTAACAATTTCTTCTTTTATTCCTATATGATCTAAATGTTGTTCCTCGACTGAATGAATTGTTTCATTAAGCTCCATATTAGATTCTCAATCATTATCTTCGTTAATATTGCGTGTGTTTTCTAACCTGCTAAGGAAATCTGCAACTTTATTCTCTCTACCTTTTAAGTATTCGATTTCAAAATTATACTCTTGAAGTTTCAAAAGCCATCTTTGATTTCGTTGAGAGAATTCCTTTCCTTTATATTTGCTATTTAGATATTTTATTGGAATATGATCAGTTATAATTTTGAAATGATTGCCATATAAATATGGTCGAAAATAATTGAATGAATAAACAATTGCAAGGAAGTCTTTTTCAGTCATATATTTTTGTTTGCGTTTATTAAGAGTTCTGGATACGAAGAATATCGGGTGCCCATTTTGAGAAAGGACAGCGCCAATTGCAAAATTGCTTGCGTCTGTTGTAACAACAAAGGGTTTGTCATATTCAGGATATTTTAAAATTGGATGTGAAGTTATTAATTCCTTAAGGTTTTCAAATGCTAAAATATATTCAGGGTCTTTAATATTAATTGTTTCGCCTTTTTATAAATATCTTATCATCGGATAAGCAATCTTAGCATAGTCCCTAACGAACTTTTTATAATAACCTGTCATGCCTAAGAAAACTTTAAGCTGTTTCTCTGTTTTTGGTATCTTTAAGTTATCAATTTCTTTTACTTTGTTTGGATTTGGTTTAATCCCTTCCTTAGTCAAAATATGACCAAGAAATTCCGTATCCCGTTTCATGAAGCTACATTTATCTGCTTGTATTTTAAGGTTATGATCTTGTAATTTTCTAATTATTTTTTTCTAGTGAATGCATATGTTCTTCTAAGGTTGTGGAGAATATTAGTATATCATCCAAATAGACTACGCATTTTCTATTTAAATAATCACGTAATACATCATTCATCAGTCTTTGAAACGTTGCAGGTGCATTCTTTAAACCGAATGGCATCCTGACGTATTTGTATAGACCTGATGGAGTCACAAAAGCAGTTTGTTCGATGTCTTCTTTTGCTACTAAGATCTGGTGATAACCTTTTGCCAGATCTATAGTGCTTAAAATACTGAGATTTCCCTAATTTATCTAATATGCTATCGATATTAGGAATTGGGTATTTATCATCTATGGTCACTTGGTTTAATTTTCTGTTGTCCACTACTATCCTGTATTTTTGTATTCTTGAGCTGTCAAGTTTTTTCGGAATAACTATTATTGGTGAACTATAACGACTGTTACTCTTTCTAATGATTCCTTGTTTTTCCATTTCTTCCATTTGCTTACGCACTTCGGCTTCGTGTTTTGGGGGCTACCTATATAATTTGGAGTTAATTTGTTGGTTTGTAGTGGTTTTTATTTCATGAACTACTGTACTCTATCGATTCTTTTTCTTCTTCATTAAGGAGATTTGTTTGAATGTTACAAACTTCCCTTATTTCCAACACATTAACTTCTTCAAGTAATATGGTTAAGAATGGAAGATGCCTATCATTCATTAAAATAATTTCTTTATTTCTTAAATCTATAGTTCTTGCATTGTTCTTTATCCATATAAGGAAATCGTAAGGTTTATTTAATGTCACCTTTGTCCATTTGATTCTTGCATTGCAAGGTTGACCAAATTGAATTGGACATTTTGTTTTTACGTGTGCTGTTTCGTTAACAGTACTATGAATAGTATTTATTTGAATTGGTATATCGTCTATGTATTCGTAAGGATTTGAGGGGACTCAAGTTGAGTTTAGAAGACTTATGGTTGATCCTGTATCAATCAATGCTATATAATCTGTTTTTTTTTTTTTTCAAAAGTTAACTGTATACAAATTTTTCGTGTATCAGAGGCTAGTTGATAAAAAATTCGTGATTTTATATTTGGTTAGTCTCTCCTCTGTCTTCTTCCATAGGTTCTATTCTATTCTGTCTTGATCTATGTTGGCCTGAGTTTTGAATGTTTTGGGGGTTGTTGTTATACCAATTATTTTTAGCTTGGCCTGATGCATTAATATTTCTTATATGTCCTGTCGGGCTATTCCCATTAGGTTGGGAAGTGTTATTTTTCTATTAAAAGGGTTTTGATTTGTGTAATTATTGTTTCTTAAGGGATTTTGATTAGTGTAGTTATAGTTTTTGTTAAAATTATTTTGATTGGTGTAATTGTGTCTGTTATTTTAAAAATTTTGAGAAGTTGTATTTTGGTATTGATTTTTATACTGAGTGTTATGTGTTTTTTCTAATCGTAAATTATATTCGTCTTGACCTATATATTTAAACAAAATGGTTCTAATTCTTGACAAATTATTTTCATTATAAATCTCTGCCGCTAAGGCTCCTGCTGTTACATCTTTTAATTTTAGGATTAATGTACTATTTAAACAATTATCAATTTCTAAACCGTTTTCATTAAACGTTGCACATTCTGTTATATAATTTATAATATTTTTATCTAGTAATTGACTTATACTATATACCTTAATATTATTGATGTATCTCAAGATTGTTCCTTGGTCCTTTGTTGGTCGGAAGTGAATTTTAAGTTTTTGTTTACATTCCTCCCATGATGAATTCTCAATCGCCAAATTGTTTCCTCCAATTTTCTCATTGTATATTAAATTAAAAACTTTATCTTGGTTAATTACGCCGAATTCTTCTAAAATTTGCTCCACAGTAGCGATAAACGAAGGTAACGTGCCAGGTTTTCCCGTACAATTTTCGAGATAAACGAATAAAGTTTTTTATTATCACTCTTGAATTCTGAGCTGCATTTTGTCTGTTCAGAATTTCTGTTAATGTTAACAAACACTGTTCTTTAGGGTTTTTGGATTTTGCCTGAGATTATTAGAGTCACTTTCTTATAATCAAATCAGAGTTATATAAATCGATTCGCACCTGGATTATTAGATCCTTAAAAAAAGTCACTTTAATTTAATCACAATTATGTATTTCGATTCGTACTTCGAATATTAGTATTTTCGTTTCTTATTGAAAAGTCACTTTATTATAATCAGATTATTTCGATTATTAGCTTTTTTTTAAAACAAAACACTTTCGTACTTCGATTATTAGTATTTTCGTTTTTTATTGAAAAGTCACTTTATTACAATCAGATTATTTTGATTATTAGCTTTTTTTCTAAAACAAAACAGTTAATTATAATCTTTGATTTGTCGTTAATTCGTATCAATATCCTCTAATATTAAAAGAAGAGGACGACCGACTGCGCCATTTATGTTTTATGTGGCCAATTGAAAATAAAAAAAACTTTTAAGTTTTTATTTCATTTAGGCCACAGGCCTCTTACACTTTATTGATATCAATAATACAAAACAAAAATAATATTTTTATTACTGCCCGCCGTCTCAATCGTAGTAGTAAAAAGCTCCTCCAGTTTCCAATAGCTTTTCTCATATAACTATAATTTGTTGACGCTGCATTCATTGATTGTTGACCCTTAATTGGTGATCGAACAAGCTGTTGACCCAAATATGCTGGTGTTGCATTTGTTGGTTATTGACCCAAATGTGCTAGTGTTGCATTTGTTGGTTGTTGACCCAAATGTGCAAATGTTGTATATATTGGTTGTTGGGTGGGCCCGTTTGTAGAATCTATATCATATGTAACTCACGCGCATGGAAACTAGAGTGTGAGAAGAATCACACACAACATGCCAACAGGCATGTTAGGATGCACATATAAATAATTTACATATAAATAAATTGAACGACTGGGTCGCACGTACTTGCTCATAGGTGCGGTCACATCGTCGAATAAAATTTAAATAAAATGCACGACTGGGTCGCACGAACTTGTTCTTATGCTTGAAAATTGCCTAGTGGCTGCATATGTATGTACTTACATATATGTATATTAAAATAAAAAAATTAATCTTTTTTCGAGAATTCTTTCATTTTTTTAATTAGTTCAAGAGTTTTCTCAGAAAAACTAAGTATGCAATAAAATTTGAAAACTAAATGTCAATCGAGGAAAAAAATGTATTGAATTCGTTCAACCAGTTTTTTTAAAAAGTCGTTTTTTTTTAAACTTTTCGAAAAAATATTTAAAAATTTGTTTTAGTATGTCAATTTAAGTTTTCATCTGGGAAAATTATTTAAAACAAATTCAATCAACCCATTTTCAAAATATATCGAAAACCAAATTTTTTTTTTAGAAAATTTAAAAAAAATCGAAAACAAAAGTTTTTGAAAATTTTGAAATGCCTTTGCATTTCATGGAACTATAAATGACTTCCTGTGTGTAAAATTTTATTGAAGTCGGGATAATGGTTTACGATAAAACCACATTTGATAAAAACAGTTTCTATGAGAGTTACCGTTATACAACAAATTTAGAAAAATTCATTCTAACTGAAAGATGTATTGTTGAAAAAAATAGCACCCTGACAGTTTTATTAAAATCGCTAGAGCCGTTTTCGAGAAAATAAAACATTTTGTTAAAAATTGTATGGCAGGTACCGTTATTTTTCGACCTAGAGCAAACATGAAAAACATACCCCGAGATATTGCCAAATAAATACTAAATTTAGTTTAGGCGAACAGACAGACAGACGGAAGGAATTTCCAAATACCTAACCATAGATTTTCTCTTCCCTACTAATGGTAATTCAACGGTCATCACACCATATTCAAAGGAGAAAGACAAAAAATATAAATGGATAATTTGCCACACTCTTTCTTTCCATGCAGTCTTTTTGCCCACTCTAACCCTTTGACCAACAAAGTTCATTTGTAATAGGCAAACACGGAAACAAAAAGTGGTCTATTTTCTCCTCCTTGCTGATAGGTAATACATACATATGTATATTTTTGAACTAGCCACTTGACAATCAAAAGGAGAAAAGTATTTTACACCATTGTCAGAGTGGAATTGCGAACACCATTATGACGTAATAATTATTATGTAAGCAATTGAACAGTTTTAAATTCAGTACCTGCTACCTAACCAAAACAAACAAAGCAATTTTTTAGCATTGGCATAAAAGATTTCAGGATTGTCCAAAATTTTTTGTTATAAAATATACAAGCCAGTTCATAGATTCTTTCCTCAAAATAAAAAAAAATAGTACCTACACAACATATAACAAATTTGAACCAAAATCCACCACCACGTCAAGTGCATACGTAATTCCAGGTTCCAGGAGGTCTACCCATCCGCTGAAAAAAATCCCATACATAATGTTCTTCTATCTGCCTTTCAGTTTTGTCGAACAAAACTTGCAACTGCCCACAATGGCGCTGTGCAGTTATTATAATACCTTGTTTACATCGCTTCTTTGTTTGTTCTTTTTTTTTGACACAAAAACGAATTGAATGACAATTTAAAAAAAATGTTAGGGTTGATCTTTGGCATTTCTCGTTCGCGAAAGAAAATGCTAGCACAGACTAAAAACAAGAGTTTTTATACTCCCAATGGGCCTCCGCACACGAGACTAGTAATGAAAACCAGTTTCACTCCACTGTTCGACTGCACACGGGATGAATTATGCTGGAGGAAAATTTTGTATACATGAACCATATTTCAATGTGTTTGTATTTCTGTGCAGTCCTCAAAATGAAAAATTGTGTGCGTATTAGTTTACCTCTTCGTTCTTCCACTCCAAACCCGGTAGAAGATTTTCTGCCGTCCCACCTGCACACTCCGCTTCTCTCCCCTAAAAACTATTCCTACCCCAGGAAGAACTAGTCTTGTGTACGGAGGCCAAATCATTTTTTCTTTTGTGGTAATGGATAATTTTTGATAGATTTTTTTGGGATAAAAAAACGCAGTTTATATAGATATATGAAAGTATTGGAATTCGTGATAATCAAAATCAGTGTAAACATCAACGTACGTCTCTGTCGAAAAGAAGAATGAAGGTTCTCCTTTTTCGTTTTTTTTTTGTGCTAAAATTCCAACTAGATAGGTTTCCTTTCAATATTAAAAAAAAAAAAACAGTCAGTCATTCTTCATATGTCTCATCAGGAAGAAAAGTAGCAAAGAAATTTCAGGATACCTTTGGATTTTCTCACTGTTTCCATATGTTCTACAATCAATTTTCAAAGTTCTTATTCTTAGACCATGTCAAACATTTTCTTTTTCAAACGAGAAACATCAAAGCTCAACCCTTAAAATATTAAAACTTTCATTCTTCCATTCGTTACATCTTTGTCCTACTGATATACACCTTTTACAATTTTTTTAAAAATAAGAATGAAAAAACTACCGAAAATAGGAATAAACGTACCTTACCAAAGATCTTTCAAAAAGAATGAACCACTGTTGTGTTCCATTTGTTTCCTTGTGAAATGTCAAAAAAACTGCACGTCCTTATTAAAAGTTAACCAACCTTTCCGTCTCCGTATTGCAGCTCCGTCTGCAGCTGCATCCCATTGTGTTCGCAACATTGAATTTGTGTATATTCAACATTTTTGACATCTGTTCCAGCTCCAGCTCCGTCTTCCGTTTTAGCTCATTGGGCCTGCACACACGAGACTATCTCAACCCGGGGGAAAACCGGTTTGAAACCTTACATCAAGCACACACGGGATGAACCACTCTGGGGGAAGAAAATGTATGCATGAACTTCTTTCCTATGTGTATGTACATTTTTCAGACCCCAAACTGTAGGAAATTGTGTGTGTATTAGTTTCACTCTTCGTTCATCCACTCAAAAGGTGGTTGAACATTTCAGTCCAATTTATACTACACGTTGTTCCTCCCTTGCCTAGAAAACCGGTTTCAGTCCGGGGTGAATAGTCTCGTGTGTGCTGGCCCATTGTGTTCAGCCAGTTAGGATGATCGGTAAATACCGCACCCCGCACAAAACATCTGAATACCCATTATAAAGCGATTGTGTGTACCACTAGAACACCATTGCATTGCTGCATACAAGAAAATGCTACTATTAGTTTATTACTATTTTCAATTTATATTTTCAGTACAGGGAAGATATTTGCCTTTCACTCTTACTGTTATAGACTTCAATAAGCTATCTCCATTTTAAAGCTCTCGATTGGTTGCCATACTGGGCATTATAAATTGGTATAATTCTCACATAAATGTAGGCATGGTTACCAACTTTTTATTCAAATTTTATGGAAACAGAAACATGTAGACCGTAAACTAAATCTAAAAAAAATCAAATTAAGTTAAATCAAACTTATTCTTTTTTGAAAGCCATTTTATTTTTTTAAAAAAATTGAAGGAGCAGGATTTTTTTTCAAAATCGTAGGAACGGTTTTTAAATATAACGGTTTTTTAACAATATTCGAAAATATTTTGAAGTAAAATTACTTAGGCTACCTACATCTTCCTAAATAACAATTTTGATTGTAATCGGATAAGCAGTTTCCGAGGTACCGTTTTTAGCCCACCAACTTATATTTTTCTCACCAAAATATAAACCACACCTCCAAAAGTACACAGATTTTTTGTCATACAAATCCTTGAGCCGTTTTCGAAAAAAATAGCTTTAACTTAACGTTTAAATGACAGGTACCGTTAATATTTGAGCTAAAAAAATAAAATAAGGCCTCTTTTTGTTTGTATGCAAATTGCAATCACTTCACACAACTCAAATGTAAACAATCTTCGAACTGAAAACTAGCACCATGATACACAGAAATACAAGGTATGCTCACAAGACGCATACAAATCGCCATCTTTATATTTTATGACGTCACATTCTTCTTTTATTATTTTATTTGTTAATTGAAGATTATTTTATTAAACCGAAGGCTTAAAGGATTTTTTTATGACAGTCAGAACAATAAACATAAAAAACGATAACAAAATCGGTAAATTAATACATTTATTTACACTCTCGAAGAACAAAAATCAGAAGAATGTGACGTCACACGCATAAGAAGCCAAAGTGAGCATACCTTGTAAATATTGTATATATTTCTGTGTATCATGGTTTTGCACGAAAAAACGCGGCAAAACATTGCGTCGCTGTTCGAGAGGGGCAATTGTTTCAGCGGCAGTTCTATTTCCTATCAATCTTAACGCTTGATTTTATATTCTATCAAGCGGGTGTAGCGATGTTTGCGAAGCACCTGCCCAGAGGTGGGAGTTATACTCGTGTTTAGGGCGTATAAACGCTTTATAGATCAGATGGGGAAAAATACTTCTTTCACCGATACAGAAAACCTAAGCACCTAGCAGCATTCTTAGCGATCACAAATATATGGTCCTTCCAACGGAGGTCGTCGTTGACACATAGAGTACTGAGAGCTTTTCGGTTTCTTCGATGTAAGTGCCATTCATGGACAATGGCATTGGGGTATGTTTAGCTTTAACGACAGAAGACAGCATTGAGTTTTCGAAGCATTAAACTCCACACGACTCCTATTAACCCAATTGACAATGCTGTATAAATCGGAGTTTAATGAGCTTGACATACGGTACCGTTGCAATTGTACGTCCGAAGTCGAAGGACGTGAATTATCGGACGAATATGAAAAGCTGAGGGTAGAGTCGTCAGCAAAACAGTTAAGTGGATTAGAAGTAACAGACAGAAGATCATTTATAAAAATAAGGAAAATAGTCGGAGACAGAACAGAGCCCTGGGTCACACCAGCTTTTATTTTGTGGGAATCAGACTTGAATCCGTCAAATACAACTTGTATTGAACGGTCCAGAAGATAGCTTCTAATCCAACGAAGAAGAGTATTATCGATCCCAAAAGTAAGCATTTTCGATAAGAGAGCTTCATGCCAAACTCTATCAAATGCCTTGTAAAGATGTAAAGATTTGTTCCATTGTTCGGTGAGATTTGCCATCAAAACACCGGTTGCTGCGGAAGCCATACTGACGGTCATGGAGAAGCTTTCGATCTTCGAGATATTCCTTAAGCTACGGTTAATCAGTGTTTCCATGACTGCTTTAATTGCTAATTCAATTTAAAGACCCCTTACCACTGGTGGGGGGAAGTCTAAATACAAGAAGTAGTTATGGCTCGTCGTTGTAATAGTAAGTGAAGTTTTATTATAATAAATAGATTCTTTTATACATAGTTATTGCTTACGCGTAACTTAAATAATATTTACATAAAATAGTTTGAATATACATTGCAAATCAAAATAGGGTTCATATTCGCGCTCGTGCGTCGTGCACTACAACTCGTTGTTTTGCTGATGATGCAGTTTTTCTTTTTGTTCTGCTTTGATTATGTTATTCTGAATATCTGAATGTTGTTGGGCTGCGATTCAGAATTTATTTATTTGTTGTTGTCACAACATGCTGGGCCCCTCAGATTGAAGAAACGCAGATGTCGATGTCTTCAAAGGAAGTTTGGGTGTTTCGTCGCTTGTTGAAGGATCTCATTGGTATAGCCGTGGTTTTAATTGATGGTCTTGGCTGTTGTGCTCTTTTTCGTCTGATGATAAAGATTATAGCTATGATGACTCCTATGATCATAAGTCCATTCACTCCAAGCAGTGAGTGTTGGTGAATTCGATGAGTTTTTATTTCGTTTAGCATGTTTTCCTGACCTTTTTGCAAAACTTTAGCTTGTTCTACTCTTGCGATCTCCAAAGCAATGTCAGAGTGTTGAATTGGTTGTTGCTCTCTTTTGTAGTTAAATGAAGTTAACTGCTCAGAGAGGTTGAATGATGGCAAGAATGAAGATGTTAATCTGCTTGTTACTGTTTGTCTTCCAACAATCGTCATCGTCTGGTCATGGATCATGCAGCTTGCTGGTAATTTCAGTATTCCACTATCCTTTAGAATAGTTGGGACTGGATTGAGGTCACAATTAATGTTTACGACTGTAGTATTTGGAACGCTATATATCCAAGCATTTGGGTCGTGCATTTGGATCCAGTAGGCCTTTGCTGGGATGTTGTTTGTCAAACATGAATCCATTAGTTGCCTTTTGTGTTGCATAATATTTATTTCGCAAGAACTCACGGAAGCCGCAGATGTGTATATTGGGTGTTGCAGGTTACACCAATAGGTATCTGACAGTCTCTTCTGACAACCTAAAAATGCGTCCTGTTCATCATAGGATAAAAATGATTTCCATGAAGATTCATCAGTAAGTAGTCCGAAGATGGAATTATGCACGTGAAGTTGCCATTGTTCATGGTTGGAACTGGCAAGATTGTGTACATTTAAATTCCTCATTATACAGGAGTGGAAGAGTTATCTCTATGATTATGTTGCTGCCAGTTACTCTTCCTCTTGGACTCAGTATTTTATAAAGTTGCAGGACTGATTCATGGTGCCTCTCTCCAGGTATCATCAATGAGCGTGGTATATTGTCAAGGATTCTGGTTAGTTCCTCTTTGAACTGTTGTACTGTAAGAATAAGTGGATGTATTCTGCCAGTATGGGTCGACAGAACTATATCCAGCAATATATTTTGTGTTGCTTGATAGTTTAACATTATAAGTATGGCGTTCAAAGCAGTTGATGAGAACAATCTTAAGTTGTTGAACTTATCTGTGTCGTTGCTGAGTTTTTGTACAATGGTGCTTAACAATTCAATTTCTTTCTTTGTCTCCATATGCTCCTTCTTAAATATATTGACTGTTGAGTCAATTATTGTTGTTTGATTTCTCCTGAGCTGTATCACATGCTTTTCATTGTCTTGAATGTCTTCAATAGTTTCCTCGTACTGTTTTGCAAAACGTTGATCTAATATTCCGAACAGCTCGTTCGTGACTGTTCCAACGAAGTCAAATGGAGAGCGTTTCGGTCGATGCGTTGAGTCATCATTCGCATGCAAGAGCACTTCGTTATTAAGCTCAATTTGATGAAGTTTGCGTTTGAATTGACCAAGTGTTCCAACACACATATTACATTTGACTTCCGGTATTACTGTTGAAGTACAGATTTTCTCCAATTGTTGAATGCAGAGTTTGTAGGCATCAAATTCTGACCAATACTTTGTCATGTTGAAGAAGGCAAAAATGTCTTCCAAGAGCTCGAAATGAGACTTGCTCGTCCCACATGCTCAAAATATATTCCTGGTTGGCTTTCAAATGGTGTGATTTCAACCTTGTGCTGGTAAGTTGTTGGCAGGAAACTGACCATGTTTAAAAGGCCGAATACTATGCAAATCCACAAGATTGGGCTTACTTTGGTTGGAGTTGTATTTTTTGTTGTAGCTGCCATTGAGATGTTTTTTGATGTCTGTAACGATTCCTGTTGTTTTGTTTCTATTGGTAAGCGACATAATTTTGTTATGGGGGTTTTGATGTGTTTGTTGCTACTAAATACTGTTGCAGCTCGAACCTGATTATCTTTGCCTGGGTGAACACCAAATATTTTACCCATCTTCCATGTTGTTGGTGGTAATCGATCTTCCTTAATAAGAACAATGTCACCAATTTTAATATTTTCTTCCTTTTGTTTCCATTTTTGCCGTTGTTGAAGTTGTACCAGATATTCAGAGGACCAAGTTTTCCAAAAGTCTTGAGTAATTTTTTGCAAAAGTTGCCAGCGAGAACGAAATGTTTTTGTCTCATCTATATTTGGCTCATGAACAGCGTTCAAAGCACTTCCAACCAGAAAGTAGCCAGGAGTTAGTATACTGGTGTCATCAACATCATTTTCAACTGCTGTTAGCGGTCGAGAGTTTAAACAGGCTTCTATTTATGTCAAAAGTGTGGTAAGTTCTTCAAATGTAAGCGTTGTGTCTCCAATCACTCGCTTGAGGTGATATTTCATTGAATTAACACCGGCCTCCCATATTCCACCAAAGTGAGGCGCGGCAGGAGGTATAAGTGCCACTGGATTCCATCCATTGCAAGTTTTGATGCTGCTTCTTCTTCGGATTGCTTAATTGTGGCTTTCATCTGATGCTGAATTTCTTTGTTGACTCCGACAAACGTAGTACCATTGTCACTATACTAATGTGAACAGATTCCTCTTCTTGATATGAAGCGTTTTAAAGCTGCGAGGAACGCTGCTGAGCTGAGATCACTTACCAGGTCAATGTGGACAGCTTTAGTGGCTAAGCAAATAAATATTGCTATGTAGCCCTTTGTAGATTTGTTTCCTCGTCCCTTGGCGACTAGTACTTGGACAGGACCCGCATATTCAATTCCTAGAAGGTGTATCTCTAGCCGCTGGCAGTACTCCCATCTGTTGAGAAGTTGATTGTGCATTGAAACGATAACATTTTACACACTGATGGATTATTCGCCGTACAACTCGTTTTGCCTGAAGTATCCAAAAATGTTGTCTTATTTTTGAAAGAGTCAGTCGTATACCACCATGCAGGGTGATCTTATGTGCGTTTTCAATCAAGAGACTTGTAAACTTTTCGTTGTGCGGTAAAATAACCGGATGTTTTTCTGAATTTGTTATTTCCGCATTTTGCAATCATCCACCCACTACTATGATATCATCTTCGTTCCAAACTGGGTTCAATGGCAGAATTTTACTCCTCTTGTTTACATTTTTTCTATCTCTAAAACAGGCTACTTCTTCGGGGAACACCCTTTCTTGAATAGCTCGGATGATGCCATTGTGAGAAGCTTGTATCTTCTTGACAGTTCAATGGCTCGTTTCTTTGTTGATGTTATTGGTTTTGGGATTAGTTCGCAATTTTCTGTGCTCTACTGTAATCTTGAAATTATAAACGAATCTCCTGCAGTAGGCAGCTACTCTTATTAGTTTATTATAGCAAGAGAATCTTTCGACTACGTTGTTGATTGCTTGAACATCTACTGTCATAACTTTTTTGCTTCCGGAATATCGGGCTCTGATATAGCTGCAACTTCTTGTTGTGGCCAGTAAAGGGCGTCTTCTTGAAGCCATCTTGGCTCACTCCACCACAGTTTGTTGTTGTTCATATTTTCTGGTAAGCAGCCTCTAGAAGCACAGTCAGCTGGATTATCGGCTGATCTTACATGCCTCCAACTTGTTGGCCTTGTTGCTTCTTGGATTTCTGACTCTCGGTTAGCGACGAATGTCTTCCAAGTCGATGGGCATATCTTTATCCAAGCTAATGTAATTGTTGAGTCCATCCAGGCAAATATTTCTGCAATTTGGGAGACAAAAATTCTTACTGTGTCTGTAAGCAACTTCGATAAGAGATGAGCTCCACATAGCTCTAATTTCGGGAGAGGAAGTTTTTTCCTAATTCGTGCTACCTTTGTTTTTGCAGTTAACATAGTTGTAAGGAAAAAACCATTTGGCATAAGCACTCTACAGTAAACTACTGCTGCGTATGCTGCTTCAGAAGCATCGCAAAATCCATGAAGCTCAATTTTCTGATCCTTTCTGGTTTCCAACCACCGTGGGATTCGAATGTCTTCGACTGCCGTAAGGTTTTTCTTTAATTTGTTCCAATGGTTTTGTAATTCCAATGGAAGTTGTTCATCCCAGCCGACTTCAGATTTGCAGATAAGTTGCATTAAAATCTTTGCTCCCACTGTCACAGGAGCAACCAACCAACCAAGGGGATCATATAGTTTGGCTATTTCGGACAAGGGGTTTCGTTTGGTAAGTGTTTCCGTGGACAGGTTTGTGTCGAGGTTCACTTTGAATTGGAAAGTGTCACTTAGGGGATTCCAGTGTATGCCCAAAGTTTTGATAGTTTCGTCTTTCATTACGTCTTTTTTCTGTTGATTACGTAACTCTATCGGTATATGTTGAAGTAGTCTGTTGTCATTTGCAACCCATTTGTGCAGTTGAAAACCTGCTCCTCTAAGCATCTCGTCAAGTTCTTTCTGAGCTCTTCTGCACTCTGATATAGTGTCTCTTCTGGACAATGACATCGTCAACGTAAAAATCATGTTTGACTATTTTTGAGGCTACTGGGTAGATGGATTGTTCATCTTCAGCTAGCTGTTGGAGAGTCTTAACAGCTAGGTATGGTGCTGATGCTGTTCCATTGGTAACCGTTGTAAGCTTGTATTCTTTTATGGGTTGATCAACAGAATTTCGCCATAAGATGCGTTGAAAAATTTGGTCGTCTTTGTGTAAATCAATTTGGCGGTACATTTTCTCTATGTCCGAAGAATTTTTCACACCTTTTATCAATTTCCTTCAGGTACCTTGGTTGGGCTACTTCTTCTAATTCCCAGAATTTCTCCAGCTGCTTCTCAATTGATGTTTGTGCCACAAATCCTGTCACTCTGTAATTTGAATCCACTTCTGATGATGTTCGTCCTGATATCAGCCAGCCCAATCGTGATCTCTGGGCTATCAGTGAATTTCTAGCATCTCTCTTTATGCCATCAAGAATGATTTCACCAAATGCATCGGCTCCAATAATCAATGTCAATGATCGAAACTTCAAATTTCAATGTTTTTGGTTGTTTTGGAAGGAAGTCGTCTTGTAAGTTTGGGTAGCACAAGAGCCTCTATTTGGAGTTTGAGCTTTGACGTAAAGCGTGGAGATATTGTAATGTCAACCTTGTTCCTGGCGGTTCTAGCGTTTGTTGCGCCTAATCCACAAACTTCAACACACACGTTTTTTATTTTTAGTCTTAATGTTTGTGCAACAGACTCAGTGACTAATGACGCTTGTGAGCCAGGATCAATTAGTGCTCGTATGGTTATACCTTGACCAGACTTTCTTCATTGTTTACATTCAATACCGCGGTTGCGATAAGGAAGCTTTGATTCTGCTCACCGTGGTTTACTTGTTTCGTCGTTTTTGATGAATTCTCTGGTTTTTTTAGCTTTTTTTGCGGGAGCGAGTACTTCCAAAGCCTGGTAACGCCTTTCCAAGAAGTCCAAAAGTGTCTTTAGAGCTTGCATTTTATTTGGCTCTGTAAGAACTTGCTCGAATAAATTTCTCGATTCTGTATCAAGAGTTTTTGTAGTAAGGTGTACTATTATTGGACTCCATGATGAGGTATCGAAGCCCATGTTTTTAAGAGCAGCCAACCTTTCTTTAATCGCATCGAAAGTATTTTTGATTGTATTGGCGGATGGAGTGTTTCCTTGTTGTCCACTTTTTAAAATTTTGTCTAAATGCATTGACACTATTTTTCATTGTTGTACCTGGACTTCAGTATCTCCCAAGCACTGTTGTAATTTTCACTGGAAAAAGTGAAGTGTTGAATCAAATGTAGAGGTTCCCCCTCCAAATGGGTTTTTAAATACTCCATTTTTTCAGTCGTACTTAGACTGCTCTTATCGTGGATGATGGTGGAAAATAAGTCATAAAAGAATTCCATTCCAGAAAATTCCCTTTAAATGTAGGAATTTTAAGCTGTAGAAGTCTCGAATCTATTTATGTCCTGTTAAATTCCTTTGTAGTGATTTTTGGTTACATATTCAACCTTTAAATCTTCTTCATCTGCATTTGAAATATAATCTTCGTGGAGCTGAGTAAGGTTCTGTAGTTGTTCCAGCAGCATTTGTTTTTGATATTCGTAGATTGGCTTTGAGTTATTTTCAGAGGTCTCTTCAAACTCTTCAATTGTGTTTACAACTGCGCTTATTTTAAGTTGCAGTTTTCTAAGCCTTTGGTTTTGAACTGTTCTCAGGCTTTCACGATTTTCTTCTTTGTCAAATTGGTTTCTTTAAAAGATACTTCCTTAGAATTCTTTTCTGTACCAGAAACTTTTGATACAGGTTTTTCTTTTTCTGCATCTACATTCTGTGCAATTAGCTTCTCATATCCAGATATTCTTGGGAAAAAGCTTTCCAACACCTTCTTGTGTTCTTCATACAAGTTCTTTACCTTTTGAAAGGTATTCCTTTGCATGTACGGCGTGTCATGTTTAACATGAGGAGTTATTTTTATATGGTTTTGTTCAAACTCTTCCCAGAGTGTTTGCAAGCGTTGAATCCTTTCATCTACGTATTTTTGCGTTTTTCTTGACGCATTGTCCTTTCCAAAGTTGCGGATTTGGACTTCCAGCTCCTCCACTAGTGTTCTCTACCTAGCGACGATGATGAAAATTCCAGTTTCTTCCATAATTTTCCTTTCGTTGTTCTTAGTTTTGCATTATTTTCACAAATTCTTAGTTAAGATATCAGTGTTAATAGCCCTGATAACGCTTTTGTACTTTTATGTTCTTCGTATTTTTTGTCTTCTACCAATGTTTGTAGCCGTGGTAACGCTATATTCTTCACTGTGTTCTTTCCCTTCGAAGGACCAATGGTTAATGGCTAATTCAATTTAAAGACCCCTTACCACTGGTGGGAGGAAGTCTAAATAAAAGAAGTAATTATGGCTCGCCGTTGTAATAGCAAGTGAAGTTTTATTATAATAAATAGATTCTTTTATACATAATTATTGCTTACGCGTAACTTAAATAATATTTACATAAAATAGTTTGAATATACATTGCAAAACAAAATAGGGTTCATATTCGCGCTCGTGCGTCGTGCACTACAACTCGTTGTTTTGCTGATGATGCAGTTTTTCTTTTTGTTCTGCTTTGATAATGTTATTCTGAATATCTGAATGTTGCTGGGCTGCGATTCAGAATTTATTTATTTGTTGATGTCACAACAATGACCTTAGAAGGAAGGGATGTCAGTGCTATGGGTCGGTAGGAGGAGGGGGAGGATGGGTCACCTTTCTTAGGGACAGGCTGGACAAATGCTGTTTTCTATCTTCTAGGAAAGATTCCAGAAGAGTAGGAGCGATGGAAAAGCTTACGCAGTGGCTTTTCAGGGTGGAAGAACACCTCTTCAGAAGAATCGGGGGTATACCATCCGGGCCAGCGGATTTGTGTATATCAAGATCTTTGAGAACTCTTGCTACTGTACGAGTGCGGAAAAAAATGTGTGCCATGGAAAAATTTACATTCTCAAGTACAGGAGGGGCAACGTTGCTATGCGGCAGCGTGGAGCTGGCAGCGAAATTGGCGGCGAGCAAGTTTGCCTTCTCTGAAGAGTAAACAATTGGTTTGTTATTGTCGATGAGCGTTGGAACCGAAGATTTTGAGGAGTTTTACTGCTGCATTTCATCGCTTTACCGCAACACGAGGAATTTGCAATGAAGTTTATAGCGACTGCGAGACAAATTTAATTGGGGCCAGAAATGAACTGGTCAAGATGCTAAGGGAAACAGAACACGATTGGGACCAAATCGCCAAAACACTCGTTATACACGTTACTAATTAGCACTTTATTCCTCCCGCTTCTCCACACTTCGGCGGTTTATGGGAAGCAGGAGTGAAATCCGTCAAATACCATTTGAAACGGGTTATTGGAACCGACCGGCTTACTTTCGAGGAGCGCACGACACTTCTAGCACAAATAGAAGCGTGCCTGATTTCGAGAGCCTTATGTCAGCACACTTCCTCAGCGGAGAATCCTTACTGTCCCTCAAGGCGAACTATCCCAAAACATCACACATTTAGATCGATGGAACCGCATTCAATCGCTTGCAGATGGATTTTGGAGGCGATGGAATTCGGAATATCTCTCCAGTTGGTTCTTCTCAAAGACGAACGACTTCCACCCACTTATTGGAATCTTGCCCGTATTGAGAAAACACACGCAGCTTTGGGCAATCTAATACGTATGGTTACCGTCAAAACCAAATCTGGACGATTAAAACGACCAATTTCAAATATTTGCTTGCTGCCGTCGAACAAACTACCAGATGAAACTGCGATTATCTAAAATCATTTAATAATCACACACTGAATCTTTATTCTCCAAACAAAATCATTCATAACACCCGTCCAAAAATAATAAAAAATAAACATCATTTAAGCATCATTGTAAAAATGTAAATTTATTTCATAAAGTTCATCGTTATAAAAATCCAAATTAAAAGATCGATAATTTTTTGTATAATAAATTTAGTAATTATTTAAGAAATAAACCCTCAAAATACACAAATAATGTTAGTATGGATGTAAATAAACATACCATCCACAACATACGCAATATTATTGTCGACCAACAAAACGAATTCAACAATTCGCTAAAATAAAGAATTTATTAATAACACGATTCACCGAATCTTAATTAAACCATATAAAATAAAATAAATATATATAATAAATGTGTACCTATTCACAAAACAAAACGAAGTAATTTTGATTCGCGATCAACAAAATCCACAAAATTATCGCACATCGATCCAGATTGCGAAATGTTAAAATACCGACGGCAAAACAAAACAAAATTAAAACAAATCAAAATAAAATTAAAACAATTTAATTCGCCAATTCACCGAACCGCAAATAATTAAATAAAGTCTTAAAGTAGGTACCTTTCCAATTTTCCGAATTAAAATGTTAAATTTATTTAATGAAGTTACTCCAACACTTAAACCACGACTTTTTCAATTCATAGAAATAAAATGTCAAAATTAAATCCCCGTCAAACAAAAAAAAAAAAAAATCGTCGAAGCCAACTCGCGAAAACAAAAAAAAACATAATTATTAATCACGTATAATTTTCCACGAAAATTTACATCACAATCATTATAATATAAATTTATATGGTTTAGGTAAGCGTCACGCACTGTATCTAACTACTTATTAATTTGCACAATATTATTTGATGAAATTACGAGTCATTTTTGTTTGTATGCAAATTGCAATCACTTCACACAACTGAAATGTAAACAATGTTCCTGTTATAATCAGCTATCTTCGAACTGATAATTTGCACCATGATACACAGAAATACAAGGTATGCTCACAAGACGCATACAAATAGCCATCTTTATATTTTATGACGTCACATTCTTCTTTTATTATTTTATTTGTTAAGTGAAGATTATTTTTTTAAACTGAAGGCTTAAAGGATTTTTTTTATGAAAATAAGAACAATAAACATAAAAAAACGATAACAAAATCGGCAAATTAATACATTTATTTACACTCTCTAAGAACAAAAATCAGAAGAATGTGCCAAAGTGAGCATACCTTGTAAATATTGTATATATTTCTGTGTATCATGTTTTTGCACGAAAAAACGCGGCATTATGTACTCCTTATATACACATATTACATACACGTGTATATGCTACGAAGAGGAGAAGCACACGGCATACATGAAATTTACAATGACGTCACAACAAAATAGAACAATATTGTGTTCATTCGTCGTTACATTCATTCATGTTAATGAAATTTTCGTCCCCCATTTGTACTTGCTGGTCGTCTCTCTTGTTTTCTTTTTATTTATATGACATATTAAAAGCTTTATCTCGTTTTATGTTATCAATAACCAAATAATTAGTTCGGTGAGGAAGTGAGTGGATACGATCAAAACCAAAACTTAAAGGCGCAAACACAATGGCTTACACAAGACGAGATGCACATTCGAAACCAATAAAGTAAATGTACCTTATATGAAGAAACGTACTGAAGGCGGCACTGAAGATACAATCCACATAAACGTCATAATTATTGATATTGTAAAACTAAATGTAATTATTATTTATATGAAAATTGATGGATTTAATATACAAAATGATTGAACTACATTTTCAGCCATACTGACGGTCATGGAGAAGCTTTCGATCTTCGAGATATCCTTAAAGCTGGCGGTTAGTCAGCGTTTGCATGACCTTAAAAAGAAGGGATATTAGTGCTTTGGGTCAGAAAGAGTAGGATGGATCATCTTTCTTAGGGACAGGCTTGTCAAATGCTGTTTTCCATCTTCTAGGAAAGATTCCAAAGGAGTAGGAGCGATGGAAAAGCTTACGCAGTGGCTTTGCCAGTGTGGAAGAACACCTCTTCATAAGATTCGGGGGTGTATCATCCGGGCCAGCGGATTTCTGTATATCGATATATTTGAGAACTCTTGCTACTGTAAGAGTACGGAAAAAATCTGTCCCATGGAAAAATTCACATTCTCAAGTACAGGCGGGGCAACGTTGCTGTAAGGCAGAGTGGAGCCGTCAGCGAAATGGACGGCGAGTAAGTTTACCTTCTCTGAAGAGTAAATAATTGGTTTGTTACTGTCGATGAGCGTTGGAACCGAAGATGTTGATGAGTTTTTAATATTTAATAATATCGAATATTATATAATACCGAAGTGCCAAATGGAGAAGTTACACTAATGGTATATTTATCAGGGTAAGAAGTAAGAAACAGGTCAAGAGTATGGGCGGCTTGCCCAGCAACATCCGGTTTACGCGTTGGCACATCGATCAGCTGGGTTAGGTGTTGTAACCAGTCAAAGAGCTCGACTTACCTTCCATCGGGTGTTTTCTGGCCAGAACACCGGAGCCAATAGGAATTGGGTGCATTGAAATCGCCCGCAATAACGATTTAATTGCGAGGACAAAGGGAAAAAAATTTCAAGATGGAATCAGGCAGCGCACCAAACTCGTTACAAGTAGAACTAGTGTCGAGATTTGGACTCTTGTAAATAAAACAATAATGAATGACATGCTTGCGGACAGTGCATTTGAGCCATTGGCTATTATTTGATTAGAACCGCATATACGGGAAAAGTTTATTAACGGGACCTTTCATGTAACGGTTTTTTTAATTTTTGGCTTTCTTTTAATAAAAATAAAAAACAGGATTTTATCAAAACCGGTCCAACAATTCTCGAAATACATTTTTCATAAATTTCTTGTTATTTAATACGTACGATGGCGTACTTCATTTTTACTAAAAACCTTTAAGTATTCTGGTTTTTAATACTTTTTATAAGTTCAAACTGTGTTATTTTCAAAGCAAATGTTACTTGTTTCTGCCAAATACCTTGCTTTCCAATGTAATTAGACACACAAGAGCAAGTACGTGCGACCCAGTAGTGCCCATTTCTTAAATGATCTTCTATCTGACGACTCTACCCTCAGCCCTTCATATGCGTTCGATAATTCACGTCCTTCGCCTTCGGACGTACAATTCCAACGGTACTGTATGTCAAGCTCATTAAACTCCGATTTATACAGCATTGTCAAAGGGGGTAATAGAAATCGGGTGGAGTTTAATGCTTCGAAAACTCAATGCTGTCTTCTGTCGTTAAAGCTAAACATACTAATGCCATTGTCCATGAATGGCAATTACACCGAAGAAACCAAAAAGCTCTCAGTACTCGGTATGCGTATCAACGACAACCTCCGTTGGGACCATATATTTGAGATCGCTATTTGAAATCGCTAAAAATGCTGCTACGTGCTTAGGTTTTCTGTATCGGTGTAAGAAGTATTTTTCTCCTTCTGATCTGGCTACAATTTATAAAGCGTTTATACGCCCTAAACTCGAGTACAACTCCCACCTCTGGGCAGGTGCTTCGCAAACATCGCTTCACTTGATAGAATACAAAATCGAACGCAAAAATTGATTATAAATAGAACTGCAGCTGAAACATTTGCCCCTCTGGAACACCGACGCAATGTTTCATGTGTTTCCCTATTTTATCGTTTCTTTCTAAAAAAATTTCACTCGAAGTTGCATTTCTCCCCTTTCAAGTTTCTCCCGTAATATTCATCTCGCACGGAATGCTCATCAGTTCACCCTTGAGCTCAATTTCGGACGTACCGTGAAATAAAGCCAAACAACACTAACTTGGAATAGTTTACCCGGCGAGATTTTCCCTTGCCATTTTTATCTGCAAGCATTCGAAACCAATGTTAATCGACATCTCCTATCTTTCCCCTCACTACCTTCTTAATGTTCGTGCAGTGTGCTACATTAAAAGGGAAACAGATAGTCCCTTGTGCGTGCGTTAATTTAAAAAAAAAAGTGTGATATTTTGTTGTACTTTTATTTCAAATATTTTTATAGCAGTAAGAGTGATAGCCAAGTTTTAATTAAATAAATTAAAACAAGAATTCTGTAACTTTGCTCGTTTTTTTTTTTTAAGGTTTTAGAAATAAAAGGTATGAAAAAGTTATTAAAGATAATTGTGCAATGAAATAGGTAATGAATATATGAAACTTGTTTAAAAGGTGAATTTCGACGGAGAGAGCGACGAATGACGGATGTGGGACGTTGGAGACGTTTTAAGTTCAACGGGAGTAGCAGAGGGAAAAAAGATAATTCACTCTGGAAAAATAGCCCGTGAAAGAAAACCCGGACAAACAAGATATTTCGTGAAGAGTAAAATTATATATATAATCTGGGGCCTATTACGGCTACATGTAAAAAACATTTAGTTTTTTTTTAAATGAAACAAGTGTAAAATTGTTTAATTGGCCCTTGAATACGGAGTAAGCCGACATCAAGTACCTCGCCGTGTATCCAAGTGTTGTTTAAATCGAACGTGTAAGCCGACGTTAAGAACCTCGACGCGAGTGATCAAACAAAAAGCCACAAAATAAAAGAACTCACCACCAACGTGTAAGTCGACGTAAAGAACTTCGCCACGTGTGATAAAAATCCACAAAATAAAAGAACTCACAACCAACGTTTAAGTCGACGTCAAAAAAAACTTCGCCACGCGTGGGTAGCACCGCAGCAGTTAGCAGCAGACAATGTGGATTTTAAGTATATTAATGTAAGAAGTATTTTTAAGTGATTTTTAAGTTAAATAATTTTTATCTAAATTCCGAAAAAAATTATTATATTGAAATTCCATAAACATTTCTTCTTAAATTACGTGTTGTTACAAAATATTGAATATTTAAATATTACTAAAATTATATTAAATTTTTTTCTTATTGTTCTTATTTTTGCAGTATGTTTGCAATTTAAAAAGAAAAATTATAAACACCACAAAGGCTCAAATCTTTTGAAAGTATAGGGCTATATAAAAAAACGCAACCCAAAATATCCTTTTTCTTTTTCCTTTTACATTTTTCTTTTCCTTAAAAATAATAATGTTAACCAGAAACCAAAAGTTAGGTTCAAATATCAATACGGCAAATCGGTCTGCATCCACTGAAGAGATTAATTTATCTGACTCCAGTATTAATGAAGCTGATAATAATATTCAGTTGAATCCTTCTGCCAATATATCGCACTCGAGATCAGAATTGCCCCCAAGCAACTCCTGTTTGGAGGCACTTATTACTTCAATAGTAACAAAAGTCGTTGAGAGTCAAACGCAAAGACTAATGCAAACTTTAGCTTTCCAAAATATCCCAAATACCTGTTCAAATTCCATCTTGGAAAACGAGTCAATTACTGCTCCAGATTTTCGAGATAGACTGTCCGATCTGGACAATATACCAGGAATAGTAAGAAGTATAAGAGAATTCTTTGAAAATCCGGGAGAATTCAGCTCCTGGAAAAAAATGTGAACAGAGTTCTAGGAATATATGACCGCTTGAGAGGGACTCCTAAATATTTTGGGATTCTCAACGTAATCAGGAATAAAATAATAGGCAATGCAGATGTTGCATTGGAATCATTTATAACTCCCCTAGATTGGGAAAATATTTCTGAGTGCCTAGCCATGCACTATGCGGACAAACGCGATCTGGAAACACTAGAGTAGCAGATGATGCGATTAGTCCAAGGAGGAAAAACCATTCATGAATTTTATAATACAGTATATTCCAATCTTTCCTTAATCATAAATAATATTGATTCTATGAACTTAGGACCAGAACCCTTGAAATTGTTAACCTAAATTTACAGGAATTAGGCCCTCAATACTCTTATCAGGAGTCTAAAAGGTGACTTGCCGAGGTTACTTGGTATAAGAGAGCCTACGGACCTACCACATGCATTAAGTTTATGCATGAAGCTTGAGAATCAAAATGTCCGTATAAATCAAGCATATAATGCACAAGGTTCAGTAAAGAAACCCAACCATGAATTACAGAATAATTCCTATAATAAACCGAATTCCGCTCGGCATAACCAATTTCGTTCCTCCTACCAGCAGTACCAAGTCTATCCTATATATATAACTATAATCCCTTCCATAATAAAATGCAAATAAAAACAGAACCAGGTACGCAAGGCCCTGCACACGTACTCATCAACAGAATCATCAACAATCTAGTAATTACCGAAGTCATCAAATTAATCCACCTCAAAAATATCGACCAAGCGGAAGTTATAATAACCCGCAACAAAACTTCCACATTACAGAAACTCCAGAAAGCTCTGAATCGGAAACCCTGGACTCTAATATATCCTGCACGGAATATGACCAATCTATAATAAATGCAGATAACCTTTAAGAACAATCTTTAGAGGAATACTCTCAAAATTTTGTGGATTCCACTGTTAGTTCCGAATTCAATGATTGTACCGACATTAATTTTTTAGGTTAAGCGATTCCTCGCTTCCTTACTTTGAATGCCGAACAGGAAGTGGGGAAATGTTAAAATTTCTTATAGATACTGGCTCGAGTAAAAATTATATAAGACCTAATCTTGTCTCTAAGCCCATTAATAATCAACAAATATTTTACGCAAAATCGATAGCTGATGATGTTAAGGTTTTCCCAACACACCTTTGTAAGCCTATTTGGTTTAGATGATACACACATTAAGTTCTTTTTGTTACCATCTTTAAGAACATTTCACGGAATACTAGGGAATGATAGTTTAAAGCAACTATCAGCGTATATCTATACTAAAAACAGCTATATCTCAATCCTAAATCAATTTTGCATTAAAATCAAACAACTCAAATCACAAGCAGTGAATTCACTTGATACAGAATCTCTTTTGGGAAAAATAAGTCATTTAACCGATTTACAAAAAAGCTTGCTAGATCCTATTTTGCAGAATAACTTGAGTTTATTTGCAGAACCCGACGAGAAACTAACTTACACAACAAAAATCGTTGCTGAAATCAGAACTTCTAACGAAGAACCAGTTCACAGTAAACATTATCCTTTTCCCATGTATTAAAAAGGGGAAGTGGAAAAACAGGTAAAACAATTGCTTGACGATGGCATTATTAGACCTTCACGGTCACCATTCAATTCTCCGGTATGGATGGTACCGAAAAAACCTTACAGCACTAACGCCAAACAATACCGAATGGTAATAGATTACAAGAAACTCAATACTGTCACCATTGCAGATAGATATCCGATACCGGATATCAATGAACTGATTTCACAGTTGGGAGAAAACACCTTTTTCACTGTGCTTGACTTGAAAAGTGGATTCCACCAGATACCCTTAAAGGAATCCGATATTGAGAAAACATCCTTCTCAATCAACAATGGGAAGTATGAGTTCGTAAGACTGCCGTTTGGGCTTAAAAGTGCCCCGGCAATATTTCAGCGAACACAGGATGACATTCTTCATTAGTTTATTGGCAAGTTTTGCCAAGTATACATCGATGATATAATTATTTTTTAGTAAAAATGAGGTTGATCAATGCCGAAAAGCAAATATGAAAGTACAGTTGAGTAAATGTAAATTTTTTCAAGCCGAAGTGGAATTCCTAGGATTCGTAATCTCAGCTGATGGTGTGAAAACAAATCCAAGCAAAGTTAGAGCAATCCTTGACTTTGCTAAACCGGAAAACCTCAAACAATTGCGTTCTTTCCTTGGTCTTTCAGGGTACTATAGGCGCTTTGTTCATGACTATGCAAAGCTGGCAAAACCCTTGACAGCCCTCTTAAGGGGAGAGGGAGGACGAGTATCAAAAACCAAATCATCCAAATTACCTGTGCAGTTTAATCAAGAGGCTCTCGAAGCCTTCCAAAAATTTAACTTGTTTCTCAGGACATAATTCTGGCATATCCCGACTATTCAAAACCCTTCGATTTAACTACAGATGCTTAAAATTTCAGATAAGGAGCTGTACTTGAACAAAGAGGGAAACCCATAACCTTTATTTCGAGAACTCTTACTAGATCCGAGGAAAACTTTATGCCACTAGTGAGAAGGAACTCCTAGCCATTATATGGGCTCTAAGTTCTCTTAGAGGATACCTTTACGGTTCAGCAAAAGTGCGCTTTTTCACAGATCATCAACCGCTCACTTTTGCTCTCAGCAATGAAAATAGCAACACCAAAATGAAAAGGTGGAAGAATACGATTATGAAATCAGGTATAAGCCCGGAAAAACAAATGTGGTGGCAGACGCGTCATCTAGGGCACCCACTCATGCTGATGTTAATTCCTTAACGGTATCTCAGAATATTGACGAAGATTCTAATCAAAACCTTCTCCCAATTATTAATGCACCGATCAATGGGTTCAAAAATCAAATAATACTGTCCCATATACCATCGCCACGTCATATGTGAAATAAATTATACTCAAGAGAAAATAATAGGTTTTCTTAAAAAACATCTCAACCCTTCTGTCACAAACGTCATTAAAGCAGAAGAAAACATTTTAGATTAAATAAAACGAATATATCCTGAACACTTTATCCAATAAAAAACACGTCTCTCTAGAAACATAGTTACGGATCTTACAGATGAAAACAGACAAGAGGAAGAAATAATCAAAGAACATAACCGTACACACAGGAATGATAGAGAGAACAGAATTCAAATTTCTCAAAACTTCTTTTTTCCCAATATGAAAGAAAAAATAGAAAAGGTTTGTAAAGAAAATAAATACTAAAGACATCCCAAAAAAACAGAATTACAACCAACTCCCATTCCGGGATACCCAGGTCAAATAATTCATATAGATATTTATTTTACAGATCAGAAAATAATTTTAACCGCAATAGATAAGTTTTCAAAATATGCTCTTGCTAAAATAGTAATTAAATCTAGATTGGCAGCAGATATTAAAGAACCTCTTAGAGGACTAATATTAGCTTTCGGAGTTCCGCAATCAGTAGTAATGGATAACGAAAAATGCCTGAGTTCAAGTTCCATTAAATTCATGCTAGAGAACATGTTTGGCATAACTGTTTATAAGGCACCCCCCTATACAAGTTGTGCTAACGGACAAGTTGAAAGATTTCATTCAACTCTGTCGGAATTAATTCGTTGTGGTAAAACAGATAACATTCATTCCAATTTCTCTGAACTACTGGATAGATGTATCTATGAATACAACAGATCCTTACACTCTACGACTAATAAGAAACCTGTAGATATATTTTTTGCTAGGCAACTTCTTAACAATCCGGAAGAACTAACAAGCGCAAGAGAAGCAAATATAGAAAAAATAAGAAATAAACAACAAAGCGATTTAAAATATCATAACAAGAGGAAAACCCCTTTAAAGAATAACATAGTAGAAGAAACCGTTTATGTTAAAAATAACAAAAAAAATTGGAAATAAATTAGATTCTAAGAATAAAAAAGAGGTCGTCGCTGAAAATCATAATTCTACAATAAAAACTCTGTCAGGCAGAATAGTTCATAAAAGCCTGATAAAAAACTAATTTCCTTTTCACTAGGTTATGGCTTTCGTCATGCTGCGCTGATGTTAAGATGCTGGACTACTCCAACACCCAGATTATTGCCATACAATTGGGCAGTGTAAAGATTCAAACTGGAACCTTCAAGTTGGTTCACGTCATTGATACAGAGCTATATCAAAGATCACTGAAAGAAATAGAGCAAAGAGTCCAACGACTTACCAGCATTCCTAACCCAATGTTCCCTTTCCTATCACATGAGATACAACAAATTAAAACACACCTTAACCGCCTCATTCCCAGGTCTAAATCCAAGCGATCAATAGATTTTTTGGGTTTGGCATGGAAATGGGTTGCTGGTTCTCCCGATATGATTCATGATTTAGAAATTATCAAAGACAAAATAAATAATGTCTTAACCAATAACAACTAGTAAACCATAATAAAAATTTTTTTTTGACAAAATACATAATGTAACTAATGAAATTGTTAAAACCTTAAAAAAATAATGAAAAGATTAAACATGATATTTTACTTTACTTAAAATTTAAGCTAGATTTGTTAAAGGAAGAAATTAATAATATAGAATACGCAATGCTAGCCCATCGCAAGCTGGAATTATAAATACGTAAATTCTCTCTAGTCTGGAAATTAATGTAATAGAAAAAGTCATTAACAATGATAATATGCCTTACAGTAATGTAATAGAAGCAATAGAATTCGCAGACATAAAAATAGCTCACAATGAGACAGTGTTATTATGCATTTTAAGTTTACCAATAACTGAAGTTAAAACATGTAACAAAATTTTAATAAAACCTGTAAAGAATAATAAAACCATAATAAAAGTAGATTCAACTGACATATTACAATGTAAAGACAACAAAATGTATGGTGTAACCAATGTATGTAAAACTTTTAATAAACTTTCAATTTGTAAACAAAATTACCTTTTAAATATAACTAACGATAAATGTATCAGCTACCTACTATCAAGGCTACCTCCCTTATGCACACAGATTAACAATCAACATATTCCATCCATAGAGGAGTTAACTCCTGGCGTGGTATTGCTAAACCAGTTTAACGATTATGTGGAAATAGACGGTAAGCAGTTGTTGTTAAATGGAACATACATCATCCAATCCCATAACTCAACTGTCAAAATTCGCCAATACATCTTCACAGCATCAGAAGTTACCTTGCATAACTCCTTACCTGCCCTCCTACAACCATCAGCAACAAAACATCAATTTGAAGAGCTTTTATCACTCAAGATAATTAAAGAAATAGAGGCTAATAATACAAAATACATACAGCAGCTAGAAACGGACAATCAAAAGAAGACCATATCCATGTCAGCACTGTTAACTTTGTCACTTGTGCTAATATTACTCATGATCTGGAAATTGTTTAAGAAAGATCTCAAATTCAGCTCCATCTGGAAGAAAAGGTCCGGGTCCTTACTTTGAATGCCGAACAGGAAGTGGGGAAATGTTAAAATTTCTTATAGATACTGGCTCGAGTAAAAATTATATAAGACCTAATCTTGTCTCTAAGCCCATTAATAATCAACAAATATTTTACGCAAAATCGATAGCTGATGATGTTAAGGTTTTCCCAACACACCTTTGTAAGCCTATTTGGTTTAGATGATACACACATTAAGTTCTTTTTGTTACCATCTTTAAGAACATTTCACGGAATACTAGGGAATGATAGTTTAAAGCAACTATCAGCGTATATCTATACTAAAAACAGCTATATCTCAATCCTAAATCAATTTTGCATTAAAATCAAACAACTCAAATCACAAGCAGTGAATTCACTTGATACAGAATCTCTTTTGGGAAAAATAAGTCATTTAACCGATTTACAAAAAAGCTTGCTAGATCCTATTATGCAGAATAACTTGAGTTTATTTGCAGAACCCGACGAGAAACTAACTTACACAACAAAAATCATTGCTGAAATCAGAACTTCTAACGAAGAACCAGTTCACAGTAAACATTATCCTTTTCCCATGTCTTAAAAAGGGGAAGTGGAAAAACAGGTAAAACAATTGCTTGACGATGGCATTATTAGACCTTCACGGTCACCATTCAATTCTCCGGTATGGATAGTACCGAAAAAACCTTACAGCACTAACGCCAAACAATACCGAATGGTAATAGATTACAAGAAACTCAATACTGTCACCATTGCAGATAGATATCCGATACCGGATATCAATGAACTGATTTCACAGTTGGGAGAAAACACCTTTTTCACTGTGCTTGACTTGAAAAGTGGATTCCACCAGATACCCTTAAAGGAATCCGATATTGAGAAAACATCCTTCTCAATCAACAATGGGAAGTATGAGTTCGTAAGACTGCCGTTTGGGCTTAAAAGTGCCCCGGCAATATTTCAGCGAACACAGGATGACATTCTTCATTAGTTTATTGGCAAGTTTTGCCAAGTATACATCGATGATATAATTATTTTTTAGTAAAAATGAGGTTGATCAATGCCGAAAAGCAAATATGAAAGTACAGTTGAGTAAATGTAAATTTTTTCAAGCCGAAGTGGAATTCCTAGGATTCGTAATCTCAGCTGATGGTGTGAAAACAAATCCAAGCAAAGTTAGAGCAATCCTTGACTTTGCTAAACCGGAAAACCTCAAACAATTGCGTTCTTTCCTTGGTCTTTCAGGGTACTATAGGCGCTTTGTTCATGATTATGCAAAGCTGGCAAAACCCTTGACAGCCCTCTTAAGGGGAGAGGGAGGACGAGTATCAAAAACCAAATCATCCAAATTACCTGTGCAGTTTAATCAAGAGGCTCTCGAAGCCTTCCAAAAATTTAACTTGTTTCTCAGGACATAATTCTGGCATATCCCGACTATTCAAAACCCTTCGATTTAACTACAGATGCTTAAAATTTCAGATAAGGAGCTGTACTTGAACAAAGAGGGAAACCCATAACCTTTATTTCGAGAACTCTTACTAGATCCGAGGAAAACTTTATGCCACTAGTGAGAAGGAACTCCTAGCCATTATATGGGCTCTAAGTTCTCTTAGAGGATACCTTTACGGTTCAGCAAAAGTGCGCTTTTTCACAGATCATCAACCGCTCACTTTTGCTCTCAGCAATGAAAATAGCAACACCAAAATGAAAAGGTGGAAGAATACGATTATGAAATCAGGTATAAGCCCGGAAAAACAAATGTGGTGGCAGACGCGTCATCTAGGGCACCCACTCATGCTGATGTTAATTCCTTAACGGTATCTCAGAATATTGACGAAGATTCTAATCAAAACCTTCTCCCAATTATTAATGCACCGATCAATGGGTTCAAAAATCAAATAATACTGTCCCATATACCATCGCCACGTCATATGTGAAATAAATTATACTCAAGAGAAAATAATAGGTTTTCTTAAAAAACATCTCAACCCTTCTGTCACAAACGTCATTAAAGCAGAAGAAAACATTTTAGATTAAATAAAACGAATATATCCTGAACACTTTATCCAATAAAAAACACGTCTCTCTAGAAACATAGTTACGGATCTTACAGATGAAAACAGACAAGAGGAAGAAATAATCAAAGAACATAACCGTACACACAGGAATGATAGGAAGAAAAGAATTCAAATTTCTCAAAACTTCTTTTTTCCCAATATGAAAGAAAAAATAGAAAAGGTTTGTAAAGAAAATAAATACTAAAGACATCCCAAAAAACCAGAATTACAACCAACTCCCATTCCGGGATACCCAGGTCAAATAATTCATATAGATATTTATTTTACAGATCAGAAAATAATTTTAACCGCAATAGATAAGTTTTCAAAATATGCTCTTGCTAAAATAGTAATTAAATCTAGATTGGCAGCAGATATTAAAGAACCTCTTAGAGGACTAATATTAGCTTTCGGAGTTCCGCAATCAGTAGTAATGGATAACGAAAAATGCCTGAGTTCAAGTTCCATTAAATTCATGCTAGAGAACATGTTTGGCATAACTGTTTATAAGGCACCCCCCTATACAAGTTGTGCTAACGGACAAGTTGAAAGATTTCATTCAACTCTGTCGGAATTAATTCGTTGTCGTAAAACAGATAACATTCATTCCAATTTCTCTGAACTACTGGATAGATGTATCTATGAATACAACAGATCCTTACACTCTACGACTAATAAGAAACCTGTAGATATATTTTTTGCTAGGCAACTTCTTAACAATCCGGAAGAACTAACAAGCGCAAGAGAAGCAAATATAGAAAAAATAAGAAATAAACAACAAAGCGATTTAAAATATCATAACAAGAGGAAAACCCCTTTAAAGAATAACATAGTAGAAGAAACCGTTTATGTTAAAAATAACAAAAAAAATTGGAAATAAATTAGATTCTAAGAATAAAAAAGAGGTCGTCGCTGAAAATCATAATTCTACAATAAAAACTCTGTCAGGCAGAATAGTTCATAAAAGCCTGATAAAAAACTAATTTCCCTTTCACTAGGTTATGGCTTTCGTCATGCTGCGCTGATGTTAAGATGCTGGACTACTCCAACACCCAGATTATTGCCATACAATTGGGCAGTGTAAAGAAAATAAAAAAGTTGGTTTACGTCATTGATACAGAGCTATATCAAAGATCACTGAAAGAAATAGAGCAAAGAGTCCAACGACTTACCAGCATTCCTTACCCAATGTTCCCTTTCCTATCACATGAGATACAACAAATTAAAACACACCTTAACCGCCTCATTCCCAGGTCTAAATCCAAGCGATCAAGAGATTTTTTGGGTTTGGCATGGAAATGGGTTGCTGGTTCTCCCGATATGATTCATGATTTAGAAATTATCAAAGACAAAATAAATAATGTCTTAACCAATAACAACTAGTAAACCATAATAAAAATTTTTTTTTGACAAAATACATAATGTAACTAATGAAATTGTTAAAACCTTAAAAAAATAATGAAAAGATTAAACATGATATTTTACTTTACTTAAAATTTAAGCTAGATTTGTTAAAGGAAGAAATTAATAATATAGAATACGCAATGCTAGCCCATCGCAAGCTGGAATTATAAATACGTAAATTCTCTCTAGTCTGGAAATTAATGTAATAGAAAAAGTCATTAACAATGATAATATGCCTTACAGTAATGTAATAGAAGCAATAGAATTCGCAGACATAAAAATAGCTCACAATGAGACAGTGTTATTATGCATTTTAAGTTTACCAATAACTGAAGTTAAAACATGTAACAAAATTTTAATAAAACCTGTAAAGAATAATAAAACCATAATAAAAGTAGATTCAACTGACATATTACAATGTAAAGACAACAAAATGTATGGTGTAACCAATGTATGTAAAACTTTTAATAAACTTTCAATTTGTAAACAAAATTACCTTTTAAATATAACTAACGATAAATGTATCAGCTACCTACTATCAAGGCTACCTCCCTTATGCACACAGATTAACAATCAACATATTCCATCCATAGAGGAGTTAACTCCTGGCGTGGTATTGCTAAACCAGTTTAACGATTATGTGGAAATAGACGGTAAGCAGTTGTTGTTAAATGGAACATACATCATCCAATTCCATAACTCAACTGTCAAAATTCGCCAATACATCTTCACAGCATCAGAAGTTACCTTGCATAACTCCTTACCTGCCCTCCTACAACCATCAGCAACAAAACATCAATTTGAAGAGCTTTTATCACTCAAGATAATTAAAGAAATAGAGGCTAATAATACAAAATACATACAGCAGCTAGAAACGGACAATCAAAAGAAGACCATATCCATGTCAGCACTGTTAACTTTGTCACTTGTGCTAATATTACTCATGATCTGGAAATTGTTTAAGAAAGATTTCAAATTCAGCTCCATCTGGAAGAAAAGGTCCGGGTCCTTACTTTGAATGCCGAACAGGAAGTGGGGAAATGTTAAAATTTCTTATAGATACTGGCTCGAGTAAAAATTATATAAGACCTAATCTTGTCTCTAAGCCCATTAATAATCAACAAATATTTTACGCAAAATCGATAGCTGATGATGTTAAGGTTTTCCCAACACACCTTTGTAAGCCTATTTGGTTTAGATGATACACACATTAAGTTCTTTTTGTTACCATCTTTAAGAACATTTCACGGAATACTAGGGAATGATAGTTTAAAGCAACTATCAGCGTATATCTATACTAAAAACAGCTATATCTCAATCCTAAATCAATTTTGCATTAAAATCAAACAACTCAAATCACAAGCAGTGAATTCACTTGATACAGAATCTCTTTTGGGAAAAATAAGTCATTTAACCGATTTACAAAAAAGCTTGCTAGATCCTATTATGCAGAATAACTTGAGTTTATTTGCAGAACCCGACGAGAAACTAACTTACACAACAAAAATCATTGCTGAAATCAGAACTTCTAACGAAGAACCAGTTCACAGTAAACATTATCCTTTTCCCATGTCTTAAAAAGGGGAAGTGGAAAAACAGGTAAAACAATTGCTTGACGATGGCATTATTAGACCTTCACGGTCACCATTCAATTCTCCGGTATGGATAGTACCGAAAAAACCTTACAGCACTAACGCCAAACAATACCGAATGGTAATAGATTACAAGAAACTCAATACTGTCACCATTGCAGATAGATATCCGATACCGGATATCAATGAACTGATTTCACAGTTGGGAGAAAACACCTTTTTCACTGTGCTTGACTTGAAAAGTGGATTCCACCAGATACCCTTAAAGGAATCCGATATTGAGAAAACATCCTTCTCAATCAACAATGGGAAGTATGAGTTCGTAAGACTGCCGTTTGGGCTTAAAAGTGCCCCGGCAATATTTCAGCGAACACAGGATGACATTCTTCATTAGTTTATTGGCAAGTTTTGCCAAGTAAACATCGATGATATAATTATTTTTTAGTAAAAATGAGGTTGATCAATGCCGAAAAGCAAATATGAAAGTAAAGTTGAGTAAATGTAAATTTTTTCAAGCCGAAGTGGAATTCCTAGGATTCGTAATCTCAGCTGATGGTGTGAAAACAAATCCAAGCAAAGTTAGAGCAATCCTTGACTTTGCTAAACCGGAAAACCTCAAACAATTGCGTTCTTTCCTTGGTCTTTCAGGGTACTATAGGCGCTTTGTTCATGATTATGCAAAGCTGGCAAAACCCTTGACAGCCCTCTTAAGGGGAGAGGGAGGACGAGTATCAAAAACCAAATCATCCAAATTACCTGTGCAGTTTAATCAAGAGGCTCTCGAAGCCTTCCAAAAATTTAACTTGTTTCTCAGGACATAATTCTGGCATATCCCGACTATTCAAAACCCTTCGATTTAACTACAGATGCTTAAAATTTCAGATAAGGAGCTGTACTTGAACAAAGAGGGAAACCCATAACCTTTATTTCGAGAACTCTTACTAGATCCGAGGAAAACTTTATGCCACTAGTGAGAAGGAACTCCTAGCCATTATATGGGCTCTAAGTTCTCTTAGAGGATACCTTTACGGTTCAGCAAAAGTGCGCTTTTTCACAGATCATCAACCGCTCACTTTTGCTCTCAGCAATGAAAATAGCAACACCAAAATGAAAAGGTGGAAGAATACGATTATGAAATCAGGTATAAGCCCGGAAAAACAAATGTGGTGGCAGACGCGTCATCTAGGGCACCCACTCATGCTGATGTTAATTCCTTAACGGTATCTCAGAATATTGACGAAGATTCTAATCAAAACCTTCTCCCAATTATTAATGCACCGATCAATGGGTTCAAAAATCAAATAATACTGTCCCATATACCATCGCCACGTCATATGTGAAATAAATTATACTCAAGAGAAAATAATAGGTTTTCTTAAAAAACATCTCAACCCTTCTGTCACAAACGTCATTAAAGCAGAAGAAAACATTTTAGATTAAATAAAACGAATATATCCTGAACACTTTATCCAATAAAAAACACGTCTCTCTAGAAACATAGTTACGGATCTTACAGATGAAAACAGACAAGAGGAAGAAATAATCAAAGAACATAACCGTACACACAGGAATGATAGAGAGAACAGAATTCAAATTTCTCAAAACTTCTTTTTTCCCAATATGAAAGAAAAAATAGAAAAGGTTTGTAAAGAAAATAAATACTAAAGACATCCCAAAAAAACAGAATTACAACCAACTCCCATTCCGGGATACCCAGGTCAAATAATTCATATAGATATTTATTTTACAGATCAGAAAATAATTTTAACCGCAATAGATAAGTTTTCAAAATATGCTCTTGCTAAAATAGTAATTAAATCTAGATTGGCAGCAGATATTAAAGAACCTCTTAGAGGACTAATATTAGCTTTCGGAGTTCCGCAATCAGTAGTAATGGATAACGAAAAATGCCTGAGTTCAAGTTCCATTAAATTCATGCTAGAGAACATGTTTGGCATAACTGTTTATAAGGCACCCCCCTATACAAGTTGTGCTAACGGACAAGTTGAAAGATTTCATTCAACTCTGTCGGAATTAATTCGTTGTCGTAAAACAGATAACATTCATTCCAATTTCTCTGAACTACTGGATAGATGTATCTATGAATACAACAGATCCTTACACTCTACGACTAATAAGAAACCTGTAGATATATTTTTTGCTAGGCAACTTCTTAACAATCCGGAAGAACTAACAAGCGCAAGAGAAGCAAATATAGAAAAAATAAGAAATAAACAACAAAGCGATTTAAAATATCATAACAAGAGGAAAACCCCTTTAAAGAATAACATAGTAGAAGAAACCGTTTATGTTAAAAATAACAAAAAAAATTGGAAATAAATTAGATTCTAAGAATAAAAAAGAGGTCGTCGCTGAAAATCATAATTCTACAATAAAAACTCTGTCAGGCAGAATAGTTCATAAAAGCCTGATAAAAAACTAATTTCCTTTTCACTAGGTTATGGCTTTCGTCATGCTGCGCTGATGTTAAGATGCTGGACTACTCCAACACCCAGATTATTGCCATACAATTGGGCAGTGTAAAGATTCAAACTGGAACCTTCAAGTTGGTTCACGTCATTGATACAGAGCTATATCAAAGATCACTGAAAGAAATAGAGCAAAGAGTCCAACGACTTACCAGCATTCCTAACCCAATGTTCCCTTTCCTATCACATGAGATACAACAAATTAAAACACACCTTAACCGCCTCATTCCCAGGTCTAAATCCAAGCGATCAATAGATTTTTTGGGTTTGGCATGGAAATGGGTTGCTGGTTCTCCCGATATGATTCATGATTTAGAAATTATCAAAGACAAAATAAATAATGTCTTAACCAATAACAACTAGTAAACCATAATAAAAATTTTTTTTTGACAAAATACATAATGTAACTAATGAAATTGTTAAAACCTTAAAAAAATAATGAAAAGATTAAACATGATATTTTACTTTACTTAAAATTTAAGCTAGATTTGTTAAAGGAAGAAATTAATAATATAGAATACGCAATGCTAGCCCATCGCAAGCTGGAATTATAAATACGTAAATTCTCTCTAGTCTGGAAATTAATGTAATAGAAAAAGTCATTAACAATGATAATATGCCTTACAGTAATGTAATAGAAGCAATAGAATTCGCAGACATAAAAATAGCTCACAATGAGACAGTGTTATTATGCATTTTAAGTTTACCAATAACTGAAGTTAAAACATGTAACAAAATTTTAATAAAACCTGTAAAGAATAATAAAACCATAATAAAAGTAGATTCAACTGACATATTACAATGTAAAGACAACAAAATGTATGGTGTAACCAATGTATGTAAAACTTTTAATAAACTTTCAATTTGTAAACAAAATTACCTTTTAAATATAACTAACGATAAATGTATCAGCTACCTACTATCAAGGCTACCTCCCTTATGCACACAGATTAACAATCAACATATTCCATCCATAGAGGAGTTAACTCCTGGCGTGGTATTGCTAAACCAGTTTAACGATTATGTGGAAATAGACGGTAAGCAGTTGTTGTTAAATGGAACATACATCATCCAATTCCATAACTCAACTGTCAAAATTCGCCAATACATCTTCACAGCATCAGAAGTTACCTTGCATAACTCCTTACCTGCCCTCCTACAACCATCAGCAACAAAACATCAATTTGAAGAGCTTTTATCACTCAAGATAATTAAAGAAATAGAGGCTAATAATACAAAATACATACAGCAGCTAGAAACGGACAATCAAAAGAAGACCATATTCATGTCAGCACTGTTAACTTTGTCACTTGTGCTAATATTACTCATGATCTGGAAATTGTTTAAGAAAGATCTCAAATTCAGCTCCATTTGGAGGAAAAGGTCCGGGTCTGAAGATACTGAGATAGTCGAACTCGCTCAGGAGGCAGGAACATCAGCCAATTTACCTGTGACAAGACCAAGAATCATCGGGATTAAAGACCTCTCTCAACATTTAAAACCAATGCCATCGAACGTGAACGTTCGAATCCAAGAGGGGAGGAGTTAACGCCACATAAGCCAAAAATAAGTTGATCATGAGCCACCCGAATGATCAACAATACCCGCGGTCGTTCCAAGACGCAAAGTCAGCAAAAACCTTTGTGGAATGTGGGAACATAAAATTGTGATGCGAGGCAGCACTGCAATCTACATGTCAGCAGTTTTTGCCTATTTAAGTTTGGATTTTCATTACATTTTTGTCCACTCTTTACCTAGGCAGAATCGCTGCCCCTTTGCTTTTTAAACTCCTAATAAATAAAAAATAAAAAAATAAAAAAAACCATTTAGTTTTTTTTTTAAATGAAACAAGTGTAAAATTGTTTAATTTGTACAATATGGAACAACAATGACTATATTAATAACAATAAAAGTAAATATGATTGATCACAAATCACCTTTTATTTGTACCTATTGCTTATATACAAACGCGACATTTTTGTTGACATAAAAATACACCAAATGATGCACTAAGAGGATAGCAAAGAATTAGTTTTTGTTGTTTATTCATTGTTATATGGTTCTTATTATTGTATTATTATTGTTGTGAGACACCGGTCAGCACATTTTTTTAAATGAAAACAACACAAAATGTGGTAGGGCACAGCTGTCGGAGAAAGGAAGAAAAAAGAAATCATTCATATGTATTATGTACATGATACACAGAAGTACAAGGTATTCTCAGTAGACGCATACAAATCGCCATCTTGATATTTTATGACGTCACATTCTTCTTTTATTATTATTTTATTTATTAAGTGAATATTATTTTTTTAAATTGAAGGTTTAGTTTTTTTTTTATAATTATAAGAATAATAAACTTAAAAAAAACAATAAAAAAAATCGGCAAATTAATACATTTATTTACATTCCCTAAGAACAAAAATCAGAAGAATGTGATGTCACACGCATAATCAGACAAAGTGAGCATACCTTGTATGAAAAATATTAACGAAAAATTCTATTAAAAAAACAAATTTTTACTTTTTAATATGATTTTAAGTTAATGTATTTATTATTTAAATTACAACATTTATTTTTAACTATTAATATTAAAGTCGCGACGTGCGTTTCGGACTTGCGTCCATCATCGGGCTAATAAATACTTTTTTGCCATTGTTTTAATTTTCTTTGTTTACTTATTTGTTGTTGTTCGCTATATTGTTATATAGTGTTGTCTTCTTTTATCTTGTGTTTTAATTGGTATGTAATTGCAGTGTCGTATAATGCGTTACTATTAATTGTTAGTTTGTCGTTAAGCACTTTTTCTTGCTCCACCTTATATGACTTGTAAATGCAAAATTCTTCTATTGTGTCCATAGTTTTCCCTTTTTTGCATATGTGTAAAGGTATTAGGTTATTTTCAAAGTTGCTATAGTTGTGGTTTTCATTAATTAAATGTAAAGCGAAATTGGATTTTGTGTTTATTTTAGGTTTATGTTCTTTGAATCTTTCGTGAAATGTTCTGCCTGTTTGTCCTATGTAGTATTTGTCGCAGTCATTGCAGATTATTTTATATACTCCAGAGCATGATCTAATATTTTTGTTATGTTTTGGTCTTAATATTTGTTGAATGTTATTTTTTGTTTTATATGAAATATTTATGTTAAGTTTTTTGAACTCATTTTTTATTGTCTGTTTTATTATATTCGTATATTCTATATATATTTATATATATATATATATAAATATTTATATATTCTATATATATATATTTGTTGTCCTTTTTTGTATCATGCATTATGTCGTTGTTTACGTTTTGAAGTTTTTTCGTTTTCTTTTTGTAAATTAATTTATCTATTGTTTCTGCATTGTAACCATTTGCAAGTGCTATTTGTTTTATTATGTCAATTTCGTGTTTAAAATCTTCTCCATATATAGGTACGTTTAGTAACCTATTTATGAATGCATTAAATGATGACATTTTTTGTGAATGTGGGTGGTGGGAGTTTTTGTGTATAACAACGTCAGTAGTAGTAGGTTTTCTATAAATTTTATATTTTAGTTTTTGGTTTTTGTCTTTGCTTATATTTAAGTCTAAGAAGTTTATATTATTATTTTGTTCAATTTCTGTTGTGAATTTAATTTTATTGTTTAAGTTGTTAATGTATTTTTTTAATATGTCAATTTGTCTGCATGTACCATTAAAGATGAGGAAGGTGTCGTCAACATATCTTGCGTAGAAGATAATTTTGTTGTGTAGAGGGTTATGAGTTGATAAAATGTATTTGTTTTCATAATAATTGAGATATATATCTGCCATTAATCCACTTAAGGGGGATCCCATGGCTAATCCTTCGTCTTGTATATAATATTTGTTATTGAATGTAAAATAATTTTGTTTTAAAGTTATTTTTAATAAATGTATGATTTCATTTATTTTTTGATGGTCAATAGTTGCAGTTTGGGTGAGATTTTCTTTTATTAATTCTATGGTTTCGTCTATTGGTATGTTGGTGTACATATTGGTGACATCAAGTGAAATGAGTTTATATTGGGATTTTATGTTAAGATTTTTTGTTTTATCGATGAATTCGGTATAGTTTTTTATGCTGTAGTTATTTTTTAAGGTGATGTTGTTTTTGAGGATTTTCTGTAGTTCCTTAGCGACTTTGTAACATGGTGCTGTGGTGTAATTAATTAATGGTCGGATTGGAGTATTTGTTTTGTGTATTTTGGGTAATCCAGTAAACTGTGGTGCTTGTGCGTTAGGTTATTTGAGTTTTATTTTGGTTATGTTTGTAAATAGGTTATTGCATTTGTTAATTGTTTGGTTTATTTGTTTTAAATATTCTTAAGTTGGGTCGTTTTGTATGTTTCTTATGTTATTTTCTATTATATATGTTAAAGTTTTATTTATATATTCTTCCTGGTTAATTATGACTATTGTATTTCCTTTGTCAGTTTTAGTTATTAATGCGTTATTGTCTTTTAGTTTTTGTTTTATGTTTTTTAAATTATTTATGTCTTCTTTATATTTTTGTTGTAATATTTTGTGTGATTTGATATTTTTAAAAAATTGTTTTAGTTTTCTGTTGATTATAGTTCTTACTTCATTTTGTGTTTCTTGGTCTGGTTTGGTTTTAATGGCTGCCTCAGCGTTTATTATTTCATTATTTATATTTTTTTGGTTAATATTTGGTATGTTGTATTTAAGTCCTTTGTTAAGAGTGTCGATTTCCGTTTTATTTAAATGTACATTTGTTTTGTTGACTAATCTGGGGTAAAATATGTGTTGGTTGGTTAAGTTTGTTGAATTAGTTCTTTTAGTGAGTTTAATTATTTTCTGTTGTTGTTTTATAGAGATGTGTTTGGCTATTTCTTTAGCCTGAAGATTTATTTTATATATATATAGTTCTGCAATAATGTTGTGTAGTTTGTTGTACAGTTCTAGATGGAGTTTATATAATATGTTGTTAATATTATTTTTCTTACTGTATAAATATTTAATTTCTTCTTTTATACGGATGGTTTGTGCTATTTTTTGTGTTCTGACTGCTGCGATTGAGTTATTTTTAATTTTTATTTGTGCGTATTTTGGTATAACTTGTTTTTTAAGGCAAGTTTTGTTGAATTTTATGTTTTGGTTAATTTTGTATAACTTAGTTATGGCTTTTTTGTATTTAAAAGCAATTTGTGCTTGTTCGGCTGTATAATTAATGAAAGTTTTTGGTTCTGCCTCCATGTTGTTAGATTTATGAAAAATAGTAACGAAAAATTCTATTAAGAAAACAAATTTTTACTTTTTAATATTTATTATTTAAATTACAACATTTATTTTTAACTATTAATATTAAAGTCGCGACGCGCGTTTCGGACTTGCGTCCATCATTGGGCTAATAAATACTTTTTTGCCATTGTTTTAATTTTCTTTGTTTACTTATTTGTTGTTGTTCGCTATATTGTTATATAGTGTTGTATTCTTTTATCTTGTGTTTTAATTGGTATGTAAGTGCAGTGTCGTATAATGCGTTAATTTTAATTGTTAGTTTGTCGTTAAGCACTTTGTCTTGCTCCACCTTATATGACTTGTAAATGCAAAATTCTTCTATTGTGTCCATAGTTTTCCCTTTTTTGCATATGTGTAAAGGTATTAGGTTATTTTCAAAGTTGCTATAGTTGTGGTTTTCATTAATTAAATGTAAAGCGAAATTTGATTTTGTGTTTATTTTAGGTTTATGTTCTTTGAATCTTTCGTGAAATGTTCTGCCTGTTTGTCCTATGTAGTATTTGTCGCAGTCATTGCAGATTATTTTATATACTCCAGAGCATGATTTAATATTTTTGTTATGTTTTGGTCTTAATATTTGTTGAATGTTATTTTTTGTTTTATATGAAATATTTATGTTAAGTTTTTTGAACTCATTTTTTATTGTCTGTGGTATTATATTCGTATATTCTATTGAGATATATTTGTTGTCCTTTTTTGTATCATGCATTATGTCGTTGTTTACGTTTTGAAGTTTTTTCTTTTTCTTTTTGTAAATTAATTTATCTATTGTTTCTGCATTGTAACCATTTGCAAGTGCTATTTGTTTTATTATGTCAATTTCGTGTTTAAAATCTTCTTCATCCATAGGTACGTTTAGTAACCTATTTATGAATGCATTAAATGATGACATTTTTTGTGAATGTGGGTGGTGGGAGTTTTTGTGTATAACAACGTCAGTAGTAGTAGGTTTTCTATAAATTTTATATTTTAGTTTTTGGTTTTTGTCTTTGCTTATATTTAAGTCTAAGAAGTTTATATTATTATTTTGTTCAATTTCTGTTGTGAATTTAATTTTATTGTTTAAGTTGTTAATGTATTTTTTAATATGTCAATTTGTCTGCATGTACCATTAAAGATGAGGAAGGTGTCGTCAACATATCTTGCGTAGAAGATAATTTTGTTGTGTAGAGGGTTATGAGTTGATAAAATGTATTTGTTTTCATAATAATTGAGATATATATCTGCCATTAATCCACTTAAGGGGGATCCCATGGCTAATCCTTCGTCTTGTATATAATATTTGTTATTGAATGTAAAATAATTTTGTTTTAAAGTTATTTTTAATAAATGTATGATTTCATTTATTTTTTGATGGTCAATAGTTGCAGTTTGGGTGAGATTTTCATTTATTAATTCTATGGTTTCGTCTATTGGTATGTTGGTGTACATATTGGTGACATCAAGTGAAATGAGTTTATATTGGGATTTTATGTTAAGATTTTTTGTTTTATCGATGAATTCGGTATAGTTTTTTATGCTGTAGTTATTTTTTAAGGTGATGTTGTTTTTGAGGATTTTCTGTAGTTCTTTAGCGACTTTGTAACATGGTGGTGTGATGTAATTAATTAATGGTCGGATTGGAGTATTTGTTTTGTGTATTTTGGGTAATCCAGTAAACTGTGGTTGTGCGTTAGGTTGTTTGAGTTTTATTTTGGTTATGTTTGTAAATAGGTTATTGCATTTGTTAATTGTTTGGTTTATTTGTTTTAAATATTCTTTAGTTGGGTCGTTTTGTATGTTTCTTATGTTATTTTCTATTATAAATGTTAAAGTTTTATTTATATATTCTTCCTGGTTAATTATGACTATTGTATTTCCTTTGTCAGTTTTAGTTATTAATGCGTTATTGTCTTTTAGTTTTTGTTTTATGTTTTTTAAATTATTTATGTCTTCTTTATATTTTTGTTGTAATATTTTGTGTGATTTGATATTTTTAAAAAATTGTTTTAGTTTTCTGTTGATTATAGTTCTTACTTCATTTTGTGTTTCTTGGTCTGGTATGGTTTTAATGGCTGCCTCAGCGTTTATTATTTCATTATTTATATTTTTTGGGTTAATATTTGGTATGTTGTATTTAAGTCCTTTGTTAAGAGTGTCGAATACCTTGTATTTCTGTGTATCATGTATTATGTAGTTCTGTCATATTTGATATTTTCACAACTTGAATTCGCCGAGAGTGGCGAGAAGGAGTACCGAGTAGTGGAAATGGGTGCAATCGTACAATGAAATAGTGGTAACAAATTGTTCCTACTGTGGGGTAAATTGGGTACAGTTTCTCCCCAGTATTATGGGGCAAGAAGGGGGAGCCCCATTATGGGATTCTCCATAGAGCGGTTAAGCAAACGGCTTTTCGGCATTGAATTCACCACAAAATGGCATGATTGTCGTTTGCGGTGGTTACAAATAAAAAAACGGGGAAGTCACGAGAATATCCGCGACCCGTACAGAAAGACCGATTAAGTGCACCCCGGATAAAGTATGTTTTTGTTTTGATATGAAAGTTATTTAAGTTTGGAACATAATTTTCGCGAGTGAAAATTTTAAACCCAGAAGATTAATAAAATAAAAAAAATTATAAATCTTGGTAAAGGGTGGATAGGATAGGTTAAGAAACGAAAATAAGAGAGGTGGGAAACTTCCTTACACAAAATAATTAAAATTAAGTCTTCCCATAGGATTTATATTGTTTGTACAATTAATAAATTTAAAAATAAATTAGGCACAGCATCCAGGGTGGTTGCCGATAGTCGGAACCGCCAGCCTTTTTTTGGCCGAAGGACCTAACCAGCTTTTATTGATGGAACCAGGTCAGAGCCTTCCCCAATACGGGCAATGTTCCAACACGGAATTTACCTTCTTGTGGCTCAAATTCACTGTCCGCAAGCATGTCTTTCATTATTGTTTTTTTACAGGAGTCCAAATCTCGACACTAGTTCGACTTGTAACGAGTTTAATGCGCTGTGTGATTCCATCTAGAAAATTGTTTCCCTTTGTTCTCGCATTGAAATCGTTAATGCAGGCGATTATAATGTACACAATAACAATTTGCTCCGCTATTCTGGTCAGACAACACCCGAAGGAAGGTATGTCGACTTCTTTTCCGGGTTACATAACCTAACTGAACTGATCGATTTATACCGAATGTTGCTGGGCGAACCACCCATACTCTTGACTTGTTTCTTACTTCTCACCCTGATAAATATACCATTTGTGTAACTTCTCCATTTGGCACTTTGGACCATTGTGTCATTTCAGCTAATTTCTCGTTCTCCATCCATCCAGTTAAAGAAAAACTTCCCACCAGGGCCGTTTGGCAATACGAGACGGCCTAAATATTTTTTTCGAAACTTTAACTGGTCACTATGCTTCCTCGATAGTGACATTCATGCCAGTGCTGAAATGATCAAAAATTCTTTTAGGGATGCGGGGTTTTATTCTTAACAGAGTAAAAAGCATTAAGCCTAAAGAAAAGTCCTGGTTTAACTCTGAGTTTAAAGAAGCTATCAGGCTCGAAGAAATAAGTTTTCGATCTTATCAAGCCAACCCTACAGAGGAGAATAGAAAAAGTCAAACAAGCTAGGAACTCATGCAACTTCGTCATTGAAAGAACCAAATTGTTGCATGACCAAAAATTGCGGCAAAAAATTCTGCAGTATCCCAAAGGCAGTAAAAATGCTTCGTCATTTGTAAAAAATATTAAAAACTCCTCAACATCTTCGGTTCCAACGCTAATCGACAATAACAAACCAATTGTTTACTCTTTAGAGAAGGCAAACTTGCTCGCCGCCCACTTTGCTGCCAGCTCCACGCTGCCTCACAGCAACGTTACCCCGCCTGTACTTGAGAACGTAAATTTTACAGTGAGACAGATTTTTTTCCGCACTCGTACAGTAGCAAAAGTTCTCAAAGATCTCGATATACACAAATCCGCTGGCCCGGATGGTATACCCCCGATTTTTCTGAAGAGGTGTTCTTCCACACTGGCAAAACCACTGCCTAAGTTTTTCCATCACTCCTCCTCTTCTGGAATCTTTCCTTGAAGATGGAAAACAGCATTTGTTCAACCTGTCCATAAGAAAGGTGAACCATCCTCTCGCTCCCCCTACCGACCCATAGCACTTACATCCCTTCTTTCTGAGGTGATGGAAACGCTGATTAACCGTCAGCTTAAAGAATGTATCGAAGACCGAAAGCTTCTCCATGACGGTCAGTATGGCTTGCAGCAACCGTTCCACTGGTGATCGGATGGCTTATCTCACCGAACAGTGGAACAAATCTTTACATCGCTTTGGTGAAAGTAAGATTATTGCTCTTGATATCTCCAAGACATTAAACAGGGTTTGGCATGAAGCTCTCTTATCGAAAATGCGTGCTTTTGGGATCGATGATACTCTTGTTCGTTGGATTAGAAGCTATCTTCTGGTCTGATTCCCACAAAATAAATGCTGGTATGCCCGAGGGCTCTGTTCTGTCTCCGACTCTTTTCCTCATTTTTATAAATGATCTTCTGTCTGTTATTTCTAATCCACTTAACTGTTTTACTGACAACTCTGCCCTCAGGTTTTCATATTCGTTCGATAATTTACGTCCTTCGCCTTCGGACGTACAATTGCAACGGTACCGTATATCAAGCAAATTAAACTCTGATTTATACAGCATAAATGGGGTAATAGGAATCGTGTAGAGCTTAATGGTTCGAAAACTCAATGCTGTCTTCTGTCGTTAAAGCCTAACATATCCCCAATGTCCATGTCCATAAATGGCACTTACATCGAGAAGCTCTCAGTACTTGGTATGTGTGTCAACGAAGACCTCCGTTGGAACGATCATATATTTGAGATCGCTAAGAATGCTGCTAAGTGCTTAGGTTTTCTGTATCCGTGTAAGAAGTATTTTTCTCCATCTGATCTGGCTACAATTTATGAAGCGTTTATACGCCCTAAGCTCGAGTATAACTCCCACCTCTGGGCAGGTACTTCGCAAACATTGCTTTACCTGCTTGATAGAATACAAAATCGAGCATTAAGATTGATAGGAAATAGAACTGCCGCTGGAACCATTGCCCCTCTCGAACAGCGACGCAATATTTCATGTCTTTTACTTATTTTGTCGTTTCTTTTATAAAAAATGTTCACTCGAAGTAGCCATTTCTCCCCTTAAAAGTTTCTCCCGTAATACTCGTCTCGCAAGGAATGCTCATCAGTTCACCCTTGAGCCCAATTTCGGACGTACCGTGAAATATAGGGATTCTGTTTTTAGCCGAACAACACGAATTTGGAATAGTTTACCCGGCGAGATTTTCCCTTGCCATTTTGATCTGCAAACCTTCAAAACCAATGTTAATAGACACCTCCTCTCTCTCCCCTCCCTTTCTTCCTGATGTACGCAGTGTGTTCTACATTAAAAGGGAAACAAATAGTCCCTTGTGCACAAGGAGCTATTAAGCACCCAAAAATTCCCAAATGCGCATTTATTGTTGTGGGGCTTATTAGTACCCCTCGCCTGGTAAGGCTTTCGCCCCAAACTGTTTGGATAAGTACGCCTCGCCTGTACTTCCTGATAAGTTCGAATGGAGTGGTTTTAGTAGGCATCCCCTTGTTGATGGCAGGCATTTTAGGCTTCGTCACTGAAAGTGTCAATAATCGGTACCGTAGGTCGTCGAGGTTGTCATTCTCAATGTCGCCTCCATAAACTGCTACCTGAAACTTTTCTCCAACTTCTTTCACAAATAAGGGTTTGTTTTAATTTTTAAATTAGGTTAATTTGGTAAATTTTTTTTGAAAAAATTATCTTAAAAAAAAAATATGTTCTCCTTAAAACATGCAGATTCTTTAAATTCAAAGAATCTTTGCAAATCCCAATCTAACACCTACCTACCCCAAACATAGCAATGCTCGGCACGGGGGTTGCAGGAGGCAACATGTATGTTTCTATGTCGTTAACTTAGTATACATACCTATGTAGTCACGTAAATACCAAACAAATTATAAGAAAGTAGTTTAATAATTTCCAATTTACTCAAAATTTAGTAGACATAGAAGCATCTAATTAACAGTGTTTGATAAAAAATCAATAAGAGTAACAAATGATAAAAGAAAGTTCAGTAAATATTTTCTTAATTTAAAGAAAAATTGAAATAAATTCTTCTTCATTTTTTCCCAAAACGTCGAATTGAATTATTTTTTTTTTTTTCGAAAATTATTAATTTTTGAGTTAGAAGATGGCTTTTCCGCGACAAACATATATACAAATCAGGGTTGCAAGGGGCAATATTCGAAGGAACAATATTTTTATTTCCTTTGTGGAATTTCAAGATAATCTTATGTTCTAAATTTGAAGATGATTTTAGCTCAACCGTTGAGGCAGTAGTTTTAAATACATACATTCACCAACACCGAACTTTGCCACAAACTCAAATAAATTTAAAAATTATCGTAATGTCATTTTTGATTACTATCTCATTATCTTTTCGCATGTACTTGCTAATATGTGCGGTCAGATCGTTGAATAAAATTTAATAAAATACATGACTGGGTCGCACGAACTTCTTCTTATACTAAATAATTGCTCAGTGGCTGCATATATGTATGTATATATTAAAAAAAAATATATTTTTTTTTCAAAAATTCCTTAATTTTATTTTATTAGTTTCAGAGTTTTTTTTGGAAAAAAATATGCAATATAATTAAAAAAATAAATGTCTATCGAAGAAAAAAAATATTGAAAATCGTTTGACCAGTTTTTTTTTTAAAGTGGTTTTTTTTGAAAAACTTTTCGAAAAAATATTTTAATTTTTTTTATATAAAAATATATAAGGAAATCTATAGTTTTCATCTGGGAAAATTATTTAAAAAAAATTCAAAAAACCGGTTTTCAAAATATTTCGAAAACCATTTTTTTAGAAAATTTAAAAAACTCGAATTTTTTTTTTGAACATTTTGAAATGCAATATTAATTGAATTATAAATGACTTCCTGTGTGCAAAATTTTATTGAAGTCGGGTTAATGGTTTAAGATTAAACCGCATTTGAAAAAAACCGGTTCTATGAGAGATACCGTTAAAGAACAAATTTCGAAAAATTCATCTGAATAGAAAACAACAAAAGATCCGTACTAGTAATTTTTAAACCAACATTCCAGAAGGAGCGAACCTTCAGTATTGTTGTAAAAATAAAAAAAAATAAAAATATAGCACCCTGAAAATTGTATCAAAATCGTTAGAGACGTTTTCGAAAAAATCAAACTTTTTGTTAAAAATTGTATGGCAGGTACCGTTATTTTTCTACCTAGAGCAAAAATGAAAACCACTCCCGGAGATACTACTAAATAAATACTAAATACCAAGTTTGAAGCAAATCGGCCCATTCGTTTAGGCTGTAGTGGTGCGAACAGACAGACTGACGGACGAAATTTCCGGACACTTTTTTCGACTTCTCTATCATCGTAATAAAATGTTTGATTGTTAGAATTTTTTTAATATTTTTTTTTGGACGAATCCATAATTTTATTATAGTACCTATAACATTCCTCAATATAGACACACTTTTTGGCTTCAATAAAAACGAACCAAGAACTGGTTTATTTTATTATTTTTTGTTCGTTCATTCTCTGTAGCATGTTTGTGTATCTTGCAAACACCATTGATACAAAATATTGAAATTCCCAGCACAAAAAAATTTTATAATGCGGAAAATTGCATAGTGGCGCCATCTCTTAGGAGTCTAATCGTGAGGCATACGCTGTTTAAAGTTGGGGTTTGAAATGCACCATCTGGTAATAATGTGTGTCTATGAATCTTATTTTTAGTTTAAGATTGAATGGCAATTTGATTGCTTTATAGAAATACCTTTCATTTTGAAATCTTCTTTTTCGGTCAAAAAATTTAAAATTTTAAAGCAAAAGGCAAAAGTGATATAATTCAAAAAAGGAAAAAAAGCGCGATACAAAAAGAGATGAAACAGATACATATTCATTTTACAATAGTTCGTCTCTCTTTAGCTGTCAATTTATTATTTTAATGAAGCCAAGTGCGCTTACAGTAATGACATTGATCTTTGTATATAAAATCTTTAGTACTATCATGGGGTGATTTTTTGTGTAGTCCCTCTATCGTGGCGAGTTCAAATTAATATGCACAATTTGTGGAATGTAAGAGTATGAAGAGCCATGTTGTAGCAAGAGAAAATTATAAAAAAATATCACATTAAGAGGTGAAGAAGGCGTTTATTTTACTTAGTTAGGGATGGAAATATGTTATAATGTTTGATAATATAGGAATACATCCTTGGAACACGTTTTGTGTCCACTTTTTGAAGTGATGGTGGAGGAAAAATGGTATTTCCTGATATTGCTTGAATTCATAGGTTTAAGTATATTAATACATTCTTGGAAGTAAGGTAAGTAAATTATCCAGACGACGAGTAAAATAACACGTTGCCACTTTTTGAAATAATGGTAGAATAGTACGATAAGGTATTTTCAGATATTGATTAATAATAAAGGTATAGGAATACGTTCTTGGAACATGTGTTGTGTAAGGTAAAGAAATTATAAAGAGACCTTGAATAAAACTACACGTTGTCACTTTTTGAAAGTATGGTAGTAAAATAAGGTAAGTAAAGGCGTATAGAAATATTTACTTGTAAAGAGATTTTTGTCACTTTTGAAACTAATTTCATTGAAATTATGTTTCATTGGTTATTGCGTTTAATTGTGAAGTATAAAGTAAGAATGTAAAAGTTTGTGAAGTGTATGTAAATACTTGGAGCAAAATTTTAAACATTTTAAACCGAATAGTAATCCATTTTAAAAAGGAAGTCGACTCCAAAAATAATATATAAAACGAGCGTCAGCTCTATGTTAATTTTAATCGACATAGAGTATACTTTAGCCTTAAACAACTTGTCTAACCTTGGGCAATTCCCGATCTGCGAAACTGTGAAATTATATTTTTTTTGACGTCTAAGAATAAATTCGATTCTAGAAGCATGAAACAAAATTGACACGACTGGGTCGTACGTACTTGCTTTTGTATGCCTAATAACATTGGAAAGCAAGAACTTTGACCGAAACAAATAACATTTACGTTGAAAATAGTACAGTTTGAACTTATAAAAAGTATCAAAATCACAATACTTAACGGTTTTTAGTAAAAATTAAGTACGCCTTCACACGTCTTAAATAAAAAGAATTTATGAAAAATGTATTTCGAAAATTTTAGGACCGGTTTTGATAAAAACCTGTTTTTTATTTTTAGTTTTTTGAAAAAAATTTTTTTTTAATTTTGGTATGCAGTTTTTTAGAGTTTATTAATATACATGTTACTACAAAATTCAAAATAGTTTATTTTAATTAGTTTTAAAAATATTGATTTTTCAAAAAAAAATTTCAAAAATTAATTTTTATTAGAATAAAAAAGTTATTAAAAATGTTGATATGCAGAATTGATTAAAATACTAAGACCTTTTCAAATATTTGACAGAAATCCAAATAGCCGTTACCGAGAAAACCCAAAATTAAAAAAAAAAACATTATATGAGGGGTACCATTAATAGACTTTTCCCGTAAATTTGATTTTAATCAAATGATAGCCAATACCAATAAAAGAAATCTCATAAATTTTCATCAAAATCGTTGGAGCCGTTTTCGAGAAAAATAAGCTTTTCCTAAACGGTTATATGGCAGGTACCTTTACTTTTAGGCCTTAAATGAAAATTTCAATTTCCCCTCTGTGGAATGCCAAAATAATCAAACACACCAAGTTTGAAGACAATCAACTAAAACTAAGCCGTTTAGGCAGCAGCTCGTTATACATACTGGCAGTCAGACAGACAGACAGACAGACATTTTTTCTCGATCACTTTTTTAGACTTCTCTATGATCGTAATGTCCTGTTTCATTGTTATCTCAATTTTTTTTATATTCACGAATCCTAAACTTGCCATATAGCCCCTATAATCGCAAGAAAAAATTAAAACAAACGTCTTAAAATTTTCAAAATGATAAATTACTTTTCACAACTAAATCAGGAGTACTCCAATTTGAGATCAAGCAACCATGTATAGCAAAGGAGGGCCGATTCATTCAACGGCAATTTCGTTTTGTTTATAATTTATTTATTCTATTTTTGTATTCTTTTACGACATTTGTGAATGTTTAATTAATAAATATATATTAATAACACTTCCAATACATTATGATAAGTTTTTCATAATTTATCATTTTCATAGATCGGAAATTGACCCCTGGAAAAAATTAGATTACGTTACACAACTTGTTTAAAATTGAGAACATTTTAAGCAACACCTCGTATCTAAAGAACTTGTTTAACTAGATTCAGTTCTATTGCTAAAATGAATTCTGGTTTTGCGCCATAGTGTTATTTGATTTAATTGTAAAGGAAAAAGTAAAAAAACGATTACACATATATTGCTTATGAAGTTTGAGAAAATTTTATCAATAATTTAAAAAACAAAAATTATTTCAAACCCGACATTTTGGAAAAAAATTAAAGACTATATAATAAGATTTAGGAAAATATGTACTGAATTGTTTTTCATTGTTTATTACTCTTATTAATATTTTTATCGAACACTGAAAACTGATTCTATGACTTAATTTTTTTGAGAAAATTCGAAATTTCTAAGCCTTCCTTTTTTTTTTTTATTTACGTGATTAGATAGGTAGATATACTAAAGTTAAAGGCCTAAAAAAGTGAGGTTAGTAAAGGGGTGCATGCTGCCCCCCTACAACTCCTCCTTGGCATCACTACGGGATTAGGGGTAGGTGCGTACATAGGCTTAGGAGAACTTATTGTTTTTGTGTTTTTTTTTAATTTGAAGTTATATTCTTCAAAAAACTCTTAATCAAATTAACATGTTTTTAAAAACTTAAATTAAGTACAAATTTCTATCTCTCAGAAAAAGTATAATATATATATGTACATATATTTAAGTTGTAAGTTTTTCCGTTCTTATAAAATAATTGTTTTTCTCATTTCAAGTAATTTTTAATAAAATTTTACCTAAAAGGTGGGTTATAGAACCCCCTCTCACAAATTCATTCTACGGCAATGTCCATTCTTGTTTTATTTATTTACTTAATTTTATATTTTTTTTATTCTTTTAAAACATTTGTTAATGTTTAATTAATTAATATTGATAAATAACACTTCCAATGTTTTATGATAAAATTTTTATCATTTCACATTTTCACAAATCGGGAACTGACCTCCTGGAAAAAAATTGTTTACATTACGCTACATAACCGCACACCACACTAGCTGTCAGGGTTGTTTATCTTGTTAAAAATTGAGAAAAAAGAGCTCGTATCTAAAGAACTTCTTTCTAGAGTCGGTTCTATTGCTAAAATGAATGATGTTTAAAATTTTTCGCCAGTAAAAATAAAACTCCCATAAGTTCTCACTTTCAAATTTGATATTAAATAGTACAGGGTTTAAGTTTATCATTAAGGACTATTTACTGCAGAACTAAACATTTTAAGTAGTAAACTGCGAAATTAAAAAAAAAAAACAATCATTACCATTAAAAAACATGATTGGGAATTTTTTTCAATTTTAAAAGCTCTTATTCTTAGTCTGTGAATAGCATTTTCTTTTCCAACGAGGAATGTCAAAACTCAACCCTAAAAATCTAAAATTTTCCATTCCACCCACTTTTCTCACCCTTTACCATTTTTGTTAAAAAAAATTTAAAAAAACAATTGAAAAAGGAATAATGTAGTCAAGGCCTAAGAAAAAAATTAAACAAGTCGCAAAATTTGCTCCTCAACTTTTACTGTTTCGGGAAGTTTAGAAATTCAAAAGTTTATTATTAACTGAAAACCGAAAGCTGAAGCTCTCAACTTCGAGTGATAAAAAGCAAATTCACAAGTTGGAAATAAAAATCCTGAAGTTATGTTCAAATTTGACTAAACAAAACGGCCCTAAATGTACAAAAGCAAAACATAATAAATTGCTATACTATTATATGCTTTGATTGAAAATTCATTAATTCAAAGTTCGTTAAATCCTTAAATATATTTTATTATTTATTTTGAAATATGTCAACTTATCTGTTAACTACTAAACTAAAGTCATTAAAAAAATGTATCTTTTTAAATAAAATTGTTGTAGAGTAAGTAAAGTTGCCAAATTTAGTTACATGGTGTTAATCAAAATGGCTTCTGAAGTAAATATATAATTATTTAATGGCCAAAAAAATTATCGTTTAATGGTGTTAGTCAATTATTCAGGAAATGTATTTCAACAATACTGTACCTTAAACGTTATCGTAACAACGATCCTCAAGAAGAAACAAGTAACTAGGAAGCTCCGTATGACCAACCTGACAACACAACATCATTATTATGGCCGTCGCTTCATACATAGGCGAGTGGAGTTATGTACTACATACTATGTAACTATAATCAATAAACAATAAACAATAAAAACTTTTGTTTGTCCTTATTAACTTAAAATATGAGAATCAATAAATTGTTAACGTAGCTTTGCATTTTTTTGTAACTTTACACTTTTGTTTCTCTTAATTGTGAGAGCATTAGTTTCTGAATTATGTAAGTTAAAGATTGAAAAGCAGAAACATCAAAAATTATCTAAGTCTCCAATTCACCTGTTCCCGTAGGAACTGGGAATCAATTAAGTCAACGGTGCACACGCTGTTGGTTTTGCTGATACAGCGTCTGGGCAAAACACACGACACAGAATAGTGCAGCGACAGAATTAGAATTAAGCTAACTTTAAGTTGAAAATAATTTTTATAATTTAGTCTAAGTTTGACAGTGAATGAATAGATGTTATTTTTAAACATTAAATAATAAAAAAATATATTTGGCGCCCAACGTTTCTTAGCTCAATAACATAAGTTCTTAAGTAGTACGCCGCGATTGAAGCTTAAATAAAAACTCAAAGTTTTCAAAAAACGAAGCATAAGACGTACTTAAGTAGTTCGCCGTGAAGCAATTTGAAAAGACACTTATCGCTGGTGTTATAAGTCGACCTGAAAAGTTCGCCGTGCGTTAATGCAAAAGAGACATTGCTCACAGTGAAGTGAGTTAATTAAGCAGTCAATCTATAGAAAGACACTACCACGAGAGAGTGTGTGCCGATAGTACCCTAGTAGCAACAGTAGCAGCAAAAAGAAACAATACTTAGCCACCAGCGTGGGATGTTTTCCATATTTATGTTTTTTTTTATATAAAAAGCACGCGCAAAAGGGGTTATTTTTCTACCCTTATTATGTTAAAACACCTAGCGAGCATTAGAGAAGGAAGGATGTAAAAGGAGATGTTGATTAGTTGTTTCAGTTGATAAATCATTAATAAATATAAGGAAGAGAGTCGGAAAAAACAGAGCCCTGGGGCACACCAGCATTTATGTTTTGAATATCAGACTTGAATCCGTCCAACACATTTTGTATTGTCCGGTTCGAAAGGTTATTACTAATCCAACGAAGAAGAGATTTATCGAGTCCAAATGCACGCATTTTCGATAAAAGAGCTTAATGCCAAACCTTATCAAATGCCTTAGAAATATCAAATGCGATAATTTTGCTTTCACCAAAGCGCTGAAGAGATTGGTTCCACTTTTCGGTGAGATATACCATCAGATCACCAGTGGACTTGTTGCTACGAAAGCCGTACTGCCGATCATTAAGGAGCTTTCGTTCCTCGAGATATTTCTTAAGCTGAAAATTAATCAGCGTTTCCATGACCTTAGAAAGAAGGGACGTTAGTGCAATGGGTCGATAGTTTGAGGGTGAAAAAGATTTGCTTTTTTTTAGGGATGGGCTGGACAAATGCTGTTTTCTTCCACTCGGAAAGAGCCTAGAAGAATAGGACTGATGGAAAATTTTACGCAGAGGTTTTGCCAGCGTTGAAGAACACCTCTTCAGAACAAAAGCGGGGATACTATCCGGGCCAACGGATTTGTGTATGTTGAGATCTTTCAAGACTCTAGCGACTGCACGAGTGCGAAAGAAAATTGGTCCCATGAAATCATTTACGCTTTCGAGTACAGGAGGAGTTCTAACACCTGCTGGCAGCGTTGAGTTGGCAGCGAATTGGGCTGCAAGCAGATCTGCTTTTTCTTGAGAACTGACAACAGGAGTATAATTGAAGACAAGCGTAAGAACCGATGATGACGAGAAGTTCTTTACGTTTCTAACAAATGACCAAAAATGTTTGCTGCCTTTGGGACATTGCAGTATTTTTTGCCGAATTTTTTGTTCATGTAAAAATTTAGTCTTTCGAATGTGAACATTACAGGCCTTTCAAGCTTGCTGAAACTTTCTTCGGTTTTCCTGGTTGGTGTTGGCTTTATAATAACGGAAACTTACATGGTTTAACCTGATAACCTCTTTACAGCTCGAATCAAACCATGAGTTATCCTTAGGTTTGATACTCTTCGATCTATTTGGGATAAAATTTCTCATCCCTAAAAGAATTAAATTTGAAATCAAGTCTGTGCTGGCATCAATGTCACTACCGAGGAAGCATAGTGATCAGTTTAAGTTATTGAGACCGTCCTAATTGGCTTTCTCGTATTGCCAAACGGTTCTCCTGGGGTTTTTTCCTTTAACTCGAAAGGGTTGGCACGAGAAATTCATTCGCAGACATGACACAAAGGTCAGATGTGCCTAGAGGCGAAAATACACAAATTGTGCATTTATCAGGGTCAGAGGTAAGAAACAAGTCAAGGGTGTTAGCGGTTTGGCTTGCAATGTCAGGAATTCGGGTTTGCGCATGAACGAGCTGAGTAAGATGGTTTAACTCAGCAAAAATCTTAAGATATCTTGCTTCGGGTGTTGTCTGGCCAGAAAAGCGAAGCCAACTGGAATTGTGTACATTGAAATCGCCCGTAATAACAATTTCAGTGTGAGGATAACGGGAAGCTAGATTTAAGAATAATTAAATTATATAAAATTTTCAGTGAAATTCTTTTTCAAATATATGAAAAAAAATAGTACGATTATATAAAAATAAAAGTAAATTGTTAAACAATAAATTTAATTTTAATTTTAAGAGAATTTCGTGTTTTTTTTTTCAAATAAGAAACAAATAGTCATTAAATGAAATTAACTTTAACTTTAAGACAATTTCGTGAAAAAAATTATATAAACCTTTTCCCTATCATTCTTATTTAATTGCAATCATATAAATACATTTTAAGCCCATATATCTATATATAGATATTTAAAATGCCTTAACTTTAACCCTATAAATCCTTTCAAAATTCTTAAATTCGTAAAAGAAAAAAAAAATTAAAAGAAACATGACGGAACTCGCTGTTTCTAATAATTTACCCAATATCCAACTCCTAAATTTTACATTACCCCCTCCAAATCCAAACGTAAGGGCTTCAAATCAAAATGCAGCAGTTGCCACACCAGAATTAGAAGTTCTTATTACAAATATTGTTTCAAGAGTTTATAATGACTAATGCAAAAATATTGTCCAATCTATAATAAATCCTCATAACAACTTTTACAAGGGCACAGAACAGAGTATTGATTTGCAATTTGCCGGAAATCTAAGTGAACTAGATAAAGTACCTGATGTGGTACGAATACTAAGGGAATTCTCGGGAAACCCTGTTGAATACAGCTCTTGGCCAAAGAGCATTGAAAGAATCCTAAACATTTACAACCATTTTAAATGCACACCAAAATACTTTGGTATCCTTAATACCATAAGAAACAAAATTGTAGGTAATGCAGATACGGTTCTAGAATCGTACAATACACCGTAAAATTGGGAATGCATTTCTAAATGTCTCACTACCCACTATGCTGATAAACGAGATTTAGGTGCCCTTGAATACCAAATGACAACTCTTTCACAGAGTAATCACAGCGTTGTGCAATATTATCAAATGTTGTATCAACATTTAACGTTGATATTAAACGAAATCTCTAGCTTGGACATTTCGACAGATGCCATTCATTTGTTAACGGAAACCTATCGAGACAAAGCTCTCGATACGTTTATAAGAGGCCTTAGAGGTGATCTACCTAGACTTTTAGGTATTAGAGAACCTGCAGAACTCCCCAAAGCTGTATACCTATGCCAAAAGCTTGAGAATCAAAGCTTTCGCACACAGCATGCTAACGCTCCTAGCGGTCATAACAAAAAACCAATCAATGCATTGCCACCTCACAAACCAGCTCATATTACACAAACAAAATGTTGCCCACATTTAGCACATATTCCTCAACACCCCCCAAAACGGTCTCATTATCCACAATACTCCCAATACACTCAGTACCCCCAACAATATCAAGACCGTTATCAATACCCAGAACAAAATCGTTTTCTACAACAAAAACAATATGTCCCACCTCGGCCAACTGCTCCAAAACCATTTCCTAGGCCAGTGCCAATGAAAATTGACCAAATCTTACGCTCAAGAGGAGTTAACTATATAATTTGACCAAAACACCATAACCCATTATTCGGAAAAAGGCCAAACGAGACAAATATTCGTTCCTCATCCTTGCAAGTACACCCACCTAAAGCTCAAAGAAATTTTCACGTTTCAACGTCACCAGCCATTTCTAATCCCTATACAGAACCAATTAACAATCCAAATTTTGAGAAAGCTAATAATCAAACTATTGTTTGAAATAATACTGAACCATATAATTACCCTCACCAATCTGAAATCAATGATTACAATTCACTTGTCAATTCTATGAATACAGTGCATATTGGAGACGAATAATTAGAAGACTATATTACAACGAACCAAAAGGACTACAACGATCAACTTAACGATTATGCAGATATCCATTTTTTTAGGCTAACAAGCTCGTCCTTACCATACTTTGAATGTAAGACGAGCGACGGTAAGATCTTAAATTTTTTAGTCGATACAGGATCGAATAAAAGCTACATTCAGCCAAGCTTAGTAAAGAATGCAACTCCTAATAACCAAAACTTTTTTGCGAATTCAGTTGGCGGTAAAGTCGAAATAAGCCAACATACTATGATAAATCTTTTCGGTATAAATACCATTCAAATACAATTTTTCATTCTTCTTACACTCAAATCCTTTCATGAAATCCTGGGCAACGACAGCCTTAAAAAATTGTCAGCTGTCATTTTTACAAAATTAAGTTATTAAGTTTAAAATTCGACTAAAACAACAACTTTTTGAGTCAATAAACTCCGTCACCATAAGATACTGTCATTTGTCACAAAAACATAAAACCAAACTCCATAAACTTACAGAGTCATATTCTAATCTATTTGTTGAACCTGACGAAAAGCTAACCTACACTACTACAGTGAAAGGCAGAATTAGAACACTAAATAATATCCAGTCTACACAAGATCTTAACCGTACACATGAAGTTTTATCCCAACTCGGATAGAACAAATTTTTTTCCGTATTAGATTTGAAAAGTGGTTTTCACCAAATTAAACTTCACGAAAAAGACATTGAGAAGACAGCCTTCTCAGTCAGCAATGGGAAATATGAATTCGTTCGACTTCCATTTAGAGTAAAGAACACACCATCCATTTTTCAGCAAGCTGTAGATGACATTCTTCGAGAACATATCGGCAAGATATTTTTCGTCTACATAGACGATATAATTGTATTTAGCAAAGACGAAGAATCTCATTTTCAAAATCTATCAACGATTTTTAGAACACTTCAATACATCGTAGAATTTTTAGGATTCGTTATATCTTCAGAAGAAATTGTGACAACCCCGTCTAAAGTAGGAGCAATAGCTATATTCCCACACCTAAAAACGCTTAAAGACCTACGATATTTTCTAGGCCTATCACGTTTTTATTGAGGATTTATCAAGGACTATACTAAATTAGCGAAACCCCTGACTGTCCTTCTTAGAGCGGAAGATGGACGAACGTCCAAACAATCCTCTAGTTAAAAAATTATAAATCTTGATAACAAAGCTCTTGAACCTTTTCAAAAAATAAAACAATTTCTCATCTCCGAGGATGAAATTCTCAAATTTCCAGACTTTAAAAAAGAATTCCACCTTACAACGGATGCTTTTAACTAAGCCATAGGCGCAGTATTAGAACAAGATGGTAAACCAATAACATTTATCTCCAGAACTCTCTCAAAATCAGAAGAAAACTAAGCAACAAATGAGAAAAAGATGCTGGCCATCATATGGTCACTCAATACTCTTAGGAATTACTTTTACGGATCAGCAATGGTTAAAATCTTAACTGACCATCAGCCACTGACATACGCGTTAAGTAACAAGAATACCAACAACAAACTTAAACGTTCGAAGGTTATACTCGAAGAGTATAGATATGAATTGAAGTACAAACCTGGCAGAACCAACGTCGTAGTCGATGCCCTATCAAGACCGTTACTAGTGTTTTTGGTTTATTTTTGGTACCATTGTATATAGACTGCTATAGTACTATCATGACGACCAGTGGACGGTGGCGTTCCAAGCGGCTCTAGAGAAAAAGATTACTCGGTAAATTGAAGAGGTGAATAAAGAGTTCATATACAATGGCGGTTAATTTACAAAGAGAATTCTCAGAGAAACTCGCTGAATTGTACTTTATTCATAAGTAATTTATGAGTAATTTATAAAAGAGGTAGATTAAGCAATAGATGGAAAGGGGAAACAATTCGTATGGTTAAGCCACGTTCTATGGGTAATTTCAAGAGATTTTCTTGATTTATACGAAATTTCAATGAGAAATTTATGAAAGAGGCAGGTATGTATATACATTGTTGCTTACCTTACAGTTTAAGGTTAAGAAAAAATTTGTTGATATGCTGTTCATATACAATGTTGACATGGGACATTGTATATAAACTGCCTTTCGTACATTATTATATACAATGTTCTGCCCTATATTCTTTGGGCAGATGCACGATGTTTGTTTTTGTTTTTTTTTGCGTAGGTTGCGGTTGCTGTGCTGTGCATTGCATATACATTACTACACGGAAGTAGGTTTGGTTAGTTCTATGTATGCATGTTCAAACGATATTTTCCAGCTGATCATCATTGTATCCATTGTATGCATTGTATATAAACTGCCTTGCTTATAAGAAGTACACTGCTAATAAGCATTGTATATGAATTGCTATAGTACTATGCAATGCTAATAGCTAATAAGAAAATACAGTAGCAGACGATAAAGTAAGTATGTGTATGTATGAATAATCCAATAATTTGGTATAGGTAAAGTACTTTGTATCTGATTTCGGACACGAAGGTTCTAAGAATTGTGTTTTGTGAGTTTTGGCGGTTTTTTGATAACCGAATAAATAAATAACTGAATTGTGTTGTGTTTTGGCAAAAGGAAGCCATACAAGTTTATTAGCAGTATCATTGTGTATATAGTATTTGTTAAATTGTATTTTTGTTAATTAATTTGTATTTTTCACTTAGTGTGTTGTGTTTAGTATAAGGTAAGATTGTTATTTATTCTATTATATATTATTTATTTATTATTATATATTATTTCTTTTGTTTAGGAAAATATTTATTATTTATTTTTATATTTATATTAATTATAAATATGTTAGTGCTATTTTAAATTTAAATTAAGTATTAATAAAAATGGCTTCATGTGCCTATGGGGGCTGCGACAAGCGCAAAAGGTCACTTGGTTTGTCTTTCTTTAATGTGCCAACAGACCACAGGCGACCAATTTGGCTAAAACACGGCAATGTCCCACACTTAAGAAGTTTCCCTAGGGACTTCAAAATGTGTGAACAGCATTTTTTCGCTAAGGACATCGTGTTAAGGGCAACATTGAAGCGTTTGAGCAAAAATGCACTGCCGATATCTTCCGCATCGGTATGCAGCTGCTCAGAAACTTCCATCGATTCCTCATGTGCTCGAATTATGGAGGCATGTAGGATTCGACTACAGCCGACCTCAACGGTCACGTCAGAACAATTAAATATGGAATGTCCATTACCCATGGAGGGGGTTATAGCTTCAACCCCTAACACCGAGCCTCAACCCATTCCATCTAGTCCAAGCTTGTCGTTGGTAAATTTGGCAACAAGTTCTACCAAAACATATGTCAGAGATTATTCTCTAACAAATGTGCCCAATACGACTCCCATATCGCCTTCCCAATTTCCTTCGCCGAGGTTACACACCTTTAAAACAACTCCCCGTAGAACAAAACGGCAGTGTTCAATACCGGCGTTTATGTTAAGAACGCCGAGAAGGCTCAGGAAAAGCAAGGAATATAACTTGGAAAAAGGCGTCATGAAGCAAATGGAGCATTCCACAGAGGAGGTAAGGAGATTTGTTATGGTGCAACTGTTTCATAAACAAAACACTCCTTGGGGTCAGAAGAAAAGGATTTATTCCTTAAATTATTCTATAAATCCCCTGCCTGCTACATACAAGAAGAATGCAAAGGAAAAGGCCCAGCAGCAACATAAATATTTATAAGAACTTAGTATTAAGTAAGTTATTATTTGTTATTTAAATATGTACCTGATTTTTTATTTTACTTTTTTGTAATGAGAAATAGGCCTGCTGGGGATACATAAAAAAAAAAACGCATCTTCTTTTTTACCTCTTGGGTGATGCGGAAAAAAATACATATTTTTTTAAATAAAAAAATGTTGGAAAAGTTCAAATTTTTTTTTTTTTTTTAAGTATGTCATTATAAGGAAATCTGCAGTTTTCATCTGGGAAACTTATTTGAAAAAATTTAAATCAACCCGTTTTCAAAATATTTCGAAAACCATTTTTTTTTTAGAAAATTGAAAAAAAAGTTTTCGAAAATTTTGAAATGCAATGTTAATTGAATTATAAATGACTTCCTGTGTGCAAAATTTTATTGAAATCATGATATTGGTTCACGATAAAACGGCATTTGAAAAAACCGGTTCTATGATAGGTACCGTTATAGAACAAATTTCGAAAAATTCATTCTTACTGAAAGATGTATTGTTGTAAAAAAAATAGCATCCTGAAAGTTTTATCAAAATGTCATTATGTCATTATAAGGAAATCTGCAGTTTTCATCTGGGAAACTTATTTGAAAAAAATTAAATCAACCCGTTTTCAAAATATTTTGAAAACCAATTTTTTTTTAGATAATTGAAGAAAAAAGTTTTCGAAAATTTTGAAATGCAATGTTAATTGAATTATAAATGACTTCCTGTGTGCAAAATTTTATTGAAATCAGGATATTGGTTAACGATAAAACGGCATTTGAAAAAACCGGTTCTATGATAGGTACCGTTATAGAACAAATTTCGAAAAATTCATTCTTACTAAAAGATGTATTGTTGTAAAAAAATGAAAGTTTTATCAAAATCGTTGTATCCATTTTCGAGAAAATCAAACTTTTTGTTAAACAACAAATAAAGTTCATTTTTGACCTAGAGCAAAAATGAGAAACACCCCCCGAGGTACTACCTAATAATTACTAAATACCAAGTTTGAACCAAATCGGCCCATCCGCTTAGGCTGTAGAGCAGCGAACAGCCAGACATTTTTCGAACCAACTTTTTTCGACTTCTCTATGATCGTAATATCATGTTTGATTATTATCTCAACTTTTTTTTTATAGTAGGTACCTATAAAAAACCATCTGCAATCTGTCATAATTGAAATCCGAAACCTGGGATAGTTTGAACATTTTTTTATCGAAAACCCGCCGCAGACGAACATTTTAAAAAAAGAATCACGAAAATCGGCCCACTTTTTAATTTTCTACAGCCAAAAAACCCACCGCGATATAAAAATAAGATTTGCTTTAACTATGAATTTCCTACCCGCGAGCAAAGGGTAGGTCAGTTATTTCATACAAAGCCTCCAAAAAACAAAAATCATTACTACTTGCAGTCTATATACAATGGATACAAATCTACAATCAATTTCCAAAAAAAAAAATTTGAATGTATCTCCATGCATAGTTTTCACTAAATTTGTGTACCTATCTGCATTGAAAGCAAAATTCATACCAAAATCCATTCAATAAATCCAGCAAGAATTAAGTTTGTGTGAAATTTCTAAGAATGTATGAGTACATTTTTTGAAAACGACAACGTTCAATTTATAGGTAGCAAATAAACCCAAATTGAATATCTTAAAAAAAACCACTTCAAAAGGCTGGTCAATGACATTATGTACTTGTACATGTATTGCATATAAAAAAAATGTAAGCAACGAAAATGTTGGATCGTGTATGAATCCTAACAAAAGTCTATATACCAATCACTTCAAAAGTCTGGTCAATGACATCAATCATATACAAAACAATGTATATACAAATGTATTGCATATACCAAAAAAATGTAAGCAACATCATCAACATCAAGTTTATTCATCTCACCTTCTTAAGCATCTTTTTTTTAAATTGCTTATAAGTCAACGAAATTGTATAATTCAAAGAGATGTCCTCTAAAAATTCACCAAGAATGTAGGTAAACCACACATTTTTCCAACAAAATGCATGTTCATCAGGCAGGTTGATTCAGCTAACCAAAAGCAACCAAAAGAGTCAAATAATATACTCAATTATTTCTTTCTCCTTCGCTTACAGTCACATTGCACATGCGCAGTAATGTAAGCACAGAGCATAACGCTTAAAAACATGCTCTTATTTCTCTCTTTCTCAAATAAATTATGCCTACACTAGCACTCCAAGCGGCTCTAGGGAAAAAGATTTTTTCTCGTCTCATGATAGTACTATAGGCAGTTTATATACAATGTTTGGTACTGTAAATAAACTAGATATTATTTCTTATCTTTTTTCTAGTTCTCAGTGAGCTAAGCGTTAAATTAAAATTTATCATGTCCCTAAATAATCTTTCCTTCGATGATTCCAAAAAAAAAATTGTCGATGAATAACCCGGCCCAAAGTGTTTAACTGTAAAAAGATTTGAAGGAAATATGAATATGAAGAAAGTGTCTCCATTTTTGTTAAAGAAGTAATCTCGCTCGTTTGTGGTGATGTTCTTAAGTGCGTCAAAATAAAAAAACGGAACTCTCCTCATATCCACTAAGGATATGGAACAGGTAAACAAACTCATAAAATTAAAAAAACCTAAATTCATTTTAGTTTTCTCAACATCGAACACTCCGGATGCAATTCATATTGGCTATTTAAAGGTAAAAGTGAAGCCATATATACCCTCACCGCTAAGGTGTATGAAATGCCTACACTTTGGCCACATTTCTCTGATTTGCAAATCCACCAAAACCTGCTCAAACTGTGGTGAAAAGTTCCACCTGTCTGATAATGATACCGGAGATAGATGTAACAAATCAACCAAATGTTTTAACTGTCTCGGTTATTTCTCAAGCAAGTCCAGTTTTTAAAAAAGAGAACGAAATTCAGCGTATTAAAATAATTGAAAAAGTGGATATTAAAGAAGCTAACAAACGGTACCGTGAGCGAAACCCACTTATGCTCTCCCGTTCATCACAGCTATACTCAACTCTGCAAACAGTGGACAGAAACAAAAATGTCGAACATCAAAACGGAATTCAACTGGTGACGCAAGTAAGCTTACAACCAACATCATCCATGGACACCTGTACTAATGCTCCAACATCAATACAATGGCCGATGAAGTCTTCAGACTACAACTCATTAGACTTACCACCAAAAAAAAAATAACAACAACGGAGAACGGAACAGTTAAAATATACCCAACAATGCTGTCAAACAAAGCTAAAAGTAATATTAAAAATAAAAATTAAAAAGAAAACATTAATGACAACTGCAGTATCTCTAGTGACTTACACTCTGAATAAGAAGTACTATGAAAAATGTATATATAATACAATGGAACTGTGATGGCTTCTATAGTCATTACAATAAATTCTAACTCCTAACAAATAAATACAAAACTCTGTTATGTAGCATTAAAGAAACTAAATTTAAACATGATCATATTCCAAAACTGAAAAACTATAAGATATTTATTAAAATTGTTCAATCAGATACGATTTCACATGGTGATGTTGCCCTCCAGGCTCTGGCGGTAAGAATATTTTTCCACATAAAATATATTGTTTGCAGAGTGTCGATCTTAAGCTCGTAGAGGCCGGACGTCGAGGTGCGCGCACAAATAATTAAAACAAAAGTCAAAAAAATTATTACGCATTGTTATCGCGAGTGTTAAAAAAAATAATACATACTCTTTTGAGAAATTAGAAAAAAACCCTCGCGTGTGTTGTAAAAAATATAATAATATCCACTCGCGTCCTTGGAAGAAAAATAAGATGCCTACTCGCGCTGTGGAAGAAAATAAAAAATAATAAAGCAATACATTCTCGCGTAGCAAATATCCTCTTATCTGTCCCAAGACCTTTGTCCTTAACTGCCTCTTTCTTATCTACTGTAGGCACCGTATGACCATCTAATGCTTGCGGTAAATGGATAAGGGCAACTGAGTTTGTCCTATTGTGCTGAATATTTAATTTGATTTTTTGTATGCAAGCTGTCTTATGGGCATAAAACCTAAGACCATGATACACAGAAATACAGAAGTTAATTTGGATTTTCAATGCACGATTCGACTTAGTCAGAATTGAATTTTGTATGTAAGTATGTATTTTTAAATGGTAAGTGATTTTTGTGTCGCATATTCTAATGTTCGCGGCCTAAGAAAAACTTTCTTTCACGTATACGTCTACACTGTTCAATACAGGCCAGCTGTTTTGGCATTAAGTGAAACCCAGGTTAGAGTAAATACTGATTTATCAGAATTTTCTCTACATGGGTATAGCTTTGTGCCATTACTCTTTTCCCATCATGGTCTCGTAGTCTATGTTAGGAACGATATTGCTTGCCAGAGCCTTCCACAATATGGGCAATGTTCCAACCCGACTTTCACTTCTTTTGGCTCAAATTCACTGTCCGCAAGCATGTCATTCATTTTTGTTTTATTTACAAGAGTCCAAATCTCGACAGTAATTCGACTTGTAACGAATTTGAAGGGCTGTCTGATTCCATCTCGAAAATTGTTTCCGTTTCTCCTCGCACTGAAGTCGTTATTGCGGGCGATTTCAATGCACACAATTGCAATACGCTCAGACAAAACCCAAAGGAAGGTATGTCGAGCTCTTTGAGGGTTCCATCACCTTACCCAACTGATCGATGTGCCATCGGGTATACCGGATGTTGCTGGGCAAGCCGCCTATACTCTGGACTTGTTTCTTACTTTTCACCCTGATAAGTATACCATTAGTGTAACTACTCCATTTGGCACTTCAGACCATTGTGTCATTTCCGATAATTTCTCATCCTCCATCCATCCAGTTTAAGAAACACTTCCCACCATGACCATTTGGCAATACGCGAAAGCCAACTGGGACGGCCTGAATATTTTTTTTCTGAAACTTGAACTGGCCACTATGCTTCCTCGTTAGTGACATTGATGCAAGTGCTGAATTGGTCACAAATGTGATTCTTCCAGGGATGCGTGCTTTTATTCCTAACAGAGTAAAAAGCATCAAACCTAAAGAAAAGTCTTGGTTTAATTCTGAGTGTAAAGAAGCTATCAGGCTCAAAGAAGTAAGTTTCCGATCTTACAAAGCACCCAACAGAGAAAAATCGGAAAAAGCACAAACAAGCAAGGAACTCATGCAACTCCGTTATTGAAAGAACCAAATTTTTGCATCACCAAAAATAACGGCAAAAAATTTTGCAGTATCCCAAAGGCAGTCAAAATTGTTGGTCATTTGTAAAAAAATATTAAAAACTCCTCGACATCTTCGGTTCCAACGCTCATCGATAATAACAAACCAATTGTTTACTCTTCAGTGAAGGCAAACTTGCTTGCCGCCCATTTTGCTGCCAGCTCCATGCTGCCTCACAGCAACGTTACCCCGCCTGTACTTGAGAACGTAAATTTTTCAATGAGACAGATTTTTTTCCGCACTCGTACAGTAGCAAGAGTTCTCAAAGATCTCGATATACACAAATCCGCTGTCCCGGATGGTATACCCCCTATTCTTATGAAGAGGTGTTTTCCACACTGCGTAAGCTTTTCCATCGCTCCTACTCTTCTGGAATCTTTCCTAGAAGATGGAAAACAGCATTTGTCCAGCCTGTCCCTAAGAAAGGTGACCCATCCTCCCTCTTCTCCTACCGACCCATAGTACTGACATCCCTTCTTTCTAAGGTCATGGAAACACTGATTAACCGTCAGCTTAAGGAATATCTCGAAGATCGTAAGCTTCTCCATGACCGTCAGTATGGCTTCCGCAGCAACCGTTCCACTGGTGATCTGATGGCATATCTCACCGAACAGTGGAACAAATCTTTACATCGCTTTGGTGAAAGTAAGATTATTGCTCTTGATATCTCCAAGGCATTTGATAGAGTTTGGCATGAAGCTCTCTTATCGAAAATGCGTGCTTTTGGGATCGACAATACTCTTGTTCGTTGGATTAGAAGCTATCTTCTGGACCGTTCAATACAAGTTGTATTGGACGGATTCAAGTCTGATTCCCATAAAATAAATGCTGGTGTGCCCCAGGGCTCTGTTCTATCTCCGACTCTTTTCCTCATTTTTATAAATGATCTTCTGTCTATTACTTCTAATCCACTTAACTGTTTTGCTGACGACTCTACCCTCAGCTTTTCATATTCGTTCGATAATTCACGTCCTTCGCCTTCGGACGTACAATTGCAACGGTGCCGTATGTCAAGCTCATTAAACTCCGATTTATACAGCATTGTCAAATGGGGTAATAGAAATCGTGTGGAGTTTAATGCTTCGAAAACTCAATGCTGCCTTCTGTCGTTAAAGCTTAACATTCCTCCAATGCCATTGTCCATGAATGGCACTTACATCGAAGAAACCGAAAAGCTCTCAGTACTCGGTATATGTATCAACGACGACCTCCGTTGGAACGACTATATATTTGAAATCGCTAAGAATGCTGCTAAGTGCTTAGGTTTTCTGTATCGGTGTAAGAAGTATTTTTCCCCATCTGATCTGGCTACAATTTATAAAGCGTTTATACGCCCTAAACTCGAGTATAACTCCCACCTGTGGGCAGGTGCTTCACAAACATCGCTTCACCTGCTTGATAGAATAGAAAATCGAGCGTTAAGATTGATAGGAAATAGAACTGCCGCTGAAACAATTGCCCCTCTCGAACACCGACGCAATGTTTCATGTCTTTCCTTATTTTTTCGTTTCTTTTATAAAAAATGTTCACTCGAGGTAGCCAGCTGCATTCCTCCCCTTAAAAGTTTCGCCCGTAATACTCGTCTTGCTAGGAATGCCCATCAGTTCACCCTTGAGCCCAATTTCGGACGTACCGTGAAATATAGGGATTCTTTTTTTACCCGTACAACACGACTTTGGAATGGTTTAACCGGCGAGATTTTCCCTTGCCATTTCAATTTGCAAGCATTCAAAACCAATGTTAATCGACACCTCCTATCTCTCCCCTCCCTATTTTCCTAATGCCCGCACAGTGTGTTACATTAAAAGGGAAACAAATAGTCCCTTGTGCGCGCGTTAATTATAAAAAAAAAAAAAAAAAAAAAGCCACCGCGTAAGATTTTCCATCACTCCTACTCTTCTAGAATCTTTCCTAGAAGATGGAAAACAGCATTTTTCCAGCCTGTCCCTAAGAAAGGTGACCCATTCTACCCCTCGTCCTACCGACCCATCGCACTGACATCCCTTCTTTCTAAGGTCATGGAAACACTGATTAACCGTCAGCTTAAAGATTATCTCGAAGACCGAAAACTTCTCCATGACCGTCAGTATGGCTTCCGCAGCAACCGTTCCACTGGTGATCTGATGGCTTATCTCACCGAACAGTGGAACAAATATTTACATTGCTTTGGTGAAAGTACGATTATTGCTCATGAATTCTCCAAGACATTTAATAGAGTTTGGCATGAAGCTCTCTTATCGAAAATGCGTGCTTTTGGGATCGATGATACTCTTGTTCGTTGGATTAATAGCTATCTTCTGTACCGTTCAATACAAGTTGTATCGAACGGATTCATGTCTGATTCCCACAAAATAAATACTGGTCTGCCCCAGGGCTCTGTTCTGTCTCCGACTCTTTTCCTCATTTTTATAAATGATATTCTGTCTGTTATTTCTAATCCACTTTAATGTTTTGCTGACGACTCTGCCCTCAGGTTTTCATATTCGTTCGATAATTCACGTCCTTCGCCTTCGGACGAACAATTGCAACGGTACCGTAAATCAAGCTCATTAAACTCCGATTTATACAGCATTAATGGGGTAATAGGAATCGTGTAGAGTTTAATGCTTCGAAAACTCAATGCTGTCTTCTGTCGTTAAAGATTAACATACCCCCAATGCCATTGTCCATGAATGGCACTTACATCGAAGACACCGAAAAGCTCTCAGTACTTGGTATGTGTGTTAACGACGACCTCCGTTCGAACGATCATACATTTGAGATCGCTAAGAATGCTGCAAAGTGCTTAGGTTTTCGGTATCGGTGTAAGAAGTATTTTTCGCCATCTGATCTGGCTACAATTTATAAAGCGTTTATACGCCCTTAACTCGAGTGTAACTCCCACCTCTGGGCAGGTTCTTCGCAAACATTGCTTCACCTGCTTGATAGAATACAAAATCGAGCGTTAAGATTGATAGGAAATAGAACTGCCGCTGGAACCATTGCCCCTCTCGAACACCGACGCAATGTTTCATGTCTTTCCTTATTTTACCGTTTGTTTTATAAAAAAATTTCACTCAAAGTAGCCATTCCTCCCCTTAAAAGTTTCTCCCGTAATACTCGTCTCGCAAGGAATGCTCATCAGTTCACCCTTGAGCTTAATTTTGGACGTACCGTGAAAAATAGAGATTTTTTTTTAGCCGAACAACACTAATTTGAAATAGTTTACCCGGCGGTATTTTCCCTTACCATTTTGATCTGCAAACATTCAAAACCAATGTTAATCGACACGTCCTATCTCTCCCCTCCCTAACTTCCTAATTTTCGCGCAGTGTGTTCTACATTAAAAGGGAAACAAAAAAGTCCCTTGTGCGCGCGTTCATTATAAAAAAAGATATATTTGCCTGGTTCTGAAAGCATTTCTTATTCGGATATTGAAAATATTATTGATCAATTTGATTGTCCCTTTTTGCTTTTGGGAGATTTTTTTTTAATTAAGTTTTTTAAGAACAACAATAATGTAACAGGGCCTCAAACACCTCTTTGTGTTATGAGGCCTCATCAAATCCTTTAATAAATAATAAAAGCTTAGTACAATGTCTTATATTATTATTTGCTGCCTAAATTTACACACTTTACAAAAATGCAAGTTTTCAATTTTAATACAAGAACTGTATCTTTGTTGAAATACACACAATATTTGTTTATGAACTTTTACCGAATTTCCTACAGACATTTTATATACATTTTATATAGTGGTAATTTTTCGTCTGGCCATCTTCGTGGTTGATTCGAAACTAACTCTAAATAGTGAAGACGAGAACCTTAACCGATATTTTACCAGTATTTAATACACTTGTTGTCTGAACTTGAAGTACTAATTCGAGAATGGAATTAGTACCGAAAGCTTAGATTGTGCCAGAACCAGACAGAAGCTTCCAGAAGCTTGTAAACTTGTATAAATACAAGAGTAGATTGCATTGAAAGTTCAGTTTATTTTCGAAAGTGGAATTGTTAACAACTGGAAACGTTAGTAAAAAGTGATTGAATTGAGATTAAAAAAAAGTGTTGAATTATAAAAACGTATTTGAATTGTGAATAAGTGAAATAAGTTAAATTTGGTGTTATTTAAACTGAAAGACGTTGTGTTTCATAAAATAAAGAGATTTGTTTTATTATTTTGGAATTTCGATTGAGTTTTATTTGTCGAACCCCAGGCCAATATCATCATTGGTGTCAGAAATTGGGGATAAAACTCAGAAATGCCTGCTTTCATGAAGTTGCTTCTTTCGAAATTCGAAGAAAAAAAGAACATTCTCGAAGAACAATAGAATGACCAAAGAATTCGTTAGAAGTTCTCCAGGAGCAACTAAGCGAACAAAAGAACGTTCTCGAAGAACAAAAGAATGACCAAAAGAATTCGTTAGAAGATCTCCAGAAGCAACTAAGCGAACAAAAGAACGTTCTCGAAAGCAAATTTGATGGTCTCGAAAACAAACTCGATGCACAGAATGTTCTCTTCGACAAAAGACTTCAAACAATCGATCAGAAATTCGAAGCCAAAAGAGAAAACATGGAAGAAAAGTTCGTAAGTGTAGAGCAACAGTACGAACATCTGGCTAAGGAATTTGATTCTTTGAAAAAGCAGAAGGTTCGGGAATATTCGAGCGACGGTCCACGAAGAAAGGAAATGCAGCCTCCTGTCTTCGATGGTCAAACATCATGGCCAATTTATAAGAGACAGTTCGAAGCTGCCGCCTTGACGAACAACTGGGACAACGAAGACAAATCAATTGCTCTTACGCTTGCGCTCAGAGGAACAGCTGCCGAATTGCTGCAGGCCATTCCTGAAGACAAACATCATGATTATGATGCCATGGTCAAGGTAATCGAGATGAGGTTTGGCGAGGACCACATGCAGCAAGTTTACCGAGTCCAGTTGCGCCGAAGGGTGCAGACAAGAGGTGAAACGCTACAACAATTGCAAGCTGACATCGAGCGCTTGGCCAATTTGTCTTATCCCAATACCAGCAGGGAAATCATAAACGAACTGGCAACCGATGCGTTCACTAATGCCATTGCAGATGGAAAACTACAAATGGCTGTGAGAATGGCAGGTAAGAAAACGCTGAGGCTTTAGCATTTGCCCTGACAATGGAAGCAGCAGACCAAGCTTCGCAAGGTAGCCATCGCGTCAGAAATGGCTACGCTAGAGTGCTCATGTCAACGTGTCGACATTGAAAGACAAAACCCGAACACTGCTCGAGGTCAAATGAGATGCTGGAATTGCAACAAGCTAGGACACCTACAGCGACAATGCAGATCTCCACCTAGACAGGTAAGCTGCCCACATTGCGCAAGGACGAGGCAGAATGACGAAGCATCTGGCAGGAATAACACTCACACTGCTGGACAAGCTTCTGATCAACAGCAGGCGGGAAACGCCTAAGAACCAACTTCGTGGGGCTGAAGTTGCTTGATGGAATCGACGCCCCCAGGACCATCATCCAAGTTTCGCAAACTACACGCTGCAGCAAGAGCTTGACAGTGGAGACAGTCATCAGAAACAGAAAATGTGTGGCCACTATCGACACGGGTACCACAGCCTCCATAATCAGAAGAGACCTTGTTCAGACATCCTGGCTACATAACACCAGCTGCTACACTCTGAAGACAGCTACGGGAGAAGCAGCAAAAGTATATGGGGAGGTATTTCTAAAGATACAACTGGCAGGGTTGACCTTCTCACATGCATTCTTGGTAGCCGACATATGCGACGAATGCATCATTGGAGTGGATTTCATGAAGGCACATGAGGTAATCATAGACCTTCGAATGCAAGTGTTAAGGTATCGAACCGTTGAGATCCCTTTGGTATACGGAAACGAGAACGCTGTGAATCTTCGGGCGGTTATAAGCAGAGATGAAGTCCTACCACCTTCTTCAGAGACAGTTCTTTGGACGCGTTTGGAGGGTGATCCTGAGAACCACCGATTCTATTTCATTGAAGCAGATAATTAAGAGGACTTTCCAAGCTATATCGTTGGAAAAATTTTAGTAGAACCAAAGAAATACATGGTTCCGGTAAGGCTGATGAATCCGAACAAACACTCCGTCAAGTTTAGACAAGGAGAGGTGATTGGAAGATGCGTACCCATTGCAGCCATATCGACAACATCTGGGAGTGAATCTGCGAGTCCTATTTCTGCAACAAAATTGGCTGAGGTATGTAATGCTATCCTTGGAAACTGTGAGCTAAATTAGGAGCAGAAAACCATGGCCAAAAATCTCATTGGCAAGTTTGCTGATATATTTGCATCGCAGGATGGAGACTATGGTCGAACACACCTAGTACAGCACCGAATAGACACCTGCGATAGCAGACCGATGCGACAACCTGCTAGAAGACTTACATTGGCAAAACAGTCGGAAGTCGATGAGATGATATCAACCATGGAAAAAGACGGTCTAATCGAAAACTCAAAAAAGTCCGTGGGCATCACCCGTTGTACTAGTGAAAAAGAAGGACGGCAGCACTCGATTCTGCGTGGATTACCGGAGGCTCAACGATGTCGCCAAGAAGGTCAGCTACCCCTTGCCTCGAATAGATGACACCTTGGATACCCTTTCTGGAGCGAAATGGTTTTCTACCCTCGATCTGAAAAGTGGCTACTGGCAGGTACAGATCCACCCAGAAGACAAAGAAAAGACAGCTTTCACAACGGGAAATGGACTATGGCAGTTTACAGTTATGCCATTTGGCTTGTGTAACGCTCCAGCCACCTTTGAGCGTTTAATGGGACGTGTGTTACAGGGTCTGACATGGAAAACCTGCCTGGTGTACTTGGATGACGTCATCGTTGTGGGAAAGACGTTCGCTGAACATCGCGACAACTTGAGGGAGGTGTTAACATGACTTCAAACAGCACATTTGAAACTAAATCCAAAAAAATGTGCTCTGTTAAAACTTGAGGTGAAATATTTGGGACATGTGATATCATCAAATGGAGTAAAAACTGGCCCGGAGAAAATCGAAGCCGTGCAAAATTGGCCAGATCCCGCAGACAAACACCAACTGAGGAGCTTTCTCGGTCTCGCCACATATTACAGGAGGTTCGTAAAGGATTTTGCCGGAATTGCAAAGTGTCTGCACCAGCTAACTGCACAAAAAGAAGACCCTGACATCGAGCCAATCCTTGCATGGAAGGAATCTATGGAGAAACCAAACGCAAGAGACATCTCCGACAGAAGTCCTACTTTAAAAGCATACTGGGCGCAGTGGGACTCTCTCCATGTGCAAGATGGTGTTTTGCGGAGAAAATGCTAAATGCCAGATGGAAGGTCCTTTAAGATGCAGTTTGTGGTTCCAGTGATTGAATTGAGATTAAAAAAAGTGTTGAATTATAAAAACGTATTTGAATTGTGAATAAGTGAAATAAGTTAAATTTGGTGTTATTTAAACTGAAAGACGTTGTGTTTCATAAAATAAAGAGATTTGTTTTATTATTTTGGAATTTCGATTGAGTTTAATTTGTCAAACCCCAGGCCAAAATATCACAGTATATACAATGCTACAGATTCGCTAATTTCACCCTCTTTTTGTCTGGTTTCTAATTCAAAGAAATTCTAGAGGCACTTATCAGTTTCTGGCGTTTTTATCATGTAATATAAAGCTTTGATGATGTTGAGGAACAAATTTTCCACCTTGTTTGCAAAAAAACTCGTCACAAAGGTCTCTCTATTGCTTATTGTTTTCAAGCAGTCTTTGTAACGTTTTACTTCTCACATAGTTTTTATTTACCAGAGCCAGCTGATTTGTGGTTGTCAAAGCATTTTAGGTTTCGGATCTTCCTATGACAATATTTACAGAGAAAGTCTACTTGACCTTCTCACAGCTCGGTATTTTTTGGCATTGTGGACATGATTTGATATACCTATATAATTACGTTAAAGTGATTCATATTATGAGCAATATTAATTCTTTTTTCTACCATGTTATTGGTAGAAATACCTTCGTATATTATTCTGCGGCCTCTTGTTCTATATCTATACTCTTAAATGGTGATTTTGTATCCGTGTTTCCCACAACCTTTTAATGGTATTTGAATTTGTGCATCATTTAAAAGCTGTTGTGCTGTATTTTTTATACTTTTGCTAAATGACGTCTGAGTTTTAGGTAATCAGATGCTTTCTCTACATTAAAGCACGCGGAAGACAAAGATTATCCTTATTTTTATTGGCAAAATATGAAGCACGAAAACATAAACTTACTATCATTTCGAGAAAACCTTTAGATTTCACGAATATGTATGTTATACGAACAAAATAAAAAAGGGTCGTTGAATTCTTTTAACCATTGTTTAATCATTCCTAGACGAACAGAAGCTTTTGCAGTTATAGAGTCGATTAGCATTCTGAGGTCTAATTTTGAATCAAATATTACTCCCAAGTCTATAAAATAATTAACTCTTTCAAGTTTTGAATTATTTATAGAGTATTCATTAAAGAAAACATTTTTAACTCTAGCGAAGTTCATTACTTTGCATTTCTTAGAGTTCAGTGTGAGATCATTCTTATTACACCATTCCTGCAAATGATCAATATCAGATTGCAGTTGAAGGTAATCAGCATTATTTTTATATGAATATGAAATTTTCGCAAAGTCAGCATAGAGATGTATATCACAGTATATTATCACAGAGGGTAAATCATTTCTAAAAAATACGAATAACAGTGCTCCCAGGTGGCTTCCTTGAGGCACGCCAGACTTGACATCTATTGCGTTGGATAAATGAGACTTGAACTTAACATACTGAGTACGAGATGATAAATAACTTGCAATCCATTGCACAAGTTTTGGGGACCAGCCGAAAAGTGAAAATTTTCTAACAAGCAGCTGATGATTAAGTTGATCGAAGGCTGTGGAGAAGTCAGTGTATATTACATCCGTTTGATGACCATTCATGAATCCTTTTGTTATGCATGATGTAATTTCCAACAGATTTGTAATGGTAGATTTGCCCTTGACGAATCTATGCTGTCTGTCCGATAGATGCGATTTTACACCATTTATCAACTCATGGACTATTATAGATTCCATCATCTTGGGAATAACGCTGAGTTTTGCTATACCTCGGTAGTCACGCATGTTGCATCGGCTTCCTGATTTAAAAAGTGGAATTATAAATGAAGACTTCCAAGCATGCGGGAAAACGGAAGACGACAAAGATAGGTTAAATAAATAACATAAAGCACTAGCCAAGGAATGATAGCAGTTTATTAAAACACAGGAAGGAACATTATCAGGTCCAGTAGAAAATTAATATGGTTGCTTCTTTATTGCACTTGTCACATCGTTTTCTTGAATAAATGGCAAGTCATTTGTAATGCTCATCTGAGACGTAATTTGATGCAGTCTTGAATTTCAGCTTGTTGTGGATTTTTTTTGTTTTTAAGCCTTTTAAGGAAAGGTGTGAGCCAAGGAACACAATTATCAACAATTTTGAGGCGGCGAACAGGTATTGTTTTCAAAAAGCTGTTGTACAATATTTCATAGAAAGTATCAGTTGCTTTACTAGCATCCATATTAAAAAAGACATAGATATAGATATACTCATATGTATATGTAGATATAAAGCTATATGCATATATATATTTAGAGAAATATACAGAGAAATATGTATTTCATTGCTGGAAGTTTGTTTGATATGCTTTCATGCCTTAACGACTGCACGAATTTGTCAAAAAATGCACTGTTTCTGTGGGAGAAGTTTGTGTAATTTTCTTTGTCGAGTTTTAATTTAAATAATACAAATAATTTAATCTGCAATCCACGCAGACGAAGATCATAAAGCTGACGTTATATTAAAAATTAAGTAAGGATTTTTTATCAACATTTACAAAAAAAATAATGAAGCTAACTATTCGACTGGTAAACATCCTTCCGCCGCTGAAACAGGTTTCAACTAAATATCAATAAATAAGGGACACAAATGCGAAATTTGGAAGCTCTGACCGATACAACTCGAACTTATGCATCAGCTCCTGGATAAAGTTTAGTGTCCCTACCGGTAAGTCACTGGTTGATTGTCATCTTTAATGACAATGATGTCATTAACTTGAATATTTTGAAGTTTAACAGCCCATTTGTTTCGTTTTTGTAACTGGGTAAGATAATTGCTCGACCATCTACTCCAAAAAAGCTGAACGATTTGCTGGACATACTGCCATCTTCTCAGTGTGGTGTCTTCGTGATCTAAATGCGAAGAGGACTACGTGTTAGATCTTAGAGAAAGGATCAACGACATTCACCAGAGAACAAGAAACAACATAAAAATTGCGAGTGACCGCATGAAGACCAGATACGATGCAAGAGCAACAGCACCTGAATTTAAAGAGGGAGATCTGGTATGGTTTTATAATCCACATCGCAGAAAGGGAAAATCGCCCAAGCTTCAGCAGGACTGGGAAGGTCTCTACCAAGTAGTAACGCGCATTAATGACGTCGTTTTCCGAATCCAACGAGGACCAAGAGCAAAAATGAAAATTTTCCATGTGGGTTGACTTCATCGTTACCACGGAAACAATAATGATGTGCTTGTTCGGGACGAACAAAACTAAGAGGGGGACAATGTGATGTGACAACAACTTAGGATATTCGGAGGATACATTTTGTTAATTAACGACATCTGTTGGATTCATTGTGTACAACAATCAACATGCATTGTGTACAACGACCATGCGCCTAAAAGTATGCTACATATTTGCAATATGTTTTAACTGAGTACTAAATCGAACTTGAAGTACTAATTCGAGACTCGAATTAGTACCGAAAGCTTAGATTGTGCCAGAACTAGACAGAAGCTTCCAGAAGCTTGTAAACTTGTATAAATACAAGAGTAGATTGCATTGAAAGTTCAGTTTATTTTCGAAAGTGGAATTGTTAACAACTGGAAACGTTAGTAAAAAGTGATTGAATTGAGATTAAAAAAAAGTGTTGAATTATAAAAACGTATTTGAATTGTGAATAAGTGAAATAAGTTAAATTTGGTGTTATTTAAACTGAAAGACGTTGTGTTTCATAAAATAAAGAGATTTGTTTTATTATTTTGGAATTTCGATTGAGTTTTATTTGTCAAACCCCAGGCCAAAATATCACACCTCTTTTTGTCTGGTTTCTAATTCAAAGAAATTCTAGAGGCACTTATCAGTTTCTGGCGTTTTTATCATGTAATATAAAGCTTTGATGATGTTGAGGAACAAATTTTCCACCTTGTTTGCAAAAAAACTCGTCACAAAGGTCTCTCTATTGCTTATTGTTTTCAAGCAGTCTTTGTAACGTTTTACTTCTCACATAGTTTTTATTTACCAGAGCCAGCTGATTTGTGGTTGTCAAAGCATTTTAGGTTTCGGATCTTCCTATGACAATATTTACAGAGAAAGTCTACTTGACCTTCTCACAGCTCGGTATTTTTTGGCATTGTGGACATGATTTGATATACCTATATAATTACGTTAAAGTGATTCATATTATGAGCAATATTAATTCTTTTTTCTACCATGTTATTGGTAGAAATACCTTCGTATATTATTCTGCGGCCTCTTGTTCTATATCTATACTCTTAAATGGTGATTTTGTATCCGTGTTTCCCACAACCTTTTAATGGTATTTGAATTTGTGCATTATTTAAAAGCTGTTGTGCTCTATTTTTTTATACCTTTGGTAAATGACGTCTGAGTTTTAGGTAATCAGATGCTTTCTCTATATTAAAGCACGCGGAAGACAAAGATTATCCTTATTTTTATTGGCAAAATATGAAGCACGAAAACATAAACTTACTATCATTTCGAGAAAACCTTTAGATTTCACGAATATGTATGTATGTATGTTAACGAACAAAATAAAAATAAGATTGAAAAGTTCTTTGAGCGGAGTATTATATATCTGACGGTTACACCATTGGTAGATCGCATATAAAGTTTTATCTGAATATTAGGAAAACATTCTTTTTATATTATAAATCAGAGTTTTTGTGTTTGGATGTTTGTACTCCAATCCCGCCTTAAGGGCTTAACGGATTTGTATGAAACTTGGTAGGTAGTTTGATAATGTACTGGATTTTGACAAAGGCTACTTTTTATCCATAAAAAATGCACGTTTCCAATGGGAGAGGCTTAAATTGGAATACTGCATTGTTGGAAGTTTGTTTGATTTGCTTGCATGCCTTAACGACTGCAAGAATTTGTGAAGTTTGGTTGCCGGAAGAGCTACAGGATTCACAATAGTATAAAGAAATATGGATTTATAGAGATATAAAGATATAAATATATAGACATATATATAAAGGTTTAAAATTAAAGAGATTTATATATAAATAAGTATACAGAGATATAGAGATACGGAGATATTTATTTATTTATTTATTTGACTATAACTACAGATACATAATTGATCACAGTTATTTGGATTATATTACATTTACATAATTAGTGACGATTTAAATTGAATAAAAGTATAATTTGTTTAAATTTCAATGAAGTAAGATTAAAATCTACGAAGGAATTATAATTATTGAACTGTTTACATAAGAGAGAGAACGGTTCATTATTTAAGTAGTTTAAAGTAGTTTCATGTGTTCGCAAAATTTTATAATTTCGACTTGGATGGAATAGCACATTTAATTTTATTAAGGAAAGCAAATAAGGAGAATTTATATCACCGTTTAAAAGTTTAAATATGAATGCAGCATTGAGTGATGACCTCCTATCCTCGAGCGTATTGAGACCAATCAGTAAAAGTCGCGAACGATATGGTGGAAGATGGTGATGATTATCCCAGTTAAGATGACGGAGAGCAAATAATAGAAACTGTTTTTGAATGGATTCAATGCGGGCAATGTGACTGGAGTAATATGGGCACCAAACTTGGCAACCATATTCCAAGATCGAAAGAACCAGTCCAACAAACAGGCTCTTTGTCACATAAGGGTCGTTGAATTCTTTTAACCATTGTTTAATCATTCCTAGACGAACAGAAGCTTTTGCAATTATAGAGTCGATTAGCATTCTGAGGTCTAATTTTGAATCAAATATTACTCCCAAGTCTATAAAATAATTAACTCTTTCAAGTTTTGAATTATTTATAGAGTATTCATTAAAGAAAACATTTTTAACTCTAGCGAAGTTCATTACTTTGCATTTCTTAGAGTTCAGTGTGAGATCATTCTTATTACACCATTCCTGCAAATGATCAATATCAGATTGCAGTTGAAGGTAATCAGCATTATTTTTATATGAATATGAAATTTTCGCAAAATCAGCATAGAGATGTATATTACAGTATTTTATCACAGAGGGTAAATCATTTCTAAAAAATACGAATAACAGTGCTCCCAGGTGGCTTCCTTGAGGCACGCCAGACTTGACATCTATTGCGTTGGATAAATGAGACTTGAACTTAACATACTGAGTACGAGATGATAAATAACTTGCAATCCATTGCACAAGTTTTGGGGACCAGCCGAAAAGTGAAAATTTTCTAACAAGCAGCTGATGATTAAGTTGATCGAAGGCTGTGGAGAAGTCAGTGTATATTACATCCGTTTGATGACCATTCATGAATCCTTTTGTTATGCATGATGTAATTTCCAACAGATTTGTAATGGTAGATTTGCCCTTGACGAATCCATGCTGTCTGTCCGATAGATGCGATTTTACACCATTTATCAACTCATGGACTATTATAGATTCCATCATCTTGGGAATAACGCTGAGTTTTGCTATACCTCGGTAGTCACGCATGTTGCATCGGCTTCCTGATTTAAAAAGTGGAATTATAAATGAAGACTTCCAAGCATGCGGGAAAACGGAAGACGACAAAGATAGGTTAAATAAATAACATAAAGCACTAGCCAAGGAATGATAGCAGTTTATTAAAACACAGGAAGGAACATTATCAGGTCCAGTAGAAAATTAATATGGTTGCTTCTTTATTGCACTTGTCACATCGTTTTCTTGAATAAATGGCAAGTCATTTGTAATGCTCATGTGAGACGTAATTTGATGCAGTCTTGAATTTCAGCTTGTTGTGGATTTTTTTTGTTTTTAAGCCTTTTAAGGAAAGGTGTGAGCCAAGGAACACAATTATCAACAATTTTGAGGCGGCGAACAGGTATTGTTTTCAAAAAGCTGTTGTACAATATTTCATAGAAAGTATCAGTTGCTTTACTAGCATCCATATTAAAAAAGACATAGATATAGATATACTCATATGTATATGTAGATATAAAGCTATATACATATATATATTTAGAGAAATATACAGAGAAATATGTATTTCATTGCTGGAAGTTTGTTTGATATGCTTTCATGCCTTAACGACTGCACGAATTTGTCAAAAAATGCACTGTTTCTGTGGGAGAAGTTTGTGTAATTTTCTTTGTCGAGTTTTAATTTAAATAATACAAATAATTTAATCTGCAATCCACGCAGACGAAGATCATAAAGCTGACGTTATATTAAAAATTAAGTAAGGATTTTTTATCAACATTTACAAAAAAAATAATGAAGCTAACTATTCGACTGGTAAACATCCTTCCGCCGCTGAAACAGGTTTCAACTAAATATCAATAAATAAGGGACACAAATGCGAAATTTGGAAGCTCTGACCGATACAACTCGAACTTATGCATCAGCTCCTGGATAAAGTTTAGTGTCCCTACCGGTAAGTCACTGGTTGATTGTCATCTTTAATGACAATGATGTCATTAACTTGAATATTTTGAAGTTTAACAGCCCATTTGTTTCGTTTTTGTAACTGGGTAAGATAATTGCTCGACCATCTACTCCAAAAAAGCTGAACGATTTGCTGGACATACTGCCATCTTCTCAGTGTGGTGTCTTCGTGATCTAATGGTTGATCCGGAACACTGGTCATAGGACGCAATATCAATAAGTCTGCTGGCGTGAGGGGATCAACATCTCCTTCAAAACGACTGCAAATTGGACGAGAATTTGCACAAACTTCTATCTGGCAAAAGATGGTATTAAATTCTTTGAACGTTACTATGTTGTTGATCAGAACTCTCTTAAGGTGGAACTTGACCGTTTTAATGCCTGCCTCCCAAAGCTCTCCAGTTCATTGCTTGATGCGTTAGTTCGTTGGTAATATCTTCTTGCAATTGTGATGACTGAAACTCGTTTGACCACTCTTGCAGTTGATTGTTGGCACCAATGAACCATTGTCACTATATATTGTGTGGCATCGACAACGCCTAGCTTTAAGACATCTCAATGCTGAAAGAAATGTCATTTGGCGAGCGCCAGAGTGAAAATTGCGATTGTGCCAGTCAAGAACGATAAGGTCGGTGAGACGATGTTCTTTGTGGAGGATCACGGGATACTTTTGATCATAGGGCAAGCTGGCATTGGACAATCTGCCTCCTGCACGTAGTACGCCGGCGTCACCAAGAAAAGAATTCATTTTATAGATCTTGCTTTTCAGAGAAAACGATTTTTTACGAAGTAAACATTCTATTTCGGTATTAAAGGATGTTCGTTGCGAAAGCTTACAAGAGCAATTTAAGGGAAGTTGATGTCATGTGGGAACAGTCTTGAATTGTAAAACTATTAAACCATTTAAACATGTTCCACTCAGGTTCAGATGAACAAGCAAAACAGGAGGCATCGGCTTCCTCAAAGCTTGATTCGAATTCCGCAACATTGTAAAAATTAGGTCAGGTTTTTGTAGAAATAAAGGTCCCTTCCACAACAAGTCTAACTAAGGTAATGGTTTGGGCATTTTCCCTCGCGTTCCACAATCCACATAGTTCTTACTTATGCAACATGCGTTTTTGTGCAAATAAAAGTAGTGAAAACGCAATCATCAGTCCCCTTGATTCGACAGAATACCGCTGCTGCATACGCGGTCTCAGACGCATCCGCATTTGTACCAACCCGGTGTGCTTCACTTCGTCGCTTCTAACAACAACCCATTCTTTGAAAAGTTCTGCATGAATAAATTCATCCCAACTAACTCCCAAGACCCTCAACTTCTGCATAAATATTTTCATTTAAATTATAACCGGTGAAAGTGATCCTAATGGGTCGAAGATCATTCTATGTCGGAGAGAACTTCTCTTTCAGTAATTCGAGATCGCAGTGATGAAAACTCTAAGCTAAATTTAAATATATTACCTTCCGTATCCCATAACAGTCCGAGGATCTTTACGCTTGAATCACCCATCGGCAATTTAGTTGAGATTTAGAAGTGATTTGGTTGCTAAGAAGTCATTTTTAGTTTCTATAGCATCTTCAACTGAGTTGAAACCCTCATTATAGTCGTCGACGTTAAAATGATGTTTAAGAGTGTCACTTGCACGGGTATATTTCATAGCAGCACCAATCTGCCTTGGCACCTGTATAGGGTTTTCTCGCCAGACAATTTGCTGGAAGCTTATGTCACTCTCATTGACCAAAATTTTGCTGTACATTTTGGCAATATCCACCTTAACCGCAACCGCAGATTTTCAAAAATTAATTAATGAGGTAACTAGGTCGTTTTGGATGACAGGTCCCAACAATAGTGAGCTACAATTACTCGATCTGCTAGACGCATTAAAAACTACTCTTATCTTCGTCATAGTGCTTGAGGGTTTCATGACCGAGTCATGCGGCATATAATATGAAGGTTGATCGATTTCGCGCTACAGAACAGGAGCCATATGTCAGAATTGTTTGATAATCCTCTTTCGATCGAGGAAAAACGCGAAGCGACGTATCCCGAGAATTTACGATTTCAACAGCTTTCGTCTTGAAATGTAGGCTGATTACATATCGGCCATCGGGTCATACAAAATTTGTTGCAACATTAATTTAATGCACCGACGTTTTTTGAGCATCTCGGTAAGCTTTCTTCAAGCCATGACTGACCTTGATGTGTTTTGTTTTTGAGAGCACAGTCTACAAGAAGCATATTTGCATTCAGCAATATAATGCTTGATCGGGGGAAAATACCAAAAACTTTACTAGCCTTAACTAATTCCATTCGATTTGGCACTGAAAGATTTTGGAATTCATTACACTGATAAGGATGATGATCTCGTTTGCACTTTCTACAGGATTGAACCGGTGTTCTTAACATGCGTTTACAAGTTGCTTTTTGGAAGGAACCCTTCGATGCACGCGTATATCTCGTGACATTGTAAGAGATTCGAGTTCATTAATGCGTTTCTTTATTAAAAATCCGTAATATCAACGATCGTCGGATCGGCTTTATCTTTAATATGTCGCGCCCGCAAAACTCTAATCTCTTCATTAATTTTTTTCGCCAGGACATAGAGTAACGGCACGTTCCAAAAATCTACAGGTTTGTCTAAAGCACGTAACGCATTTATGTTTTCATGTTTAATGTTTAAATTCGTCTAAGTAAAAAGATTTTTAAAACGTTTCCACTCATCTTAATCGCCATGAAACTCGGATATTTTAGGTTGCGGGAGTTGAGCATTTGAGTTTTTTTTTTGTGATATTGATTGGCCTACGCGATGTTTCACTAAGATGTTTTACTATTTCCGCTAATGCGCACTGACTATCTATTAAAGTTTGAAGAGATTTGCTAATATTATAATCACTCGCGGCACCGATTGCATATCTGACCTTCTATTTTTTCGGATAATCTTGAGCAATTTTCATACGGCGATTCTTCAAATTCAACGCGGTATTGTGTTTATGCAGATAGATCATAATTTTCCTCGAAAACGATTCTATTTTTTAATTTCCACTCTCTCGAACTCCAGCATATATTGTTCTAATTTAGCCTACAACGCCTTTGCCTTTGAAACCTGAAAGCCATCCGATTGGCAGGAGGCTGAAACAGCCGTTACTTGCCCCTTTGATGCGGCACGTTGACGTTTAAGAGCTTCCATAGTGACGACTGACATTTCGTAATTAATAATCATATACAAACAAAATATTTTATATTCTTACAAGTGGCAATACAAAGGCGATGAAATTTTGCAATTGCACTCACACATACACCTTTAGTGGCTGAACGCAATGGCAAAGCTAAAGCTGAAGTATGAAGCGATGTCAAAGTTAAATATACGCGAAATCTAGCGAACACAATTACAACAAAAGCAAGGTAACCTATCCGAAAGTTACGTTCGTGAACGTACCCAATTACTGAGAAAATTCTTTGATCACTCCAAAATCTCAAGAGACTTGAACTTGCTTCATCAAACGAAAACAAATATGTGAGAGAAACACGGAATTATTTATAGAACTGGGTTAAAAAAGAGATATTTTATGGAATTTAACCAACCCCAACTATAAAAATATTGAAAAGAAGGCGCATGTGCGGAGTAATATTAGGATAGCATTTAAGATATATATACATATATATCTTTTATATTCTTGGCAGCAAAATTGACATTCCGTACTTCACCATTAACTTCGAGTCAGCTTCATCACTTGGCTTCAATCTTGGCGTGCTTCATTTTTGAGCTTCATACTTAAGCTTCACCATTGTGTTCAGCCAGTTAGTTCTTCTTCCTTTTTTTCCTGCTCAAGCGAAAGCCAGGCAAATAAACCGTACGATTATTTAGTTGAAGGAACCGTTGGAAGAAAATAACGGAGCGTCTGTTTACTTTTCCAAGCACGACCACGAATATATCAAAATGTGCAGCAATGCTTAAATCCCATTAGTAAAATGCACTGTAGATACGAAAAAACACTGAGGCGATGCGCAGAATACATTCAGAAAAACAAAACAAGATCATAAAGCTGACGTTAAATTAGGTTTTAAGCTAGGATTTCTTATCAACATTAACATAAGAATTATGAAGCTTACTTTTCGACTGGTAAACTTTTTCCAAAGGAATAGAGGAAATTTTTACTAATTCTTCTAGGATTCCTAAAAAAATACAAACGGATGATAGAAAAGAATTTTTCAATACAAACTTCAAAAGCTTGATGGAAAAATATAACCACTACTCACATTTGGTTCATTAAAGGCTTCAATTGTTAAGAGATTTAATAGAACTTTCAAAGATAAAATGTGGAAAGACTTTAGTTTCAATGGCAGTCATAAGTGGATAAATATTTACAAAAATAAAAACTGCATGACTCACTCTTTTCATCGAACCATCAAATGTGAACCTGCAGATGTTAACCAACAAAATTCAAAGTTATTATTACCAATGTTCAAAACCAAGAAAAAAATACTAAGCAAATTAAAATGTATAGTTGGTGACAAAGTAAAAATCAGCAAGTACAAACATGCATTTGAAAAAGGCTGTACACCCAATTGGACTGCTGAGGTTTTTCAAACAAGAAAAGTCCAATTAACAAAACCATTCACATATCTTTTTGAAGACTACCAAGGGAAACCAGTTCAAGATGATTTTTACGAAGCAGAACAGCTGAAAACTAGATGTGCAGATGTATTCCTGATTGAAAAAGTTCTACAAACGAGGGAAAATAAAGTTTTAGTGAAATGGTTGGGATTCTCCCCAGCACATAACTCCTGGATTAATAAAAACGAAATTCTGTAAAATAAAAAGTGTATTAAAAATGTAGATCTGATTTTAAAACGTTGAAATTCGTTATTTAATTTTTAAAGCTTGTTAATATTTTTCTAAGTATGTTATTTTATACATTTAAGTATAATATGTTATTGCATTTTGATAAACTTAAGCTCATAAGTTGCTCCAAGTTGTCTAGTTGTTTTGAAGGCATTTTCTCCTCTACCAATTACTGCTATGCTGCTTATTGAAAAATCCGAATACCTGGTCGGTAAAAAAACTTGTACAAAAAATTAAATTTACTATAATAACAAAAAAAACTTACCTTTTATTCCCCAATATCTGCTACAATCCGATCGCCCCATCGTGTTTTACTTTTTGCAAGTCAGACACTTTTCGTTGGCTTGAAATCGCTGTTCTCGTTTATTGAGTTCGTGTTTTTTCGTTATCACTTTTTAAAACTAAATGTGCTCATCATAAACACATAATTTCCTTTTTATAGAAGAATCTTTGTATACAAATTTCTGAATAAATTTAGAATGTTTTGTTCATTCGGGAAACAAATTAAGGGTGGGTGTCCCATGTCAAAATGTGGTGGAGTTTTACCTCAAAGAGTGTAGCGTTCGCAATTGTTGGAAGATTTTAATGAAAGTAATGGTTATATTTTTGCAATATGTTGAGCCAAATATTGGTTTAAATATTATTTTCTTATTTTTTTTTATATTTTATTTCTAGAGACAATAATAATTATTGAATTCACCAGGATGTTCGTTTTTTGATTGTCTTATTATTTGTTTCCAAAATTATTTTTAAAAACTATGAAAAATACAGTATGTTCATTAAAAGATATAAATGTTCTATTTGATACAACTTCTGAAGTACAAAAGGCAACAAAGTCAAATAACCTTTTTTACGAAGCCAATATAAATGTGCTATTACCTGAAATTTAATAATTTTTTTTTATAATATTTTTTTACGTCACGAAGACGAAAAATATATGTTTTTTTCAAACATTTTAAAAAATGGGAAATCGATTAAAATATTTTTTAAATTTGAATTAATTTGTTTTGTATGTTTGAACTAGTCAGGGTATTAGAATTAATTTTTATCTTCTGTATGATACTGTGATATTTTGGCCTGGGTTTCGACAAATAAAACTCAATCAAAATTCCAAATTAATACAACAAATCCCTTTATTTTATTAAACACAACGTCTCTCAGTTTAAATACTACCAATTTAACTTATTCCACTTATTAACAATTCAAATACGTTTTTATCATTCAATACTTTTTATTTAATCTCAATTCAATCACTTTTTACTAACGCTTCCAGCTGTTAACAATTCCACTTTCGAAAATAAACTCAACATTCAATGCAATCTACTCTTGTATTTATACAAGTTTACAAGCTTCTGAAAGCTTCTGTCTGGTTCTGGCACAATCTTAGCTTTCGGTACTAATTCGAGTCTCGAATTAGTACTTCAAGTTCGATTTAGTACTCAGTTAAAACATATTGCAAATATGTAGCATACTTTTAGGCGCATGGTCGTTGTACACAATTAATGCTGTTTGTTGTACACAATGAATCCAACAGATGTCGTTAATTTACAAAATGTATCCTCCGAATATCTAAAGTTGTTGCCACATCACATTGTCCCCCTCTTAGTTTTGTTCGTCCCGAATAAGCACATCATCATTGTTTCCGTGGTCGATCCACATGGACAATTTTCATTTTTGCTCTTGGTCCTTGTTGGATTCGGAAAATGACGTCATTAATGCGCGTTACTACTTGGTAGGGACCTTCCCAGTCCTGCTGAAGCTTGGGCGATTTTCGTTTTCTTGCCTTGACTTTGGGTCCTTTACTAGCTTTGCACGTGGTGCACTTTCGACACCATCTCTCGAAATCTTTTCTTACAGTTAACCAATAAAAACGTACCCGTACCTTTTTCCGTGTCTTATTGATTCCAAAGTGCCCGCAGAATTCTTCATCGTGCATTTCCCTTAAAATCTCCTGCACTTTCGACCGTGGCACCACAAGCTGCATCTTAAAGGATCTTCCATTCGGCATTTCCCATTTTCTCCACAAAACACCAACTTTTACATGAAAAGAGTCCCACTGCGCCCAGTATGCCTTTAAGGTAGGACTTCTGTCGGAGATGTCTCTTGCATTCGGCTTATCCACAGATTCCTTCCATACAAGAATCGGCTCGATGTCAGGATCTTCCTTTTGTGCATTACGAAGTTCTTCCGCAGTCCAACCCTTTACAGGTTCAGCCCTTAGTCAGCAAATCATTTGTAATGCTCATGTTAGAGGTAATTTGATGCAGCCCAGCCAACCCATTAATAAATTTGTAGATGCCTTTAAACATTTCTGCAAACATATCACAGATCATTACCCCATCATTTGAAGAAATTTGATCCAAATTCATATAGGACGGGAATTCAGCTATTTTTCTCTTATGTTTAACAAATTTCCAAAAAGATGAAGGATTCCGTAATAGGTTAGCTTGCATAGATATTATGTAGTTTTTATATGCAGCCCTTGATTTGACTTGGAATTCTCTTCTTATTCTGCTGAACTCTTGAGCAGTGGAAACTGTAAACTTGAATTTCAGCTTGTTGTGGATTTTTTTTTGTTTTTAAGCCTTTTAAGGAAAGGTGTGAGCCAAGGAACACAATTATCAACAATTTTGAGGCGGCGAACAGGTATTGTTTTCAAAAAGCTGTTGTACAATATTTCATAGAAAGTATCAGTTGCTTTACTAGCATCCATATTAAAAAAGACATAGATATAGATATACTCATATGTATATGTAGATATAAAGCTATATACATATATATATTTAGAGAAATATACAGAGAAATATGTATTTCATTGCTGGAAGTTTGTTTGATATGCTTTCATGCCTTAACGACTGCACGAATTTGTCAAAAACTGCACTGTTTCTGTGGGAGAAGTTTGTGTAATTTTCTTTGGCGAGTTTTAATTTAAATAATACAAATAATTTAATCTGCAATCCACGCAGACGAAGATCATAAAGCTGACGTTATATTAAAATTTAAGTAAGGATTTCTTATCAACATTTACAAAAAAAATAATGAAGCTAACTATTCGACTGGTAAACATCCTTCCGCCGCTGAAACAGGTTTCAACTAAATATCAATAAATAAGGGACACAAATGCGAAATTTGGAAGCTCTGACCGATACAACTCGAACTTATGCATTTGCTCCTGGATAAAGTTTAGTGTCCCTACCGGTAAGTCACTGGTTGATTGTCATCTTTAATGACAATGATGTCATTAACTTGAATATTTTGAAGTTTAACAGCCCATTTGTTTCGTTTTTGTAACTGGGTAAGATAATTGCTCGACCATCTACTCCAAAAAAGCTGAACGATTTGCTGGACATACTGCCATCTTCTCAGTGTGGTGTCTTCGTGATCTAATGGTTGATCCGGAACACTGGTCATAGGACGCAATATCAATAAGTGTGCTGGCGTGAGGGGATCAACATCTCCTTCAAAACGACTGCAAATTGGACGAGAATTTGCACAAACTTCTATCTGGCAAAAGATGGTATTAAATTCTTCGAACGTTACTATGTTGTTGTTCAGAACTCTCTTAAGGTGGAACTTGACCGTTTTAATGCCTGCCTTCCAAAGCCCTCCAGTTCATTCCTTGATGCGTTAGTTCGTTGGTAATATCTTCTTGCAATTGTGATGACTGAAACTCGTTTGACCACTCTTGCAGTTGATTGTTGGCGCCAATGAACCATTGTCCCTATATATGTGGCATCGACAACGCCTAGCTTTAAGACATCTCAATGCTGAAAGAAATGTCATTTGGCGAGCGCCAGAGTGAAAATTGCGATTGTGCCAGTCAAGAACGATAAGGTCGGTGAGACGATGTTCTTTGTGGAGGATCACGGGATACTTTTGATCATAGGGCAAGCTGGCATTGGATAATCTGCCTCCTGCACGTAGTACGCCGGCGTCACCAAGAAAAGGATTCATCTTATAGATCTTGCTTTTCAGAGAAACCGATTTTTTACGAAGTAAACATTCTATTTCGGTATTAAAGGATGTTCGTTGCGAAAGCTTAAAAGAGCAATTTTAGGGAAGTTGATGTCATGAGGGAACAGTCTTGAATTGTAAAACTATTAAACCATTTAAACATGTTCCACTCAGGTTCAGATGAACAAGCTAAACAGGAGGCATCGGCTTCCTCAAAGCTTGATTCGAATTTCGCAACATTGTAAAAATTAGGTCAGGTTTTTGTAGAAATAAAGGTCCCTTCCACAACAAGTCTAACTAAGGTAATGGTTTGGGCATTTTCCCTCGCGTTCCACAATCCACATAGTTCTTACTTATGCAACATGCGTTTTTGTGCAAATAAAAGTAGTGAAAACGCAATCATCAGTCCCCTTGATTCGACAGAATACCGCTGCTGCATACGCGGTCTCAGACGCATCCGCATTTGTACCAACCCGGTGTGCTTCACTTCGTCGCTTCTAACAACAACCCATTCTTTGAAAAGTTCTGCATGAATAAATTCATCCCAACTAACTCCCAAGACCCTCAACTTCTGCATAAATATTTTCATTTAAATTATAACCGGTGAAAGTGATCCTAATGGGTCGAAGATCATTCTATGTCGGAGAGAACTTCTCTTTCAGTAATTCGAGTTCGCAGTGATGAAAACTCTAAGCTAAATTTAAATATATTACCTTCCGTATCCCATAACAGTCCGAGGATCTTTACGCTTGAATCACCCATCGGCAATTTAGTTGAGATTTAGAAGTGATTTGGTTGCTAAGAAGTCATTTTTAGTTTCTATAGCATCTTCAACTGAGTTGAAACCCTCATTATAGTCGTCGACGTTAAAATGATGTTTAAGAGTGTCACTTGCACGGGTATATTTCATAGAACCAGCAGCACCAATCTGCCTTGGCACCTGGCTAGGGTTTTCTCGCCAGACAATTTGCTGGAAGCTTATGTCACTCTCATTGACCAAAATTTTGCGGTACATTTTGGCAATATCCACCTTAACCGCAACCGCAGATTTTCAAAAATTAATTAATGAGGTAACTTGGTCGTTTTGGATGACAGGTCCCAACAATAGTGAGCTACAATTACTCGATCTGCTAGACGCATTAAAAACTACTCTTATCTTCGTCATAGTGCTTGAGGGTTTCATGACCGAGTCATGCGGCATATAATATGAAGGTTGATCGATTTCGCGCTACAGAACAGGAGCCATATGTCAGAATTGTTTGATAATCCTCTTTCGATCGAGGAAAAACGCGAAGCGACGTATCCCGAGAATTTACGATTTCAACAGCTTTCGTCTTGAAATGTAGGCTGATTACATATCGGCCATCGGGTCATACAAAATGTGTTGCAACATTAATTTAATGCACCGACGTTTTTTGAGCATCTCAGTAAGCTTTCTTCAAGCCATGACTGACCTTGATGTGTTTTGTTTTTGAGAGCACAGTCTACAAGAAGCATATTTGCATTCAGCAATATAATGCTTGATCGGGGGAAAATACCAAAAACTTTACTAGCCTTAACTAATTCCATTCGATTTGGCACTGAAAGATTTTGGAATTCGTTACACTGATAAGGATGATGATCTCGTTTGCACTTTCTACAGGATTGAACCGGTGTTCTTAACATGCGTTTACAAGTTGCTTTTTGGAAGGAACCCTTCGATGCACGCGTATGTCTCGTGACATTGTAAGAGATTCGAGTTCATTAATGCGTTTCTTTATTAAAAATCCGTAATATCAACGATCGTCGGATCGGCTTTATCTTTAATATGTCGCTCCCGCAAAACTCTAATCTCTTCATTAATTTTTTTCACCAGGACATAGAGTAACGGCACGTTCCAAAAATCTACAGGTTTGTATAAAGCACGTAACGCATTTATGTTTTCAGAAATGGACCCAAAAAAATGTTTAAATTCGTCTAAGCAAGTGCCTTTAAAACCGGGAGCTCAAGCAGGTTATCTAAGTGCGCGACCATAATAAAATTTGGTTTATCTTATAGAGTTCAATAGATTCTACGCCACGCCAAAGTTGCCATTACTCGGAGGAAGATGTTTAATGGCTGACGATGTGTAACCTTTCAAACAAGAGAACAGATGCTCCATTTTTTCTGCACCCGGAAATATTTCCTTTCGAGCCGACCATCGGGGTAAAAAGATTTTTAAAACGTTTCCACTCATCTTAATCGCCATGAAACTCGGATATTTTAAGTTGCGGGAGTTGAGCATTTGAGTTTTTTTTTGTGATATTGATTGGCCTACGCGATGTTTCACTAAGATGTTTTACTATTTCCGCTAATGCGCACTGACTATCTATTAAAGTTTGAAGAGATTTGCTAATATTATAATCACTCGCGGCACCGATTGCATATCTGAGCTTTTATTTTTTCGGATAATCTTGAGCAATTTTCATACGGCGATTCTTCAAATTCAACGCGGTATTGTGTTTATGCAGATAGATCATAATTTTTCTCGAAAACGATTCTATTTTTTAATTTCCACTCTCTCGAACTCCAGCATATATTGTTCTAATTTAGCCTACAACGCCTTTGCCTTTGAAACCTGAAAGCCATCCGATTGGCAGGAGGCTGAAACAGCCGTTACTTGCCTCTTTCATGCGGGACGTTGACGTTTAAGAGCTTCCATAGTGACGACTGACATTTCGTAATTAATAATCATACACAAACAAAATATTTTATATTCTTACAAGTGGCAATACAAAGGCGATGACATTTTGCAATTGCACTCACACATACACCTTTAGTGGCTGAACACAATGGTGAAGCTAAAGCTGAAGTATGAAGCGATGTCAAAGTTAAATATACGCGAAATCTAGCGAACACAATTACAACAAAAGCAAGGTAACCTATCCGAAAGTTACGTTCGTGAACGTACCCAATTACTGAGAAAATTCTTTGATCACTCCGAAATCTCAAGAGACTTGAACTTGCTTCATCAAACGAAAACAAATGTGTGAGAGAAACACGGAATTATTTATAGAACTGGGTTAAAAAAGAGATATTTTATGGAATTTAACCAACCCCAACTATAAAAATATTGAAAAGAAGGCGTATGTGCGGAGTAATATTAGGATAGCATTTAAGATATATATACATATATATCTTTTATATTCTTGGCAGCAAAATTGACATTCCGTACTTCACCATTAACTTCGAGTCAGCTTCATCACGTGGCTTCAATCTTGGCGTGCTTCATTTTTGAGCTTCATACTTAAGCTTCACCATTGTGTTCAGCAAGTTAGTTTTTCTTCCTTTTTTTCCTGCTCAAGCAAAAGCCAGGCAAATAAACCGTACGATTATTTAGTTGAAGGAACCGTTGGAAGAAAATAACGGAGCGTCTGTTTACTTTTCCAAGCACGACCACGAATATATCAAAATGTGCAGCAATGCTTAAATCCCATTAGTAAAATCCACTGTAGATACGAAAAAACACTGAGGCGATGCGCAGCCACACACAAATGATCAAATGTATGCACAATGCGTTCTATGTACGTTAAAGTCACACCGTCGCGTCGGTCGGCGTCACGTCGAAAGATTACCAAGAGGTCACAGAAATAGATCGAAATTATTTATTTTATATTATATTTATTTGGCAGGAATCCGGGACGATAGGACCAAAATATTTGTCGTAGTGCGTTAAGTGGACAGTATTTGTTGAATAATTTGATTACCAACTTCTTAAAAGAAAACACGTCTGACCTCTTTGAATGTAAACAACCAACTCATTATTATGCCGTGATAGCCGCTGCGACTTTACAAGAGAAAAAGAATGAACAACTAAACGACTGACTACTATATTTTAACGAAATAAGAATACATTCAGGAAAACAAAACAAGATCATAAAGCTGACGTTAAACTAGCATTTAAGCTAGGATTTCTTATCAACATTAACATAAGAATTATGAAGCTTACTTTTCGACTGGTAAACTTTTTCCAAAGGAATAGAGGACATTTTTACTAATTCTTCTAGGATTCCTAATAAAATACATACGGATGATAGAAAAGAATTTTTCAATACAAACTTCAAAAGCTTGATGGAAAAATATAACCATTACTCTACATTTGGTTCATTAAAGGCTTCAATTGTTAAGAGATTTAATAGAACTTTCAAAGATAAAATGTGGAAAGACTTTAGTTTCAATGGCAGTCATAAGTGGATAAATATTTACAAAAATAAAAACTGCATGAATATAATCACTCTTTTCATCGAACCATAAAATGTAAACCTGCAGATGTTAACTAGCAAAATTCAAAGTTATTATTACCAATGTTCAAAACCAAGAAAAAAATACTAAGCAAATTAAAATGTATAGTTGGTGACAAAGTAAAAATCAGCAAGTACAGACATGCATTTGAAAAAGGCTGTACACCCAATTGGACTGCTGAGGTTTTTCAAACAAGAAAAGTCCAATTAACAAAACCATTCACATATCTTCTTGTAGACTACCAAGGGAAACCAGTTCAAGATGATTTTTACGAAGCAGAACAGCTGAAAACTAGATGTGCAGATGTATTCCTGATTGAAAAAGTTCTACAAACGAGGGAAAATAAAGTTTTAGTGAAATGGTTGGGATTCTCCCCAGCACATAACACCTGGATTAATAAAAACGAAATTCTGTAAAATAAAAAGTGTATTAAAAATGTAGATCTGATTTTAAAACATTGAAATTCGTTATTTTATTTTTAAAGCTTGTTAATATTTTTCTAAGTATGTTATTTTATATATTTAAGTATAATATGTTATTGCATTTTGATAAACTTAAGCTCATTAGTTGCTCCAAGTTGTCTAGTTGTTTTGAAGGCATTTTCTCCTCTACCAATTACTGCTATGCTGCTTATTGAAAAATCCGAATACCTGGTCGGTAAAAAAACTTGTACAAAAAATTAAGTTTACTATAATAACAAAAAAAACTTACCTTTTATTCCCCAATATCTGCTACAATCCGATCGCCCCATCGTGTTTTACTTTTTGCAAGTCAGACACTTTTCGTTGGCTTGAAATCGCTGTTCTCGTTTATTGAGTTCGTGTTTTTTCGTTATCACTTTTTAAAACTAAATGTGCTCATCATACACACATAATTTCCTTTTTATAGAAGAATCTTTGTATACAAATTTCTGAATAAATTTAGAATGTTTTGTTCATTCGGGAAACAAATTAAAGGTGGGTGTCCCATGTCCAAATGTGGTGGAGTTTTACCTCAAACAGTGTAGCGTTCGCAATTGTTGGAAGATTTTAATGAAAGTAATGGTTATCTTTTTGCAATATGTTGAGCCAAATATTGGTTTAACTTGAAACAAAACTTAGAAACATTTTGTGCCTCAAAATCGCCAAACAATCGGAAAATTTGTATAATTTAGATCAACCAATGGAAAATGCGTTAAATATTATTTTCTTATTTTTTTTTTATATATTATTTCAAGAGACAATAATAATTTTTGAATTCACCAGGATGTTCGTTTTTTGATTGTCTTATTATTTGTTCCCAAAATTTTTTTTAAAAACTATGAAAAATACAGTATGTTCATTAAAAGATATAAATGTTCTATTTGATACAACTTCTGAAGTAAAAAAGGCAACAAAGTCAAATAACCTTTTTTACGAAGCCAATATAAATGTGCTATTACCTGAAATTTAATATTTTTTTTTATATAATATGTTTTTACGTCACGAAGACGAAAAATATATGGTTTTTTTCAAACATTTTAAGTTTTATGCCTGGGAAATCGATTAAAATATTTTTTAAATTTGAATTAATTTGTTTTGTATGTTTGAACTAGTCAGGGTATTAGAATTAATTTTTATCTTCTGTATGATACTGTGATATTTTGGCCTGGGTTTCGACAAATAAAACTCAATCAAAATTCCAAATTAATACAACCAATCCCTTTATTTTATTAAACACAACGTCTTTCAGTTTAAATAACACCAATTTAACTTATTCCACTTATTCACAATTCAAATACGTTTTATTATTCAACACTTTTTATTTAATCTCAATTCAATCACTTTTTACTAACGCTTCCAGCTGTTAACAATTCCACTTTCGAAAATAAACTCAACTTTCAATGCAATCTACTCTTGTATTTATACAAGTTTACAAGCTTCTGAAAGCTTCTGTCTGGTTCTGGCACAATCTAAGCTTTCGGTACTAATTCGAGTCTCGAATTCGTCTCGAATATTGTTTTTTTCTATATGAATCCAACAGATGTCGTTAATTTACAAAATGTATCCTCCGAATATCTAAAGTTGTTGCCACATCACATTGTCCCCCTCTTAGTTTTGTTCGTCCCGAATAAGCACATCATCATTGTTTCCGTGGTCGATCCACATGGACAATTTTCATTTTTGCTCTTGGTCCTTGTTGGATTCGGAAAACGACGTCAATAATGCGCGTTACTACTTGGTAGGGACCTTCCCAGTCCTGCTGAAGCTTGGGCGATTTTCCTTTTCTGCGATGTGGGTTGTAAAGGCATACCAGATCTCCTTCATTGAATTAAGGTGCTGTTGCTCGCGCATCGTATCTGGTTCTCAGGTGGTCTCTCACAATGTTTATATTGCTTTGGGTTCTTTGGTGTGTGTCGTTGATACTTTTAATCGGGGCGCTCACTTTGTTTTGGTCCAATTTAGCGCTTGCCTTGACTTTGGGTCCTTTACTAGCTTTGCACGTGGTGCACTTTTGACACCATCTCTCGAAATCTTTTCTTACAGTTAACCAATAAAAACGTACCCTTACCTTTTTCCGTGTCTTATTGATTCCTAAGTGCCCGCAGGATTCTTCTTCGTGCATTTCCCTTAAAAACTCCTGCACTTTTGACCGTGGCACCACAAGCTGCATCTTAAAGGATCTTCCATTCGGCATTTCCCATTTTCTCCACAAAACACCATCTTCTACATGGAGAGAGTCCCACTGCGCCCAGTATGCCTTTAAGGTAGGACTTCTGTCGGAGATGTCTCTTGCATTCGGCTTATCCACAGATTCCTTCCATACAAGAATCGGCTCGATGTCAGGATCTTCCTTTTGTGCATTACGAAGTTCTTCCGCAGTCCAACCCTTTACAGGTTCAGCCCTTAGTCAGCAAGTCATTTGTAATGCTCATGTTAGAGGTAATTTGATGCAGCCCAGCCAACCCATTAATAAATTTGTAGATGCCTTTAAACATTTCTGCAAACATATCACAGATCATTACCCCATCATTTGAAGAAATTTGATCCAAATTCATATAGGACGGGAATTCAGCTATTTTTCTCTTATTTTTAACAAATTTCCAAAAAGATGAAGGATTCCGTAATAGGTTAGCTTTCATAGATATTATGTAGTTTTTATATGCAGCCCTTGATTTGACTTGGAATTCTCTTCTTATTCTGCTGAACTCTTGAGCAGTGGAAACTGTAAACTTGAATTTCAGCTTGTTGTGGATTTTTTTTTGTTGTTAAGCCTTTTAAGGAAAGGTGTGAGCCAAGGAACACAATTATCAACAATTTTGATGCGGCGAACAGGTATTGTTTTCAAAAAGCTGTTGTACAATATTTCATAGAAAGTATCAGTTGCTTTACTAGCATCCATATTAAAAAAGACATAGATATAGATATACTCATATGTATATGTAGATATAGAGCTATATACATATATATATTTAGAAAAATATACAGAGAAATATGTATTTCATTGCTGGAAGTTTGTTTGATATGCTTTCATGCCTTAACGACTGCACGAATTTGTCAAAAAATGCACTGTTTCTGTGGGAGAAGTTAATTTTCTTTGGCGAGTTTTAATTTAAATAATACAAATAATTTAATCTGCAATCCACGCAGACGAAGATCATAAAGCTGACGTTATATTAAAATTTAAGTAAGGATTTCTTATCAACATTTACAAAAAAAATAATGAAGCTAACTATTCGACTGGTAAACATCCTTCCGCCGCTGAAACAGGTTTCAACTAAATATCAATAAATAAGGGACACAAATGCGAAATTTGGAAGCTCTGACCGATACAACTCGAACTTATGCATCAGCTCCTGGATAAAGTTTAGTATCCCTACCGGTAAGCCACTTGTTGATTGTCATCTTTAATGACAATGATGTCATTAACTTGAATATTTTGAAGTTTAACAGCCCATTTGTTTCGTTTTTGTAACTGGGTAAGATAATTGCTCGACCATCTACTCCAAAAAAGCTGAACGATTTGCTGGACATACTGCCATCTTCTCAGTGTAGTGTCTTCGTGATCTAATGGTTGATCCGGAACACTGGTCATAGGACGCAATATCAATAAGTGTGCTGGCGTGAGGGGATCAACATCTCCTTCAAAACGACTGCAAATTGGACGAGAATTTGCACAAACTTCTATCATTGGACAATCTGCCTCCTGCACGTAGTACGCCGGCGTCACCAAGAAAAGGATTCATCTTATAGATCTTGCTTTTCAGAGAAACCGATTTTTTACGAAGTAAACATTCTATTTCGGTATTAAAGGATGTTCGTTGCGAAAGCTTAAAAGAGCAATTTTAGGGAAGTTGATGTCATGTGGGAACAGTCTTAAATTGTAAGACTATTAAACCATTTAAACATGTTCCACTCAGGTTCAGATGAACAAGCAAAACAGGAGGCATCGGCTTCCTCAAAGCTTGATTCGAATTTCGCAACATTGTAAAAATTAGGTCAGGTTTTTGTAGAAATAAAGGTCCCTTCCACAACAAGTCTAACTAAGGTAATGGTTTGGGCATTTTCCCTCGCGTTCCACAATCCACATAGTTCTGACTTATGCAACATGCGTTTTCGTGCACATAAAAGTAGTGAAAACGCAATCATCAGTCCCCTTGATTCGACAGAATACCGCTGCTGCATACGCGGTCTCAGACGCATCCGCATTTGTACCAACCCGGTGTACTTCACTTCGTCGCTTCTAACAACAACCCATTCTTTGAAAAGTTCTGCATGAATAAATTCATCCCAACTAACTCCCAAGACCCTCAACTTCTGCATAGATATTTTCATTTAAATTATAACCGGTGAAAGTGATCCTAATGGGTCGAAGATCATTCTTTGTCGGAGAGAACTTCTCTTTCAGTAATTCGAGATCGCAGTGATGAAAACTCTAAGCTAAATTTAAATATATTACCTTCCGTATCCCATAACAGTCCGAGGATCTTTACGTTTGAATCACCCATCGGCAATTTAGTTGAGATTTAGAAGTGATTTGGTTGCTAAGAAGTCATTTTTAGTTTCTATAGCATCTTCAACTGAGTTGAAACCCTCATTATAGTCGTCGACGTGAAAATGATGTTTAAGAGTGTCACTTGCATGGGGATATTTCATAGAACCAGCAGCACCAATCTGCCTTGAAACCCTTGTAGCAAAGAAAGACGCTGGAAAAGTTACATACGTCAAAGTCAAGAGGCGATAGTCAATTGGCACCTGGCTAGGGTTTTCTCGCCAGACAATTTGCTGGAAGCTTATGTCACTCTCATTGACCAAAATTTTGCGGTACATTTTGGCAGTATCCACCTTAACCACAACCGCAGATTTTCAAAAATTAATTAATGAGGTAACTAGGTCGTTTTGGATGACAGGTCCCAACAATAGTGAGCTACAATTACTCGATCTGCTAGACGCATTAAAAACTACTCTTATCTTCGTCATAGTGCTTGAGGGTTTCAAGACCGAGTCATGCGGCATATAATATGAAGGTTGATCGATTTCGCGCTACAGAACAGGAGGCATATGTCAGAATTGTTTGATAATCCTCTTTCGATCGAGTAAAAACGCGAAGCGACGTATCCCGAGAATTTACGATTTCAACGGCTTTCGTCTTGAAATGTAGGCTGATTACATATCGGCCATCGGGTCATACAAAATGTGTTGCAACATTAATTTAATGCACCGACGTTTTTTGAGCATCTCGGTAAGCTTTCTTCAAGCCATGACTGACCTTGATGTGTTTTGTTTTTGAGAGCACAGTCTACAAGAAGCATATTTGCATTCAGCAATATAATGCTTGATCGGGGGAAAATACCAAAAACTTTACTAGCCTTAACTAATTCCATTCGATTTGGCACTGAAAGATTTTGGAATTCGTTACACTGATAAGGATGATGATCTCGTTTGCACTTTCTACAGGATTGAACCGGTGTTCTTAACATGCGTTTACAAGTTGCTTTTTGGAAGGAACCCTTCGATGCACGCGTATGTCTCGTGACATTGTAAGAGATTCGAGTTCATTAATGCGTTTCTTTATTAAAAATCCGTAATATCAACGATCGTCGGATCGGCTTAATCTTTAATATGTCGCGCCCGCAAAACTCTAATCTCTTCATTAATTTTTTTCGCCAGGACATAGAGTAACGGCACGTTCCAAAAATCTACAGGTTTGTCTAAAGCACGTAACGCATTTATGTTTTCAGAAATTAACCCAAAAAAATGTTTAAATTCGTCTAAGCCAGTGCCTTTAAAACCGGGAACTCAAGCAGGTTATCTAAGTGCGACCATAATAAAATTTGGTTTATCGTATAGAGTTCAATAGATTCTACGCCACGCCAAAGTTGCCATTACTCGGAGGAAGATGTTTAATGGCTGACGATGTGTAACCTTTCAAACAAGAGAACAGATGCTCCATTTTTTCTGCACCCGGAAATATTTCCTTTCGAGCCGACCATCGGGGTAAAAAGATTTTTAAAACGTTTCCACTCATCTTAATCGCCATGAAACTCGGATATTTAAGGTTGCGGGAGTTGAGCATTTGAGTTTTTTTTTTGTGATATTGATTGGCCTACGCGATGTTTCACTAAGATGTTTTACTATTTCCGCTAATGCGCACTGACTATCTATTAAAGTTTGAAGAGATTTGCTAATATTATAATCACTCGCGGCGATTGCATATCTGAGCTTCTATTTTTTCGGATAATCTTGAGCAATTTTCATACGGCGATTCTTTAAATTCAACGCGGTATTGTGTTTATGCAGATAGATCATCATTTTCCTCGAAAACGATTCTATTTTTTAATTTCCACTCTCTCGAACTCCAGCATATATTGTTCTAATTTAGCCTACAACGCCTTTGCCTTTGAAACCTGAAAGCCATCCGATTGGCAGGAGGCTGAAACAGCCGTTACTTGCCCCTTTGATGCGGCACGTTGACGTTTAAGAGCTTCCATAGTGACGACTGACATTTCGTAATTAATAATCATATACAAACAAAATATTTTATATTCTTACAAGTGGCAATACAAAGGCGATGACATTTTGCAATTGCACTCACACATACACCTTTAGTGGCTGAACACAATGATGAAGCTAAAGCTGAAGTATGAAGCGATGTCAAAGTTAAATATACGCGAAATCTAGCGAACACAATTACAACAAAAGCAAGGTAACCTATCCGAAAGTTACGTTCGTGAACGTACCCAATTACTGAGAAAATTCTTTGATCACTCCGAAATCTCAAGAGACTTGAACTTGCTTCATCAAACGAAAACAAATGTGTGAGAGAAACACGGAATTATTTATAGAACTGGGTTAAAAAAGAGATATTTTATGGAATTTAACCAACCCCAACTATAAAAATATTGAAAAGAAGGCGCATGTGCGGAGTAATATTAGGATAGCATTTAAGATATATATACATATATATCTTTTATATTCTTGGCAGCAAAATTGACATTCCGTACTTCACCATTAACTTCGAGTCAGCTTCATCACTTGGCTTCAATCTTGGCGTGCTTCATTTTTGAGCTTCATACTTAAGCTTCACCATTGTGTTCAGCCAGTTAGTTTTTCTTCCTTTTTTTCCTGCTCAAGCAAAAGCCAGGCAAATAAACCGTACGATTATTTAGTTGAAGGAACCGTTGGAAGAAAATAACGGAGCGTCTGTTTACTTTTCCAAGCACGACCACGAATATATCAAAATGTGCAGCAATGCTTAAATCCCATTAGTAAAATGCACTGTAGATACGAAAAAACACTGAGGCGATGCGCAGAATACATTCAGAAAAACAAAACAAGATCATAAAGCTGACGTTAAATTAGGTTTTAAGCTAGGATTTCTTATCAACATTAACATAAGAATTATGAAGCTTACTTTTCGACTGGTAAACTTTTTCCAAAGGAATAGAGGACATTTTTACTAATTCCTCTAGGATTCCTAAAAAAATACAAACGGATGATAGAAAAGAATTTTTCAATACAAACTTCAAAGGCTTGATGGAAAAATATAACCATTACTCTACATTTGGTTCATTAAAGGCTTCAATTGTTAAGAGATTTAATAGAACTTTCAAAGATAAAATGTGGAAAGACTTTAGTTTCAATGGCAGTCATAAGTGGATAAATATTTACAAAAATAAAAACTGCATGAATATAATCACTCTTTTCATCGAACCATCAAATGTAAACCTGCAGATGTTAACCAACAAAATTCAAAGTTATTATTACCAATGTTCAAAACCAAGAAAAAAATACTAAGCAAATTAAAATGTATAGTTGGTGACAAAGTAAAAATCAGCAAGTACAAACATGCATTTGAAAAAGGCTGTACACCCAATTGGACTGCTGAGGTTTTTCAAACAAGAAAAGTCCAATTAACAAAACCATTCACATATCTTCTTGAAGACTACCAAGGGAAACAAGATGGTTTTTACGAAGCAGAACATCTGAAAACAAGATGTGCAGATGTATTCCTGATTGAAAAAGTTCTACAAACGAGGGAAAATAAAGTTTTAGTGAAATGGTTGGGATTCTCCCCAGCACATAACACCTGGATTAATAAAAACGAAATTCTGTAAAATAAAAAGTGTATTAAAAATGTAGATCTGATTTTAAAACATTGAAATTCGTTATTTTATTTTTAAAGCTTGTTAATATTTTTCTAAGTATGTTATTTTATACATTTAAGTATAATATGTTATTGCATTTTGATAAACTTAAGCTCATAAGTTGCTCCAAGTTGTCTAGTTGTTTTGAAGGCATTTTCTCCTCTACCAATTACTGCTATGCTGCTTATTGAACAATCCGAATACCTGGTCGGTAAAAAAACTTGTACAAAAAATTAAATTTACTATAATAGCCCCATCGTGTTTTACTTTTTGCAAGTCAGACACTTTTCGTTGGCTTGAAATCGCTGTTCTCGTTTATTGAGTTCGTGTTTTTTCGTTATCACTTTTTAAAACTAAATGTGCTCATCATACACACATAATTTCCTTTTTATAGAAGAATCTTGGTATACAAATTTCTGAATAAATTTAGAATGTTTTGTTCATTCGGGAAACAAATTAAGGGTGGGTGTCCCATGTCAAAATGTGGTAGAGTTTTACCTCAAACAGTGTAGCGTTCGCAATTGTTGGAAGATTTTAATGAAAGTAATGGTTATCTTTTTGCAATATGTTGAGCCAAATATTGGTTTAACTTGAAACAAAACTTAGAAACATTTTGTGCTTCAAAATCGCCAAACAATCGGAAAATTTGTATAATTTAGATCAACCAATGGAAAATGCGTTAAATATTATTTTCTTATTTTTTTTTTATATTTTATTTCTAGAGACAATAATAATTATTGAATTCACCAGGATGTTCGTTTTTTGATTGTCTTATTATTTGTTCCCAAAATTTTTTTTAAAAACTATGAAAAATACAGTATGTTCATTAAAAGATATAAATGTTCTATTTGATACAACTTCTGAAGTAAAAAAGGCAACAAAGTCAAATAACCTTTTTTACGAAGCCAATATAAATGTGCTATTACCTGAAATTTAATAATTTTTTTTTTATAATATTTTTTTACGTCACGAAGACGAAAAATATATGGTTTTTTTTAAACATTTTAAGTTTTATGCCTGGGAAATCGATTAAAATATTTTTTAAATTTGAATTAATTTGTTTTGTATGTTTGAACTAGTCAGGGTATTAGAATTAATTTTTATCTTCTGTATGATACTGTGATATTTTGGCCTGGGTTTCGACAAATAAAACTCAATCAAAATTCCAAATTAATACAACAAATCCCTTTATTTTATTAAACACAACGTCTTTCAGTTTAAATAACACCAATTTAACTTATTCCACTTATTCACAATTCAAATACGTTTTTATCATTCAACACTTTTTATGTAATCTCAATTCAATCACTTTTTACTAACGCTTCCAGCTGTTAACAATTCCACTTTCGAAAATAAACTCAACTTTCAATGCAATCTACTCTTGTATTTATACAAGTTTACAAGCTTCTGGAAGCTTCTGTCTGGTTCTGGCACAATCTAAGCTTTCGGTACTAATTCGAGTCTCGAATTAGTACTTCAAGTTCGATTTAGTACTCAGTTAAAACATATTGCAAATATGTAGCATGCTTTTAGGCGCATGGTCGTTGTACACAATTAATGCTGTTTGTTGTACACAATTAATCCAACAGATGTCGTTAATTTACAAAATGTATCCTCCGAATATCTAAAGTTGTTGCCACATCACATTGTCCCCCTCTTAGTTTTGTTCGTCCCGAATAAGCACATCATCATTGTTTCCGTGGTAACGATGCAGTCGATCCACATGGACAATTTTCATTTTTGCTCTTGGTCCTCGTTGGATTCGGAAAACGACGTCATTAATGCGCGTTACTACTTGGTAGGGACCTTCCCAGTCCTGCTGAAGCTTGGGCGATTTTCCTTTTCTGCGATGTGGGTTGTAAAGCCATACCAGATCTCCCTCATTGAATTAAGGTGCTGTTGCTCGCGCATCGTATCTGGTTCTCAGGTGGTCTCTCGCAATGTTTATATTGCTTTGGGTTCTTTGGTGTGTGTCGTTGATACTTTTAATCGGGGCGCTCACTTTGTTTTGGTCCATTTTAGCGCTTGCCTTGACTTTGGGTCCTTTACTAGCTTTGCGCGTGGTGCACTTTCGACACCATCTCTCGAAATCTTTTCTTACAGTTAACCAATAAAAACGTACCCTTACCTTTTTCCGTGTCTTATTGATTCCTAAGTGCCCGCAGGATTCTTCATCGTGCATTTCCCTTAAAATCTCCTGCACTTTCGACCGTGGCACCACAAGCTGCATCTTAAAGGATCTTCCATTCGGCATTTCCCATTTTCTCCACAAAAGACCATCTTCTACATGGAGAGAGTCCCACTGCGCCCAGTATGCCTTTAAGGTAGGACTTCTGTCGGAGATGTCTCTTGCATTCGGCTTATCCACAGATTCCTTCCATACAAGAATCGGCTCGATGTCAGGATCTTCCTTTTGTGCATTACGAAGTTCTTCCGCAGTCCAACCCTTTACAGGTTCAGCCCTTAGTCAGCAAGTCATTTGTAATGCTCATGTTAGAGGTAATTTGATGCAGCCCAGCCAACCCATTAATAAATTTGTAGATGCCTTTAAACATTTCTGCAAACATATCACAGATCATTACCCCATCATTTGAAGAAATTTGATCCAAATTCATATAGGACGGGAATTCAGCTATTTTTCTCTTATTTTTAACAAATTTCCAAAAAGATGAAGGATTCCGTAATAGGTTAGCTTTCATAGATATTATGTAGTTTTTATATGCAGCCCTTGATTTGACTTGGAATTCTCTTCTTATTCTGCTGAACTCTTGAGCAGTGGAAACTGTAAACTTGAATTTCAGCTTGTTGTGGATTTTTTTTTGTTTTTAAGCCTTTTAAGGAAAGGTGTGAGCCAAGGAACACAATTATCAACAATTTTGATGCGGCGAACAGGTATTGTTTTCAAAAAGCTGTTGTACAATATTTCATAGAAAGTATCAGTTGCTTTACTAGCATCCATATTAAAAAAGACATAGATATAGATATACTAATATATATATGTAGATATAAAGCTATATACATATATATATTTAGAGAAATATACAGAGAAATATGTATTTCATTGCTGGAAGTTTGTTTGATATGCTTTCATGCCTTAACGACTGCACGAATTTGTCAAAAAATGCACTGTTTCTGTGGGAGAAGTTTGTGTAATTTTCTTTGGCGAGTTTTAATTTAAATAATACAAATAATTTAATCTGCAATCCACGCAGACGAAGATCATAAAGCTGACGTTATATTAAAATTTAAGTAAGGATTTCTTATCAACATTTACAAAAAAAATAATGAAGCTAACTATTCGACTGGTAAACATCCTTCCGCCGCTGAAACAGGTTTCAACTAAATATCAATAAATAAGGGACACAAATGCGAAATTTGTAAGCTCTGACCGATACAACTCGAACTTATGCATCAGCTCCTGGATAAAGTTTAGTGTCCCTACCGGTAAGCCACTGGTTGATTGTCATCTTTAATGACAATGATGTCATTAACTTGAATATTTTGAAGTTTAACAGCCCATTTGTTTCGTTTTTGTAACTGGGTAAGATAATTGCTCGACCATCTACTCCAAAAAAGCTGAACGATTTGCTGGACATACTGCCATCTTCTCAGTGTGGTGTCTTCGTGATCTAATGGTTGATCCGGAACACTGGTCATAGGACGCAATATCAATAAGTGTGCCGGCGTGAGGGGATCAACATCTCCTTCAAAACGACTGCAAATTGGACGAGAATTTGCACAAACTTCTATCTGGCAAAAGATGGTATTAAATTCTTCGAACGTTACTATGTTGTTGTTCAGAACTCTCTTTAGGTGGAACTTGACCGTTTTAATGCCTGCCTCCCAAAGCTCTCCAGTTCATTCCTTGATGCGTTAGTTCGTTGGTAATATCTTCTTGCAATTGTGATGACTGAAACTCGTTTGACCACTCTTGCAGTTGATTGTTGGCACCAATGAACCATTGTCACTATATATTGTGTGGCATCGACAACGCCTAGCTTTAAGACATCTCAATGCTGAAAGAAATGTCATTTGGCGAGCGCCAGAGTGAAAATTGCGATTGTGCCAGTCAAGAACGATAAGGTCGGTGAGACGATGTTCTTTGTGGAGGATCACGGGATACTTTTGATCATAGGGCAAGCTGGCATTGGACAATCTGCCTCCTGCACGTAGTACGCCGGCGTCACCAAGAAAAGGATTCATCTTATAGATCTTGCTTTTCAGAGAAACCGATTTTTTACGAAATAAACATTCTATTTCGGTATTAAAGGATGTTCGTTGCGAAAGCTTAAAAGAGCAAATTTAGGGAAGTTGATGTCATGTGGGAACAGTCTTGAATTGTAAAACTATTAAACCATTTAAACATGTTCCACTCAGGTTCAGATGAACAAGCAAAACAGGAGGCATCGGCTTCCTCAAAGCTTGATTCGAATTTCGCAACATTGTAAAAATTAGGTCAGGTTTTTGTAGAAATAAAGGTCCCTTCCACAACAAGTCTAACTAAGGTAATGGTTTGGGCATTTTCCCTCGCGTTCCACAATCCACATAGTTCTGACTTATGCAACATGCGTTTTTGTGCAAATAAAAGTAGTGAAAACGCAATCATCAGTCCCCTTGATTCGACAGAATACCGCTGCTGCATACGCGGTCTCAGACGCATCCGCATTTGTACCAACCCGGTGTACTTCACTTCGTCGCTTCTAACAACAACCCATTCTTTGAAAAGTTCTGCATGAATAAATTCATCCTAACTAACTCCCAAGACCCTCAACTTCTGCATAAATATTTTCATTTAAATTATAACCGGTGAAAGTGGTCCTAATGGGTCGAAAATCATTCTTTGTCGGAGAGAACTTCTCTTTCAGTAATTCGAGTTCGCAGTGATGAAAACTCTAAGCTAAATTTAAATATATTACCTTCCGTATCCCATAACAGTCCGAGGATCTTTACGCTTGAATCACCCATCGGCAATTTAGTTGAGATTTAGAAGTGATTTGGTTGCTAAGAAGTCATTTTTAATTTCTATAGCATCTTCAACTGAGTTGAAACCCTCATTATAGTCGTCGACGTTAAAATGATGTTTAAGAGTGTCACTTGCATGGGGATATTTCATAGAACCAGCAGCACCAATCTGCCTTGAAACCCTTGTAGCAAAGAAAGACGCTGGAAAAGTTACATACGTCAAAGTCAAGAGGCGATAGTTAAAACGATAGATATAAACGCGAAGCGACGTATCCCGAGAATTTACGATTTCAACGGCTTTCGTCTTGAAATGTAGGCTGATTACATATCGGCCATCGGGTCATACAAAATGTGTTGCAACATTAATTTAATGCACCGACGTTTTTTGAGCATCTCGGTAAGCTTTCTTCAAGCCATGATAGACCTTGATGTGTTTTGTTTTTAAGAGCACAGTCTACAACAAGCATATTTGCATTCAGCAATATAATGCTTGATCGGGGGAAAATACCAAAAACTTTACTAGCCTTAACTAATTCCATTCGATTTGGCACTGAAAGATTTTGGAATTCGTTACACTGATAAGGATGATGATCTCGTTTGCACTTTCTACAGGATTGAACCGGTGTTCTTAACATGCGTTTACAAGTTGCTTTTTGGAAGGAACCCTTCGATGCACGCGTATGTCTCGTGACATTGTAAGAGATTCGAGTTCATCAATGCGTTTCTTTATTAAAAATCCGTAATATCAACGATTGTCGGATCGGCTTAATCTTTAATATGTCGCGCCCGCAAAACTCTAATCTCTTCATTAATTTTTTTCGCCAGGACATAGAGTAACGGCACGTTCCAAAAATCTACATGTTTGTCTAAAGCACGTAACGCATTTATGTTTTCAGAAATGGACCCAAAAAAATGTTTAAATTCGTCTAAGCCAGTGCCTTTAAAACCGGGAGCTCAAGCAGGTTATCTAAGTGCGACCATAATAAAATTTGGTTTATCGTATAGAGTTCAATAGATTCTACGCCACGCCAAAGTTGCCATTACTCGGAGGAAGATGTTTAATGGCTGACGATGTGTAACCTTTCAAAAAAGAGAACAGATGCTCCATTTTTTCTGCACCCGGAAATATTTCCTTTCGAGCCGACCATCGAGGTAAAAAGATTTTTAAAACGTTTCCACTCATCTTAATCGCCATGAAACTCGGATATTTTAGGTTGCGGGAGTTGAGCATTTGAGTTTTTTTTTGTGATATTGATTGGCCTACGCGATGTTTCGCTAAGATGTTTTACTATTTCCGCTAATGCGCACTGACTATCTATTAAAGTTTGAAGAGATTTGCTAATATTATAATCACTCGCGGCACCGATTGCATATCTGAGCTTCTATTTTTTCGGATAATCTTGAGCAATTTTCATACGGCGATTCTTCAAATTCAACGCGGTATTGTGTTTATGCAGATAGATCATAATTTTCCTCGAAAACGATTCTATTTTTTAATTTCCACTCTCTCGAACTCCAGCATATATTGTTCTAATTTAGCCTACAACGCCTTTGCCTTTGAAACCTGAAAGCCATCCGATTGGCAGGAGGCTGAAACAGCCGTTACTTGCCCCTTTGATGCGGCACGTTGACGTTTAAGAGCTTCCATAGTGACGACTGACATTTCGTAATTAATAATCATATACAAACAAAATATTTTATATTCTTACAAGTGGCAATACAAAGGCGATGACATTTTGCAATTGCACTCACACATACACCTTCAGTGGCTGAACACAATGGTGAAGCTAAAGCTGAAGTATGAAGCGATGTCAAAGTTAAATATACGCAAAATCTAGCGAACACAATTACAACAAAAGCAAGGTAACCTATCCGAAAGTTACGTTCGTGAACGTACCCAATTACTGAGAAAATTCTTTGATCACTCCGAAATCTCAAGAGACTTGAACTTGCTTCATCAAACGAAAACAAATGTGTGAGAGAAACACGGAATTATTTATAGAACTGGGTTAAAAAAGAGATATTTTATGGAATTTAACCAACCCCAACTATAAAAATATTGAAAAGAAGGCGCATGTGCGGAGTAATATTAGGATAGCATTTAAGATATATATACATATATATCTTTTATATTCTTGGCAGCAAAATTGACATTCCGTACTTCACCATTAACTTCGAGTCAGCTTCATCACTTGGCTTCAATCTTGGCGTGCTTCATTTTTGAGCTTCATACTTAAGCTTCACCATTGTGTTCAGCCAGTTAGTTTTTCTTCCTTTTTTTCCTGCTCAAGCGAAAGCCAGGCAAATAAACCGTACGATTATTTAGTTGAAGGAACCGTTGGAAGAAAAAAACGGAGCGTCTGTTTACTTTTCCAAGCACGACCACGAATATATCAAAATGTGCAGCAATGCTTAAATCCCATTAGTAAAATGCACTGTAGATACGAAAAAACACTGAGGCGATGCGCAGAATACATTCAGAAAAACAAAACAAGATCATAAAGCTGACGTTAAATTAGGTTTTAAGCTAGGATTTCTTATCAACATTAACATAAGAATTATGAAGCTTACTTTTCGACTGGTAAACTTTTTCCAAAGGAATAGAGGACATTTTTACTAATTCTTCTAGGATTCCTAAAAAAATACAAACGGATGATAGAAAAGAATTTTTCAATACAAACTTCAAAGGCTTGATGGAAAAATATAACCATTACTCTACATTTGGTTCATTAAAGGCTTCAATTGTTAAGAGATTTAATAGAACTTTCAAAGATAAAATGTGGAAAGACTTTAGTTTCAATGGCAGTCATAAGTGGATAAATATTTACAAAAATAAAAACTGCATGAATATAATCACTCTTTTCATCGAACCATCAAATGTAAACCTGCAGATGTTAACCAACAAAATTCAAAGTTATTATTACCAATGTTCAAAACCAAGAAAAAAAATACTAAGCAAATTAAAATGTATAGTTGGTGACAAAGTAAAAATCAGCAAGTACAAACATGCATTTGAAAAAGGCTGTACACCCAATTGGACTGCTGAGGTTTTTCAAACAAGAAAAGTCCAATTAACAAAACCATTCACATATCTTCTTGAAGACTACCAAGGGAAACCTGTTCAAGATGGTTTTTACGAAGCAGAACATCTGAAAACTAGATGTGCAGATGTATTCCTGATTGAAAAAGTTCTACAAACGAGGGAAAATAAAGTTTTAGTGAAATGGTTGGGATTCTCCCCAGCACATAACACCTGGATTAATAAAAACGAAATTCTGTAAAATAAAAAGTGTATTAAAAATGTAGATCTGATTTTAAAACATTGAAATTCGTTATTTTATTTTTAAAGCTTGTTAATATTTTTCTAAGTATGTTATTTTATACATTTAAGTATAATATGTTATTGCATTTTGATAAACTTAAGCTCATAAGTTGCTCCAAGTTGTCTAGTTGTTTTGAAGGCATTTTCTCCTCTACCAATTACTGCTATGCTGCTTATTGAACAATCCGAATACCTGGTCGGTAAAAAAACTTGTACAAAAAATTAAATTTACTATAATTACAAAAAAAACTTACCTTTTATTCCCCAATATCTGCTACAATCCGATCGCCCCATCGTGTTTTACTTTTTGCAAGTCCGACACTTTTCGTTGGCTTGAAATCGCTGTTCTCGTTTATTGAGTTCGTGTTTTTTTCCTTAAAACTTTTCCTTTTTAAAACTAAATGTGCTCATCATACACACATAATTTCCTTTTTATAGAAGAATCTTTGTATACAAATTTCTGAATAAATTTAGAATGTTTTGTTCATTCGGGAAACAAATTAAGGGTGGGTGTCCCATGTCAAAATGTGGTGGAGTTTTACCTCAAACAGTGTAGCGTTCGCAATTGTTGGAAGATTTTAATGAAAGTAATGGTTATCTTTTTGCAATATGTTGAGCCAAATATTGGTTTAACTTGAAACAAAACTTAGAAACATTTTGTGCCTCAAAATCGCCAAACAATCGGAAAATGTGTATAATTTAGATCAACCAATGGAAAATGCGTTAAATATTATTTTCTTATTTTTTTTTATATTTTATTTCTAGAGACAATAATAATTATTGAATTCACCAGGATGTTCGTTTTTTTGATTGTCTTATTTTTTTTTAAAAAAACTATGAAAAATACAGTATGTACATTAAAAGATATGAATGTTCTATTTGATATAACTTCTGAAGTACAAAAGGCAACAAAGTCAAATAACTTTTTTACGAAGCCAATATAAATGTGCTATTACCTGAAATTTAATAATTTTTTTTTTTTTATAATATTTTTTTACGTCACGAAGACGAAAAATATATGGTTTTTTTCCAAACATTTTAAGTTTTATGCCTGGGAAATCGATTAAAATATTTTTTAAATTTGAATTAATTTTTTTTTGTATGTTTGAACTAGTCAGGGTATTAGAATTAATTTGTATCTTCTGTATGATACTGTGATATTTTGGCCTGGGTTTCGACAAATAAAACTCACTCAAAATTCCAAATTAATACAACAAATCTCTTTATTTTATTAAACACAACGTCTGTCAGTTTAAATAACACCAATATAACTTATTCCACTTATTCACAATTCAAATACGTTTTTATCATTCAACACTTTTTATTTAATCTCAATTCAATCATTTTTTACTAACGCTTCAGCTGTTAACAATTCCACTTTCGAAAATAAACTCGACTTTCAATGCAATCTACTCTTGTATTTATACAAGTTTACAAGCTTCTGGAAGCTTCTGTCTGGTTCTGGCACAATCTAAGCTTTCGGTACTAATTCGAGTCTCGAATTAGTACTTCAAGTTCGATTTAGTACTCAGTTAAAACATATTGCAAATATGTAGCATACTTTTAGGCGCATGGTCGTTGTACACAATTAATGTTCTTTGTTGTACACAATGAATCCAACAGATGTCGTTAATTTACAAAATGTATCCTCCGAATATCTAAAGTTGTTGCCACATCACAATACTTTAAAATGCATTTCAAAATGTCAATATTTGTAATGGTAAGTGAAGCAAAGCCAATAAAAGTACAACATATTTTTTTTATTTTTTCCGATATATTTTATGGAATTCAAAAACCAAAATATTTTTTTTACAATCGGGTTTTTTAATTTTAATTTTTGAAAAATTGTCCTTTTAACTTTTTTACTTGAAAATTTCCCATATGACACATACATAGAAAACCATAGTTCGACCGAATTTCACCGTCAAATTTGGTGGTGGTGCTGCTGGGCAGGGTATTTTCTTTTCTTCGTACATACATCATGTACCTAATGTTCCTTCACTTCATGCTTTACGATTTAAACTTTCATATACAGTTTATTCTATTGACTGTTGAGAGGACTAACTAATAGATGCATTTTCTTGTATGCAGCAATGTAATGGTGTTGTAGTGGTGCACACAATCACTTTATAATACGGATATTCAGTTTATTGTGTATGGGAATTTTTTCACCGGATGGGTAGACTTGCTGGAATCTGGAATTACGTATGCACTTGACGTGGTGGTGGATTTTGGTTTAATTTTGTTATATATTGTGTAGGTAAAATTTTTTTGTTTATTTTGAGAAAAGAATCTATAAACTGGCTTGTATAATTTTACAACAAATTTAGGACAATCCTGAAGTCTTTTATGCCATTGCTAAAAATTGCTTTGTTTGTTTTGGTTAGGTAGCAAGTACTGAATTTAAAATTGTTCAATTGCTTACATAATAATTATTGCGTCATAATGGTGTTCACAGTTCCACTCTGACAATGGTGTAAAATACTTTTCTTCTTTTGAGTGTCAAGTCAATCAGCAAGGAGAAGAAAATAGATCACTTTTTGTTTCCGTGGTTGCCTATTGCAAATGAACTTTGTTGGTGAAAGGGTTAGAGTGAGTGAAAAGACAACGTGGGAAGAAAGAGTGTGGCAAATTAGCAATTTACTTTGTGATTTTTTTACTTGCGATTATAGAGACTATAAGGCAAGTTTAGGATTCGTGAATATAAAAAAAATGAGATAACAATCAAACATGACATTACGATCATAGAGAAGTCTAAAAAAGTCATTGACAAAAAATGTCCGTCCGTCTATCTGTCCGTCCGGGTGTATATCGATCTGCATCATAAACGGGTTAAGCGATTGCATTCAAATTTGGTATGTGTGTATCTCTTGGCATTCCTCAGAGGAGAAATTGAAATTTTATTTGTGGGGCTAAAAATAACGGTACTTGCCATACGACCGTTTAGGAAAAGCATATTTTACTCGAAACGGCTCCAACGATTTTGATGAAATTTTTTTCTGAATTTTTTTTATTGGTATTGGCTATCATTTGATCAGAGCCACAAATACGGGAAAAGACCTTTAATATAACGGTTTCTTTTTATTTTTGGCTTTCTCGGTAACGGCTCAATGGATTTACGTCAAATTTTATATATGAGAAGACTAGGTAGTTTATTTAATTATGCGTATCATAATTTTTAATAACTTTTTTTTTCTAATTGAAATTAATTTAAGAATTTTTTTTTTTGAAAAATCAATATTTCTAAAACTAATTAAAAAAAAACATTTTAAATTTTATATTTACATGTACATATATTAATAAACTCTAAAAACAGCAAGTCGAATATGAAAGAACATGAAACGAAGACACGAACAAATTCAACTGCTAAACTAAAGCTAAAGGACAATAAAGATACCCACAGCAATAATAAGAAAAAAAAACCTCACAAAAAAATTACTAAAAGGTCTCACTGTCGGGTCGCAATGGTCGTTCACGTCACCATCCCTTTTAAATGGCAAGTTTCCTTTCTGTGTTTACATTATACAAATATAGTGCCGAGTCGCTGCCGCCGCCGCTGCGCTAAGTATGTACATACTTATATGACTGAAATTAATAAAAAAAAAAACAAAAAAAAACTTACCTACACCTTTCAAATGAAAAAAAAAACATGAAAAAAACGTCTAGTCTGATTGATTTCTCGTAGCCTCTCGTGTGCTAGCCATCCACACATGCCTGTTGTGAACAATTTTAGCGTTGTTTTTTGTGTGTGATTCTTTTTACACACTAGTCTCTATGCGCGTTCGCGATACAAAAAAATCCTCATCCTCATGAAAGAGACCACGACAACAACAACGAGGAACTTTTGTTTTTTTTTTACACAACAAATCTCCTAGAAAGGGATATTTTTACACCAATACATTCAAACGTTTTTACATGAGATTTGAGTTTACTTCTGCGAGAGACCTACCCCTAAGAGATGAACATGAAAACAATTTTTACCTCATTATTTGGGGGGTTATAAACGTAAATCACTTTTTGGGTTTTAAACGTAAATTATATTGAAAACGTAATTTACATTTTGGATTAGAAACCTTATTTACTTGTTGGGTTCAGAACGTAATTCACGTTTTAAGTTAAGAACGTAATCTACACCGTGGGCTTAGAATTTAAAATATAATTTACGTTTTAATTTTTAATTTTTGGTGGGGGCAGCACCACCATTTATTTGGCTTATTTCAAGCTACAAAACTAAAACTAACTTAAGACTAATTAAATCTAAATGGGAATGTTGGGACAATTGTTGAGGCGTAACTTAAGATTCGGTGTACTAATATTTAGGTCAAAATATTCAGCTACCGAATTATTGGGTTAAGAACTTAAAAAATTTCAAATCCATTAACAGTTTCAACCGACACTCTATCTCACTTTCGAGTGTTAAGAATGTACAAAATAAATTATTTACAATTTTAAATTTTCCACCTATCAAAATAACCGACAGACGGCATATTTGACCCTTCATCCAAGATTAACATTTCTATTTACCATCTTATAAAATACGCTCAGCCAACAATCGTCATCCATGTGTTAAGAAAAAAAAATATTTCTACGCTCGGGCTGCTTTCCTTGTCAATGGTTTGTTGTGAATACCTGCAATGAAGAACTAATTCTTGAACACAGAAATGTAGAAAGAGTTTCTAATGAAAATAAATAAACCCAAACATTCTTTTTCAATGAAAACCTCAATGATTGCTGGAATATAGATTTTTTTAAATATACCCTTAAACAAAATACAAAATTTTATTAACAATGAATCATACAATTATGTGATAAACCATGACACATTTCTATATGCCAATACTCAGCAAACCATAAAACATCATACTTTTATAGCCTTGAAAGAGTTTGCAAAACCTCTTTGTCTCTGGTAGGAACACCGGAAAAACAAAACAGACAATAGGGAACTGGATCAGAACAGAAAAATACCTTTGAATTTTTATTTAATATTTATTTAAATAAAAAATGTTTTTTATTGGGTTAGAAATTTTTTTTTTTTTTGTATTTTTTTTTTTTTAATTACAAGAAACTAAAAAAATTATAATTTATATAAGTTCCCCAACCACCTTTGAAATTCTGCCCAGTTGCTTCCAACAATTTCTTTGTATGGGCATAACTGTGTGTTGCATTCTCGCAACTGATGATTTAGGAGAAACATGTGTAAAACAAGACTTCGAATAAAACGAGACTTCGAAGCAACTTTTAAAACTGTGCCCTCCTGGATGGAAGGTTCGATCGAGACTTATTTTGAATTATTCTGCCAGTCTAACAGAAAAAGAAGATCTTTTTCGTGACGGGTTTCTTTCATTCTACTTTATTCTTCTTTCGCATCATCTCATAAGAGACAATAAAGTACCGTCCTTATGTTCCTTTCTTTTTTTGTTGTAAGAATTCGTTTAACAACTCGGCCATCATTGTCCGCAGTGATTCCAACTGTTAATGTTTAAAGTACCTTATTTTTCATCTAAATCAGTATCAGACTTCATAACTCACACTTGAAATTACGTTCACACTTGAATTGAAATTAACGCACAGCTCATCTGACCCCATCCATAGAGGCCACTACGGATTTTCAAGCACGATGCTTATCCGATGTTTTCTGAAGGCTATTGCAGATTTTCAAGCGCACATCTCATCTGAACATATCCACAGAGGACACTACGGATTTTCAAGCACGAAGCTCACCCGATATTTTCCGCAAGCTATTACAGGTTTTCAAGCGCACATCTCACCTGAACTTGTTTTACTACTACTGTTTTTTTTTGCACAGCCCTAGGAAACCGCCCGTACTGTTCCTTTCTTCTTACCTTAAGTTGCAACATCGTTCACCTCAATTCATTCCATAATATCATCTCTTAAGTTTAAACATACAGAAATAAATGAAATTGAATTTCAGGTTTATTTATATTGTTGTACATAACTTCCCAATTCAAATACTTTTAGTAACACCAAGTCACATGATTTAAGACTTTTAAGTTTAAAGGATAAACTTTGTTCAAAAGTACAAACTGTTTTATTCGTCTGATCCTGATAAATTACCGAATTCATGTATTTCGAAACTACTTAGATCGCAAAAGGGCTAATTTTTTTCAGCGGCATAGACTGATTCCAGTTTCCTCTGCGTAATCTGAGTTATGTCAGTATCTGTTACGATGTATCTGTCATCCCCCAATTTTTTTTAATGACGTAAGAACCCTTGTAACGAGCCAAAAGTTTTCTCGGTTCACCCGTTGCAGCGTGTTCCGCCAATAGCAAAACGAGATCACCCTCCTGATAGGTCCTAGGTTTGCAAAGATTTTGATTGAAGCTTTGCGCTTGAACTGCACTCATATCCTCTATACTTTTTTTTTGACTCGAGGACTCAGCTCTGCAATTGGGATATCTTCTTCGCTGTCAGACTCATCGTTGTGGAGAGCAAGACTCAACTGGTTACCAAGATGATTTTGAGGAGTTAACGAAAAAATTAGCTGCTGTGGAGTTCTATCTGGTTAAGTCAAACTCGATAAAGACGTTATCACTGTCATCTGCCCATTGGCGCAAGGCGTATTTACAGCTGTCAATATATGTTTTATGACATGATCTTCACAAAACTCCTTGAATTGTTCGGAGGTAAATGCCGTTCCTCTATCACTTATAATTTGATTTGGCAAACCAACAGATTGCGAAATTTCAAGTATGACCTTAATGGCAGCTTTTGTTGTACTATTTTTGACCGGATGGAAGATGATAAACTTCGAAAAGGCATCTATAATTCCTGTGTGATGTGTACATTTCAATTTTTCCCTTTAGGAAAAGGTCCAAAATGGTCTATATATTGTAAAAAAAGGTAATGCTCTTTTTTCAATTAGATGTATTTCGTACCGGTTTTCGTCATTCCCACGTTTATTGTAAAGGCAGTGAATGCAGGAATTTAGTGTCTTTGTAACTATTGTTCGCATCTTAGCAAACCGGTATAATTTGCGAATTCGCTCCAAGGTTTGTTCCAGACCACAGTGCTAAACATCATCATGCGCCGATTTTATTATGCGCCATCGAACGCCTCTTGGAATAACAAATCGTCGCTTTTCTTTTGTCTTTTTGTATAGGCGGTTGTTCTTTTAGATGTACTCTTTTTCCAGTTCTTTTCGTTTGCTGCATTCACTCGACGCTTTTTTTAAAATTTTTATTCTGTCTTTCAGATCCGTATCTTGTGCCTGAAGTGTCGATATCCAATCCTCTTCTGCCGTTGTGGTTGCTACAATTTCGTAACATCAACTTTTGAAGCCCCTTCTACCGGATGTCAACTCGAAGCATCGGCGCGTTGTAATTGAGTGGCCGGACGGTGAATAAGTTCGTAGTCGTATTCTTGTATCTTACGCCACCATCTTGCTATTCAAGGAATAAGATAAGTTTTATTTTGGTAAGATTTAAGAGAGTTATAGTCAGTGTAAATTTTGAAGTGTTTTCCTAGCAAGTAAAATCGAAATCGTTCTAAGCTTTCAACGGCGGCTAATGTTTCTAGTTCATAGCTGTGAAAATTGGATTCGGAATCACTTGTTGCTCGACTAAAATATGCTACCGCTGTTCCCGTTTCATATTCATTGATCTGTATTAGAACTCCAGCAAGTCCTAAGGAACTGGCGTCCGTATGAACTTGGTTTTGAAGTGAAGGGTTGTAAAATGTTAAAATGGAGCTTCATAAAGTCGAGCTTTTAAGATGTCAAAAGCCGTTTGTTGTTCCGAATTCCATTGAAATGTTGTATCCTTGCGAAGCAAGTAGTTTAGTGGTGCTGCGAAAGTGGCATAGTTTTTGACGAAGCAACGGAAATACCCGGACAGCCCCAAGAATTGCCATACTTCTCGGGATGTTGTTGGCATTGGAAAATTCTTTACTGCCAATGTTTTTACTTCGCCTGGTTGAGCTCCATTTTTGCTGACTTTATGTCCGAGGAATTAAATTTATTTCCTGAAGAATTCGCATTTGTTCACATTTTAAATAAAATGAAGACTTCTCAAAATGTTTAATAGTTTTCGCAGGGTATTCAATAGTTCTTTAATGGTTGGCCCAAACAAAACCAAATCATCCATGTAGATTAAAACTTTTGAATTGCCCATTTTTTGCTTCACTATATGCATAAGTCGCAAGAATACCCCTGGTGCATTTGTCAACCCAAATGCTACTCTCTTAAACTGAAACTGGTCAAAATCGACTGTCGATCCGTTTCGTTAATGGGAATCTGGTAATAACCACTCATAAAATCAAGTAAAATGAAAAATTCTCCATTGCGCATCATGTAAATTCCTTCTTTAAAGCTTAGCAATACAGCCCAGCCTTTGCACAAGTTCCTCCACATCCCGTCTTACATGTACAAAAGACTAGTTTCATAAGTGACTGTGGTGCAGAATCCAGGGTTGTAAGAATTGGAACCAAACCAAGCAAAATGTCTTTTTTCAATCCCCATTCCTCAGCAATAATTGAACTTGATGGTGACATCGGAAAAGATATTGCTTGGCTGCAGCTTGAGCTGGAGGGAGAGTCGCAAGATTTGGTGTCGTTTTGGTTGCAGATTTGAAGAAACATTTGTGTCGAAACGAATACAATGACTTTTCGGTAGCAGGGTTGCCTCCAAACACAGCTATGAGAAACTTTCCACCGATATGTGGAAAAGTGAAATATGTGATGTGGAAAAGAGTTATACTAGCAATCAGTTAGCTAGTTTTTAAAAATAAAACATGCTTTAACTTTTAAACAAAAACATTTAGCGGAAAAAGTCAAACATCATACTTTAATAGCCTTGAAAGAGTTTGCAAAACCTCTCTGTCACCGGAAAAACAAAACAGAGAATAGGGAACTGGATCAGAACAGAAAAATACCTTTGAATTTAAATATAATATTTATTTAAATAAAAAATGATTTTTATTGGATTAGAAATTTATTTTATTTTTGTATTTTTTTTTTTTTATTATTTATTAATTATATTTTTTTATAATTACAAGAAACTAAAAAAATTATAATTTATAAAAGTTCCCCAACCACCTTTGAAATACTGCCCTTGTTGCTTCCAACAATTTCTTTGTATGGGCATAACTGTGTGTTGCATTCTCGCAACTGATGATTTAGGAGAAACATGTGTAAAACAAGACTTCAAATAAAACAAGACTTCGAAGCAACTCGGCACTGTGCCCGCCTGGATGGAAGGTTCGATCGAGACTGAATCACTCAAACTACTATCCACCATAGCACCGAGCTACCCGTGAATTATTCTGCCAGTCTAACAGAAAAAGAAGATCTTTTTCGTGACGGGTTTCTTTCATTCTACTTTATTCTTCTTTCGCATCATCTCATAAGAGACAATAAAGTACAGTCTTTATGTTCCTTTCTTTTTTTGTTGTTTAACAACTCGGCCATCATTGTCCGCAGTGATTCCAACTGTTAATGTTTAAAGTACCTTATTTTTCATCTAAATCAGTATCAGACTTCATAACTCACACTTGAAATTACGTTCACACTTGAATTGAAATTAACGCACAGCTCATCTGACCCCATCCATAGAGGCCACTACGGATTTTCAAGCACGATGCTTATCCGATGTTTTCTGAAGGCTATTGCAGATTTTCAAGCGCACATCTCATCTGAACATATCCACAGAGGACACTACGGATTTTCAAGCACGAAGCTCACCCGATATTTTCCGCAAGCTATTACAGGTTTTCAAGCGCACATCTCACCTGAACTTGTTTTACTACTACTGTTTTTTTTTGCACAGCCCTAGGAAACCGCCCGTACTGTTCCTTTCTTCTTACCTTAAGTTGCAACATCGTTCACCTCAATTCATTCCATAATATCATCTCTTAAGTTTAAACATACAGAAATAAATGAAATTGAATTTCAGGTTTATTTATATTGTTGTACATAACTTCTTAATTGAAATACTTTTAGTAACACCAAGTCACATGATTTAAGATTTTTTACATAAAGGATAAACTTTGTTCAAAAGTAAAACAGTTTTATTCGTCTGATCCTGATAAATTACCGAATTCATGTATTTCGAAACTACTTAGATCGCAAAAGGGCTAATTTTTTCAGCGGTATAGACTGATTCCAGTTTCCTCTGCGTAATCTGAGTAGTGTCAGTATCTGTTACGATGTATCTGTCATCCCCCAATTTTTTTAATGACGTAAGAACCCTTGTAACGAGCCAAAAGTTTTCTCGGTTCACCCGTTGCAGCGTGTTCTGCCAATAGCAAAACGAGATCACCCTCCTGATAGGTCCTAGGTTTGCAAAGATTCTGGTTAAAGCTTTGCGCTTGAACTGCGCTCATATCCTCTATTCTTTTTTTTGATTCGATGTCTCAGCTCAGCAATTGGGATATCTTCTTCGCTGTCAGCCTCAACGTTGTGGAGAGCAAGACTCAACTGGTTACCAAGATGATTTTGAGGAGTTAACAAAAAATTAGCTGCTGTGGAGTTCTATCTGGTTATACGATGACACAAAGTATTTAAACTCCATTGAACCGCCGGGACGTGCTCTTCCCAGTTTGCCATTACAATCCTTGGTCAAACTCGATAAAGACGTTGTCACTGTCATCTGCCCATTGGCGCAAGGCGTACGTACAGCTGTCAATATATGTTTTATGACATGATCTTCACAAAACTCCTTGAATTGTTCGGAGGTAAATGCCGTTCCTCTATCACTTATAATTTGATTTGGCAAACCAACAGATTGCGAAATTTCAAGTATGACCTTAATGGCAGCTTTTGTTGTACTATTTTTGACCGGATGGAAGATGATAAACTTCGAAAAGGCATCTATAATTCCTGTGTGATGTGTACATTTCAATTTTTCCCTTTAGGAAAAGGTCCAAAATGGTCTATATATTGTAAAAAAAGGTAATGCTCTTTTTTCAATTAGATGTATTTCGTACCGGTTTTCGTCATTCCCACGTTTATTGTAAAGGCAGTGAATGCAGGAATTTAGTGTCTTTGTAACTATTGTTCGCATCTTAGCAAACCGGTATAATTTGCGAATTCGCTCCAAGGTTTGTTCCAGACCACAGTGCTAAACATCATCATGCGCCGATTTTATTATGCGCCATCGAACGCCTCTTGGAATAACAAATCGTCGCTTTTCTTTTGTCTTTTTGTATAGGCGGTTGTTCTTTTAGATGTACTCTTTTTCCAGTTCTTTTCGTTTGCTGCATTCACTCGACGCTTTTTTTAAAATTTTTATTCTGTCTTTCAGATCCGTATCTTGTGCCTGAAGTGTCGATATCCAATCCTCTTCTGCCGTTGTGGTTGCTACAATTTCGTAACATCAACTTTTGAAGCCCCTTCTACCGGATGTCAACTCGAAGCATCGGCGCGTTGTAATTGAGTGGCCGGACGGTGAATAAGTTCGTAGTCGTATTCTTGTATCTTACGCCACCATCTTGCTATTCAAGGAATAAGATAAGTTTTATTTTGGTAAGATTTAAGAGAGTTATAGTCAGTGTAAATTTTGAAGTGTTTTCCTAGCAAGTAAAATCGAAATCGTTCTAAGCTTTCAACGGCGGCTAATGTTTCTAGTTCATAGCTGTGAAAATTGGATTCGGAATCACTTGTTGCTCGACTAAAATATGCTACCGCTGTTCCCGTTTCATATTCATTGATCTGTATTAGAACTCCAGCAAGTCCTAAGGAACTGGCGTCCGTATGAACTTGGTTTTGAAGTGAAGGGTTGTAAAATGTTAAAATGGAGCTTCATAAAGTCGAGCTTTTAAGATGTCAAAAGCCGTTTGTTGTTCCGAATTCCATTGAAATGTTGTATCCTTGCGAAGCAAGTAGTTTAGTGGTGCTGCGAAAGTGGCATAGTTTTTGACGAAGCAACGGAAATACCCGGACAGCCCCAAGAATTGCCATACTTCTCGGGATGTTGTTGGCATTGGAAAATTCTTTACTGCCAATGTTTTTACTTCGCCTGGTTGAGCTCCATTTTTGCTGACTTTATGTCCGAGGAATTAAATTTATTTCCTGAAGAATTCGCATTTGTTCACATTTTAAATAAAATGAAGACTTCTCAAAATGTTTAATAGTTTTCGCAGGGTATTCAATAGTTCTTTAATGGTTGGCCCAAACAAAACCAAATCATCCATGTAGATTAAAACTTTTGAATTGCCCATTTTTTGCTTCACTATATGCATAAGTCGCAAGAATACCCCTGGTGCATTTGTCAACCCAAATGCTACTCTCTTAAACTGAAACTGGTCAAAATCGACTGTCGATCCGTTTCGTTAATGGGAATCTGGTAATAACCACTCATAAAATCAAGTAAAATGAAAAATTCTCCATTGCGCATCATGTAAATTCCTTCTTTAAAGCTTAGCAATACAGCCCAGCCTTTGCACAAGTTCCTCCACATCCCGTCTTACATGTACAAAAGACTAGTTTCATAAGTGACTGTGGTGCAGAATCCAGGGTTGTAAGAATTGGAACCAAACCAAGCAAAATGTCTTTTTTCAATCCCCATTCCTCAGCAATAATTGAACTTGATGGTGACATCGGAAAAGATATTGCTTGGCTGCAGCTTGAGCTGGAGGGAGAGTCGCAAGATTTGGTGTCGTTTTGGTTGCAGATTTGAAGAAACATTTGTGTCGAAACGAATACAATGACTTTTCGGTAGCAGGGTTGCCTCCAAACACAGCTATGAGAAACTTTCCACCGATATGTGGAAAAGTGAAATATGTGATGTGGAAAAGAGTTATACTAGCAATCAGTTAGCTAGTTTTTAAAAATAAAACATGCTTTAACTTTTAAACAAAAACATTTAGCGGAAAAAGTCAAACATCATACTTTAATAGCCTTGAAAGAGTTTGCAAAACCTCTCTGTCACCGGAAAAACAAAACAGAGAATAGGGAACTGGATCAGAACAGAAAAATACCTTTGAATTTAAATATAATATTTATTTAAATAAAAAATGATTTTTATTGGATTAGAAATTTATTTTATTTTTGTATTTTTTTTTTTTTATTATTTATTAATTATATTTTTTTATAATTACAAGAAACTAAAAAAATTATAATTTATAAAAGTTCCCCAACCACCTTTGAAATACTGCCCTTGTTGCTTCCAACAATTTCTTTGTATGGGCATAACTGTGTGTTGCATTCTCGCAACTGATGATTTAGGAGAAACATGTGTAAAACAAGACTTCAAATAAAACAAGACTTCGAAGCAACTCGGCACTGTGCCCGCCAGGATGGAAGGTTCGATCGAGACTGAATCACTCAAACTACTATCCACCATAGCACCGAGCTACCCGTGAATTATTCTGCCAGTCTAACAGAAAAAGAAGATCTTTTTCGTGACGGGTTTCTTTCATTCTACTTTATTCTTCTTTCGCATCATCTCATAAGAGACAATAAAGTACAGTCTTTATGTTCCTTTCTTTTTTTGTTGTTTAACAACTCGGCCATCACTGTCCGCAGTGATTCCAACTGTTAATGTTTTAAGTACCTTATTCTTCATCCAAATCAGTATCAGACTTCATAACTCACACTTAAAATTACGTTCACACTTGAATTGAAATAAACGCACAGCTCATCTGACCCCATCCATAGAGGCTACTACGGATTTTCAAGCACGAAGCTTATCCGATGTTTTCTGAAGGCTATTGCAGATTTTCAAGCGCATAGCTCATCTGAACCCATCCACAGACTACACTACGGATTTTCAAGCACGAAGCTCATCCGATGTTTTCTGAAGGCTATTGCAGATTTTCAAGCGCACGTCTCATCTGAACATATCCACAGAGGACACTACGGATTTTCAAGCACGAAGCTCATCCGATATTTTCCGCAAGCTATTGCAGGTTTTCAAGCGCACATCTCACCTGAACTTGTTTTACTACTACTGTTTTTTTTTGCACAGCCCTAGGAAACCGCCCGTACTGTTCCTTTCTTCTTACCTTAAGTTGCAACATCGTTCACCTCAATTCATTCCATAATATCATCTCTTAAGTTTAAACATACAGAAATAAATGAAATTGAATTTCAGGTTTATTTATATTGTTGTACATAACTTCCCCATTGAAATACTTTTAGTAACACCAAGTCACATGATTTAAGATTTTTAAGTTTAAAGGATAAACTTTGTTCAAAAGTAAAACAGTTTTATTCGTCTGATCCTGATAAATTACCGAATTCATGTATTTCGAAACTACTTAGATCGCAAAAGGGCTAATTTTTTTGAGCGGGATAGACTGATTCCAGTTTCCTCTGCGTAATCTGAGTAGTGTCAGTATCTGTTACGATGTATCTGTCATCCCCCAATATTTTTTAATGACGTAAGGACCCTTGTAACGAGCCAAAAGTTTTCTCGGTTCACCCGTTGCAGCGTGTTTCGCCAATCGCAAAACGAGATCACCCTCCTGATAGGTCCTAGGTTTGCAAAGATTTTGATTGAAGCGTTGCGCTTGAACTGCCCTCATATCCTCTATTCTTTTTTTTGACTCCGTATCTTGTGCCTGAAGTGTCGATATCCAATCCTCTTCTGCCGTTGTGGTTGCTGCAATTTCGTAACATCAACTTCTAGAGCCCCTTCTACCGGATGTCAACTCGAAGCATCAGCGTGTTGTACTTGAGTGGCCATTGAAATGTTGTATCCTTGCGAAGCATGTAGTTTAGTGGTGCTGCGAGAGTGGCATAGTTTTTTACGAAGCGACGGAAATACCCGGGCAGCCCCAAGAATTGCTTTACTTCTCGGGATGTTGTTGGCCTTGGAAAATTCTTTACTGCCAATGTTGATACTTCGCCTTGTTGAACTCCATTTTTGCTGACTTTAGGTGTGAGAAATTAAATTTATTTCCTGAAGAATTCGCATTTGTCCACATTTTAAATAAAATGAAGACTTCTTAAAATGTTCAATAGTTTTCGCAAGGTGTTCAATAGTTCTTTAATGGTTGGCCCAAACAAAACCAAATCATCCATGTAGATTAAAACTTTTAAATTGCCCATTTTTTGCTTCACTATATGCATAAGTCCCAAGAATACCCCTGGTGCATTCGTCAACCCAAATGCTACTCTCTTAAACTGAAACTGGCCAAAATCGACTGTCGACTCGTTTCGTTAATGGGAATCTGGTAATAACCACTCATCAAATCAAGTAAAATGAAAAATTCTCCATTGCTTGAGCTGGAGGGAGAGTCGCAAGATTTCGTGTCGTTTTGGTTGCAGATTTGAGGAAACATTTGTGTCGAAACGAATCCAATGACTTTTCGGTAGCAGGGTTGCCTCCAAACACAGCTATGAGAAACTGTCCACCGATATGTGGAAAAGTGAAATATGTGATGTGGAAAAGAGTTATACTGGCAATCAGTTAGATAGTTTAAAAAAAAAAAAACATGCTTTAACTTTTAAACAAAAACATTTAGCGGAAAAAGTCAAACATCATACTTTTATAGCCTTGAAAGAGTTTGCAAAACCTCTCTGTCACCGGAAAAACAAAACAGAGAATAGGGAACTGGATCAGTACAGAAAAATACCTTTGAATTTTAAATTAAGATTTATTTAAATAAAAAATTATTTTTATTGGGTTAGAAATTTATTTTATTTTTGTATTTTTTTTTTAAATTATTAATTAATTATATTTTTTTATAATTACAAGAAAATAAAAAAATTATAATTTATATAAGTTCCCCAACCACCTTTGAAATTCTGCCCTTGTTGCTTCCAACAATTTCTTTGTATGGGCATAACTGTGTGTTGCATTCTCGCAACTGATGATTTAGGAGAAATATGTGTAAAACAAGACTTCAAATAAAACAAGACTTCGAAGCAACTCGGCACTGTGCCCGCCAGGATGGAAGGTTCGATCGAGACTGAATCACTCAAACTACTATCCACCATAGCACCGAGCTACCCGTGAATTATTCTGCCAGTCTAACAGAAAAAGAAGATCTTTTTCGTGACGGGTTTCTTTCATTCTACTTTATTCTTCTTTCGCATCATCTCATAAGAGACAATAAAGTACAGTCTTTATGTTCCTTTCTTTTTTTGTTGTTTAACAACTCGGCCATTACTGTCCGCAGTGATTCCAACTGTTAATGTTTTAAGTACCTTATTCTTCATCCAAATCAGTATCAGACTTCATAACTCACACTTAAAATTACGTTCACACTTGAATTGAAATAAACGCACAGCTCATCTGACCCCATCCATAGAGGCTACTACGGATTTTCAAGCACGAAGCTTATCCGATGTTTTCTGAAGGCTATTGCAGATTTTCAAGCGCACAGCTCATCTGAACCCATCCACAGACTACATTACGGATTTTCAAGCACGAAGCTCATCCGATGTATTCTGAAGGCTTTTGCAGATTTTCAAGCGCACAGCTCATCTGAACCCATCCACAGAGGACACTACGGATTTTCAAGCACGAAGCTCATCCGATGTTTTCTGAAGGCTATTGCAGATTTTCAAGCGCACGTCTCATCTGAACATATCAACAGAGGACACTACGGATTTTCAAGCACGAAGCTCATCCGATATTTTCCGCAAGCTATTGCAGGTTTTCAAGCGCACATCTCACCTGAACTTGTTTTACTACTACTGTTATTTTTTGCACAGCCCTAGGAAACCGCCCGTACTGTTCCTTTCTTCTTACCTTAAGTTGCAACATCGTTCACCTCAATTCATTCCATAATATCATCTCTTAAGTTTAAACATACAGAAATAAATGAAATTGAATTTCAGGTTTATTTATATTGTTGTACATAACTTCCCAATTGAAATACTTTTAGTAACACCAAGTCACATGATTTAAGACTTTTAAGTTTAAAGGATAAACTTTGTTCAAAAGTACAAACTGTTTTATTCGTCTGATAAATTACCGAATTCATGTATTTCGAAACTACTTAGATCGCAAAAGGGCTAATTTTTTTCAGCGGCATAGACTGATTCCAGTTTCCTCTGCGTAATCTGAGTTATGTCAGTATCTGTTACGATGTATCTGTCATCCCCCAATTTTTTTTAATGACGTAAGAAACCTTGTAACGAGCCAAAAGTTTTCTCGGTTCACCCGTTGCAGCGTGTTCCGCCAATAGCAAAACGAGATCACCCTCCTGATAGGTCCTAGGTTTGCAAAGATTTTGATTGAAGCTTTGCGCTTGAACTGCACTCATATCCTCTATTCTTTTTTTTGACTCGAGGACTCAGCTCTGCAATTGGGATATCTTCTTCGCTGTCAGACTCATCGTTGTGGAGAGCAAGACTCAACTGGTTACCAAGATGATTTTGAGGAGTTAACGAAAAAATTAGCTGCTGTGGAGTTCTATCTGGTTAAGTCAAACTCGATAAAGACGTTGTCACTGTCATCTGCCCATTGGCGCAAGGCGTATGTACAGCTGTCAATATATGTTTTATGACATGATCTTCACAAAACTCCTTGAATTGTTCGGAGGTAAATGCTGTTCCTCTATCACTTATAATTTGATTTGGCAAACCAACAGATTGCGAAATTTCAAGTATGACCTTAATGGCAGCTTTTGTTGTACTATTTCTGACCGGATGGAAGATGATAAACTTCGAAAAGGCATCTATAATTCCTAAGATGTGTACATTGCCATTTTTCCCTTCAGGAAAAGGTCCCAAATGGTCTATATGTATTGTAAAAAAAGGTAATGCTCTTTTTTCAATTAGATGTATTTGGTACCGGTTTTCGTCATTCCCACGTTTATTGTTAAGGCAGTGAATGCAGGAATTTAGTGTCTTTGTAACTATTGTTCGCATCTTAGCAAACCAGTATAATTTGCGAATTCCCTTCAAGGTTTGTTCCAGACCACAGTGCCCAACATCATCATGCGCCGATTTTATTATTCGCTATCGAACGCCTCTTGGAACAACAAATCGTCGCTCTTACTGTGTCTTCTTGTATAGGCGGTTGTTCTTTAAGATGTACTCTTTTTCCAGTTCTTTTCGTTTGCTGCATTCACTCGACGCTTTTTTTAAAATGTTTATTCTGTCTTTCAGATCCGTATCTTGTGCCTGAAGTGTCGATATCCAATCCTCTTCTGCCGTTGTGGTTGCTGCAATTTCGTAACATCAACTTCTAGAGCCCCTTCTACCGGATGTCAACTCGAAGCATCAGCGTGTTGTACTTGAGTGGCCATTGAAATGTTGTATCCTTGCGAAGCATGTAGTTTAGTGGTGCTGCGAGAGTGGCATAGTTTTTTACGAAGCGACGGAAATACCCGGGCAGCCCCAAGAATTGCTTTACTTCTCGGGATGTTGTTGGCCTTGGAAAATTCTTTACTGCCAATGTTGATACTTCGCCTTGTTGAACTCCATTTTTGCTGACTTTATGTGTGAGAAATTAAATTTATTTCCTGAAGAATTCGCATTTGTCCACATTTTAAATAAAATGAAGACTTCTTAAAATGTTCAATAGTTTTCGCAAGGTGTTCAATAGTTCTTTAATGGTTGGCCCAAACAAAACCAAATCATCCATGTAGATTAAAACTTTTAAATTGCCCATTTTTTGCTTCACTATATGCATAAGTCCCAAGAATACCCCTGGTGCATTCGTCAACCCAAATGCTACTCTCTTAAACTGAAACTGGCCAAAATCGACTGTCGACTCGTTTCGTTAATGGGAATCTGGTTATAACCACTCATCAAATCAAGTAAAATGAAAAATTCTCCATTGCTTGAGCTGGAGGGAGAGTCGCAAGATTTCGTGTCGTTTTGGTTGCAGATTTGAGGAAACATTTGTGTCGAAACGAATCCAATGACTTTTCGGTAGCAGGGTTGCCTCCAAACACAGCTATGAGAAACTGTCCACCGATATGTGGAAAAGTGAAATATGTGATGTGGAAAAGAGTTATACTGGCAATCAGTTAGATAGTTAAAAAAAAAAAAAACATGCTTTAACTTTTAAACAAAAACATTTAGCGGAAAAAGTCAAACATCATACTTTTATAGCCTTGAAAGAGTTTGCAAAACCTCTCTGTCACCGGAAAAACAAAACAGAGAATAGGGAACTGGATCAGTACAGAAAAATACCTTTGAATTTTAAATTAAGATTTATTTAAATAAAAAATTATTTTTATTGGGTTAGAAATTTATTTTATTTTTGTATTTTTTTTTTAAATTATTAATTAATTATATTTTTTTATAATTACAAGAAACTAAAAAAATTATAATTTATATAAGTTCCCCAACCACCTTTGAAATTCTGCCCTTGTTGCTTCCAACAATTTCTTTGTATGGGCATAACTGTGTGTTGCATTCTCGCAACTGATGATTTAGGAGAAATATGTGTAAAACAAGACTTCAAATAAAACAAGACTTCGAAGCAACTCGGCACTGTGCCCGCCAGGATGGAAGGTTCGATCGAGACTGAATCACTCAAACTACTATCCACCATAGCACCGAGCTACCGTGAATTATTCTGCCAGTCTAACAGAAAAAGAAGATCTTTTTCGTGACGGGTTTCTTTCATTCTACTTTATTCTTCTTTCGCATCATCTCATAAGAGACAATAAAGTACAGTCTTTATGTTCCTTTCTTTTTGTGTTGTTTAACAACTCGGCCATTACTGTCCGCAGTGATTCCAACTGTTAATGTTTTAAGTACCTTATTCTTCATCCAAATCAGTATCAGACTTCATAACTCACACTTAAAATTACGTTCACACTTGAATTGAAATAA